>JBBDGP010001212.1:0-662140 GCA_037952835.1 Lithobates septentrionalis
TAAGTTAGAGCTTACCATAGAAGGAGTGATACGGTATCAGGCCACGTGGGGGCTTCTTGATAGCGCAGAGGTCGGATGGCCCGTAGGGGGCAGGAGCACCCACTATGTCCACTAAGTGGGGCACCAGGAGGGTACATAGGTGTGGGAGCCCAACAGTGTAAGGGGATACCCACAGGGTGATGTAGAGGTCTGTCAATAAAAACGTATCGCATATAGCATGAGATACAGGGTAGTATCCGTGAAACGGTATCAGTATTAGATACCGTGGGGTAAAGGATAGTATCCAGGGTAAATTAGAGGACAACCGTACCCAACGGATTCCCGATGGAACAACGGAGGCATCCCTTCCATCCAAGCCCACGTGTACAACCTTTAGTGGGGAGGGCCACACTGCTCACCCAAAAGGCCCAAGGGCCCATTAAGTGAGCTCCCCATCCCGGAAACGGTCACGACCCGGCCGTCCGGCGGCATCTGACGTCACCATCTGGAGGTGCCCAACGTTGCCGGGTCAGTTTCTCCGCACTGCGCAGGTGCGCGACCAGCGCTACTGCGCAAGCGCGTTCGAGGCGAGCCAATGGGCGGGGAGCCCTGGGCTCGACAGGAGCAAGCAGGGAATAAACGGTGACGTCATCCCTGCCAGGAGAAACACAAGTCCGCCGCTAGGGAGACATAGGCAGCCAGGAAACGCACCAGGCACCCAGGGATCGCCACAAAAATATAAAACAATAATGAGACAAGGGTAGAAAAGAAAATAAATACTGTATCGATATAGTCCAGTCATTTCCAGGGTGGGATCATGTTCGGGCCAACATCAGCCACTGTCCCCATGACCCCACTCTTCTTTGTTTGTGTATATTAATTTGGATGATGGTACGTTTTTAACAAATTATTATTTTCGCTTACAAGAGGCTATACTCATAATTTGTGCATATTCATTGGGTGGATAACACACCCTTTTTCTTTCCCCCGAGTGCCTCTAATTTTAAGTTTACTACTCCTTATGTGTATCTATTATCGATTACGTTGGTAGTTGCCCTCTCCCACATGGTTCAGACATGTGGACCTTCCCATTACGGTTCAGGCAGACCCACCATCTCCATACAGCCTTTCTTTTAGCCATCTTATTACATTTAGGTTGGACTTTAGGGTTCAACCCACCTTATTTCATTAGTTGGGTCATTCAGCTTTTAACTCACTACCTTGACCTAAGAGTATGTGTTTTATGGACCGGAAACCTCCCGGCCCCGCTGTGATTGTTTTTGTTACCCACATTTATAATCCCTAGCTGATTTTTTACCCTCGGTAACTACTCTTCCTTCGAATGTAATCCATTATATTGCTTTATTATGACAATTTCTGCAATTATCTTGTATCATCTGCATGCAGCACTGTATGGTGATATCTGCCTCATTTGTCATTGCATCCCCAACTCAATCTTCTTGGGATACCCTTCACCCATCTAATCACCTGGTCTTCCCCCCCTTGTGGGTCGTCAAGACACTATATCACCTTTCATCATCCCTCACTTTCACGGCACACCTGTACACCTTCTCACTCTTTATGCACCTTTTACAATGTTTGTCCCTCACTCTTCACTCTTTCTTTTACTTTCTTACCCTCCTCACTGTTCCGTTCACATATTTCCCATCTTTCAGAATGTGCCCGCAGTCCAGTGATTGCCCAGGGCTGCGGTTCCTCACTTCTATTACCACTATTAACCATTCTCAGTGCACTACCCTCTTCACTGTACATAATGGCTTCCGTTAGTGGATTCCCCTTGTTATCTGTGCCGTCTATGGAGTGTCAATTTCCTTAGTGTTTACCAAACACCGTAATTGTTATTGTGGCATTTACACTGCCACTTATACCCAACTGTACTTGCTATTGTTTTACAGTATTTATTTTCTTTTCTACCCTTGTCTCATTATTGTTTTATATTTTTGTGGCGATCCCTGGGTGCCTGGTGCGTTTCCTGGCTGCCTATGTCTCCCTAGCGGCGGACTTGTGTTTCTCCTGGCAGGGATGACGTCACCGTTTATTCCCTGCTTGCTCCTGTCGAGCCCAGGGCTCCCCGCCCATTGGCTCGCCTCGAACGCGCTTGCGCAGTAGCGCTGGTCGCGCACCTGCGCAGTGCGGAGAAACTGACCCGGCAACGTTGGGCACCTCCAGATGGTGACGTCAGACGCCGCCGGACGGCGGCGTCGTGACCGTTTACGGGTTGGGGAGCTCACTTAATGGGCCCTTGGGCCTTTTGGGTGAGCAGTGCGGCCCTCCCCACTAAAGGTTGTACACGTGGGCTTGGATGGAAGGGACGCCTCCGTTGTTCCACCGGGAATCCGTTGGGTACGGTTGTCCTCTAATTTACCCTGGATACTATCCTTTACCCCACGGTATCTAATACTGATACCGTTTCACGGATACTACCCTGTATCTCATGCTATATGCGATACGTTTTTATTGACAGACCTCTACATCACCCTGTGGGTATCCCCTTACACTGTTGGGCTCCCACACCTATGTACCCTCCTGGTGCCCCACTTAGTGGACATAGTGGGTGCTCCTGCCCCCTACGGGCCATCCGACCTCTGCGCTATCAAGAAGCCCCCACGTGGCCTGATACCGTATCACTCCTTCTATGGTAAGCTCTAACTTATACCTTAAGATCATTAGCGAGGGTGCGGGTAATTTTACTCCTCCTTCCCCCCCCGGTTCCATGCCCTGTCTGTCTCCCCTTTTGTTCCCTCTTTTTCCCCCCCTCCCGGTTCTTTCATCCTGATCCTCCCCGTCTCCCCCTCCCCTCTCCCCCCCCCCTTACCTCCTGTTTCCTTCCACCCCCCCCCCCCCCCCTCCATGTTTTTTTTTTTCCCCCTTTCCTTCCCCCCCTCTTCCCCCCCCCACAACCCCTTTGGCCCCCCCTTCCCTTCCCCTCTTCCCCTTTACTCCCCCTCTCCTCTTCCCCCTTTTCTTCCCTTCTTCTCCCCCCCCTCTTCCCCGCCCTATCCCTATCTTCCCTTCCCCACTTTCCTTCCCCCTCTTGCCCTGTTCCTCCTTTCCTTCTCCTCCCCTTTTCCCCCCCTCTGCTCCTCATTATCTCCCTCTTTATGTCAACGGCTATCCCCCCCCCCCCTTTTTTACCCTCAACTAACTAACATTTAGATCCTCAACTATTAATTGTTATCCATTCAGGGAATTTCGCACAATCCCCCTTGTCCGCCGCGGAGGAGTTATGTTTGGGCAGCCGGGTGCCGCACATATTCACCTAGATATAGGGTAAGCCACTTCTCTATTTATCTCTTATGGTGTCTTTTTATATGCTGTATTATGATTTTTGTATGCATATTGTCTGTATTATTATGTACTATCTTTCTCATAGATTGGTCCTCCTGAGGAAGCGGTAATACCGCGAAACTAGTCGAGAACCAGACGATTCTATACCCTGTAACTACAGATGTCTCTTGGGCAACTCCGAGCCTCTGTTTTTGCAATTTTAACAAGTACACTATGTAATTTCTTTCTTTGTAATAAATTCTTTTACTTAACTGCTCATTGTTGTTTATCTGTACCGATATAGTCCAGTCATTTCCAGGGTGGGATCATGTTCGGGCCAACATCAGCCACTGTCCCCATGACCCCATTCTTCTTTGTTTGTGTATATTAATTTGGATGATGGTACGTTTTTAACAAATTATTATTTTCGCTTACAAGAGGCTATACTCATAATTTGAGTATATAAAGCTACCTGAAGAAAATTACTGGTGTTCTTTTGATCCTATTAGTACCACGGTCAGGCAGCTAGACTATTTACAGTTAGTGCAGTGCGTCCTGCTCACGGTGTTCAGCTAAACCTACAAGTTAGTGGGGTGCGTCCACCTCACAGTGTTCAGCTAAAGCTACCTGTAGAAGGTTGGTGGTGTTCTCATACTACAGGCAAGCAGTTGATTTTGCTAGCTGCAGTATCAGTACATATATATATATATATATATATCCAAGCTTAGTGCAGCTACAGGCCATTAGTATGTCTGGAAGGCCAAGAAGGAGAGGCAGACAGTCACAATAAGAGAGGGCAAGCAGGCTCTGTGTCTAGTGCTGGACGTGGAGACGGTGCATCCTCATCAGCACGTGGCAATGGGACACGCTTGGCCTTTTTTTTCAGCAGCTGGCCGTGTTGAGCCGCAACATGCGGAAGACTTGGTCGAGTGGATGACCAAGCCGTCCTCATCCTCCTCATCCTCTCTCACCCATGCCCAGGGTGCTTTGTCTGGCAAAGCAGCGGCCTCTTCCCTCGGCTCAATGTCATCAGTGACTTCTTCCCTAGCTCCATCATGTCCTCCTGAGGAGTCCCTCGAACTGTTTGACCACAGTGTTGGGTACATGCTCCAGGAGGATGCCCAGCGTTTGGAAGGCTCTGATGATGATACTGAGCTCGATGAAGGCAGTAACATGAGCACGGACAGAGGGGGTGCCCAAGAAGGACAGCAATCTGGCAGTCATGCTCCCCCTGCTGCAGCATACTGCCAGGTTTGCTCCAGTGATGAGGAGGGAGGGGATGATGAGGTCACTGACTCAACGTGGGTGCCTGATAGGAGAGAGGAGGAGGAGGAGGAGGCGGCACATCACCAACGAGGCAGGATGCCCTCCAGGGGCCAGCCTAAGGGCAGCACATTGACTGCATCACACCCCAAAGCTCCACATGTGCAGGGCGCTGCAGTCTCTGCTCGTTATTCAAAAAGTTCTTTGGTGTGGGCCTTTTTTGAGACGAGTGCATCAGATCGCACCGCTGCTATTTGCAACATATGTCTCAAGCGTATGTCACGTGGCCAAAACATCTCCCGCTTGGGTACCACATGCTTGACTAGACATATGTTGACCTGCCATGCAGTTCGTTGGCAAGCGTATCTAAAAGACCCACACCAAAGAACAAAGAGGATCTCTCCTTGCTCCTCATCAGCTGAGATTTCCAACCCCACTAGACCTCCAGTCCTCTCTGAGACCTGCAGTGAGAGGAATGAAGGTGTAGAATTAGGTGTGTCACAGCCAAGTACTTGTGGGCAATCTGCTTTTGGTACACCGACGTCAGATTGTACCAGGCAAATTTCCCTGCCCCAGCTGCTGCACTGCCGAAAGAAGTTTGCTCCCAGCCATCCACATGCCCAGCGGTTGAATGCTAGCTTGGCAAAATTGCTAGCACTTCAACTGCTGCCTTTTCAGTTGGTAGACTCTGCCCCTGAGTTTGTGGAATGTGCGGTTCCTCAGTGGCAGATACCCAAACGCCACTTTTTCTCACGGAAGGCGATTCCGGCTCTCTACCGGCATGTGGAAGGCAATGTCCATGCCTCGCTGGACAGGGCGGTCAGCGGTAAGGTGCATATTACCGCTGACTCATGGTCCAGCAGGCATGGACAGGGACGTTACCTAAGTTTCACGGCGCATTGGGTGACTCTGCTGGCAGCTGGGAAGGATGCAGGACAAGGTGCAGTAGTGTTGGAGGTTGTTCCGCCACCACGCCTCCAAAATGCTAATGATTGTGACACACCTCTCTCCTCCACCCCCTCCTCTTCTTCTTCCTCCATGACCTCTTCCTGTGCTTTGTCCTCGGAACCAGCGGTGCTCCTTAGCAGTTCAAGGGGCTACGCAAGTACGCAGGCCAAAAGATGCCATGCGGTGCTTGAGCTGGTGTGCTTGGGGGACAGGAGCCACACTGCAGCAGAGGTTCTGTCAGCTCTGCAGGGGCAGGTTCAGAGGTGGTTGATGCCACGCCAACTTAAGGCAGGAATGGTGGTTTGCGACCATGGCACCAACCTCCTCTCTGCCCTCCGACAGGGACAAATGACCCATGTGCCCTGTTTGGCTCACGTCCTTAACTTGGTGGTGCAGCGGTTCTTGGGCAGGTACCCGGGCTTACAGGATGTCCTGAGGCAGGCCAGGAAAGTCTGTGTGCATTTCCGTCGGTCATATAATGCCAGTGCTCGGCTGACGGACCTCCAAAAGGAGTTTAACCTGCCCAAGAACCGCCTAATCTGTGACATGCCCACCAGGTGGAACTCAACGTTGGCCATGCTGCAGCGGCTGCACACGCAGCAGAGGGCCATCAATGAGTACCTGTGCGACTATGGCACCAGGACAGGTTCAGGGGAGCTTGGTTTTTTTTCCCCACGCCAGTGGGCCATGATCAGGGATGCATGCACTGTCCTGTCACCATTTGAGGAGGCCACGAGGATGGTGAGCAGTGACAGTGCATGCATCAGTGACACTGTCCCCCTTGTCCACCTGTTGGAGCACACGCTGCGTGGAATAATGGACAGGGCACTTAAGGGAGAACAGAGGCAGGAAGAGGAGGACTTCCTTAGCTCTCAAGGCCCCCTTTATCCAGACAGTGTTCCTGCGTGCCCGCCGAGGAGGGCGAGGAGGAAGACGAGAAGGAGGAGGAGGAGGAAGATTGTGTCAGTATGGAGGTGGAGCCTGGCACTCAGCATCAGCAGCAGTCTTTAAGGGATCAGTCCCAAGAAACACATGGACTTGTACGTGGCTGGGAGGAGGTGGCTGCGGACGTTGTCGTCCTTAGTGACTCAGAGGACTCCGGACCGAATGCCTCAGCAAACCTACGCTGCATGGCCTCCCTGATCCTGCAAAGCCTGCGTAGGGATCCTCGTATTCGTGGTATCAAGGAGAAGGACCAATACTGGCTGGCAACCCTCCTTGATCCACGTTACAAGGGTAAGGTTGCGGACCTTATCTTGCCATCGCAGAGGGAGCAGAGGATGAAACATCTTCGGGAGGCCTTGCAGAAAGGTCTGTGCAACGCGTTCCCAGAGACTGGGAGGTTACAAACTCCTGTTTCTGGACAACGTGTTGCTGAGGCTTCGGCCAGTCAAAGAAGGAGTGGTGGAGAAGGTGGCCGTCTGACCGATGCGTTCAGACAATTTTTTGGTCCGCAGCCCCAAGGTATGATCGGTTCCAGCAACCATCGCCAGCGTCTGTTTTACATGGTGCAGGAATACCTAGGGGCAAGATCTGACTTGGACACCTTCCCCACCGAAAATCCTCTGGGTTACTGGGTCTTGAGGATGGATCACTGGCCAGAGCTTGCACAGTATGCAATTGAGCTACTGGCCTGTCCTGCATCCAGCGTTCTTTCGGAACGCACATTCAGTGCTGCTGGAGGCGTGGTAACCGATCACAGGGTGCGTCTGTCCACCGACTCGGTCGATCGACTGACCTTCATAAAAATGAATCAGTCTTGGATCACCACCAGCTACCAAGCACCTGATGCTGATGTAACCGAATAATTTTTTTTGAAATCTCAGATCCCTTCAAAGACTGCCTATGCTGATGCTGAGTGACTATCCCTGAGTAATTATGCTCTTCCTCCTCAATCATCACGCTGATAGCTTGTAAGAACATTTTTGGTTCTGGGCACCAGCACCGGTGCCTAAAGCCCAATTTTTCTGCCCCTGTCTAACAGGGGCGTGTAATTACAATTTTTGATGCAATACTTTGCAGCAGGGCTCGTTCCTGCGTTCCAACTAGAGTGTCTGTGAGGGGTTGCAGTGTTGTGGCACCAGCACCAGTGCCTAAGGCCCAATTTTTCTGCCCCTGTCTAACAGGGGCGTGTAATTACAATTTTTGATGCAATACTTTGCAGCAGGGCTCGTTCCTGCGTTCCAACTAGAGTGTCTGTGAGGGGTTGCAGTGTTGTGGCACCAGCACCAGTGCCTAAGGCCCAATTTTTCTGCCCCTGTCTAACAGGGGCGTGTAATTACAATTTTTGATGCAATACTTTGCAGCAGGGCTCGTTCCTGCGTTCCAACTAGAGTGTCTGTGAGGGGTTGCAGTGTTGTGGCACCAGCACCAGTGCCTAAGGCCCAATTTTTCAGCCCTTGTTTAACAGGGGCGTGTAATTACAATTTTTGATGCAATACTTTGCAGCAGGGCTCGTTCCTGCATTCAAACTAGAGTGTCTGTGAGGGGTTGCAGTGTTGTGGCACCAGCACCAGTGCCTAAGGCCTAATTTTTCAGCTCCTGTTCAACAGGGGCATGTAATTACAATTCTTGATCTAATATTTCACAGCAGGGCCCTGTGAGGGCTTACAGTGTTGTGGCCACAGCAACACCTAAGGCCCAAATTTCTGCTGAGTATATAGGGCAGGACCCTACTTTCAAACATCTAACTTACAAACGACTCCTACTTGCAAACGGAAGGAGACAACAGGAAGTGAGATGAAATCTACCCCTAGGAAGGGAAATTCTCTCCTGTAAGAGTTAATATGGGAAAAAAAATTCTCCTTTCCACTGATGCTTTCCAATCCTTGTTCCACCAAAAAACCCAAATTTTCAAAAAACATTTTTCATTGGGACAAAAAGTGAGGTGAAATCTTCTGAAGAGGAGGAAAGACAGCAAAACAAATGTCACAGGGGTGATAACCCTTCCCTATGTTTTCAAAAAAACTTAAAAAAGATTTTTTGGCTGGAGCTAAACACGTTAAAAATGTACCCGTTCAAAATTACAAAGAGATTCTACTTAACAACAAACCTACAGTCCCTGTCTTGTTTGCACCGCCTGTATACTGCTGTTCAGAGTATATAGGGCCTGGTGGCCCCACACCTTTCCTTATTTTAATTTGAGTGCGGGGTTCCCCTTAATATCCATACAAGACCCAAAGGGCCTGGTAATGGACTGGGGGATACCCATGCCATTTGTCTCACCGATTTTCATCCATATTGCCATGACCCGACATTACATTAAACCCGCAAGCAGTTTTAAATGAGATTTTTTCCTTTAAAAATGACATTTGGTGCAGGGACTGTTCTAAACACGGCAAACACGCGTCACTTTACAGGCATACTATAGACACCCCCTAGGTATGATATTTAAAGGAATATTTCACTTTTTTTTTTTTACTTTAAGCATCATTAAAATCACTGCTCCCGAAAAAACGGCCGTTTTTTAAAAGTTTTTTTTGCATTGATACATGTCCCCTGGGGTAGGACCCGGGTCCCCAAACCCTTTTTAGGACAATACCATGCAAATTAGCCTTTAAAATGAGCACTTTTGATTTCGAACGTTCGAGTCCCATAGACGTCAATGGGGTTCTAACGTTCGTGCGAACTTTCGGTCCGTTCGCAGGTTCTGGTGCGAACCGAACCGGGGGGTGTTCGGCTCATCCCTATTCCCCAGTAGTCATAATCATATGCCTAGTGCTGAGAGAGGCATAGTGCTGTACCTCCCCTCTACGGTAATACCTGCATGTACTAACCTCCCATGCTGTCCACTAATACAAGTAGATAAAGGTCCTCATATCTATTAATACCATAGGGGTATAATGGGTGTACCATAAGCTAATACCTCAACCTAAGTATAGTGGATAACCGTAGCTAATTCACTCAGCAACTTCCAGCCTTTATGGGTTTGCTATAAAGCAATTCAGATCAATATCTAAGTTAAGTCCCTTGGGGGCAAGGGATCCCAGCTGGTTTAATTCCTGGAAATTAAAGTTTCCCTATTACCCCCCCTCCAGTGTTCTTGTACCATATCAATACCATAAAAAATGAGGCCACTCGGGTCTCGATGGTGAACCTCATCAAAGTGTCTAGAGAGACTGTGATTGGGGAAACCCTTTCTTATGTTCTTGATATGTTCCCTTACATGAACAAAAAGGTGCCGAGTGGTTCTGCCCACATATTGGAGGTGGCATGGGCATTCGATATTGTATGTGATGTGTGTACTTCGACACGTAATCAGCTGTTTAATATGGTATTCTCTGTGATCTTTGAGTGATTTAAATGTGGTCTTTTTCCTGGGTTGTTTTTTGCTGACTTTACACGGTAAACATTTTTGACATCTAAAGAACCCTTTCAGGTCAGGGAGGATTTTGATTGGTCTAGGTGGGTTTATGGCATTGCGTACTAGATGGTTTCTTAGACTGGGTGCCCTTCTGTACAAGAATTTAGGTTTTGTGGGCAGGATTTTAGATAGGATCCGGTCCTCTTTTAGTATCGGCCAGTATTTTTTCACTATTCGTTCGAGTTCTTTAATGCGGTTATGAAGGCAATATCGGTTTGTTCATTCTTACTTATCTTTTTGTTTTGAAGCAGTGTGTTTCTATCCATTCCCATAATTTCCCTTTTCAGTTTTAAGAGGCTATCCTTTGCGTACCCCTTTTCTTGGAATCTTGTAATTAGGGTGTCAGCTTGATTGTTGAAATCATCAAGTGTGTCGCAATTCCGACGTATTCATAACAGTTGCCCCTTGGGAACATTGGTCTTCCACCGTGGGTGGTGACAGCTTGAGGTGGGAATGTACCCATTCCGGTCTGTTGTTTTAAAGTATGTACGGGTAGATAGTGTATCCCCTACTTTGTAGATCTCCAAGTCCAGATAATCTATCTGCTGGTGACTCTATTTCCCTGTAAAGGTGATACCGTAGCTGTTTGAATTTAGGTCTTCAAGAAATTTATTGAAACTTTCCGGTGTCCCATCCCACAGTATGATCAAGTTGTCTATATATCTTCTATACAGCTTAATCTGGGGTATATCTTTGCTGTAAATGTACTTATCTTCCCACATATCCATGAATAGGTTAGACACGCTAGGGGCATAGCGGGCTCCCATTGCGACACCCTTGGTTTGTACAAAATATTTGTTGTCATACCAAAAATAATTACACTCCATGGTGAGTTTTAGGCCCTCCAGAATGTAATTAATTTGTTGTTGCTTCATCCCTGTATTGGCATGTAGTGCTTTCTCAACTCCTGACAGGCCATCCTTTTGTTCTATGCTTGTGTACAGGGAGTTGACATCTCTTGTGGCAAGTAGCCAATGTTCTACTCCTTTTATCCCCTGGAGTTCCTGGATCAGTTGCATGCTATCCCGTAAATAAGATTCGCCTTCCTTCACCAAGGGCTTGAGGTATTTGTCCAGATACTCCCCAAGTCTAGAAAAGATTGAATTGATCCCACTTATGATGGGTCTCCCTGGCGGTTTGTCCAGCCTTTTGTGGATTTTGGGTGTGTAACACAACACAGGTGTTTTGGTGGAATTTGAAATAAGGTACTCCGCTTCTTTAGAGTTTAAGATACCTTTACTTTTCCCTTTATCCACATAGTTCTTCAGTTTCTTCTTGTATTTATTCTTGGGGTTCCCTGTTAGTTTCTTGTAGGTGTCTTCTGTGTTTAGTAGGTTATTCATCTCTTCTAGGTAGTCTTTTTTGTTCAAGATGACCAGTCCTCCCCCTTTGTCTGTGGGCCTTATTATAACCTCGTGTTTGTTTCCTATTTCTTTGATGGTTCTCCAGATGTGCCGTGTTTTCTTGTTGCTTCTCCCTATAGATTTGATATCTTCCTCTACCATCTTCTTAAAGGCATTAATTCATTGATTTCCTGGCGTTATGGGGTTGAATATGGAGTTGTTTTTGAGGTTTGTCTGGATAAACTCCGTATCTTCCCTTCTCCTCTCCCCTGTATTGATAGCACAATGTTTTTTCAAGTTAAGTTTTCTTAGGCACTTTTGGAGGTCAATGTAGACCTCAAATTTGTCTAAGGGTTTGTCAGGGGCATATTTAAGCCCCAAATCAAGTACCTCCCGGACACCGGAAAGTTTCAATAAATTTCTTGAAGACCTAAATTCAAACAGCTACGGTATCACCTTTACAGGGAAATGGAGTCACCAGCAGATAGATATCTGTACCTGGAGATCTACAAAGTAGGGGATACACTATCTACCCGTACATACTTTAAAACAACAGACTGGAATGGGTACATTCCCACCTCAAGCTGTCACCACCCACGGTGGAAGACCAATGTTCCCAAGGGGCAACTGTTACGAATACGTCGGAATTGCGACACACTTGATGATTTCAACAATCAAGCTGACACCCTAATTACAAGATTCCAAGAAAAGGGTACGCAAAGGATAGCCTCCTAAAACTGAAAAGGGAAATTATGGGAATGGATAGAAACACACTACTTCAAAACAAAAAGATAAGTAAGAATGAACAAACCGATATTGCCTTCATAACCGGGTTTAATAGCCAGTTTAAAGAACTCGAACGAATAGTGAAAAAATACTGGCCGATACTAAAAGAGGACCGGATCCTATCTAAAATCCTGCCCACAAAACCTAAATTCTTGTACAGAAGGGCACCCAGTCTAATGCCCCGTACAACACATGGTCAGATTTTCCGACGGAAAATGTGTGATAGGACCTTGTTGTCGGAAATTCCGACCGTGTGTAGGCTCCATCACACATTTTCCATCGGATTTTCCGACACACAAAGTTTGAGAGCAGGATATAAAATTTTCCGACAACAAAAACCGTTGTCGGAAATTCCGATCGTGTGTACACAAATCCGACGGACAAAGTGCCACGCATGCTCAGAATAAATAAAGAGATGAAAGCTATCGGCCACTGCCCCGTTTATAGTCCCGACGTACATGTTTTACGTCACCGCGTTCAGAATGATCGGATTTTCCAACAACTTTGTGTGACCGTGTGTATGCAAGACAAGTTTGAGCCAACATCCGTCGGAAAAAATCCTAGGATTTTGTTGTCGAAATGTCAGAACAAAGTCCGACCGTGTGTACAGGGGATAAGAAACCATCTAGTATGCAATGCCATAAACCCACCTAGACCAATCAAAATCCTCCCTGACCTGAAAGGGTTCTTTAGATGTCAAAAATGTTTACCGTGTAAAGTCAGCAAAAAACAACCCAGGAAAAAGACCACATTTAAATCACTCACAGATCACAGAGAATACCATATTATACAGCTGATTACGTGTCGAAGTACACACGTCACATACATTATCGAATGCCCGTGCCACCTCCAATATGTGGGCAGAGCCACCTCCAATATGTGGGCAGAACCAGCCCCCAAGGGACTTAACTTAGATATTGATCTGAATTGCTTTATAGCAAACCCATAAAGGCTGGAAGTTGCTGAGTGAATTAGCTACGGTTACCCACTATACTTAGGTTAAGGTATTAGCTTATGGTACACCCATTATACCCCTATGGTATTAATAGATATGAGGACCTTTATCTACTTGTATTAATGGACAGCATGGGAGGTTAGTACATGCAGGTATTACCGTAGAGGGGAGGTACAGCACTATGCCTCTCTCAGCACTAGGCATATGATTATGACTACTGAGGAATAGTAGGGAGAACATAATTCCTTTGGATATAGATTCTTTTTTTATTACTGAAGGAGGGTCATCAGTAACAGCCCCCACTTACTTGATGTATAGTTATTATGGACTTTACCTGTTTTGTGTTTTTATGATTATTACCTCTTATAATTTGGGCCTATGTTATCACTCTCATGGTACCACATCATATGGGTAACGTTCCCTCCAGCTGTCATACGGAGCGGGGGTATACCACCCTGGGCGGGGGTCCCCTAGGGATGACGTTGTGCCTGTGGTGCGGTCAGAGCCCGGTATACAGGGGTCCAATTAGCTTTTGGTCTGTTACTTACCCTGAGCAGATCCCACGGGTATTCCCTCTGGGAATCACCCGTTCAAACCCTCTATCCCGTTTTATTATATCCCTTTGGTTTTTACCTTTATTATGTGCACCTTTAAGTTTACTATATATAGGAGTGTACATTCGGTGCATCCATATGTTGTGGAATCATGAGGTAATATATGCATGTGTTTTTAAATATACGTGTGGACCAATTTTATCTTGCCATGTATAACATCGGTGTCTTTCATACACATAGATAGGCGGCCCCGCTCTGCCCCACGGAGATACTATCGTCTGGCCAATCCTGAATGGTATTGCTCCGTCAGGTGGGGGAAGGTACTACGGAGTCCGCCTGCCTATAAGATACGTGGAGCGTGGAGTGATGGCTACGCCTTTGATAACGTCCTATGACGAAACGCGTAAGGCGGAGCAACGCTCTCACATCACACCCGGAAATCTTGGCTTTGGAACGCAGGTTGGTGCGCATGCTACGGACAGCTCTCCATCCATAGCACCTAGGCGCCCCTGCATACTTGGAAGGGGGAGGGGAGAGAAATTGCGCTCGGTGTTCAATTTAAAAACGGAAAGTGAAAAAGCGTGAAGTGAGTCCTGCAGCTAAAACACAATAACCCCAATACAAGGGCACACAAACTAAACAATATATCAAACAGTGTAGCGCTGGACTAATAGGGACACGCATATATTGATATATGCGAATATACCAGGACCCATAAATGTGTAAATAAGTGGGTAATGTAAAAGAAAAACCATATACCACTTAATCTAAAGCAATCCAGTGTCCATATGTATATTTTGTGACACTAAAAATTAATCAAGTGCACCTGTGTATATCTAAAAACGAGAAGTGATGTGAAAATGTATATGAAGATAGTTAACTTGAGTGAGTTATGTGAACCAATGTGTCAGCAAAAAATGAATTACATCAACATATGGTAAAAAACTCTATCGACCTATATACCGTTGATTGATCCTTATACTTAGTGATCACAACAAAAAATTAAAGTAAAAAATTGAAATAAATAAATTAGGACAGTCCCAAAAGTTATGAACAAAAGTCCCAAAACGTAGTGACACTCCAACACAAATTCTGGTTCAATATTCCACCGCAGCTGTTGCCCACCAACAAAGGATTAAAGTTGGAGGCTTACCGGACAGCCTGCGACCACCCTTATTCAGGGGGGTCAAAACAGGCTCAGTAGGGATATGTGGATCCAGAAGATGTCTCCCGGGAAGGCTTTGTGGAAGTTCCACCGGTTACACAGGAGGATCTCACCAATAATCTCCAGGTATTCTCCAGGTATTCTTGTGGCAAGCCAAGAGGGGCTTCCAAACAGGGTGCAGCAAAGATTTGACCACAGGTGCCCCAAAAAGAAAAAAGGACTCCAATAGTGCAGAACAATCTTGCTACTTTATTTAAAATTAGTAGAGACAAATAAATCTAAAAAAATGAGGCTTCTGACAGGGAGAAGTAAAACAAACTCCGCCACCGTTTAAAATACAATCGCGCATGCGCGATACGTGCTCACGTTGTGACCCTACGGCCGTTTAGTCACAACTGACGTCATCAGGGGTACGTGGCCACGCTCGCGCATGCGCTTTAAATACACAAGCGCCATAGCGCCATAGCTCATTCATTGGCTGAGGGGGAACGGGGACGAATGTTAATACTATATTGATAATCGTTCCAGCCCAATGAAACCGCCCATACATGGATCCTTCCTTGGTGTGAACATGGGGATATACATATAGGGCAAAGCTATATACTGCACACCGCCATCTAGTGGCTAAAAAAGAAAAGTACAGAACACACTCCAAAATTTCATTTAATGTGTAGAAACAAGAAACAGCTTCTACAACGCGGAGGTGTGTATTACACACTACCATCTAGTATCTAGAATCCTTTCGGACACAAATACGTATTCTTCTTTACCTTCCGATCCGACCTCTGGTTTCAAGCGGGAACTCAGGGTTCTGATTGAGAAAGGTTATGACTTAGGGATCCTTGACAAAAAAGAGAGGGAGTATTTGGTCCCCTTAGCCCCTCGGCTACCGGTGATGTACATATTACCGAAAATTCATAAGACCTTGACCAATCCACCAGGGAGGCCCATCATCAGTGGTATTGATTCGGTAACCTCGCGTGTTGGGAAGTACATCGATTTCTTCCTACAACCACTGGTGGTGGGCACTCCCTCCTATCTTAGGGACACTAAACATGTCCTTAATATATTGAGAGAAATGGAGTGGAAAGCTACATATATGCTGGTGACAGCTGATGTCACATCACTCTATACATCTATATCCCATAGTCTAGGACATGAGGCTGTGCGCCATTTCCTCTATCGAGACTCCAGTATCTCCGTCACGCAATGTAATTTCGTGATGGAGCTACTGGACTTCTCGATGGAACACAACCATTTCTGGTATGGTGGCACACACTATCTACAAACGAAGGGAGTGGCCATGGGAGCTAAATTTGCTCCCAGTATGGCCAACCTCTTCATGGAAAAGTGGGAGGAGGATGTGGTATTAAAGGACAGTCCTCCCCAGTTGGTCATGTGGAGGAGATTTATTGATGATGTCCTGTTCATTTGGGACGGTGACATCAATTCTGTGACCACCTTTCTGTCTGCACTTAACAACAATGATAGAGGTATATCACTTACCCATGAAGCCAGCTCTACCCAAATCCATTTTCTGGATTTGGCTATCACTATTGTTAATGATGTCATTACCACTTCGACTCATTTTAAAACAACTGACAGGAATAGTTTTATACCACTCGACTCCTGTCATCATCAGTCCTGGCTATCTGCTGTGCCTAAAGGCCAGTTCCTGCGTTTAAGACGAAATTGTTCTGATGCCAATGAGTTCCATAGGGAGGCCTTGGATTTGAAATCAAGGTTTTTGATTAAAGGTTATGATGCTGCTGCGTTAGATTCCCTAATTGTCGAGATAGGGAACAGGGAGCGTGAGGAATTACTGCGTGACAAACCCCCCCAGGTAGAAGATAGGGAGGATTTTGGGTTAGCCTTCCTCACAACCTATTCAAGCCAACATTGGGCCATCAAAAGGATCATTAGAAAACATTGGTCCGTCATTAAAAATGATCGAGTCTTGGGACCCCTTTTGTCTGAAAAACCGCAAATTTTATTTAGGGGGCTACCAGCTTTAGACATCTGTTGGCACCAAATATCCCTGTCCCACCTAAACGCCCTACTCTTTTCGGGGACTTAAAAGGATTCTCCCCCTGTAGGAGATGTAATGTTTGCAGTATCAACTCACTACGAGATAGAAGAATAACGGAATTCACCTCTAGTGGTACAGGTGCCACATACCCCATTAAATCACTTATCACATGCACAACCAAATGCGTAGTATATTTACTCAGGTGTCCATGTGGGTTGGAGTATGTTGGCCGTACCATTAGGAAATTGAATGTGAGGTTGGCAGAACATATTACCAACATCAAGCAGGGCTTCGATAAACACAGTGTCTCTAGGCACTATGATGCAGTACATGATAGGAATCCTAAGGGAACTGTGTTTATCGGTATTGAGAAGTACGTTCCCCATTGGCGGGGTAGTAATGGAAAAAGAACCATCTCTAGATCCGAAACAAACTGGATCTACAGACTGGGTTCTCATGCCCCGAATGGGTTGAACATAGAGTGGGATATTAATTGTTTTATTAACAATAGTTGAAATTAAATTTTTTTACAGATGATCCTCCCCTCTTTTTTACAGATATGCATTTTTATTGGCATTTTATTAATATGCATCTACCCATCATGCGTTCTTACATATATTTGGACAATTAAGTGTCCATTTTTTGATATACACATCATGATGTTTTTAGTATATTGCAATTACGTTTATATATTTTTCATTGGAGATATGGCTGATGGGGAACTTAATTCCACCCATATTTATTTTGTTTTTATGCACCCTAATCCTATGCACTTTATTATGTGTTTTATATTGGTGAATAATTTATTTTCCGCCACTAGATGGTAGTGTGTAATACACACCTCTGCGTTGTAGAAGCTGTTTCTTGTTTCTACACATTAGATGAAATTTTGGAGTGTGTTCTGTACTTTTCTTTTTTAGCCACTAGATGGCGGTGTGCAGTATATAGCTTTGCCCTATATGTATATCCCCATGTTCACACCAAGGAAGGATCCATGTATGGGCGGTTTCATTGGGCTGGAACGATTATCAATATAGTATTAACATCCGCCCCCGTTCCCCCTCAGCCAATGAATGAGCTATGGCGCTACGGCGCTTGTGTATTTAAAGCGCATGCGCGAGCGTGGCCACGTACCCCTGATGACGTCAGTTGCGACGAAACGGCCGTAGGGTCATAACGTGAGCACGTATCGCGCATGCGCGATTGTATTTTAAACTGCGGCGGAGTTTGTTTTACTTCTCCCTGTCAGAAGCCTCGTTTTTTTAGATTTATTTGTCTTTACTAATTTAAAATAAAGTAGCAAGATTGTTCTGCACTATTGGAGTCCTTTTTTCTTTTTGGGGCACCTGTGGTCAAATCTTTGCTGCACCCTGTTTGGAAGCCCCTCTTAGCTTGCCACAAGAATACCTGGAGAATACCTGGAGATTATTGGTGAGATCCTCTTGTGTAACCGGTGGAACTTCCACAAAGCCTTCCCGGGAGACATCTTCTGGATCAACATATCCCTACTGAGCCTGTTTTGACCCCCCTGAATAAGGGTGGTCGCAGGCTGTCCGGTAAGCCTCCAACTTTAATCCTTTGGTGGTGGGCAACAGCTGCGGTGGAATATTGAACCAGAATTTGTGTTGGAGTGTCACTACGTTTTGGGACTTTTGTTCATAACTTTTGGGACTGTCCTAATTTATTTATTTCAATTTTTTACTTTAATTTTTTGTTGTGATCACTAAGTATAAGGATCAATCAACGGTATATAGGTCGATAGAGTTTTTTACCATATGTTGATGTAATTCATTTTTTTGCTGACACATTGGTTCACATAACTCACTCAAGTTAACTATCTTCATATACATTTTCACATCACTTCTCGTTTTTAGATATACACAGGTGCACTTGATTAATTTTTAGTGTCACAAAATATACATATGGACACTGGATTGCTTTAGATTAAGTGGTATATGGTTTTTCTTTTACATTACCCACTTATTTACACATTTATGGGTCCTGGTATACTCGCATATATCAATATATGCGTGTCCCTATTAGTCCAGCGCTACACTGCCCCTGCATACTTGCAATTTGTGCCGGACGGGTTTTTATATATGCTTTTATACAATAAATCTTTCTACTACACTATGGGAGTCCTTTGTGTTTTCCGGTAACGAATGGACCGTTTGTGGAGAAGTACCTCAAGGCACCCTGGTTCAAAATTCAGGCTGGAAATCCATGATTTAACACCACAAGTGACGGTGGTGGAGACAACCACTATGGCTACCTAAGAGGAAGATTCTTATTTCAGCTACCCACTCTATGTCTACTACCCCTGCAGGGGTTATCATCTCCGGTGAGTGGGGACACATTGGGGGAGCACTCAGTCACAATATCTGCTACACACAGAAGTCACTGGAAGTTACATTTGGAACTTTATCACGTTTTGTTCTGTTTATAACCATCTTTTCATGCAATATAAGGTGGCTTCATAATAGAAACATAGTATCTATGGACTTAAATATCAGACTTGATAATTAAATATGTATGTAACACAGTAGAAGCTGGTCGCACTATTTAATGGTTGATCAATTATTTTTCAATGTACATAGACACTTCAGCAATATTTTCACTCTAGATTATGTCATTGAGTATGTCAGTTTTTCAGTTTGGTTTTTGAGGTTGATTTTTTTATTTTTTTATTTTAAGAGTAGGGGTGTGGATATACATGGGGTTCTAGGGGTTGGATAAGTGATTTTGGCTCTATGGGGGTACTGCCCAGCTTACACTCTACCCATCACACTCGTTTACATCCTACACGTTAACCCACATTCACTGGCGGAATACATACACACCCTAGTCATATGCTACAGGGTTTTTGGTTTATGAAATTTATATACACACTGTTTACTACGTTTTGGCACATAGGGTAGCGCCACTTCCCCACTCTCCTTTACATTATTATTATCATCATTATTATTATAATTTTTTCTAGATGAGGTAGCGCCACATACCTATTAATTTTTAGATTTGGTTTGAGTTTTGTGAGTATACTCCTTTATGTTGGCAGCTTCCCGTGGTTAGTTAAAGGGTGTGGTTTTTTGCGCACTAGGTTTGCCATTTATTGCTGCCGTGGGGATCACCGGCTTCACAAATTCCAGCAATTGATCCATCGCTGCCCTCCTCTATTTTTTTTGTTATAAAAGGGGTGGTTTACCTGCCACAGACAGGGCAGCTCCCTGTACATATCAATGAATATGTGAATAAAGTCCTCATCATTGAATAGATCAATTTTCTCTGCAAGACACAATACAAGACAAACCTTAATGACAGACTAAACTCTCCTTATCATGTCCCAATATAGGCCTCAATCTAGAAGCAGTATAGGCCATTGATGCACCAAGTTAAAATTCTACCTTTGTTAGAATGTTCGGCGCTTCCGCTACTCCTTCCTCCGCTCACAGATCGTACGCATGATACACGCGTGTCACGCTTTATATACACTGCACATGCATGAAACTCGGCCCGCCCCTGACGTTCTTTCTAGTCTATTCCCCGCCCCTTGTCTTTCGGCTCAGTGGGAGAGCACATGGCGGAGAGACAACAAGTGCATGCAGACAGCAGCAGCAACGACAAAAGCCCAGAGCCACAAATGTCCCGATCCCGGAGGATATTTAAGGCCTCAAATATGGCCTTTATAGAGATGGTGGATATCTTCAAGAGGGCTGACAATGACAGGAAGCATGGACCGTATCCAAACCCAAATGTGAAAAAGGCCAAGATCATGACTAAAGTTGTGAAAAGTCTGCCGAAGAATTTTTGGAGTATGGCGATCCAAGGATCAACTGAGGAAACGATAGTCAGACCTCAAATTGAGGGAGCAGGATCAGTACAGAAGAATCAAGAGAGTGCTGCAAAAAAGTAAGTATTTGTGGTGTGTTCCTATTCTTCTTCTTCTTACGTTTGTTCTGCTCCATGTGCTTTTCTTTACTGTTGTACAGTTTAAAATGGCAACTTTCAGGTTCGTGGGCGCAGTAATTGTTCGTAGTAAACATTGTTCGTTCGCCCACTAATACGATGTTTTTTGCAGATGCAGGTTAACTACATTTGGTCATGACTATTTGTCTTAAAAGAAGTTTTGTACTTTGTTGTCTAAATGGGTTTGTAACTAGAATGAAATGCAAACTTGATTCAGTGTAAGGGGAGGACATTCAGAAGCTGTTTACACATCTGGACGCAGGAGCACTAGTGTGGGACACCAGAACAAACTTTTTAGGGTGTCCACACAGGTGCTACAGTGGATACTTGGGGTCTCTACATGTGTGATACTTTAACAAAAAAGGTAAGTATTCCAGATTAGTAAAGGGAAAAAATAATGTCTTCAGCTTTGAACTCTGCCAAAACAGACAATTGTACGACACTTCCAAGCAATGTTTCATATTCCTATTTCTTGCCTCAAATATCTGTGTGCTAAGTATACCTTTATTTTATTCACATAGGGGAGAGAAGATCGGGATGTCTGAGGTCACCAGGGACCCCCAACCTCCTAAAGAAGGGGAAATCCAAAAACAACAACCAGAGGATGCGGAGGAAAGAGAGGTTTATGAAGTGAACAAAATAGTGACCACAACAGGTGAGTGTCTGAGACCACAGCTTCAGGTAATAGATGGATGCCTGCATATTTATAATACATGGTGTTTTTTTTTTTGTAGGTGATGTGGATGTTGTTGAATAAGAAACACATTTCACAAGTTCACACGTCCTCTTTGGGGAGATCATGGTGTGCAATCGGGATTTACAGAAGATCAAGGAAGACATCAATGATGTTGAAAAAAGACTCAAAAACATCATTGATGTTTTAGGCAGAATCGAAAACACACCAACATTTATCAAATTCTTTCTATTTTTCTAACTTTTCTCCAATATGTTGAAAGCCAAATTTTGAAGATGCACACAGTGTGTCAACATGTGCTATCTGCCATCATGGGATATCAAGGTACGCGTTTTGGGGGTGCAACCCCTTCCTCGCAACTAAAGTAGATGAGAGGAAGGGGTTGCACCCTGAAACACGTCCATTGATCCCCCATGATGGGAGCTAACACATGTTGACATTAGGCATGGGATCAGGAGGGAAATCCCCATTTTGACTGTCAATTTGTGCGCATCTTCAAAATTTGGCTTTCACAGGGGTGACATCACCCCATATGATGAAGGCTATATCAACACAGTTTGGACATACTAATGTCTGATATTGCCTTCACTTTGTCAAAGTTGAACTTTGTAAGTTCCTGAGTTTTGTATTGTTTTATGGTTTTAAACATGCCTGTTTTAACACAAAAAAAGGCTATTTGTACTGTCCAAAAAAAATGTTATTACTAAAATATGTTGGTTTGTTCAAAAATCCTTTTCTAACGCACATGTGAATGTGCACATAGTAAAAAGTTTTCTATTCAACAATGTGTGGCTTCTTCTTTCAAGGCTCAATATCATTTTTTGGACTAGGTTGGTGTTTACACTGAAATGGGGGTTATTTACTAAAGGCAAATCCACTTTGCACTACAAGTGCACTTTCAGTGCAGTTTCAAGTGCAGTTTCATGTGCACTTTTGCAGTGCACTTGGAGTGCAAAGTGGATTTTCCTTTAGTAAATAACTCCCACGATGCTTTATAATTTGCCACAATCACGCCATTTTCGTGACTCACCAAAATTCATTCATGGTGCTGAAAATGATGTATATTTTTATCAGTAATGCATTACATACAGTGGGGCAAAAATTTATTTAGTCAGCCACCAATTGTGCAAGTTCTCCCACTTAAAAAGATGAGAGAGGCCTGTAATTGTCATCATAGGTATACCTCAACTATGAGAGACAAAATGTGGAAACAAATCCAGACAATCACATTGTCTGATTTTTGAAAGAATTTATTTGCCAATTATGGTGGAAAATAAGTATTTGGTCACCTACAAACAAGCAAGATTTCTGGCTCTCACAGACCTGTATCTTCTTCTTTAAGAGGCTCCTCTGTCCTCCACTCATTACCTGTATTAATGGCACCTGTTTGAACTTGTTATCAGTATAAAAGACACCTGTCCACAACCTCAAACAGTCACACTCCAAACTCCACTATGGTGAAGACCAAAGAGCTGTCGAAGGACACCAGAAACAAAATTGTAGACCTGCACCAGGCTGGGAAGACTGAATCTGCAATAGGCAAGCAGCTTGGTGTGAAGAAACCAACTGTGGGAGCATTAATTAGAAAATGGAAGACATACAAGACCACTGATAACCTCCCCCAATCTGGGGCTCCACGCAAGATCTCACCTCGTGGGGTCAAAATGATCACAAGAACGGTGAGCAAAAATCCCAGAACCACATGGGGGGACCTAGTGAATGACCTGCAGAGAGCTGGGACCAACATAACAAAGGCTACCATCAGTAACACACTACGCCGCCAGGGACTCAGATCCTGCAGTGCCAGACGTGTCCGCCTGCTTAAGCCAGTACATGTCCAGGCCCGTCTGAGTTTTGCTACAGAGCATTTGGATAATCCAGAAGAGGATTGGGAGAATGTCATATGGTCAGATGAAACCAAAGTAGAACTGTTTGTTAGAAACACAACTCATCATGTTTGGAGGAGAGAGAATGCTGAGTTGCAACCAAAGAATACCATACCTACTGTGAAGCATGGGGGTGGCAACATCATGCTTTGGGGCTGTTTCTCTGCAAAGGGAACAGGACAACTGATCCGTGTACATGAAAGAATGAATGGGGCCATGTATCGTGAGATTTTGAGTGCAAACCTCCTCCCATCAGCAAGAGCATTGAAGATGAAACGTGGCTGGGTCTTTCAGCATGACAATGATCCCGGGCAATAAAGGAGTGGCTTCGTAAGAAGCATTTCAAGGTACTGGAGTGGCCTAGCCAGTCTCCAGATCTCAACTCCATAGAAAACCTTTGGAGGGAGTTGGAAGTCCGTGTTGCCCAGCGACAGCCCCAAAGCATCACTGTTCTAGAGGAGATCTGCATGGAGGAATGGGCCAACATACCTGCAACAGTGTGTGACAACCTTGTGAAGACTTACAGAAAACGTTTGACCTCTGTCATTGCCAACAAAGGATATATAACAAAGTATTGAGATGAACTTTTGATATTGAACAAATACTTATCTTCCACCATAATTTGCAAATAAATTATTTAAAAAATCAGACAATGTGATTGTCTGGATTTGTTTCCACATTTTGTCTCTCATAGTTGAGGTATACCTATGATGACAATTACAGGCCTCTCTCATCTTTTTAAGTGGGGGAACTTGCACAATTGGTGGCTGACTAAATACTTTTTTGCCCCACTGTACATTAACAGCAAAAACAAGGTGTGTGTGTGTAGCAGACCCACAACATAATAATATTTCGCTGAAGAAGAGATTGTCACCTCATGTATAAAATAAATTACATTTGCAATATTGAAGAAAATGGCCAAAAAGAAAAGCCCATTGGAGAACCTAGGAGACAGCTAAAAGAAACACAAGCAGTAAATTTAAGTAAATCTTATTTCAGTTTAACTAAAATATTTATTTTGAAAATGTTTCTTAAACATTTTCTGGCATATCAATGGCCCCTCTACCCGCAAAGTACTCGACATACTTCTGTCTTACTTCATGGATGCTTTGGGGGGCAAGCCAGGACGGCCAGCTTCAAGCCCCGTCAGGGTTTCTTCTTGAAGTCCGGCCTCAGGCCCAACCGAGGCAACATAGTTCATTGAATTTCTCCTTAAAGAGTTGTGGAGAATGCAGCATGCAAGGATTATATGGTTAAGTTTATATTCCGCCATGTTGATTGCTGTAAAGAATAGGCGGAACCGGCTGGCCATTATCCCGAAAGCATTCTCCACCACTCTTCTGGCTCTGGCCAGCCGGTAGTTAAGAACCTTCTGGTCCGGAGTGAGGGTCCTCATGGCTTCAAAACAGTCGGCTGGTCAGAAAGAACTAACAGAAAGCACTGAAAAACAGCAAGGCCTGAAAAGAGCAAGCTGAAAATCAGAAACGAGTGGACAAGAACGCATTGCAAAATCAAATACGTACTATAAAATACGCACTGAAAAACAAATGCGAAATGACTACATGCACTGAAAAACCAGATATGAACCCACAAACACAAACTGAAGAGCAGTAACGATCGGAAAAGCACAAGGTTAAAAAGCGAGAATCGTCTCTCACCAAACTTTTACTAACACGAGAAGGAGCCCGAAGGGTGTAGCACTTGGTATTGAACTTCCCTTTTCTAGTGCCGTCGTACATGTTGTACGTCATCGCATTCTTGACGTTCGGAATTTCCGACAAGATTTGTGTGACCGTGTGTATGCAAGACAAGTTTAAGCCAACATCCGTTGGAAAAAATCCATGGATTTTGTTGTCGGAATGTCCGACCGTGTTTACAGGGCATTAGTGTGGCTAGAGAGC
This sequence comes from Lithobates septentrionalis, assembly GCA_037952835.1. Taxonomy (NCBI): domain Eukaryota; kingdom Metazoa; phylum Chordata; class Amphibia; order Anura; family Ranidae; genus Lithobates; species Lithobates septentrionalis. The sequence goes on from JBBDGP010001212.1 coordinate 25,118, forward strand.
TTTATATGAGAGCTTTATATGTGGCTAGAAATATTATTAGTAAATATTAAGTATGTGTATGCAGTATTTCATATTTTCCTGACTAAAAGTTTAAGAAGTTAAGTTCACTTTTTTTTGGGAGGGGGGCGGGGGATATGGGAAATAGCAATCCCAAACAAGATATTGCACTAAACCCCTAGGAAAATAAGAGAACCAGAATCGTCGATAAGTGGAAGTGTGAGTTTGATAATAAAGTTGCCAGTGCCTCCCCCCAGGGCAGGGCCTCTGAACATTGGGGACTCCCTTACTCAGAAATTAAACAGAAATCTAAACAAAGTAATTGGGAGCAGAGGAACTACTGCAACCAGCATATACCATTATTAATCTCTATCCACAGCGCTGTCCTTCTCATGCTAATATTATCACAGCAATAGTACCGTACATGATCTCATCATATATTGTATGCATTTGTGCATTAAATACGAAACTAATGAAACGGATATAACAAAAAATAATAAATATTATACCAATTTCATTCATTTTGTAATTAATGCACAAATGCAAGTATGAGATAATGTATGGTAATATTGATGTGATAATATTAGCATGAGAAGGACAGAGATGTGGATAAAGATTAATAGTACAAACAACTGCCCAAAATTCTGGTACTTGATAAACAGCAAGCAGTCCAAGGCAAATATTCATGCTTTTAAAGTGACAGCGCTGTGGTAAATTTATCAGCATATACCATTAACCATAAGTATAAAGATAAAACCTCAAAACACAATACACTACAGCGCTATCTCTGTGCCAATCCCATGGTCATAGAATATAATTAGGCAACTGATTAAAATAAACAGCCAAAAAAAAAAAAAGTCTTATTCTCGGAGGTATAGGAATAAATGTCAATAATAAAAAAAGAGGCTGTTGAAGGTAGTGTGGCTTGCTTCCGAAACGCGTTCCCATTGGTTCTCATGGCAGACGGACTGGCAGCTCCTCTCAACACCCCCACTGGAGATACATACTTTGGATGGATATCTGAACACCGGACGAACCATCCCGGCTATACAGGGTAGCTCGACGCCGACTCCCTCTGGACAGATCTCAGGCTGATCTCGCTCCCTCTATACAGCTTGCCTTCTTCCTATAATGGATAAAGACCATAGCTCCCAGTTCACACTTGGACTTCCCATCCACTGCAAACTTCATCCCCCACCACACCCGCTTGTGAGTGTCATTGCTGTTTATATAATTTTTTATACTTTAACAAATTGTGCTTCACGATGCCTGCTTGGCGCTTTTTTTCCTTTTCCTCTTGCATAAGTATAAAGATGCAGACCTGTATGGAAATAATACGGGCTTTATATAAGAAAAGGTTATTAATAGTACATACATCCATCCAATGTACAAAATGGTATATCAGCAAAAGGAATTTTGCACATGTACCTGGGTATAGACACCATATTACCAAAAGTATTGTGACGCCTGCCTTTACATGTGCATGAACTTTAATGGCATCCCTGTCTTAATTCGTAGGGTTTAATATTGAGTTGACCCACCCTTTGCAGCTATAACAGCTTCAACTCTTCTAGGAAGGCTAACCACAAGGTTTGTGAGTGTGTCTATGGGAATGTTTAACCATTCTTCCAGAAGTGCATTTGTTAGGTCAGGCACTGATGTTGGACGAGAGGGCCTGCTTCGCAATCTCTGCTCTAATTCATCCAAAAGGTGTTCTATTGGGTTGAGGTCAGGACTCTGTGCAGGTCAGTCAAGTTCCTCCACCCCAAATTTGCTCATCCATGTCTTTATGAGCCTTGCTTTGTGCATTGGTGTGCAGTCATGTTGGAACAGGAAGGGGTCATGCTCAAACTGTTCCCTCAAAGTTGGGAGCATGAAATTGTACAAAATGTCTTGGTATGCTGATGCCTTAAGAGTTCTATTCACTGGAACTAAGGGGGCAAGCCTGACCCCTGAAAAGCAACCCACACCATCCCCTCTCCACCCAAGGAGTTGGACCAGTGCACAAAGCAAGGTCCATAAAAACATGGATGAGCAAGTTTGGGGCGAAGGAACTTGACTGGCCTGCACAGAGTTCTGACCTCAACCAGATTTAGCTCGGTTTCTAATTTTTTTTATGAAAAGATGAACTAGCTCACATCACCCTAATACCCTTCCCCCAATCTCTGCTGCACTTATACAGTATATTATGACCACCCACACCAGCCTGTGTAACAGACCTCACACTTGGAGTATTCACTGCACAGCTCTTGGGGCTATGTACTATCACAATGCATGCAATGAGGTGAACTTAGCCTTTGACTAATCCAATAGTTGGGTTTATATGTATCTACAATCAGCTCCTTTGGCCACACTGTTTGCATAGTGGTGCATTTCCTAGCTGGCCTTTTTATAACTCCTTTGCACTAACAGTACACAAATATGTGGCCTCTCCGAGCGGCCACAGATTTGCATATCATTTTGTAAACACAGCTGTACCGAGAGCGCGCTCCCTGTGCGCTCCCAGCACAGTTACCGGCGACTAACAGAAAGCTTTCCAATTATATGACTGCTGTGACAAACAATCGTGGCGGTCACATGATCATAAACCCCGCCCTGCCTCCTGACTAGGGATGAGCCGAACACCCCCCTGTTCGGTTCACACCAGAACTTGCGAACAGGCAAAAAATTTGTTCGAACGTGCGAACACCGTTAAAGTCTATGGGACACGAACATGAATAATCAAAAGTGCTAATTTTAATGGCTTATATGCAAGTTATTGTCATAAAAAGTGTTTGGGGACCTGGGTCCTGCCCCAGGGGACATGGATCAATGCAAAAAAAAGTTTTAAAAAAGGCCGTTTTTTTCGGGAGCAGTGATTTTAATAATGCTTAAAGTGAAACAATAAAAGTGTAATATCCCTTTAAATTTCGTACCTGGGGGGTGTCTATAGTATGCCTGTAAAGGGGCGCATGTTTCCCGTGTTTAGGGCTATTAATGAATTGCCAGTCCGACAATACACATAAAAGTTCATTGATAAAAACGGCATGGGAATTCCCCACAGGGGAACCCCGAACCAAAATTTAAAAAAAAAATGACGTGGGGGATCCCCCTAAATTCCATACCAGGCCCTTCAGGTCTGGTATGGATATTAAGGGGAACCCTGGACAAAATTAAAAAAAAAAAATGGCGTGGGGTCCCCCTAAAAATCCATACCAGACCCTTATCCGAGCATGCAACCTGGCAGGCCGCAGGAAAAGAGGAGGGACGAGAGAGCGCCCCCCCCCCCCGAACCATACCAGGCCACATGCCCTCAACATTGGAAGGGTGCTTTGGGGTAGCCCTCCAAAACACCTTGTCCCCATGTTGATGAGGACAAGGGCCTCATCCCCACAACCCTTGGTCGGTGGTTGTGGGGGTCTGCGGGCAGGGGGCTTATCGGAATCTGGAAGCCCCCTTTAACAAGGGGACCCCCAGATCCCGGCCCTCCCCCCTGTGTGAAATGGTAAGGGGGTACTCTACCATTTCACAAAAAAACTGTCAAAAATGTTAAAAATGACAAGAGACAGTTTTTGACAATTCTTTTATTTAAATGCTTCTTCTTTCTTCTATCTTCTTTCTTCTTTCTTCTATCTTCTATCTTCCTTCAGTTTCTTCCTCCATCTTCTTCTGGTTCTTCTGGTTCTTCCTCCGTGACGTCGGCGTCTTCTTCCCTTCTTCTCCTCGGGCCGCTCCGCATCCATGATGCCAGCGCCTTGAGGCGATTCAGTTCGCATTTGCAGCGCTTTATAAATCATTCATTCATTCATTCATTCATGATGGCATGGAGGGAGGCTCCCGCTGTGTGACGCTTCTCCTCTTCTGACGGTTCTTAAATAACAGGGGGCGGGGGCACCCGGTGACCCCGACCCCCTCTGACGCACGGGGACTTCCCTGTGGCATTCCCCGTGATGTCAGAGGGGGCGGGGTCACCCGTTACGTAACCCTTCCCCCTTCTGACGTCACGGGGAATGCCACAGGGAAGTCCCTGTCAAGTCCCCATGCGTCAGAGGGGGGCAGGGTCACCGGGTGGCTCCCCCCGTTATTTAAGAACCATCAGAAGAGGAGAAGCGTCACACAGGCCTCCCTCCATGCCATCATGGATGCGGAGCGGCCCGAAAAGAAGATGAAGACATGAAGAGAAGAAGATGAAGAGAGACGCATCACACAGCGGGAGCCTCCCTCTATGCCATCATGAATGCGGAGCAGCCTGAGGAGAAGAAGGTAAGAAGACGCCGACGCTGCGGAGGAAGATGCCGGACGAGAACACCGGAGGAAGAACCAGAAGAACCAGAAGAACCAGAAGAAGAAGAAGATGGAGGAAGAAACCGAAGGAAGATAGAAGAAAGAAGAAGCATTTAAATAAAGAAATTGTCAAAAACTGTCTCTTGTCATTTTTAACATTTTTGACACTTTTTTAGTGAAATGGTAGGGGTACTTTTGTACCCCCTTACCATTTCACACAGGGGGGAGGGCCGGGATCTGAGGGTCCCCTTGTTAAAGGGGGCTTCCAGATTCCGATAAGCCCCCCGCCCGCAGACCACCACAACCACCGGCCAAGGGTTGTGGGGATGAGGCCCTTGTCCCCATCAACATGGGGACAAGGTGTTTTGGGGGGCTATCCCAAAGCACCCTCCCAATGTTGAGGGCATGTGGCCTGGTACGGTTCAGGAGGGGGGCGCTGTCTCGTCCCCCCCTCTTTTCCTGCGGCCTGCCAGGTTGCGTGCTCAGATAAGGGTCTGGTATGGATTTTTGGGGGGACCCCACGCCGTTTTTTTAAAAATTTTGGCGCCGGGGTCCCCTTAAAATCCCTGAAGGGTCTGGTATAGATTTTGAGGGGGACCCCACGCCATTTTTTAAAAAAAAATTTGGCCGGGGTTCCACTTAATATCCATACCAGACCTGAAGGGCCTGGTATGAAATTTAGGGGGACCCCCACGTCATTTTTTTTTAAATTTTGGTTCGGGGTTCCCCTGTGGGGAATTCCCATGCCGTTTTTATCAATGATCTTTTATGTGTATTGTCGGACCGGCAATTCATTAATAGCCGCGAGTAGTTTAAATGACTTTTTTTCCTTTGAAATGTCATTTTGCTGTCAGACTGTTCTAAACACGGGAACCATGCGCCCCTTTACAGGCATACTATAGACACCCCCCAGGTACGAAATTTAAAGGGATATTACACTTTTATTGTTGAATATTTATACCATGAATATAAGCCTTTAAAATTAGCACTTTTGATTTCTCCCATAGACTTTTAAGGGGTGTTCCGCGGCATTCAAAATTGTTTGCTGTTCGGCAAACTGGCAAACAGCCGATGTTTGAGTCGAACATGAGTTTGACTCGAACTCGAAGCTCATCCCTACTGCCGACACTTGAAACCCCTTAAAGGGCCAGGAGGCACTGGCACCAAGGGGTTTTCCTCATCATCATAGGTCATAGGAAATGAGGACTATAGCTGCCAATTTCAGTGCTATCTTTTTAGATGGTGCTGAATGCAGGACCTCAAACATCACCAACTCCATGAGGTAGAGAATACTTTGATAATTTGTTTTTCCAATTCTATTGGTCAAAGACACAGCATTGGCAAACAGGTATAGATAAGACCAGGCCTGGCCTATTGCATCTTGTAATCTCCCTCATTTATGTTCCTTTACATAGTTATGCAGTTTATAATGTTGAAAAAAATATGTCATCCAGTTTAATCTATGCTAAACAAAAAACACTAACCTAAAGCTTTAGCTAAATATAGTAATAACAAATGATTATTATATAAACACATTATAGGATCGAAAAAGTATAACTAAAGAAAGTCACCTTTTGTGATAATGTAAACATTTACTTTTTAGTTTCTACAATGTGTTTATCTAATTAATATTTAAAGTAATTTATTTGTCATGATATTTATAAAAAGTAGTTTATTTATTATATATACAGTGTGATATTGGAGCCGGAGCTCATCAGCCAAGCACCTTAGAAAAAGCAAACAATCCCTTTTACAGTCAAAAACAGGCCAACAGAAAAAAAAGCTTGTCCTCCGGAAGCAAAAATAGTTGATTGATTGTTGGTACCAAACGCTCAGCTCACTGCCAGTCACACTTCTCCTTTAACAGAGTGTTTGAAATCTCCTGGATGCCTAAGGGGTCCCAAAGAGAAGGTCATCAGAGTTCAGCAACCTTTCTCAGCCACGCGCTAGCCCACATTGCTCATTTTGTTGTGCTCTTCTCTACTCTCTACTGAGGGATGGGGGTTCTTTCCACCCAAATATCTCTCTGAACCACCAAATTTTCAGGTCTCAAATGAGGACTTATCGATCCAAAGGCGACTGTAAGTCAGTCCTCTTCTCTCCTTCGGGTTCAGGCAGTTTGGGTTAAAGGGCTAATCACAGCGTCCAATGACAGCTGTTCATGGATGTAAACACAAGCCGGTTATCTGTGTTTCTTTCCTCACACTGACAGCGCTAGGAGAGAAGAAGGAAGCCAAAAAACGGCTTGTGTTAAAGGGACATCAACACTGATAATAAGGGCACTGATTATCAGTGTACTGATTATCAATGCAGTCCCGACAGTGCCCACCAGTGCTGCCAATCAGTGACCATCAGTGCCTCCTCATCAGTGTCGCCTATCATTGCCACCTATCAGGGAAGCCTCATCAGTGCTCACCAGTACTACCTATTAGTTCCCATCAGTGCCACCTATCAGTGCACATCAGTGATATCTATCAGTGTCCATCAGTGCCGCCTCATCAGTGCCCATCAGTGAAGCCTAATAATGCCCATCAGTGAAGGAGTAAAATGACCTGTTTGCCAAATTCTATAAAAAAACTATGAACAATTTTTTTTTTTTTAAATGTTTGGTCTTTTTGTGTTTGTTTAGAAAATAGCACCAAAAGATAGCTCTATTTGTGTGAAAAAAATTATAATAATGTCATATGGGTACAGTGTTGCATGACCGCACAATTGTCATTCAAAGTGTGACAGCGCTGAAATCTGAAAATTGGCCTGGGAAGGAAGGGGGTTAAAGTGCCCCGTAAGCAAGTGGTTAAAGGGAACACAACCCAAATAGTGGGGAAATATAGCTGCCACCCAGGACCCATCTCTGCCATCCTGTACAACACTTATCAATTTAATCTCTTCTATATTTTTTCTCCTCATAAACCATTAATAATGTTTAGGTATTGAACCTGATAATGTTATTTTTTATGTTTTCTAATATATTGTCCATACACTGTATCTGATATTGTATTTTTATATAATCTTTATCCATATTCTGATTGTAAAGTTGAACCTTGAAATAAAGGACATCAACGCCAGCTGCATACGTCTCACACATGGTTTACTCAAGAATATACACTGTACATACAGTGGATCACATCTGGATTGATAGTGATACAGGTTACAGAGCGATACAGACTTTTATAGAAACTCATATCATTACCGCCTATGTCGGGCAAAAGCCCAAAGTTACACATCACAAATACGTATTTCAATAAGTATTTCACTCAATATTTCAACACAGTTCTTGGCCAGTGTTCTGAGTTTTCTGGGTTACTTTGACCTGGCTAATTTCAACTGTCAAGTTATTTTGACAGAAAGAATAATTATTTGGAAGAAATTAATTTGGCTTTTAAACAGGGACTTTCTACGTCAACATCTTTCCCTATCTCATCTTTTCCGAGAATCATTGGCAGAACATTTAGATGTCAACTTGGTCAACCCAGCCACATGTGTTGCAATACCAAAAGAATTCAGAAACAACAACATTTTACTGGAAAACAGATTAAATGGATATTCTCAAGAATACAGAGATATATATATTTTAATACTGAAGGAGAACTCTGAATGTAGAAGAAGATATGGTTCCTATATTTCCTATATCTTCACAGCCCCTCCTGTGTTTAGAATTCTTTCGGTATCCCTTTTAAGCTTCTTCAGTGTCTTTAAGTTGATCTCCAGGTATACGGATCACCATCTCATGAGCAGTTATGACTCGAGACCTTAAGGGCTCAGAAGAACCAATATTAGTACCAGCACGTGTGATTATTTTCAAACAACATTTATATAACATTTATACCTAATTCCTACAATGTATAAAATACCATGTAAAATTCCAGAAAACCATCCTGCAATACCAGAAAACCAGTTGAGAGGATTGAGCCAGGAAAGCCAGCTTTCCCAGTTACCTTCAACCCAAGTAGTTTCGGTATATTCTTTGCAAAATTTAACCTTCATTTGTTGTACCTTTTCTACATGCAAAATGATGGCATCTTCAGTCTTAGTATCATTTCCGATGTAGTTACAACAAGTAGCTCCCACTATGGCGCATATTCCTCCTTGACTGGCCGTGGGATAATCCAGCACCAGCCGGTGCTGCAAAACCTCCTTTTTGATCATTTTCAATTCTATAGCAAGGGCTATAAAGTTTCTATCATACAGGGCAGTAATGTTATCCATCAAGCCTGCCAAATCAATGATGAAACTGAAAGCCTTTTTAATACAACATCTATTTACCCAAGGAATAGAAAACAATGGTTTAATCTCTCTGTCATGTGATTCAATACTTGTGAAATTATCATCTGACTTAGGATAAAATGTAGGCCTATCAGGAGAATTGTCATTTTTCACATTAATCCCGGAGTCTTCTTCTTCCTCTTGTCCTCCTGGGATTTCATCTTCTCCTGGAGATGACTGATCAGAGAGATCCCTTTTAATAAGGTGCACTAAGTCTTTTTTAAGAAAGTGTATAGGTATTTTGTGGAGCTGTGTTTCTTGAAAGTCATTATCCTCCATATAACAAGTAGCAGGTATGACTCTACCAAAGTAAAAGTTAATGCAGACAGCTGGTTTTCTCAATGGAGCATTTGTGAATAGTAGAAGTGAAATAGCTCTGTCAATCATTGTTCTACTGACTTCACCAAAGTGTGCACTGTCCTCCATTTTAGCTAAAGTGCTAGGTATTCCTAACAAAGAGGAGAAAGTCTTATGAGAAATAGGTGCATGTGTGCATATCCAGCAATTAGTGATATTCAGCTTCTTGGCAGCTTGCATCTGAAACCGGTTCAAGTTGTGACATTTCTTCCATTACAGTAGCATTAAAAAGAAAAGTGTCTTGCATCTTACCCTTTTCTTTCTTGTATGTCCACTCATATGCCACGACTGTAATCCATACAACCACACCACCGCAGAGGATAACACTCCAGAGCTTCGCATTCATCTTAGGCCCTAGGAGATTCATTCTGCAGTCTTCTTGCTCGCGCACGAGTCAGTGGAGGAGACCTGGAAGGTAAAGGTACAGAACAATTCTTGCCAGCAGCAGACCGGCTTATATTCTCTTTTGGAACAAAAGACTTCTTACAGTGTGAACCATGCACCCAATACTTATAGTCTTTCAGCTTCACTGCAGTGGGAGATACAAGAATGACCTGAAATGGTCCTTTCCACTTAGGGGACAAAGTAGTCCGGGGTGTGTAATTCTTGATATACACCCAATCTCCTGCCTTTAGTCCATGAGTTCCTTCACTTGTGTCCACAGGTTGTCCTGCTTTTGCTCTGGAAAAAGTATCAGAAAACACATTTGCCAATTTGCAATGTCCATTCATTAAAGTCACTGTCTCTGGCTGCACAAGAGATTAATGTAGTCTCCTGGGCGGTCGCCCAAACAATATGTCAAAAGGGGACAGTCCATGCTTCTCTTTAGGGGTAGTCCTAATGGTTGCCAAGGCTATAGGTAATGCTTCTACCCATGTGTTTGTCCATTAGCAGTTATTTTGGCCAAATACCTCTTCAGGGTTTGATTGCTGCATTCCACCATCCCACTAGCCTGAGCTCTATAAGGAGTATGCAAATGCTGTTTCATACCCAAAATACTCACTACTTCTGCCATGAGTTTATTATCAAAATGTGTACCTCTATCTGAGGAAATTATTGACCCTATACCAGACCTTGGGATCAATTCCCTCGTCAGACATTTTACCACAGTTCTGGCATCATTTTTGGACGTGGGCCAAGCCTCTGGCCAGTTCAAAAATTGATCAATGCAAAAATACTTAAATTGACCACAAGGGGGCATATCTGAGAAGTCAATTTGCACAATTTGAAATGGCTCCTCAGTATGCGGAATATGCTTCATGGGAGTGGGCACTGACTTTCCAATATTATGCATTTGACATATAGTACATTCAGTAACCTTTTTAGCAGCATATGCAGAAAAACCTAGAGCCCACCAATCTCTGGCTACCACCCGACACATCCCTCCTGTTGAGACATGGCAAGGCCCATGGCTCAAAGCAAACAAAGAAGGAAACAATGTCGGAGGAGCAACCAGCCTGTTTTTTTAATTTCCATATACAATCTGCTCCACAAACAGCTCCCTTTGTGATCCAAAAGGATGTATGAGGCGAGCTTGCCTGTAGAGCTGATAAAATTTCCAGATCCACTTGAAGATCTGTGAGCAGGAATGTTGGAAGCGCTGTAGTTGGCTCATAAGAATGTATAACATCTTTAGCATACCTATCAGCCAAAGCATTCCCAAGTGATATACTATCATCTGCTTTGGTATGTGCTTTATATTTAATTACTGCAAATTAAAGAAGCAGCTGGACCGCTGCCAATAATTTAGCAATTAATTCTTTATGTTGTATAGGGGTTCCTGCTGCTGACGGATAACCCCTTTCTTGCCAGAGTTGTGCAAAACTATGCCCTATGCTTATAGCAAGGCTGAGTCACTATAAATTTTTACAATAGCCCCTTTTGCTTGGGGTTAATAAATTGCTGGCATAAGGAGCAAATCTAAAGTCTCCCTTTACTTCAAGTATGTTTTACTCCCATTCCTTCAGTAGTTAAAACTATAGTTACTTCTATATTTATTACTATACCTCTGTCTAGTAGACTGTCAGGGGAGTATGGCAATAAAACAAAAGAACATTTATGGCACTGACCTCTCATTCTTACTTATAGAGGTTCAGTAACTTTGTCAATAATTACATCATTACTTAGCAAAATTGCCTGCTGATTCGAAGTGGTAACATTGGCATTACATATATTTAACAAACTCTTTGAATCGCCTTTATCTATTAAACACAGAATAGACAAACCATTAACTGACACATCAATCATTGGTTCTGTATTTTGTCCCAAATTCAAGACAGCAAGTTCAGGGAAGTAATGAAATTTTCATTAATCAAATCACCACACTCCACTATCTGCTGAACTTGAGTCCCCACTCTTGGGGCATTTGTAACATACACCTTCGTTCTACTAGACTTAGCTCATCTTTCCCTTCTACTTTGAACAGCTAAGACCTATAATTGTAGAATATTGAGGTAAAAACTATCTACAATATCCCACTATTTCAAGGAATGCTCTCAACTGGGCATTTGTTGCTTTGCAATTACCTTTTTCCTTTTATCTGTCAAATGTTTGATACCTTGGGAGACATAGTGGCCCAGGTATTGTACTTTTAATTTAACCCATTGTACTTTTGCAGCATCTACTCTTTGTCCTATATTAGCTAGAAAATTCATTAAAGAAATAGAATCCTCAGTACAAGCTTGTTCATCAGAGGATGCTAGCAAGAGATCATCCACATATTGCACTAATATTGATCCCATGAGTGGCTGCCACTCATCTAATTTATCCTTGAGCGCCTGAGAAAAGCAACTGGGGGAATCATGATACCCCATTGGCAATCTAGTCTAGTTAAGTTGCTTTTTCTCAAACGTGAAGGCTAGCAACCATTGATCATCTGGATGAACAGGAACATTAAAGAAGGCTGAGACAAGAATAATTACAGTAAAGTGAATTGCTGAAGGAGGTATTGTTGCCAGTATCCTCTCCTGCTTTTATAGGTTTGGGAACTGCATAAATAGGAGTATTAGCTGAACTCCTACAAGGAGTAAGAACACCCTCCTGTAGTAACTCCTCCATCACTGGTTTAATACCTTCAACTGATTCAGGAAATAAGGGGTATTGAGGTAGTCTAGGTACTGGCAATGTAGGGTCTCTATTTAACCGGAGCAACTTTCATAAGGCCAGGAGTGTTTGCTCCTGTTACCCAAATGGAAGGGTTCATTTTTTATTTGGCCTCTTCTGGAATTCCTCCCTCCATATCAGCTACTAATAAAGACATGAACAACAGATCAGTTGCTTCTTCTTTTAACCTATGCGGTATGTCAATAACAGTTTTATCCGGAGATAATGCAATTGTTACCCCCATTTTAGAAAGTAGATCTCTTCCCAATAAATTACAGGGGGGATGTGGAGACAATACAATTGAGTGTCCTGTTAAAAGCTCTCCCAATGTCACCGGTATAGATTGCATAACTCTTGCTAAGATTATATTATTACTTACTCCAACCAAAGAAACTCTTTCATTGGAAAGTGGTAAGTTAGGATCAAAGACATTTAAAAGAGACCGTGAAGCCCCTGTGTCTATAAGACCACACAAATCAATACCGTTTACATTTATTTCAACCATTGGTTCATCAACAGAATCAACTTCAATTACAGCTAAAAACTTGATAAAATGTGTCATCTATATTGTCACCACATCCCAGCTTATCCTAGCACTCCTTACAGTCCTTGGCTATATGCCCACTCAATCCACACTTGTATCAAGTGGAGAGGGCACGAGGCTGCAGGGTTTGGGAGGCTTACTCTATTTAGGATGATTTTTTTGGTATTAGGACTGAATTCTAGGGTTTTGTCTCCAATTTCCACGTCTTTGCCGTGGCGCCCCATAATTAGAGATATATATCACTAGCGAAGGTGAGTAAGGGGGCGCTACTGGTACACCCTGAGGTGCTACCTGCACTGAAGATATTGGTACCCCCTTAGGACTTTTTCTTTAACCTCTGGTAGTTGTATATTCATCATTTTTGTTTTCTCCTTCTTTTCTACCTTGTCTTTCCTTTTTTTTCAACACTTCGTAAGCTATTTGAGACTCAACTAATTCAGGGGCAGGTTTCTTTCTCAATCCCACCGTACGAAGCTCTATTTCTTCCCTAATTTCAGACAACATTTCATCCATCAATACATTCACCAACTCTGCTCGCTTCATATCACTCTCATCATCTGGAATCCAATCACTATGCTTCTGAATAGCATCTTTGAATCTATTCCAGTAATCCAACACATCCTCATCTTTCTTTTGCACAACATCCATTAATGCTCACATATCTTGCAAATACATTCCATACATACACATACTTTTCTGACACTGCTCAATCAATCAAGATTCACATATCATATATGTAGCTTGTTGCATTTTCTCTATCCACATCAACTTTTTATACCACTTCTTTTGACATCTCTCTAAGTTGGATAGATCAACAATAATTGCCCTAATCTCATTAGGTTTCCAGGGGACATAAACTTTTCCTAGTCTTGCGGTGTAATTACCCTGGTCATCTTCCTCCCCCGGTAAAACTACCTCTCTCAAGGGGATTTGTCCAAATGGTTCTAATTTGGATTTAAAATACTCTTTTGTCCTTAGTCTATCTTCTGAGGTACGCTGGGGTAGTAATCCCATCCGTTTCACCTGTTGCCTAGTTAACACAGGTGAGGCATGATCTCTAGAACTCCCTACTGGAGGAGTGTTAGTATCCAATTTACTTAATTTATTAAATCTTGCTAAGGCATCTGCTCTTGCTGGAGTGTACTGCCACAGTTCCCCATCTTTTTGTCATTGTACCATCTACATCATAGAATGGTTCCTCTCTACGGTAATGTGGGGAATACTGTTTATTAACAATTTTACCTATGTGTCTACACCGTGGAGTTTCTATCATAATACTTGGAGTGATCTCCTGTATCCCCATTAGCTGACTCCCCTTCTGCAGTTTCCACTTGCTATACCATAGGTGCAGATGCTCCTAATAATTCCCTTCTTATTGAGTCATAAGGGGAAACCCAAGCATTGGGTATTTTACCCTTATTTTCTACATGTAAAGCAGCTTTCTCTGAGCACATTTTATAGGGGGGGTGGTTTATATCTTTCCTAGATAATTCTTCCCAGGCTGCTAAACATTCAATCCCCCCACAATCAGACCTTTTAAAAAGCAGTTTAAACAATACCTCAATTGTAGGTGTATTAGGGGACCCCTCTGGCGGCCATTTAGATGGGTCCTCTTCATACTCCTTTTTTGTTAGTTTACACCATTTTACCATTTTACATAATGTTTCAGGGCATCTGGGTCTCCACTCACCATCATTTTGATGATAGGAGCACTTGGTTGCAATTTAACAATACTTAGTCCTGTTGCTTTTGCTATTTTCAATAACCCTTTTTTTTTTTTCCCTATCATTTGTTAATCCAAATGTATTCATGACAGGTAAAACATTTTTTTTTCCATATTTATCACAATTTCTCATTAGTCTCTTTAGAAATGACAACAATTTGGAACTCCGGGTCTGAGAGCAGTACATAAGTTGAGATATCTCGCTCGCTCTACTCTCAGAAGGACGTCTCCTTTCTGAGTGGTAATAGGCTAGTCCCTATCTAGACTCCCTATCCCAGAGAACATACAGCAGGTCATTCACCCATTTGTGGATATCCGCTGAAGGCAATACCAATCTGCCTTAGGACCACAAACGTTCAAAAAACACCATTCACCCATTTGTGGATATCCGCTGAAGGCAATACCAATCTGCCTTAGGACCACAAACGTTTATACAAAAAAAATTCAACATCACCACCAACTTCTACTCACTATTCAGAAATTGTGGTACCTGCACTTATACATCCCTTCATAAAATATATATATATTGTCATTTCTGGAGACAAGGAGAAAAAGGCAAGCGCTTAAAATGATCATTCTTTAGCATGCTTTAAATTATAATAGGTACCTTTAACATTCTTTAGTAACCATACAGAGACAAGTATGCAGGCAAAATCAAAATAGGAAACGTGTTACCTTCTGTGGCTGCACTCCCCCAACCGATCCCTCCACAACGCACAGAAAAGACAGTATTTATCATGAGAAAATAAAAGTTTTCTCACCTGAGGCCTCATTGCTGCTGTCTGTCCTGGAGAGGGTGGAGAGCCGGTGGTGGAGATACAAACAAGAAGAAACGTCAGGGTCACCAAATGTAAAGTTGAACCTTGAAATAAAGGACATCAACGCCAGCTGCATACGTCTCACACATGGTTTACTCAAGAATATACACTGTACATACAGCGGATCACATCTGGATTGATAGTGATACAGGTTACAGAGCGATACAGACTTTTATAGAAACTCATATCATTACCGCCTATGTCGGGCAAAAGCCCAAAGTTACACATCACAAATACGTATTTCAATAAGTATTTCACTCAATATTTCAACACAGTTCTTGGCTAGTGTTCTCAGTTTTCTGGGTTACTTTGACCTGGCTAATTTCAACTGTCAAGTTATTTTGACAGAAAGAAAGAATAATTATTTGGAAGAAATTAATTTGGCTTTTAAACAGGGACTTTCTACGTCAACATCTTTCCCTATCTCATCTTTTCCGAGAATCATTGGCAGAACATTTAGATGTCAACTTGGTCAACCCAGCCACATGTATTGCAATACCAAAAGAATTCAGAAACAACAACATTTTACTAGAAAACAGATTAAATGGATATTCTCAAGAATACAGAGATATATATATTTTAATACTGAAGGAGAACTCTGAATGTAGGAGAAGATATGGTTCCTATATTTCCTATATCTTCACATGATGAAAGACACACAGTAAATGTCCTGAAATGCGTTGGTTATCAATAAATAGATAAAAAGATATATTGTATATGTAAAAGGTTTACAATATTGCTCCAAGACAAGTCAACACACATTTATATTCTGAATTATCTTTATTAAGATAGCGATATTTGTTAACACAATTTAGCACAGATTGATGCAAAATAACATTGCTGACTTTAGCGCAGCTGCTGTGATTTCTGACTGCCATTAGTAGGTCATTACATAATTTTATTTGGCCCTATTTGGCTCCAATCATCTACTCCCCTTTGTGTCCTACAATGAATAGCATAGCTTTATAATCAGTGTGATCGCTGACATTGCGTCTCCTCTGCACTGCATAGTAATCAATGACTAAACCCACCTTACCAAAGGCGTTCTTCACAAACCCCTCATTACATTTAAAATAATGGAACTGTTCTGCTCCAGCAAACCAGTAAGTTGCATCTAATAGCGAAATAATTAACAGTTGGCCTCTGGGTTTTAGCAGCTTTATTGTCTTCTCCAGATTCTTCATGTATTCATCTTCATTTTTACTCATCATTTCCAGTATCCCCACACTGATAATGCAATCAGCAAGTGGTAGTAGCACCGGGGAAGATATGTTTTCCTGTTTAAAATCACATTTCAAAATCTGCTTGATGGATGACCTTAGGCGCATTGCTTTCGCCTGAAGTTGACCTCTGAAAGAAAAAAAAAACATGATATGGACAGGAAATATTTCAATATACAGTGATGTGGTGTGATAAGCAATTCTGCCAAAATTCAGTTAGACTGTAATTTGACAAGTTAAAAAAAAATTGTCATACTAGTGTAGCACTACCCCTGTAGGAGTTGCTAATGGCAGGGTTCCCCATTACTGCACAGCCAGTCACACAGCATTTCCTTCTTTTATCCAGACACAGTGATCAGACCTTTGGCTTGTTTTTTTTGTTGTTTTATTAGGGGATGATAACTTGGATGGGGTAAGGGCAGGGCCGGTGCTACAACTAGGCAAACAAGGCGGCCGCCTAGGGCGCCCTGCTGCCTAGGGGCGCCCGGCCACTGGTTTTCCTACTCTCTTCTCTCTGCAGCAAGCAACTAAGTCTCAGCATCAGTAGGCAGCCGCAGCTCCGTTCACACATAGTGTCAGAGGTGCAGCAGTGGTGGAGGACTGTGTCTGTGTCCCTACTCCCGCAGCAAGCAAACATTCATTGATGGGCACTGGTAGGCTGTATTGAAGGACGCTGGTAGGCTGCATTTGCTGGGTGCTGGTGAGGATACATTTGATGGGCGCTGGTGAGGGTACATTTGATGGGTGCTGGTGAGGTTACATTTGATGGGCGCTGGTGAGGCTGCATTTGATAGGCACTGGTGAGGCTGCATTTGATCGGCGCTGGTGAGGCTACATTTGATGGGCGCTGGTGAGGCTACATTTGATGGGCGCTGGGTGGGGCTGCATTTGATGGCGCTGGTGAGGCTACATTTGATGGGCGCTGGTGAGGCTGCATTTGATGGATGCTGGTGAGGCTGCATTTGATGGGTGCTGGTGAGGCTGCATTTGATGGGCGCTTTATTAAAAAAGTGGGATTTGCATAGGCAGGGAAAAGGGGGCGGAGTCAGCCGGGGGCGGCAAAATGAACTTTCGCCTAGGGTGTCGAAAATCTTTGCACCAGCCCTGGGTAAGGGCAGGGCCGTCTTAATAGACCATGGGTCCCTGGGCAAAGTAATGCACTGGGACCCCTACCAGCTTTTCTCAATTTACACACCTACTTTCAGGAAATAAAGTATAAGTAGTTCATAGAATTAAACATATATTCATTAGTACTTTAAATAAAATCGATTTTACAAAAAGGAAAACAAATCCATAAATCAAAGAAAAATCAACACAAAGGGCACAGTACAGTGGGGAATGCAGAAGGGCACAGTACAGGAGGGGTCAGGTGGGCACAATATTAGGATCAGGAGGGCACAGTTTAGGTTCTGGGATGCTTCCTGGGACACGGCCATCTTGGGACAGTTTTTTTTTCCAAAAACGTGGTGTTTTATTTGAAAAAATTGAGACACATATGGTATACATACAACATCATTACAATTATACAATATGTGGAAGCAACAAGAGGGTGTGGCCTGATTACATATTATATACAAGTCAGACATACCGCATTCTGTTATTATGGAATACATAGTAAATGTGGGTATACACATATCTCATATACAAGGCCTGTAGATATCCCTATACAGGAGCCAGACTATAATGGGTCCCTAGATATTTCTGTGCACGTATCTGCATTCCCCAGCCACGTATCCCAAATCCTACCATATTTAGCAGGGCATTTCCTATGAACGTATATCTCTTTTTTGTATGGCAGGACCTGGTTGACTGCTGAGATCCATTCCTGAAGCGTCGGTGGTGTGACTTGCAGCCACTTTCTCGCTATAAGTAACCTAGCTGTGAACAATACCTCTTGTAGGAATGTTTTGTGGAATTTGTCCGAGTCAGGGTCAGGGAATATTCCCAACAGGCATTGTTTCGAGCATAGCGTCAGAGGAGATCCCATCTCATCATGTATGAACTTAACTATTTGGGACCAATAATCCTGTATCACCGGGCACGTCCAGAGAGGATGGAAGAAAGTGCTCGAGGGGCCATTACACCTAGGGCATAATGGATTCTGGTCAGGTTTAAATTTAGCCAGTCTGTTGGGGGTTAAATATGATCTATGCATAATATACAGTTGCGTGGCGTGATCAGATAGTCTAGTGGACACCTTTTTGTTAGTACTCAGTGCATCCTCCCATTCATCATCCTCCAACTCCCCCACATCCCGGGCCCATTGCTCTTTCAAATTATATGCTAGAGTGGTTGCGGAAGGACGGAGTAGAGAATTGTAGAACAGCGATATAAGTTTGCGGGAGTCTTGGCCTGTTATAATACATAAAACATTGAGACACTCCACATTAGGGGATTCATCGCTGAACTGTGTTTGGAGGGCGTGGCGGAGCTTTAGGTACCTAAAGTGCATTGAATTGGGAAGATGAAATTCCCCCTTGAGTTGTTGAAATGATTTAAGTACATTATCACAATATACATCAGATAAATATCTTACTCCTTGATTCAGCCATATGCTAAAATCGGGGATAGTTAGTATTTCTTGCAAGCCAGGGTTGTCCCATAGTGGTGTATGAAAGTGCGTAGGTGGTATTTTCAGTTTGCGGCCTATTACCTCCCATACTTTCCAATGATGATACAATAAACTTTTACATCCACCCAGATGCCCAGTTCCCTTATGGTCTTTAACCACTTAAGGACCGCCTCACGCCGATTTACGTCAGCAGAATGGCACGGACAGGCAGAATCACGTACATATACGTGATCTGCCTTCCGCGGGTGGGGGGTCCGAGGCGGTCCGCTTCTGACCAGCGGTGATCAGAGATGAGGGGGAGACCATCCGTTCGTGCCCCCCCCCCTCACGATCGCCGCTGGCCAATCAAATCATTCCTTTGCTGCTGTATGCTAAACAGCAGCAAAGGAAATGATGTCATCTCTCCTCGGCTCGGTATTTTCCGTTCCGGCGCTGAGGAGAGAAGACTGCACTGTGAGTAAAAACACACACACACACAGTAGAACATGCCAGGCACACAAAACACCCCCCGATCCCCCCGATCACCCTCTAATCCCCCCCCCCCCCCCGTCACACTGACACCAAGCAGTTTTTTTATTTATTTATTTATTTTTTTTTCTGATTACTGCATGGTGTCAGTTTGTGACAGTTACTGTGTTAGGGCAGTTAGGGTTAGCCCCCTTTAGGTCTAGGGTACCCCCTTAACCCCCCCTAATAAAGTTTTAACCCCTTGATCACCCCCTGTCGCCAGTGTCGCTAAGCGATCATTTTTCTGATCGCTGTATTAGTGTCACTGGTGACGCTAGTTAGGGAGGTAAATATTTAGGTTCGCCGTCAGCATTTTAAAGCGACAGGGACTCATATATACTACCTAATAAATGTTTTAACCCCTTGATTGCCCCCTAGTTAACCCTTTCACCACTGATCATGTATAACCGTTATGGGTGACGCTGGTTAGTCCGTTTATATTTTATAGTGTCAGGGCACCCGCCGTTTATTACCAAATAAAGGTTTAGCCCCCTGATCGCCCGGCGGTGATATGCGTCGCCCCAGGCAGCGTCAGATTAGCGCCCGTACCGCTAACACCCACGCACGCAGCATACGCCTCCCTTAGTGGTATAGTATCTGAACGGATCAATATCTGATCTGATCAGATCTATACTAGTGTCCCCAGCAGTTTAGGGTTCTCAAAAATGCAGTGTTAGCAGGATCAGCCCAGATACCTGCTAGCACCTGCGTTTTGCCCCTCCGCCCGGCCCAGCCCAGCCCACCCAAGTGCAGTATCGATCGATCACTGTCACTTACAAAACACTAAACACATAACTGCAGCGTTCGCAGAGTCAGGCCTGATCCCTGTGATCGCTAACAGTTTTTTTGGTAGCATTTTGGTGAACTGGCAAGCACCAGCCCCAGGCAGCGTCAGGTTAGCGGCAGTACCACTAACACCCACACACGCACCGTACACCTCCCATAGTGGTATAGTATCTGATCGGATCAATATCTGATCCGATCAGATCTATACTAGCGTCCCCAGCAGTTTAGGGTTCCCAAAAACGCAGTGTTAGCGGGATCAGCCCAGATACCTGCTAGCACCTGCGTTTTGCCCCTCCGCCTGGCCCAGCCCAGCCCACCCAAGTGCAGTATCGATTGATCACTGTCACTTACAAAACACTAAACGCATAACTGCAGCGTTCGCAGAGTCAGGCTTGATCCCTGCAATCGCTAACAGTTTGTTTGGTAGCATTTTGGTGAACTGGCAAGCGCCAGCGGCCTAGTACACCCCGGTCGTAGTCAAACCAGCACTGCAGTAACACTTGGTGACGTGGCGAGTCCCATAAGTGCAGTTCAAGCTGGTGAGGTGGCAAGCACAAGTAGTGTCCCGCTGCCACCAAGAAGAAGACAAACAGGCCCGTCGTTCCCATAGTGCCCTTCCTGCTGCATTTGCCAATCCTAATTGGGAACCCACCACTTCTGCAGCGCCCGTACTTCCCCCATTCACATCCCAAACCAAATGCAGTCGGCTGCATGAGAGGCTTTTCTTTATTTATTTATTATTAATTTATTTCAGGTACTTATATAGCACCGTCAATTTTCGCAGTGCTTTACATATACATGTACATTCACATCAGTCAATACCCTCAAGGAGCTTACAATCTATGGTCCCTAACTCACATTCATACATACTAGGGACAATTTTAGACAGGATCCAATTAACCTACCAGCATGTCTTTGGAGTGTGGGAGGAAACCAGAGTACCCGGAGGAAACCCACGCAGGCACAGGGAGAACATGCAAACTCCAGGCAGGTAGTGTCATGGTTGGGATTCGAACCAGCGACCCTTCTTACTGCTAGGCGAGAGTGCTACCACTACACCACTGTGCCGCCCGAGTACCTCTACCCAACGAACCCCACCAAAAAAGATGTTGTGTCTGCAGCAAGCATGGATATAGGCGTTACACCCGCTATTATTGTCCCTCCTGTCCTGACAATCCTGGTTTTTGCATTGGTGAATGTTTTGAACGCTACCATTCACTAGTTGAGTATTAGCGTAGGGTACAGCATTGCAAAGACTAGGCACACTTTCACAGGGTCTCCCAAGATGCCATCGCATTTTGAGAGACCCGAACCTGGAACCAGTTACAGTTAGGCCCCTTTCACACTGGGGCGGTAGGGGGCGTCGGCGGTAAAACAGCGCTATTTTTAGCGCTGTTTTACCGCGGTATTCGGCCGCTAGCGGTGCGGTTTTACCCCCCCTGGCAGCCGAAAAAGGGTTAAAACCCCTCGTATATCATGGCTATAGCCGCGGTATTAGGTTTAGGTATCATCTTGGTATCATTCTTTTCAGCCAGCGGTCGGCTTTCATGTAAAAGCAATCCTAGTGGCTAATTAGCCTCTAGACTGCTTTTACAAGCCGTGGGAGGGAATGCCCCCCCACCGTCTTCCGTGTTTTTCTCTGGCTCGCCTGTCTCAACAGGGAACCTAAGAATGCAGCCGGTGATTTAGCCAGCTGACCATAGAGCTGATCAGAGACCAGAGTGGCTCCAAACATCTCTATGGCCTAAGAAATCGGAAGCTACGAGCATTTCATGACTTAGATTTCACAGGATGTAAACAGCGCCATTGGGAAATTGGGAAAGCATTTTATCACACCGATCTTGGTGTGGTTAGATGCTTTGAGGGCAGAGGAGAGATCTAGGGTCTAATAGACCCCAATTTTTTCAAAAAAGAGTACCTGTCACTACCTATTGCTATCATAGGGGATATTCTTTTTTTTTTTGTTTTTTTTTTTTATTTTAAAGAAGTTTTATTGAAGAGCAGTACATTACACTTCATAGCACAGAATTGCTGGTGGGGCGCAGCCCACCTCTGTGACAATACTCAAATATTGGACAATAACAGAGAGGTTGACCAAAAAACTAAGCTTATTCGAATAAACAGAGAGAAGAGCCCTCAGATATAATAAGGAGACACCTAGTGCTGCAGGTAGGCTCGACACCCCTATCGGGAACATACTGTGTCGAGCACCGTAGAGCAGCTGTAGTTAATCATTAGGTGTGTAACTAACCTGTTAAGGCCCATCACGCCTTCCAGGAGAATAAAGGTCCCAGACTGCGTGAGGAAGCCTTCCTCAGTTCTCTCAGGCCAAAGGCCAAAGGAACCAGGGGTGCCATAATAATATCCTGAAGGTTCTGGCTGGGAGGTCGACCCATGAGAGATAAGTCGAGGAACCAGCTAATCACATTCAAGTGCATAGAAAACTGGAGCAAACCATTTAGAACCAAATACTTTCTGTAAAAATGAATTAACAACTTCCTGAGAATAAGAAGAAAGAGAGAAATAAAGGTGGAAAAGAAGACGGAGGAGGAGAAATAATGGGGGGAGGGGTGGGTTGACAGACTGCAATATAACAATAGAAACAAATCATGCTTCAACTCCCGGTATGAGAGAGATGCCTACATGCCTTGCCCAGGGTTCCCAGACAGCCAAAAATGCTTTATTTGAGTCTGCTAGGACACTGACTAATTTTTCCTGGGACATGATCCACGAGATCTTTCTCTTGGCAGCCGCCAGAGAGACTCCTGGTTGTTTCCAAGCCTTTGCTATGGAGAGCTTGGTGCCAGTCAGGATGAAAGAAATAAGTTTAGCAGTTGTTTTGGGGATTTTGGGAATATGACCATTTAATAGAGCTATCTGGGGAGATTTAGAAATGGGAGTGTACGTAATTTTTCTGATCAGGTAAAATATCCTGTTCCAGAAGCCCCTGATTTTCGGGCATTCCCACCAAATGTGTATCATGGAGCCCTGGGCTTGGCAGTTTCTGAAACATAAAGGAGACGAGGAAGGAAACATCTGTGCAAGTTTGGAAGGAACCAGATACCATCTCATAAGAACTTTCATGTTAGCTTCTATTAATGCAATATTAACTATACCTTTGTAGGCTCTTGTGCTCATTCTATTCCAGATCTCCAGGTCCCAAGTCTCGCCCACGTCCCTCTCCCACTCTGTCATGTATGTAAGTTTGGAAGGGGGAGTTGAAAGGGCTTCGTAAATCAGGGATATACCTCCTTTTTGCTCTGTTGCTTGTCCACACCATTGTTCATAAGATGTGCACTCTGGGGGAATTGATTTGTATTTCCAAATAGTGCGAAGAAAATGGGAGATTTGAAGAAATCAAATTTTTCGGAATCTGGGAGCTCTAGTTTTTCAATGCAGTGTTTCATGGAGATTGGTCCGGAGGTGACAAGGTAATGTCCAATACGGGACATTCCCTTATCAAGCCACCATTGAAAGGATTTGATGTCTAACCCCGGCTTGAAGAGGGAATTGTGGAATATGTGTGAGAGGGGGCGAAGCTGTGAGGTCAAAGCGGGGAGTTGGATCAGGTTATCCCATAGTTTGAAGGTGTGTGAAAGTGTGGGTGCCATGATGGGAGGTCTAGATTTACTGGGAGT
Organism: Lithobates septentrionalis; assembly: GCA_037952835.1. NCBI lineage: Eukaryota > Metazoa > Chordata > Amphibia > Anura > Ranidae > Lithobates > Lithobates septentrionalis. The sequence continues at coordinate 48,908 of JBBDGP010001212.1, forward strand.
CCATAGTAGAAAGTCTAGTGTGTGGGAAGGAACCGCTTGGCGTTCTATTTGAATCCAGTCGGGTTTTTCGCCCCTGAAATATATGGTGGAGAGTTGGGCCAGTCTGGCTGCTTGGTAATACTTGGATAGTTAAGGGAAGCCTAGCCCTCCCTTAGATTTCGGAGCATAAAGGGTGTTTCGCGTGAATCTATATCCTTTCCCTCCCCATATAAATTTTATAATCTTTCCCTGAAAGTTTTTGAGGTGCTTTTTGTTAATCGCGATCGGAAGGGCTCTAAATAGGTGCAGAATTCTAAGAAACAGGGTCATTTTGATGGCATGGATTCTCCCCAGCCATGATAGTTTGTGGGATGACCAAATTCGTATGTCCTCCTCCAATCTACGATACATAGGAGGGAAATTGGCTTGATAGAGGGAGTCTATTCTGGGTGTAAGATTTATACCAAGGTATCGAATTGAGGAATCACTCCAATTGAAATTAAAGGCCGGTTTTAATCTCTCAGCTAGGGCTGGATTGAGGGAGATGTTTAATGCCTGTGATTTGGTCATGTTGACTCGTAGGCCTGAGACCTCGCCAAATGTCTGAAGCAGTTTGTTAATGTTGGGGAGTGAGGTAATTGGAGAGGTGATAAATAGAAGAAGGTCGTCTGCGAAGAGGGCGCATTTATGGGTATTCAAGCCACAGTTGACACCTTTAATGTTTGGATCTGACCTGATTGCTATGGCTAGTGTTTCTATTGTTAGAGCGAACACAAGTGGGGATAGGGGGCAGCCCTGTCTTGTGCCCCTGGCAATTTTGATTGGGGATGAGAGAAAGCCCTGTAATTTAACTTTCGCTTCCGGTTCAGAGTATAGTGATTTGAGGATTCCGATGAAGTGTTCACCGAACCCCCAGAATTTAAGGGAGGCGAATATGAAGGGCCAAGTCACAGAATCGAAGGCCTTTTGTAGGTCTAGGGAAAGGAAGAGACCCTCCTGCTTTGGGCCTCCATCCCATCCCGAATGCAAAATTGAAGCTATGTCTATGGCCCTTCTAACCTGGTCTGGACCCTGTCTGCCGGGGATAAAACCCACCTGTGGATATAAGTGTTGATGAAAGTGTTTAATATATTGGCGTAAATTTTTGTCAGGATTTTTAAATCGTTATTTATAAGTGATATTGGTCTGTAGTTTTCTACCTGATCCGGATTTTTGTCGGGTTTAGGGATGACAGTAATGAATGCTGCATTCATCTGGGGGTCCATGGGGTCTCCCTTTCGTTTGGAGTTGAACATTTTAGTTAAGTGTGGCGCTAGAGTCTCGGCAAAAGTCTTATAATAAAGATTGGAAAGACCATCTGGACTTGGGGCTGAGCCCCCTTTCAGATTTTTAATGACCTCCAAAGTTTCCTCTACTGTGATATGTGGTTCCATAATATCTTTGTGGGACTTATGTATAGTGGGGATAGGCAGATGCTCTAGGAATGCTTCTATAGCTCGTGTATCGTGGGAATCATTTACTCTATATAGTTGTGAGTAAAAGGATTGGAAAGATTCTAAGATTCTATGGGGATTTTGGGAAGACGAACCATCCTGAAGTTTTATTTTGGGGAGAGCGAAGAGACGGGTCCTAGGGGATAACTTGGAAGCCAGCATCATGCTCATTTTGTCTTGATTTAGGTAGAATTTCGCACCATTCCAACGCAGAGAACTCTCAGCTTTAACTGTGAGCGCCAGGTTTAGTTTAATCCGAGCAGCGTCAAGCTGGTCAACTTGAACCATGGACGGGTTAGCTTTGTGATTTTTGCGCAGGAGGAGAAAATCTCTCTCCAGTTTTGAGATGTCCATGGTTCTCTCCTTTTTAGGTTGGGAGGAGATTTGGATAAGTTTGCCTCGTATCACGGCTTTGTGGGCTGCCCAGAGGGTCTCGGCCGAGATGTCGTCTACGTTGTTCAGGGCGAAATACTCTTTTAGTGACTTGGTGAGAACCGTTATTTGAATGGAATCTTTAATGATGTGTTCTTTAATGCGCCATATGGGGGACGAGGGTCTGAGGAGCAGGCCTTGGATGGATAGAGAGATCATGGAGTGGTCAGAGAGGGGAGTATCCCTAATTTTAGCTGAGATAGCAGCTGGGATGTGTATGGAGGAGATTAGAATATGGTAGATTCTGGAGTATACTTGATGGGGTATTGAGAAATGGGAGTAATCCCTTGATGTGGGGTTGAGTTCTCTCCAGATATCTGTGAGGCCCTGCTGGTGAATTAGTTTAGCAATTTTAGAGCTGATTTTTGTTGGCCTGGAGAGCTGTTTAGCTGGGGGTTTAGATTTATCAAGACTCTGATCAAAGGCGACATTCGAATCTCCTCCAAATATTACCGTTCCTTCCAGGAGGGGTCCTAGTGTTTGGAAAAGCGATGTGAAGAAAGCGTTCTGTCCCTTATTCAGGGCATAATAGGATATAAGAGAAAAAGTTTGGTCTGCGATCTAGCCTTTCACTAGTAAGTACCTGCCTTCAGGGTCACTAAGGGTCTGGCTTACTTTAAATTGGCAGTCTTTAGCAAATAGAATCGCGACCCCCCCTGGTCTTATCCTCTGCGTTTGCTAGATAAAAACGAGGGGAAGCGCGCATGTAGGAATGAGGGGGGGAATCGGGAGGGAAAATGCGTTTCCTGGAGCATCACTATTGAAGCCCTTTGTTTGTGGTATGATTGGAAGATTTTCTTCCTTTTGGTTGGGTAGTTGAGGCCTTGGACATTATGAGAAATAATTTTTATCTGGGAAGAGGATAGAGTGGTGTTAGGCATGATTTTTGAGTAAAGAGTGTGCTACTGATGGTGGAAGACTTACCCCGACCTTAATGATGAGAGATGGGCAGAAGGCGAGTGAGGAGTGGAGCTCGGGACCTGGAGATGCTGGATGAGAAGGTGCTGCAGACGATCGTCAACCCTGGCAGGAGGGGGGAAGGGAGAGAAAAGCACAGATGGGTTAAAACATAGAGACATAAGGAGAAAGAGGGTATGAACATGGTGACCTAAAATAGGCCAGAGACGGAGAGGGGGGAAGTATTCCCCTTTCCGAACTCCAATAACATGATCAGGTGGTCCTGAAAACGAACCACCAGTCCATCGAACGAGAATGGGAATTCCATTTTCGTAGGATGGAAGGAGTCGCAGGGCAGCTACCGCAGCCCAAGCCACCCTTGATACCTTGCATACAGTATTAAGCTGTGTAAAAATAAAAAGATGCAAAAGGAGAACATAACAGTTTCATATTCTGAAAAAACTAAGATAATTTTAACTAGGAGCCGTGCTGGCCAAAGATGCAGAAAGAGTCTTCCTGGTAGACATCATGGGTTCCTCAGTGGAGGTGTAGATAAGAGGGGATGTGAGATTTTCAAATCCTGCTGTGGACTTAGACAGTCTGTTGTGAGGGTATAGAATAGTGGGGAAGGGCCGAAATACCCTGCTAACGCTGGGGGTCCCAGATAGGATGATGGGGATGTGATGTCACGATCCGGGGGGGCCATTCTTGTGAAGATCGATGGGTTGAGCCTTTGATGGGGTGTGGGTGAGTGAAAAGGGCGGTAGTAGGTCTTAGGGGACTGGATGCGTAGGGCCACTGGGGTGTTGAAGTGGAAGCCTGAGACTTGGGATAATTGGGAAAATGTCCCCTAGAGGGGACAAGGCCTCTTTGTGAAAGATCCGAGTGAGGTAGAGGTCATCTGGTATGAAAATGACAGGGGTCTGTGGATCACAAAGAGGGAGAGGGGTGTCGCCGGGTTCTTGTAATTGGGATCTTCAGGTTGGCAATTGTTCCTTCAGACGCCTGCTTTTGTTGGATTTCCAGGCAGGAGAGATAGGGCTGTTGGGAGTTTGACGTTTCGAAGAGCCCGCTTGAGTGTTGGAAATTTCCGAGTCTAGGGATATGAGCTTGAGTGAAAGGAGGAGTTGTTCGCCTTCTGAAAACATGGTGAATGAGTGGGTTCTGCCATTAAGGGTAAATTTCAAGGCGAAAGGGAATGCCCACCAATATTTAATCTCCTTCTGGGAGAGGACCAGCAGAAGGGGCTTCAGGGCTCTGCGTTTCTGGATGGTCGTGGGAGAAATGTCCGCGAAAATTTGTACTTCCTGTCCTTGGAAAAGGATGCGGGATTGCTGGCGCGATATTTTCATTATTGCTTCCTTCGCACTATAGAAGTGTGGCTTCACGACCACATCTCTGGGAGATCCGTCTTTTCTGGGGGGACCCAGGGATCTGTGTGCTCTGTCCAGCTCCAATTTGATGGGGGGCAGCTCAGGGATGAGGGATTTGATTAAATCCTGGATTGCTTTGGGGACGTCTGTATTTGATTCAGGGATACCTCTGACTCTAAAATTGTCCCTTCTCGACCTGTTCTCCAAGTCGTTGATTCTATTCAGTGCCACCTCGAGTTGCTCTTGAACAACATGAATGTGCTCAGTGTTCTGGTTAGCTCTGGACACTGTGATGTCTAATTTGTGTTCTATAGCTTCCATCCTTGCTCCCAAGTTTTGAAAGTCAGCTCTTATCTCGTTTGTGATTCTTGTGGCTGTGTTTGCTAAACCTCTATCTAGTAGATCCGACAGTTTGAGGAATAAATCTCCTGCATTGAGGGGCATAGCAATCTCCGGGTCTCAGCACCCTGATGGGGTGGTGAGGTGTTCAGTGGGGACAGAGAGTAGCTCTCAAATGTGCGCTCTAAGGGGGATACTGTAGAGGCTGGAGATGGGGTCCCCATAGGTTGGTTGTGAAGAGTGGGTAGGGGTGTGTAGGCTAAAGTGGCAGGAGCTATCACTTGCCTTGTTTCCGCGTGTCCCCCTGTATATGGCTCCTTGTGCTGTGCTGCGGCCGCCATCTTGGACAAGGTCCGGGAATCCTCTGCTGTAAACTGCGGTCCCAGGTCCCTGCGGACCGAGTTGTTTGGCATGGATCGAGGCTGCGGGAGTTCCCGGATCCGAATCCGTTAGTGGTGGATGTCTAGGCGGCCTGACACTGGCGCTTGGGTGGCTTGCTGGGCTGGGTAGAGCGGAGCTCCCGGCTTACGCGGCCATCTTGGGAGTCCCGCGCCTGCGCACTTCTTATAGAGGATATTTACATTCCCTGAGATAACAATAAAAATGATTAAAAAAATAAAAAAATAAAAGGAACAGTTTAAAAATAAGATAAAAAAGCAAAAAATAATAAAGAAAAAAAAAATAAAAAAGCACCCCTGTCGCCCGCTGCTCTCGCGCTAAAGGGGAACGCAAGCGGCGGTCTGTCGTCAAACGTAAACAGCAATTGCACCATGCATGTGAGGTATCACCACGAAGCTCAGATCGAGGGCAATAATTTTAGCAGTAGACCTCCTCTGTAAATCTAAAGTGGTAACCTGTAAAGGCTTTTAAAGGCTTTTAAAAATGTATTTATTTTGTTGCCACTGCATGTTTGTGCGCAATTGTAAAGCATGTCATGTTTGGTATCCATGTACTCAGCCTAGGATCATCTTTTTTATTTCATCAAACATTTGGGCAATATAGTGTGTTTTAGTGCATTAAAATTTAAAAAAGTGTGTTTTTTCCCCAAAAAATGCGTTTGAAAAATCGCTGTTCAAATACTGTGTGAAAAAAAAAAGAAACACCCACCATTTTAATCTGTAGGGCATTTGCTTTAAAAAAATATATAATGTTTGGGGGTTCAAAGTAATTTTCTTGCAAAAAAAAAAAAATTTTTAATGTAAACAAAAAGTGTCAGAAAGGGCTTTGTCTTCAAGTGGATAGAAGAGTGGGTGATGTGTGACATAAGCTTCTAAATGTTGTGCATAAAATGCCAGGACAGTTCAAAACCCCCCAATTGACCCCATTTTGTAAAGTAGACACCGTAAGCTATTTGCTGAGAGTCATGTCGAGTCCATGGAATATTTTATATTGTGACACAAGTTGCGGGAAAGAGACACTTTTTTTTTTTTTTGTTTGCACAAAGTTGTCACTAAATGATATATTGCTCAAACATGCCATGGGAATATGTGAAATTACACCCCAAAATACATTCTGCTGCTTCTCCTGAGTACGGGGATACCACATGTGTGAGACTTTTTGGGAGCCTAGCCGCGTACGGGACCCCGAAAACCAAGCACTGCCTTCAGGCTTTCTAAGGGTGTAAATTTTTGATTTCACTCTTCACTGCCTATCACAGTTTCGGAGGCCATGGAATGCCCAGGTGGCACAAAACCACCCCAAATGACCCCATTTTGGAAAGTAGACACCCCAAGCTATTTGCTGAGAGGTATAGTGAGTATACTGTGATAGGCAGTGAAGAGTGAAATCAAAAATTTACACCCTTAGAAATCCTGAAGGCGGTGATTGGTTTTTGGGGTGCAATTCCACATATGCCCATGGCCTGTGTGAGCAATATATCATTTAGTGACAACTTTGTGCAAAAAAAAAAAAAAAAGTGTCACTTTCCCGCAACTTGTGTCAAAATATAAAATATTCCATGGACTCAACATGCCTCTCAGCAAATAGCTTGGGGTGTCTACTTTCCAAAATGGGGTCATTTGGGGGGGTTTTGTGCCATCTGGGCATTTTATGGCCTTCAAAACTGTGATAGGTAGTGAGGAGTGAAATCAAAAATTCACGCCCTTAGAAATCCTGAAGTCGGTGATTGGTTTTCGGGGCCCCGTACGCGGCTAAGCTCCCAAAAAGTCCCACACATGTGGTATCCCCCGTACTCAGGAGAAGCAGCTGAATGTATTTTGGGGTGCAATTCCACATAGGCCCATGGCCTGTGTGAGCGATATATCATTTAGTGACAACTTTTTGTAAATATTTTTTTTTTTTGTCATTATTCAATCACTTGGGACAAAAAAAATAAATATTCAATGGGTTCAACATGCCTCTCAGCAATTTCCTTGGGGTGTCTACTTTCAAAAATGGGGTCATTTGGGGGGGGGGTTTGTACTGCCCTGCCATTTTAGCACCTCAAGAAATGACATAGGCAGTCATAAACTAAAAGCTGTGTAAATTCCAGAAAATGTACCCTAGTTTGTAGACGCTATAACTTTTGCGCAAACCAATAAATATATGCTTATTGACATTTTTTTTTACCAAAGACATGTGGCTGAATACATTTTGGCCTAAATGTATGACTAAAATTGAGTTTATTGGATTTTTTTAATAACAAAAAGTAGATATATATTCCGTTTATAGCGCAAAAAATAAAAACCGCAGAGGTGATCAAATACCATCAAAAGAAAACTCTATTTGTGGGAAGAAAAGGACGCAAATTTCGTTTGGGTACAGCATTGCATGACCGCGCAATTAGCAGTTAAAGCGACGCAGTGCCAAATTGGAAAAAGTCCTCTGGTCCTTAGGCAGCATAATGGTCCGGGGCTAAAGTGGTTTAGAAGAATTTGGAAGGGGTGTTTTATTACCCGGGCATGAGGGTAACACATCAAGGCTAGGTAGCGCTCTTTGTCCTGTTTATCTAAAAAGAAAAAAATGAGACAATTGTGCAGCCAGGTAGTACATGTTGAAATCTGGCAGCGCCGCACCCCCTAGCTCAGTAGGGTTCTTAAGTGCTTGCCAGGACAATTTATGTTGTGACGCTCCCCATACGAAGAAGTTAAGAGGAGCTTCTATGGACCTGAAGAGCCTAAGGGGTATATAAGCTGGAGCGTGCCAAAAAATACAATAATTTGGGGAGGAGGACCATCTTGATAAGATTTACCCAACCCATAACCCCCAGTGGTAGTTTAGCCCATGTTTGCGTTTTAGCTTTTAAGCGTGCAATCATGGGTTCTATATTGAGCCTGACATAGTCTTCTGGTGCACGAGTTATGACGACACCGAGATATGTCATGGAACTAACTCTAAGGAGAGGGGATGAGGCCATCATATCAGTGGGAACGCTAATATCAATGGGGAGAATCAAAGATTTGTCCCAAATGATCGTTAGGCCGGAATATTTACCGAAGTTTTGAATAAGCTCGAGGGCTATTTTTAGGGAGGGGCCAGCGTCTGCTAAGTACAATAACATGTCGTCCGCGTATAAGCTAATCTTTTCTACCAAGTCTCCACGTCTCAGTCCTTGAACACCAGGATGTGCCCTGAGGGAGGAAGCAAGGGGCTCCACCGCCAAGGCATATAATAATGGTGATAGGGGGCACCTCTGACGCGTGCCCCTGGAGAGGGGAAAAGAGTCAGAAACTTTTCCGTTGACCAAGACCCTGGCACATGGGTTCTGATACAGGAGTTGAATCCACCTGACGTACTTAGGCCCAAATCCAAAGTGTTGTAAGCATTCCCAAAGATAGTCCCACTCGACGGAGTCGAACGCCTTGGCTGCGTCAAGGGACACTACTACTCTGGAACCTAGTTGGTCATGTTCAGCTTGCATATTCATATGTAACCTACGTAAATTATAGGCTGTGTTTTTGGCTGGCATGAACCCAGTTTGGTCTAGGTGGATTAGGGTCATTATCACCTTATTCAGACGCAGTGCCAAGATCTTGGCCAATATCTTAATGTCCAGTTGGAGTAGGGATATTGGACGATACGATTCGGGGAGAACTGGATTTTTCCCTGGTTTGGGTATCAGCACGATATAGGCTTCGCTCATGGAGGGGGGCAAAGTACCAGCTTTAAATATATGGGAAAATAGGTCATGTAGTCTGGGAACTGGGGTCTCAGTATACGTCGTGTAGGGATGAGCTTCGGCGAACGGGCGAATAGACGATGTTCGACTCGAACATCGTCTGTTCGCCCGTTCGCCGAATTGCGAACAATATGAGCCGTTCGCGCCAAATTCGTGTGGCGCGTCACGGCCCATAATTCACTGCAGCATCGCAGTGCATTGCTGGCTGATGATTGGCCAAGCATGCACTATGACCCGCATGCTTGGCCAATCACAGCGCCGTCTGAACAGAGAGCCGTAATTGGCCAAAGCCAAAGAGGTTTTGGCCAATTATGGCTCAGGGGATTTAGTACACGCCCCACACTATATAAGGCCGCCTGCACGGCAGCCCTTTGTAGTGTGTGTTCCGGCATTCATAGATAGAGAGAGAGAGACAGACAGTGTCATTTGATTTGAGTTAGATAGATTAGGCAGAACAGTCAGTCAGTTAGCTGCACTTACAGTGTATTGTGTATATATATGCATCCCAGACAGGGCCGATCCTACCCAGGGTGCGAAGGGTGCTTTGCACCCAGGCGCCTGCAGAGGTGGGGGCGCCGAAGAGCCAGACTTCTCCCCTCCCTCCTTCTCTCCTTGTGAGTGTCCATCCAGAAATCCAGTGTGAGCATAGGGCAGCCCGTCCAGCCTGGCAGTGCTCGGGGGAGGGGTGCTCCTCTTCCTGACACAAGGGTTCTAGTCAGTGGCTGCTGATGAGCGGGAATAAATTCCTCACATTAGGATCCCGCACTGTCTCTACCAACTCCAGTTGGAATGCCTCCCCCTCCCACCTCTATCTCGGGCTGCACAGAGAGAACTGAGGTGGGTCAGTGTGCTGTGTGTAGGAATGGCATCCCCTGCACACCTTTAGATGTGCTCTGGGCTGCCCCTGCTAGGAGATGTTTTATGGTATGATAGATTACATAGGATACACAGCCCCTGTCCCTTCCTGCACCTCAGTAGTTCAATTACAGATGTGTTGTTTAATGAGATGTACTAAGAGGCCTTTCACACTGACGTTGCTACTTTTAGTGGCGCTTTACCGTTGCTTTAGAGGTACATTTAACCCCCACTAAAGGGTTCAAAGGCGCAACTGCGGAGGCGCTTTGCAGGCACTGCCCATTGATTTCAATGGACAAGGGTGCTTTGCGGCTGCAGAGATCGGGAAATGTCTCACTGCTTGTGATTAGCGCAGCGCATTGCCGACTTCCTGGCGGGCTCGGCACGTGCAGCTTGCGAACACACCGGAGCTCACCCTTAGTCTGCAGTCTCTGACCATCTCCTGTACCATGTCTGTAGTCTCTGACCAGCTCCTGTACTATGTATGTAGTCTCTGACCAGCTCCTGTACTATGTCTGTAGTCTCTGACCAGCTCCTGTACTATGTCTGTAGTCTCTGACCATCTCCTGTACCATGTCTGTAGTCTCTGACCAGCTCCTGTACTATGTCTGCAGTCTCTGACCATCTCCTGTACCATGTCTGTAGTCTCTGACCATCTCCTATACTATGTATGTGGTCTCTGATCATCTAGTGTACTATGTCTGTAGTCTCTGACCATCTCCTGTACCATGTCTGTAGTCTCTGACCAGCTCATGTACTATGTCTGCAGTCTCTGACCATCTCCTGTATCATGTCTGCAGTCTCTGACCATCTCCTGTACTATGTCTGTAGTCTCTGACCAACTCCTGTACTATGTCTGCAGTCTCTGACCCTCTCCTGTACTATGGCTGCAGTCTTTGACCCTCTCCTGTACTATGTCTGCAGTCTCTGATCATCTAGTGTACTATGTCTGCAGCCTCTGACCATCTCCTGTACTATGTATACGGTCTATGATCATCTAGTGTACTATGTCTGCAGTCTCTGACCCTCTCCTGTACTATGTCTGCAGTCTCTGATCATCTAGTGTACTATGTCTGCAGTCTCTGACCATCTCCTGTACTATGTCTGCAGTCTCTGACCATCTCCTGTACCATGTCTGCAGTCTCTGACCATCTCCTGTACCATGTCTGCAGTCTCTGACCATCTCCTGTACCATGTCTGCAGTCTCTGACCATCTCCTGTACCATGTCTGCCGTCTCTGACCATCTCCTGTACTATGTATGCGGTCTCTGATCATCTAGTGTACTATGTCTGCAGTCTCTGACCATCTCCTGTACTATGTCTGCAGTCTCTGATCATCTCCTGTATTATGTCTGTAGTATTTCTGGGGGCTCTTTCTAACAGACTCTCTAACAGAAGCACTCTCTGTCTCTATCAGAGAGGCCCCCCTCCAGGTCCCAATAAAGTACTCTTGCTTCTCTTCCTGTATTTTGTTTATTGTACCTGTAAGGATCCCAAGGTAATGAAGACTTCGTTATGGAGCATCTCTGTGGTTGAGTCGTTGCCATAGAAATATTTGCAAAGGGGAGGAGTTACTAAAATGACCACGCCCATGTGGGGGCGCCAGAAATATTTCTGCACCCAGGCGCCTGTGACCCTAGGATCGGCCCTGATCCCAGGTGTTGCATATATATATATACACTGTATTCAGTTTAGCTAGATCCGTTCCTGTTATCTTCTTACTGACAGGCAGGCTTGTCTTGTTACAGTATTTATAGCTACCTGAAAAAAATTGCTGGTGTTCTTTTGATCCTATTAGTACCACAGTCAGGCAGCTAGACTATTTACAGTTAGTGCAGTGCGTCCTGCTCACAGTGTTCAGCTAAAACTACAAGTTAGTGGGGTGCGTCCTGCTCACAGTGTTCAGCTAAACCTACAAGTTAGTGGGGTGCGTCCTGCTCACAGTGTTCAGCTAAAACTACAAGTTAGTGTGGTGCGTCCACCTCACAGTGTTCAGCTAAACCTACAAGTTAGTGTAGTGAGACCTCTGCACAGTGTTCATCTAAAGCTACAAGTTAGTGCAGTGTGTCCTGCTCACAGTGTTCAGCTAAAACTGCAAGTTAGTGGGGTGTGTCCTGCTCACAGTGTTCAGCTAAACCTACAAGTTAGTGCGGTGCGTCCTGTTCACAGTGTTCAGCTAAACATACAAGTTAGTGTGGTGCGTCCACCTCACAGTGTTCAGCTAAACCTACAAGTTAGTGCGGTGCGTCCTGCCCACAGTGTTCAGCTAAAACTACAAGTTAGTGTGGTGCGTCCACCTCACAGTGTTCAGCTAAACCTACAAGTTAGTGCGGTGAGTCCTGCTCACAGTGTTCAGCTAAAACTACAAGTTAGTGCGGTGCGTCCACCTCACAGTGTTCAGCTAAACCTACAAGTTAGTGCGGTGCGTCCTGCTCACAGTGTTCAGCTAAAAATACAAGTTAGTGCGGTGCGTCCACCTCACAGTGTTCAGCTAAACCTACAAGGTAGTGCGGTGCGTCCACCTCACAGTGTTCAGCTAAACCTACAAGTTAGTGCGGTGCGTCCTGCTCACAGTGTTCGGCTAAACCTACAAGTTAGTGCTGTGCGTCCTGCTCACAGTGTTCAGCTAAACCTACAAGTTAGTGTAGTGAGACCTCTGCACAGTGTTCATCTAAAGCTACAAGTTAGTGCAGTGCGTCCTGCTCACAGTGTTCAGCTAAAACTACAAGTTAGTGCGGTGCGTCCACCTCACATTGTTCAGCTAAACCTACAAGTTAGTGCGGTGCGTCAACCTCACAGTGTTCAGTTAAACCTAGAAGTTAGTGCGGTGCGTCCTACTCACAGTGTTCAGCTAAACCTACAAGTTAGTGGGGTGCGTCCACCTCACAGTGTTCAGCTAAACCTACAAGTTAGTGCGGTGCGTCCACCTCACAGTGTTCAGCTAAACCTACAAGTTAGTGCGGTATGTCCACCTCACAGTGTTCAGCTAAACCTACAAGTTAGTGAGGTGTGTCCACCTCACAGTGTTCAGCTAAACCTACAAGTTAGTGCGGTGCGTCCACCTCACAGTGTTCAGCTAAACCTACAAGTTAGTGCGGTGCGTCCTGCTCACAGTGTTCAGCTAAACCTACAAGTTAGTGCGGTGGGTCCACCTCACAGTGTTCAGCTAAACCTAGAAGTTAGTGCTGTGTGTCCTGCTCACAGTGTTCAGCTAAAACTACAAGTCAGTGTGGTGCGTCCTCCTCACAGTGTCCAGCTAAACCTACAAGTTATTTTTTTGCGAGCTCTGCACAGTGTTCAGCTAAAGCTACCTGTAGAAGGTTGGTGGTGTTTTCCTGATCCTTTCACTACCGCAGGCAGCTAAAAAAGCTACAAGTTAGTTTTTTGCGAGCTCTGCACAGCGTTCAGCTAAAGCTACCTGTAGAAGGTTGGTGGTGTTCTCATACTACAGGCAGGCAGTTGATTTTGCTAGCTGCAGTATCAGTACATATATATATATATATATATATATATATATATATATATATCGCAGCTTAGTGCAGCTACAGGCCATTAGTATGTCTGGAAGGCCAAGAAGGAGAGGCAGACAGTCACAAGCCAATAAGAGAGGGCAAGCAGGCTCTGTGTCTAGTGCTGGTCGTGGAGACGGTGCATCCTCATCAGCACGTGGCCGTGGGACACGCTTGGCCTTTTTTTCGGCAGCTGGCCATGTTGAGCCGCAAGACTTGGTCGAGTGGATGACCAAGCCGTCCTCATCCTCCTCATCCTCTCTCACCCATGCCCAGGGTACTTTGTCTGGCAAAGCAGCGGCCTCTTCCCTTGGCTCAATGTCATAAGTGACTCCTTCCCTAGCCCCACCATGTCCTCCTGAGGAGTCCCTCGAACTGTTTGACCACAGTGTTGGGTACATGCTTCAGGAGGATGCCCAGCGTTTGGAAGGCTCTGATGATGATACTGAGCTCGATGAAGGCAGTAACGTGAGCACGGACAGAGGGGGTGCCCAAGAAGGACAGCAATCTGGCAGTCATGCTCCCCCTGCTGCAGCATACTGCCAGGTTTGCTCCAGTGATGGGGAGGGAGGGGATGATGAGGTCACTGACTCAACGTGGGTGCCTGATAGGAGAGAGGAGGAGGAGGAGGCACATCACCAACGAGGCAGGATGCCCTCCAGGAGCCAGCCTAAGGGCAGCACACTGACTGCATCACACCGCAGAGCTCCGCATGTGCAGGGTGCTGCTGTCTCAGCACGTTATTCCAAAAGTTCTTTGGTGTGGGCCTTTTTTGAGACAAGTGCATCAGATCGTACCGCTGCTACTTGTAACATATGTCTCAAGCGTATCTCGCGTGGCCAAAACATCTCCCGCTGGGCACCACATGCTTGACCAGACATATGTTGACTTGCCATGCAGTTCGTTGGCAAGCGTATCTAAAAGACACACACCAAAGAACAAAGAGGACCCCTCCTAGCTCCTCATCAGCTGAGATCTCCAACCCCACTATACCTCGATGAAGGCAGTAACGTGAGCATGGACAGAGGGGGTGACCAAGAAGGACAGCAATCTGGCAGTCATGCTCCCCCTGCTGCAGCATACTGCCAGGTTTGCTCCAGTGATGAGGAGGGAGTGGATGATGAGGTCACTGACTCAACGTGGGTGCCTGATAGGAGAGAGGAGGAAGAGGAGGAGGAGGAGGCGGCACATCACAAACGAGGCAGGATGCCCGCCAGGGGCAAGCCTAAGGGCAGCACATTGACTGCATCACACCCCAAAGCTCCACATGTGCAGGGCGCTGCAGTCTCTGCGCGTTATTCAAAAAGTTCTTTGGTGTGGGCCTTTTTCGAGACGAGTGCATCAGATTGCACCGCTGCTATTTGCAACATATGTCTCAAGCGTATCTCGCGTGGCCAAAACATCTCCCGCTTGGGTACCACATGCTTGACCAGACATATGTTGACCTGCCATGCAGTTCGTTGGCAAGCGTATCTAAAAGACCCACACCAAAGAACAAAGAGGACCTCTCCTTGCTCCTCATCAGCTGAGATCTCCAACCCCACTATACCTTCAGTCCTCTCTGAGACCTGCACTGAGAGGAATGAAGGTGTAGAATTAGGTGTGTCACAGCCAAGTACTTGTGGGCAATCTGCTTTTGGTACACCAACGTCAGATTGTACCACGCAAATTTCCCTGCCACAGCTGCTGCACCGCTGAAAGAAGTTTGCTCCCAGCCATCCACATGCCCAGCAGTTGAATGCTAGCTTGGCAAAATTGCTAGCACTTCAACTGCTGCCTTTTCAGTTGGTAGACTCTGCCCCCTTCCGTGAGTTTGTGGAATGTGCGGTTCCTCAGTGGCAGGTACCCAAACGCCACTTTTTCTCACGGAAGGCGATTCCGGCTCTCTACCGGCATGTGGAAGGCAATTTCCATGCCTCGCTGGACAGGGCGGTCAGTGGTAAGGTGCATATTACTGCTGACTCATGGTCCAGCAGGCATGGACAGGGACGTTACCTAAGTTTCTTGGCGCATTGGGTGACTCTGCTGGCAGCTGGGAAGGATGCAGGACAAGTTGCAGTAGTGTTGGAGGTTGTTCCGCCACCACGCCTCCAAAATGCTAATGATTGTGACACACCTCTCTCCTCCACCCCCTCCTCTTCTTCTTCCTCCATGGCCTCTTCCTGTGCTTTGTCCTCGGAACCAGCAGTGCTCCATAGCCGTTCAAGGGGCTACGCAAGTACGCAGGCCAAAAGATGCCATGTGGTACTTGAGCTGGTGTGCTTGGGGGACAGGAGCCACACTGGGGCAGAGGTTCTGTCAGCTCTGCAGGGGCAGGTTCAGAGGTGGTTGACGCCACGCCAACTTAAGGCAGGAATGGGGGTTTGCGACAATGGCACCAACCTCCTCTCTGCCCTCTGACAGGGAAAAATGACCCATGTGCCCTGTTTGGCTTACATCCTTAACTTGGTGGTGCAGCAGTTCTTGGGCAGGTACCCGGGCTTACAGGATGTCCTGAGGCAGGCCAGGAAAGTCTGTGTGCATTTCCGCCAGTCATATAATGCCAGTGCTCGGCTGGCGGACCTCCAAAAGGAGTTTAACCTGCCCAAGAACCCCCTAATCTGTGACATGCCCACCAGGTGGAACTCAACGTTGGCCATGCTGCAGCGGCTGCACACGCAGCAGAGGGCCATCAATGAGTACCTGTGCGACTATGGCACCAGGACAGGGTCAGGGGAGCTTGTTTTTTTTCCCCACGCCAGTGGGCCATGGTCAGGGATGCATGCACTGTCCTGTCACCATTTGAGGAGGCCACAAGGATGGTGAGCAGTGACAGTGCATGCATCAGTGACACTGTCCCCCTTGTCCACCTGTTGGAGCACACGCTGCGTGTAATAATGGACAGGGCACTTCAGGCAGAACAGAGGCAAGAAGAGGAGGACTTCCTTAGCTCTCAAGGCCCCCTTTATCCAGACAGTGTTCCTGCGTGCCCGCCGATCACACAGGAAGAGGAGGAGGAAGATTGTGTCAGTATGGAGGTGGAGCCTGACACTCAGCATCAGCAGCAGTCTTTAAGGGATCAGTCCCAAGAAACACATGGACTTGTACGTGGCTGGGAGGAGGTGGCTGCGGACCATGTCGTCCTTAGTGACCCAGAGGACTCCGGACCGAATGCCTCAGCAAACCTACACTGCATGGCCTCCCTGATCCTGCAAAGCCTGCGTAAGGATCCTCGTATTCGTGGTATCAAGGAGAAGGACCAATACTGGCTGGCAACCCTCCTTGATCCACATTACAAGGGTAAGGTTGTGGACCTTATCTTGCCATCGCAGAGGATGAAACATCTTCGGGAGGCCTTGCAGAAAAGTCTGTGCAACGCGTTCCCAGAGACTGGAAAGTTACAAACTCCTGTTTCTTGACAACGTGTTGCTGAGGCTTCGGTCAGTCAAAGAAGGAGCGGTGGAGAAGGTGGCCGTCTGACCGATGCGTTCAGACAATTTTTTGGTCCGCAGCCCCAAGGTATGATCGGTTCAAGCAACCATCGGCAGCGTCTGTTTTACATGGTGCAGGAATACCTAGGGGCAAGATCTGACTTGGACACCTTTCCCACCGAAAATCCTTTGGGTTACTGGGTCTTGAGGATGGATCACTGGCCAGAGCTTGCACAGTATGCAGTTGAGCTACTGGCCTGTCCTGCATCCAGCGTTCTTTCGGAATGCACATTCAGTGCTGCTGGAGGCTTTGTAACCAATCACAGGGTGCGTCTGTCCACCGACTCGGTCGATCGACTGACCTTCATAAAAATAAATCAGTCTTGGATCACCACCAGCTACCAAGCACCTGATGCTGATGTAACCGAATAATTTTTTTTGAAATCTCAGATCCCTTCAAAGACTGCCTATGCTGATGCTGAGTGACTATCCCTGAGTAATTATCCTCTTCCTCCTCAATCATCACGCTGATAGCTTGTAAGAACATTTTTGGTTCTGGGCGCCACCACCAGTGCCTAAGGCCCAATTTTTCAGCCCTTGTTTAACAGGGGCGTGTAATTACAATTTTTGATGCAATACTTTGCAGCAGGGCTCATTTCTGCGTTCAAACTAGAGTATCTGTGAGGGGTTGCAGTGTTGTGGCACCAGCACCAGTGCCTAAGGCCCAATTTTTTAGCCCCTGTTCAACAGGGGCATGTAATTACAATTCTTGATCTAATATCTCACAGCAGGGACCATTTCTGCACCCACCAAGAGTGAGTGAGGACTTACAGTGTTGTGGCACCAGCACCACCACCACCACCAAAGGCCCAATTTTTCTGCCCTTGTTCAACAGGGGCATGTAATTACAATTCTTGATCTAATATTTCACAGCAGGGCCCATTTCTGCACCCACCAAGAGCGAGTGAGGACTTAGGGTGTTGTGGCACCAGCACCACCACCACCACCACCAAAGGCCCAATTTTTCTGCCCTTGTTCAACAGGGGCATGTATTTACAATTCTTGATCTAATATTTCACAGCAGGGCCCATTTCTGCACCCACCAAGAGCGAGTGAGGACTTACAGTGTTGTGGCACCAGCACCACCACCACCACCACCAAAGGCCCAATTTTTCTGCCCTTGTTCAACAGGGGCATGTAATTACCATTCTTGATCTAATATTTCACAGCAGGGCCCTGTGAGGGCTTACAGTGTTGTGGCCACAACAACACCTAAGGCCCAAATTTCTGCTGAGTATATAGGGCAGGCCCCTACTTTCAAACATCTAACTTACAAACGACTCCTACTTGCAAACGGAAGAAGACGACAGGAAGTGAGATGAAATCTACCCCTAGGATGGGAAATTCTCTCCTGTAAGAGTTAATATGGGAAAAACATTTCTCCTTTCCACTGATGCTTTCCAATCCTTGTTCCACAAAAAACCCCAAATTTTCAAAAAACATTTGTCATTGGGACAAAAAGTGAGGTGAAATCTTCTGAAGAGGAGGACAGACAGCAAAACAAATGTCACAGGGGTGATAACCCTTCCCTATGTTTTCCAAAAAGCTTAAAAAAGATTTTTTGGCTGGAGCTAAACACGTTAAAAATGTACCTGTTCAAAATTACAAACAGATTCTACTTAACAACAAACCTACAGTCCCTGTCTTGTTTGCACCGCCTGTATACTGCTGTTCAGAGTATATAGGGCCTGGTTGCCCCACACCTTTCCTTATTTTAATTTGGGTGCGGGGTTCCCCTTAATATCCATACAAGACCCAAAGGGCCTGGTAATGGACTGGGGGGGTACCCATGCCGTTTGTCTCACTGATTTTCATCCATATTGCCAGGACCCGACATTACATTAAACCCGCAAGCAGTTTTAAATGAGATTTTTTCCTTTAAAAATGACATTTTGTGCAGGGACTGTTCTAAACACGGGAAACATGTGCCACTTTACAGGCATACTATAGACACACCCCAGGTACGATATTTAAAGGAATATTTCACTTTTTTTTTTTACTTTAAGCATCATTAAAATCACTGCTCCCGAAAAAACGTCAGTTTTTAAAAGTTTTTTTGGATTGATACATGTCCCCTGGGGTAGGACCCGGGTCCCCAAACCCTTTTTAGGACAATACCATGCAAATCAGCCTTTAAAATGAGCACTTTTGATTTCGAACGTTCGAGTCCCATAGACGTCAATTGGGTTCTAACGTTCGTGCAAATTTTCGGTCCGTTCGCAGGTTCTGGTGTGAGCCGAACCGAGGGGTGTTCGGCTCATCCCTAACGCCGTGTAGAATTCAAGGGGGAGTCCATCAGAGCCGGGTGCTTTAGACGGGTTAAGTAAAGACATGGCTTCAATTATGTCATTTTTGGATACAGGAGCCTCCAGCATCGTATATTGGTCATGTGTCAGGGTGGGCACCTCTATGTTAGCCAAAAGTGTCACCAATTTTTCACGGGAGTTGGTGGCAGTGGAGGAATAGAGAGTTGCGAAAAGGAGCGAAACTCTTCGGCCACCATATCTGGGTCAGTAATCATCGTCCCTTCGGCAGCGCGAAGAGATACCACAATGGGAGGCCTATGGTCCAAGTGGGCAAGGTAAGCCAAAAGGCGTCCCGCCCTCTCTCCACACTCATATATCCTCTGTTTGTTGTAAAAGATCTTCCTTTCAGCTTTTTGGAAATGAAGATTATTCACAAGTCTGGTTTGTAATTTTAATTGATCTGCTGTGGACGGTGATGGGTCAGCCAAGAAATCTCTCTCTGCCTCTGCAAGGGATTGTTCTGCCTGCCTAACCACCCGAGACGAGCTCCGACGGTACCTGGATATACGCTGTGATAATATCATCCTGGCATGCATTTTAAAGGCGTCCCAGATCATCTCAAGTGGTGCAGTGTTCCTGTTGATCTGGAAGAACAACTCCCATTCAGTCCCAATTCCCTCTAGCTCAGGGATAACTGTCAGCCAAAAAGGGTTTAGTTTCCATGTATATGTCGTAGGGGAGGAGTCTATTCAAAGTGTGATCCAGTACGGGGCGTGATCGGATAGGACCCGTGGGTTAAAACCCACCTCGCCCAAAATGGGGAGGAGAGTGTGAGATATCAGAATTAGGTCTATGCGTGACATGGAATTGTATGATGTAGAAAAGCACGAAAATACCCTGTCTTTTGGGTGCCGGTGCCACCATGTATCCACTAAGTTAAGGTCTGTAAGAAGTTTACCGAACCTAGTATAAGATTGACTTGGGTTATCAAAAGGTGTCAACGTCAGTCTGTCTAAGTCTTTGTTGATAATATTGTTAAAATCCCCTAGCCAGAGCACAGGGACATTAGGGTATTGGGACATAAATGTCAGCCCCTCTGTCAGAACCCCAAACTGAAACGGGGGGGGGGTATGTAGATAGCTAGTATTAGGAGTTCTAACCCGTTTACTTTGGCATGCAAGAATAAAAACCTGCCTTGGGGGTCAGACTTAAGCGTTAAAAGTACAAATTGCACCGTTTTTGCCACAAGGACAGCTCGACCCCTAGAATTTGCAGTAAATGGAGCTTGATACATCCACCCCACCCATGTTTTTTAAGTGCCAACATAAGTTGGCCTGTGAGGTGGGTCTCTACCAATACCATAATCCCTCAGGACATCTTGGGACAGTTTAGTAAAAAGCACGACTGTCCCAGCAAATCCGGGACAGTTGGCAAGTATGATGTAAAGCAAGATTATTGTGGGGCCCCATGCACCTGGGGCCCCTGGGCAGTGCCCAAGAGTGCCCTTGCATTAAGATGGCCCTGGGTAAGGGATTATGGGATACCCAACTTGAAAATGTCCAACAATTAAACCAGGGACAACTTCCTCCCTATTTACAGATTTCTCTTCTTCCTTCGACCTGCACAAACTTGGTTCCCTTGTACAGCTCCTGCTGGTTCAATCCTGGGGGAACTTACAGTCTTTAGTTAGTTCAGCAACAGCCCCTTACAGGCTAGGAATAGGGATGAGCTTGATGTTCGGGTCGAACATAAGTTCGACTCGAACATCAGCTGTTCACCCGTTCGCCGAACAGCAAACATTATGGGGTGTTCACGGAAAATGTGAGCGCCGCAGAACGGCCAATAATGTACTGCAAGATCGCAGTGCATTGCTGTATAATGATTGGCCAAAGCATGCACCTGACCTGCATGCTTTGGCCAATCACAACATGCTCTGCTGGGAGAGCCATAATTGCCCAAAGGCAGGGTGCCTTTGGCCAATCATGACTGAGGGGGACTAAGTCCACACCCCACACTATATAAGGCTGCTTACATGGCGGCCGTGTGTAGTGTTGCTCGATATTCAGTCAGTGCAGGCAGTGTATTAATATATGTATACAGTTATATATATATATATATATATATATATATATATATAGTCTCGTGTGTGTATATATAAATATATATATATATATATATATATATATATATATATATATACAGTATCTCACAAAAGTGAGTACACCCCTCACGATTTTGTAAATATTTTATTATATCTTTTCATGTGACAACACTGAAGAAATTACACTTTGCTACAATGTAAAGTAGTAACTGTACAGCTTGGATTACAGTGTAAATTTGCTGTCCCCTCAACACACAACCATTAATGTCTAAACCGCTGGCAACAAATGTCCAACCAAATTGGGCCCAATTAGCCATTTTCCCTCCTCAGTGTCATGTGACTTGTTAGTGTTACCAAAGGTCTTTGGTGTGAATGGGGAGCAGGTGTGTTAAATTTGGTGTTATCGCTCTTACTCTCTTATACTGGTCACTGGACGTTCAACATTGCACCTCATGGCAAAGAACTCTGAGGATCTGAAAAAAAAAAATTTTTGCTCTACATAAAGATGGCCTAGGCTATAAGAAGATTGCCGAGACCCTGAAACTGAGCTGTAGCATGGTGGCCAAGACCATACAGCGGTTTAATAGGACAGGTTTCACTCATTAAAGGCCTCGCCATGGTCATCCAAAGAAATTGAGTGCATGTGCTCAGCGTCATATCCAGAGGTTGTCTTTGGGAAATAGACGTATGACTGCTGCCAGCATTCCTGCAGAGGTTGAAGGGGTGGGGGGTCAGCCTGTAAGTGCTCAGACTATACGCCGCACACTGCATCAAATTGGTCTGAATGCTTGTCCTCCCAGAAGGAAGCCTCTTCTAAAGATGATGCACAAGAAAGCCCGCAAACATCTGGCTGAAGACAAGCAGACTAAGGACATGGATTACTGATACCATGTCCTGTGGTCTGATGAGACCAAGATAAACTCATTTGGTTCAGATGGTGCCAAGCATGTGTGGCGACAACCAGATGAGGAGTACAAAGACAAGTGTGTCTTGCCTACAGTCAAGCATGGTGGTGGGATTGTCATATTCTGGGGCTGCATGAGTGCTTCCGGCACTGGGGAGCTACAGTTCATTGAGGGAACCATGAATGCCAATATGTACTGTGACATACTGCAGCAGAGCATGATCTCCTCCCTTCGGAGACTGGGCCGCAGGGCAGTATTCCAACATGATAACGACCCCAACCACATCTCCAAGACGACCACTGCCTTGCTAAAGAATCTGACGGTAAAGGTGATGGACTGGCCAAGCTTGTCTCCAGACCTAAACCCTATTGAACATCTGTGGGGCATCCTCAAACAGAAGGTGGAGGAGCGCAAGGTCTCTAACATCCACCAGCTCTGTGATGTCGTCATGGAGGAGTGGAAGAGGACTCCAGTGTCAACCTGTGAAGCTCTGCTGAACTCCATGCCCAAGAGTGTAAAGGCAGTGCTGGAAAATAATGGTGACCACACAAAATATTGACACTTTGGGCCCAATTTGGACATTTTCACTAAGGGGTGTACTCACTTTTGTTGCCAGCAGTTTAGACAGTAATGGCTCTGTGTTGAGTTATTTTGAGGGGTTAGCAAATTTACACTGTTATACAAGCTGTACACTAACTACTTTACATTGTAGCAAAGTATTATTTCTTCAGTGTTGTCACATGAAGAGATATAATAAAATAATTACAAAATCGTGAAGGGTGTACCCACTTTTGTGAGATACTGTGTATATATATGTATATATATATATATATATATATATATATATATATACTCTGCATTCTGTAGCCTATAAGTAGCCTATATCTGCAGTGCATTCGGTGGTGTGCTGTTTCTAATACACTTCAGGCGGTGTATACAGTATCTAATACAGTGTGTACAGTTTCTACTACACTTCTAGCGGTGTACACAATATCTAATACAGTGTGTATGATTTCTACTACACTTCTACTACTACACTTGTGTACACAGTACACAATACAGTGCAGCCGTAGTACAGTTTCTAATACAGTGCAGGCAGTGTACACAGTATCTAATACAGTGTGTACAGTTTTTACTACACTTCTGGTGGGGTACACAGTACACAATACAGTGCGGCCATAGTACAGTTTCTAATACAGTGCAGGCGGTGTACACAGTATCTAATACAGTGTGTACAGTTTCTACTACACTTGAGGCGGTGTACACAGAAGCTAATACAGTGTAGGTCAGAAGGCCGCCAAGGAGAGGCAGATGCTCACAGGCCACTAAAAGAGGGCAAACAGCCTCTGTGTCTATAGTCAACAGTGGTGGTCATGGACATGGTGCATCCTCTGCAGGTGGCCGCGGGGCACGCTTGTCCTTTGTTTCGACTGCTGGCCGTGTTATTGAGCCACAACATGCAGAAGAGTTGGTGGAGTGGATAACAAAGTCATCCTCATCTTCCTCATCCTCTGTCATCCAGGTTCAGAATAGTTTGCCTATCAATGCAGCTGTCAAAGCGGCTATTCCACTGGCTCCTTGTCCACATTTACTCCTTCTGTAGCCCCACCATCATGCACGGAGGAGTCCCCAGAACTATTCAACCACAGTGTCGGGTACATGCTGTTGGAGGATGCGCAGTGATTTAAAGGCTCTGATTATGGTTCCCAGGTTGAGGAAGGGAGTAATGTGAGCCTAGAGAGAGGGGGTGCAACAGAAGGACAAGAAACTGGCAGTCATGTTCCCCTAGCTGCAGCATACTGCCAAGTTTGCTCCAGTGACAAGGAGGGAGGGGATGATGAGGTCACTGACTGTACTTGGGTGCCTGAGAGAAGAAAGGAGGAGGAGGCACAACTCCAATGAGGCAGGATGTCCTCTAGGGGGCAGCTTAAGGGCAGCCACCTTATTGCATCACACTACAGAGCTCCACAGGTGCAGGGCGCTGCTGACTCCCTGCTGACTTTTAAAAGTTCCCTGGTGTGGGCCTTTTTTTTTTTCCACAAATTTTTATTGAATAAACATAGGGATATAATACAACATATCATTCACATTAAGAAATCATTGGAAATGTATCACATTTTACATCTGAACAATATTTTTTTAGTAACATAACAATATATTTTAAAACAATACAGAAAGATGTATTTTATGTATATACAGTATTTGTATTGACAAGACATGAGAGAAGTTTATGATCTTTGTTTTAGTTAGTCCATAGCAGTGTGCTTGTGCTGAGCTTTAATTTGAATTTGTATTAAGTTGTGTAAATATTATAAGGGAAAAAGGAAAGAAACAAGTTGAATAAATAAAAAAATAAAAAAAAGATATAACTTGGGTAGTGGGGTAGGAAAGGGTGGGGTGAAGTTGTGTCCCTAGTTCCCTCTAGATGCTCAAATGTTTTATTTGTAAGGAGTGGGCTCTGTTTTTTTATACATTTACTGCTTTATAGGCAGAGGATTGTTTAAATTATATCCAGTTGTACCATGTTGAAGTGAAATTGGTTATTTTTTCCTGTGATATGCTAATGAGTTATATTTTTTCTGTGTTGTTTATTCTACGAAACCATTCTCTTTTCGTTGGGGTAATATTTGAACGCCAGTGGAAAGGAATACAATGTCTTGCCGCATTTGGCCTTTTTTTAACACTTGTGCAGCAGTTGCTGTTTCCAACCTATGTCTGAAGCGAATAAAGCATGGCAGCCACTTGGGCACCACATGATTGACCAGACATATGACGACCTGCCATGCAGTCCATTGGCAACAGCACTTGAAAGACCCACATCAAAGAAAAAGATGGACCTCTCCTTGCTCCTCATCTGGGATCTCCAACCCTGCTATACCTCCAGTCCTCTCAAAAAGAGGTGTCCCAAATACTTGCAGCCAATCTGCTAGCAGTACACCACCATCTGATTTTAGCAGACAAATTTCCCTACACCAGTTGTTGAACCGTAAAAAGAAATTCTTTGGCTTTCCTTCAGCCAGGAATGGTTGTATGTGACAATGGTGCCAACCTTCTCTCCGCCCTCCAACAGGGACACTTGATGCATGTTCCATGTTTGGCACACAACCTGAATTTGGTGGTGCAGCGGCTCTTGAGCAGGTACCCAGGCTTACAGGATCTCCTTAGGCAGGCCAGAAAAGTCTGTGGTCATTTCCACCAGTCATACAATGCTAGTGCTTGGCTGGCTGACATTCAAATGGAATGCAACCTGCCCAGTAGGGATGAGCCGAACACCCCCCTGTTCGGTTCGCACCAGAACATGCGAACAGGAAAAAAATTCGTTCGAACACGCGAACACCGTTAAAGTCTATGGGACACGAACATGAATAATCAAAAGTGCTAATTTTAAAGGCTAATATGCAAGTTATTGTCAATAAAAGTGTTTGGGGACCTGGGTCCTGCCCCAGGGGACATGAATCAATGCAAAAAAAAAGTTTTAAAAACGGCCGTTTTTTCAGGAGCAGTGATTTTAATAATGCTTAAAGTCAAACAATAAAAGTGTAATATCCCTTTAAATTTCATACCTGGGGGCTGTCTATAGTATGCCTGTAAAGGGGCGCATGTTTCCCGTGTTTAGAACAGTCTGACAGCAAAATGACATTTTGAAGGAAAAAACACATTTAAAACTACCGCGGCTATTGCATTGCCGACAATACACATAGAAGTTCATTGATAAAAACGGCATGGGAATTCCCCACAGGGGAACCCCGAACCAAAAAAAAAAAAAAAAATGATGTGGGGGTCCCCCTAAATTCCATACAAGGCCCTTCAGGTCTGGTATGGATATTAAGGGGAACCCCAGCCAAAATTTAAAAAAAAAATTGACGTGGGGTTCCCCCTAAATTCCATACCAGACCCTTCAGGTCTGGTATGGATTTTAAGGGGAACCCCGCGCCAAAAAAAAAAAAAAAACGGCGTGGGGTCCCCCTAAAAATCCATACCAGACCCTTATCCGAGCACGCAACCTGGCAGGCCGCAGGAAAAGAGGGGGGGGGCGAGAGTGCGGCCCCCCCCCCCTCCTGAACCGTACCAGGCCACATGCCCTCAACATTGGGAGGGTGCTTTGGGGTAGCCCCCCAAAACACCTTGTCCCCATGTTGATGAGGACAAGGGCCTCATCCTCACAACCGTGGCCGGTGGTTGTGGGGGTCTGCGGGCGGGGGGCTTATCGGAATCTGGAAGCCCCCTTTAACAAGGGGACCCCCAGATCCTGGCCCCCCCCCCTGTGTGAAATGGTAAGGGGGTACTTACCCCTACCATTTCACTAAAAAACTGTCAAAAATGTTAAAAATGACAAGAGACAGTTTTTGACAATTCCTTTATTTAAATGCTTCTTCTTTCTTCCTTCATCTTCTTCTTCTTCTGGTTCTTCTGGCTCTTCTGGTTCTTCCTCCGGCGTTCTCGTCCAGCATCTTCTCCGCGGCGTCTTCTATCTTCTTCTCCTCGGGCCGCTCCGCACCCATGGCATGAGGGGAGACTCCCGCTCTTCTCTTCATCTTCTTCTCTTCTTCATCTTCTTCTTCATCTTCTTCTTCATCTTCTTCTTCATCTCTTCTTCCTTCTTCTCTTCTTCATGTCTTCTGCGGGCCGCTCCGCAGCCATGCTGGCATGGAGGGAGGCTCCCGCTGTGTGACGGCGTCTCTTCGTCTGACGGTTCTTAAATAACGGGGGGCGGGGCCACCCGGTGACCCCACCCCCCTCTGACGCACGGTGACATGACGGGACTTCCCTGTGACGTCACGGGGAATGCCACAGGGAAGTCCCGTCATGTCACCGTGCGTCAGAGGGGGGCGGGGTCACCGGGTGGCCCCGCCCCCCGTTATTTAAGAACCGTCAGACGAAGAGACGCCGTCACACAGCGGGAGCCTCCCTCCATGCCAGCATGGCTGCGGAGCGGCCCGCAGAAGACATGAAGAAGAGAAGAAGGAAGAAGAAGATGAAGAAGAAGATGAAGAAGAAGATGAAGAAGAAGATGAAGAAGAAGATGAAGAAGAGAAGAAGATGAAGAGAAGAGCGGGAGCCTCCCCTCATGCCATGGGTGCGGAGCGGCCCGAGGAGAAGAAGATAGAAGACGCCGCGGAGAAGATGCTGGACGAGAACGCCGGAGGAAGAACCAGAAGAGCCAGAAGAACCAGAAGAAGAAGAAGATGAAGGAAGAAAGAAGAAGCATTTAAATAAAGGAATTGTCAAAAACTGTCTCTTGTCATTTTTAACATTTTTGACAGTTTTTTAGTGAAATGGTAGGGGTAAGTACCCCCTTACCATTTCACACAGGGGGGGGGGCCGGGATCTGGGGGTCCCCTTGTTAAAGGGGGCTTCCAGATTCCGATAAGCCCCCCGCCCGCAGACCCCCACAACCACCGGCCACGGTTGTGAGGATGAGGCCCTTGTCCTCATCAACATGGGGACAAGGTGTTTTGGGGGGCTACCCCAAAGCACCCTCCCAATGTTGAGGGCATGTGGCCTGGTACGGTTCAGGAGGGGGGGGGCCGCACTCTCGTCCCCCCTCTTTTCCTGCGGCCTGCCAGGTTGCGTGCTCGGATAAGGGTCTGGTATGGATTTTTAGGGGGACCCCACGCCGTTTTTTTTTTTTGGCGCGGGGTTCCCCTTAAAATCCATACCAGACCTGAAGGGTCTGGTATGGAATTTAGGGGGAACCCCACGTCAATTTTTTTTTTAAATTTTGGCTGGGGTTCCCCTTAATATCCATACCAGACCTGAAGGGCCTTGTATGGAATTTAGGGGGACCCCCACATCATTTTTTTTTTTTTTTATTTTGGTTCGGGGTTCCCCTGTGGGGAATTCCCATGCCGTTTTTATCAATGAACTTCTATGTGTATTGTCGGCAATGCAATAGCCGCGGGTAGTTTTAAATGAGTTTTTTCCTTCCAAATGTCATTTTGCTGTCAGACTGTAATAAACACAGGAAACATGCGCCCCTTTACAGGCATACTATAGACACCCCCCAGGTACGAAATTTAAAGGGATATTACACTTTTATTGTTTGACTTTAAGCATTAATAAAATCACTGCTCCTGAAAAAACGTCCGTTTTTAAAACTTTTTTTTGCATTGATCCATGTCCCCTGGGGCAGGACCCGGGTCCCCAAACACTTTTTATGACAATAACTTGCATATAAGCCTTTAAAATTAGCACTTTTGATTTCTCCCATAGACTTTTAAAGGGTGTTCCGCGGCATTCGAATTTGCCGCGAACACCCCAAATTGTTCGCTGTTCGGCGAACTTGCGAACAGCCAATGTTCGAGTAGAACATGAGTTCGACTCGAACTCGAAGCTCATCCCTACTGCCCAGCAACCGCCTCATTTGTGACATGCCCATCAGGTGGAACTCAACATTGGCAATGCTGCAGTGGCTGCACACACAGCAGAAAGCCATCAATGAGTACCTGTGCGAGTATGGCACAAGGGCACAGTCAGGGGGGCTTGGCTTCTTTTTGCCACACTAGTGGCTACTGATCAAGGATGCATGCACTGTCCTGACACCATTTGAGGAGGCCACAAGGATGGTGAGCAGTGACAATGCATGTATCAGTGACACTGTCCCTCTAGTCTTCCTGCTGGAGCACATGCTTCGTGGAATCATGGACAGGGCACTTGAGGCAGAACAGTAGGAGGAAGAGGAGGGCTTCCTTTCCTCTCAAGGCCCCCTTTATCCAGATAGCATTCCTGCGGGCCTGCCAAACACACAGGAAGAAGAGGAAGAGGAGGATTGTGTCAGCATGGATGTAGAGGATAACACTCAGCAGCAGTCTTCAAGTAATGGTTTTCAGTCCCCAGAAACCAAAGGAGTTGTACGTGGCTGGGATGAGGTAGTTACGGATCCTTAGTGACCCAGAGGACTCAGAATCGAATGCCTCTGCAAACGCATGCTGCATGGCCTCCCTGATTCTGCAAACCCTGCGAAAGTACCCTAGGATTCGTGGTATCAAGGAGAGGGATCATTACTGCCTGGCAACCCTTCTTGATCCATGTTACAAGGGTAAGGTTGCAGAACTCATCTTGCCTTTGCAGAGGGAGCAAAGGATGAAACATCTTCAGGAGGCCTTGAAGAAAGGTTTGTGCAATGCATTTCCACACCCTGGGAGGTTACAACTTCCTGGTGCTGGACAACGTGTTTGTGAGGCTTCGCTCAGTCAGAGGAAGAGTGGTGGAAAAGGTGGCCGGCTGACCGATGCCTTTAAACAGTTTTAAAGTCCTCAGCGCCAAAGTCTGATTGGTTCACGCAACCATTTCTAGCATCTGCATTACATGGTGCAGTAATATCTAGGCGCAAGAGCAGACTTGGAGACCTTTCCAACAGAGCATCCACTGGGTTACTGGGTCTTAAGGATGGACCACTGGCCAGAACTTGCTCAATATGCAATTGAGTTACTGGCCTGTCCTGCATCCAGCGTGCTTTCTGAACGCACATTCAGTGTTGCTGGAGGGTTTGTAATGGATCAAAAAGTGCACCTATCCACAGACTCTGTTGATAGGCTCACATTCATAAAAATGAATCAGTCTTGGATCATCAGCTATCAAGCACCTGATGCTGATGTAACTGATTGAATTTGCTATGGATGTGGGATCCCTTGAAGACTGCCTATGCTGACTATCCTATTCCTCCTCAATCTTGCTGAAGCTAGCTTCCAACACTATTTTTGGTTTAGGGCAACACCACCACCACCCAAGGCCCAATTTTTCTGCCCCTGTATAACAGGGGCATATAATTAAAATTTTTGATATATTATTGCAATGCAGGGCCCATTCCTGTGCCCAACAAGAGTAACTGTGAGGGCTTACAGTGTTGTGGCACCACCACCACCCTAGGCCCAATTTTTCTGCAACTGTTTAACAGGTGCATGTAATTACAATTTTTGATCCAATATTTTACAGCAGGGCTTGTTCCTGCGCCCAACAAGAGTAACTGTGAGGGCTTACAGAGTTCTGGTACCACCAAGGCCTAGGGGACCCCCACACTATTTGTTAAAAAAATTGGGTGCAGGGTTCCCCTTAATAACCATACCAGACCTGAAGGGCCTGGTATGGATTTTGGGGTGATATTCACACCATTTTTGTTGGTAGTTTGGGTATTTTTGTCTATATTGCCGGGATCCGACAATACATCCATGAGCAGTTTTAAATTACATTTTTCCTTTAGAAATGTAATTTTGCTACTTTGCAGGCATACAAAGGACACCCACAGGCACGATATTTAAAAGGAATATTTCATTTTTATTGTTTCACTTTAGGCATTAATAAAATCACTGCAGTTTTTAATTTTTTTTTGCATTGATACATGTCACCTGGGGCAGGACCCGGGTCCCCAAACACTTTTTATGGCAATAACTTGCATATAAATCTTTAAAATGAGCACTTTTGATTTTTTACGTTCGTGTCCCATTGACTTTAACGGTGTTTGAACAAATTTTTGCCTGTTCGCATGTTCTGCTGCAAACCGAGCCGGGGGGCTGTTCGGCTCATCTCTAGCTAGGAACAGTCCCTTGGTAAAGTTGCAATGTGGGGTGAATGAAACGCGTCGGACCTACATAGATGCATGATGTCAATGCAGATGATTTTATGTCTTTTACATCGTTCCACTCAAGACTTTTAAATACTATCCAGTCCTTCCAGTGGTCTATGTTGTGTAGGACTTGTCTTCATCCCATGATATGTCAAAGTACCATGGTGTCAATATGCATATGTGGTTTTTAGCATGCCTTGCGTTTGTGCGATTTCGTGTATGCATTTTTTGTCATTGATTATGCTCTATATGATCTAACAAGGTACAGTAAAATGTTCTTTGCAATGACTGCTTTTTGTTATACATCTCTCATTCAAAGTTCCAAAAAAAACCTTTTTTGTTGGATATTGTGTAATAAACTCATACAATCAATACTGTGCTTTATATTCTATGTGCTTACTCTATATAGTGATTGGCCTCATTCAAAGTCCCCCTGACCAAAATTCTCTTTCTTTCTGTCCAAATTTGGCATGGAGGCCAATTACTAATGTTGCCATGGACCACATAATTTTTCTCTTTCAATGTGGAGTGAACTGCATCTCACACAACCTTCTGCCTCTTCGTAGAGGCTCATCCCAGTTCTACTGCTTGCAGAAATGCTAGCCCACCTGGCTGCCACCAGTCCACCTGGCTGCTTTATCTTCCCAGTCCTCCCAACTGACACACACATGGAGACTCCCTGGGGCAAGGTTGGATGAAGACTTGGCACACTACTGTCTTTAAGAGAGCACTGCTACAGCTGGCTGTCTCTCCCCTTGTCTTCCCCTACACTGTGTTGATCTACTCACTGTCTCTCCTTGCTCTTACTGCCTCTCTGGCTAGGGTCCCTCCAACTGCCTCCTGTGGTGGGATCATTCCAGGTCAGCCTCCTGAACTCTAGCCCGAAGTAAAGCCCCTCCTGGCACAGGTCCCTCAAGGGCTACCGATAGACTCTCTTAAACAATGCTTTTCCATCTGCCACCCAACTCCTTTGCTGGCATGGCTCATTAGTTCCCTGCCAGGCCCCCAAGCTGGGAATTTGCTAAGGACCCCTACATTTTCAGGCAAACTCTCCTAGCTTCTGCCCACTATCTTCCAGAATGTTCTCCAACATTCTAGAAACAGGGTGGGGGCATCAGAGAGCTGCTAGAATGATTCATCCAGCCCTGGCCTCTAACAGCCCTGACCTAGATTCAGTGACTCAGGTTTATCCCTGGGCTAGACTATAGTTTGCCTACTCTCCCTTCTCGTAGCACACACTGGAGGGTGCTACACTAGGATTTTGAAATTAAATTACATTTCAGTCAATAGGAGGTCATATTTTATGTTAAAATTAGGTCCTCTGGGGGGCTGCTGGACAAACTATTGTCACTGAAATGACACGTTTGTGTTTGCTTGTTGTTCCTTGAACTGGTAAGACAATGGGGGTGGTTTACTAAAGACAAATGGACTGTTGACTTTGAAAGTGAAGTTGCGCTTTGCAAAGGCTTTTTCCCCAGAGCTTAGTGAATGAGGTGATATTTCACTTTGCAAAGAATACCCAATCAAGCACAAAAACAATTTAAAAAAATAAAATATTTACTTGCATGTGATTGGATGATGGAAGTCAGCCGACCTGACCCTGACAAGTAAAATACAAAACATATGCGGCGCTCCTTGTGCCAACAACGTTTGGATCAAAGTAAACAATAAAATAAAAAAATTGAAAATGATAATAAAATCCAGAAACCTCATCTAAAGTGCAATGCGACTCCACTAAAACGCATGGAAAAATGCAAATAATCATACGAGCCCGTGACTCACATAAAAAAGTAAAAATCTAAATAAATTCATAAATGGTGAAGTGCAATTCACTAAAATACATAGATGTGCAAAACGTTCATATGAATACCAATCAAAATAAATTCATAAATGGTGAAGTGCAATTCACTAAAGTACATAAATGTGCAAAAAGTTCATATGAATCCGTGAATCACAAATGAGTGTATTAAATGTCCCAATAATAAATAGGTTGAAAAAATGTGATCCCGACTTCATGCAATATAGCTCCTAATAGCAGCAGAAACAAATCTTCTGATCATACAAGAAAGTGCAAATGCAGTGGACATTTGTTGTGGCAAAAAGTGACCAAAGTGGATGTGCGCTTCCAAAACGGGCTCCGAGGTGCGACACCTGTTTTCCCCAGCCTTTCACCTGTAGCAGCGACCCCAGTGGGCCAAGTCAAGCGTAAGCCGACAAGCGGTACAGATCTCCACAGAAGCTTCTGGTGGTAGTCACAGCTTATGGGGACATATAATATCCAGCCAGCAATCACACTCCCCCTGTTGTGTTACACTATGTGATTTATTATGCTCTGTGTCTTTAAGATTTGTTTCCTCTGTCTATCTGAACTCTTTCTCTCACCGTAGTTCTGTATATTCTCCTCCCCTTCCTCTCTCTGATTCATTGTGCACAGTATACCTCATTGCTGTAACATCTTACATGTGGCTTACAACTGCAACGTCTTTCTACCTATGAATATCCATCATTAAACGGAACATTCGAGAGGATTCATCGTCTGTCTTTCCATACAGTGAGTTATTCATTGAGTTAAGCTGCCTGAATTGATGCAAGGGATAAATAGATCACCAGGTCATGTAAGCTCTATGTGAAGCTGAAGATAATATTTATAGCCTTGTAGTTGAGTCAGAACAGTAGAAAAACGAAGTTCCACAGCTTAATTACAAGATTTCTGCATACAGTACTGTTACAGACAAGATTTACTGCCCTCATTGCAAGAAAGATTGAGTCAGCAGCACATGGAATCTTCATAACCTCAGACCAGGCTGCAGGGTGTCATATTACAGCACACAGATCCTGCCTGCTTATCACTGAGACATTCTCTGCCTGTGTCAGCCATGAGTTACCACAGCTCTCAATATGAATACACAGCCACTCCAACACAAGACACTGAGCCAACTGACCTGCCCAAACGCTCAGTCAAACCCACCTGGAAAGTGATGGAGAATTATGAAGCCTTAAGAACTGAATTGTTTAATAGCTTGAAGCTAATTTGGGACAGGATTGCCTTTGAATCAAATACAGTGTCTGTTGAAGGTGAATTACTGGCACTAGAGGGCGCCATTAAACAACTCTCTATCTCTTATGAGCTCTATCAGCTTACCAGTGACAAGTTCATTAATGTCTTACAAAATATGAACACAGAACTTTCACTCGAGGAATTAAAGAATTTCAAGGCTCTTAATCTGGAAAGAGACAGTTTTATCCAGCAAACCAAATTAAAGGCAGAAGCAAAGTTAAAGCTGATACAGGACACTGCATCTCACAGATCTGTTTCCACCAGACATTCTAAAAGGTCTTCTAGAAGTCATAGTTCAAGATACTCAACACTCAGTGAGCGACTTATTAGTGCCCGCGCTGAAGCGGAAGCCAGCAAGGTGCAGGTCGCATCTGCAGAAAAGGGAGCAGAATTGGAAGCTCAAACAGCACGTCAAAGAGCAGAGTTGGAAACGGAGTCAGTGCTTCAGACCGCACGTCAAAGAGCAACTATAGAAATCTTAAATGAACAGTGTAAACATGACGCAGCTATGGCAAGGCTAAGAGTTTTAGAGCAAGCTATCAGTGCAGACGAAGGTGCAAGTGAGAAAGACAGCATCAACCTAAACATAGCAGATATGGAAGATCCCCTCAAACGCACTAAAAACTATGTCCTAAGCCACTGCAGTATACACTCCATTGTCTCCAATGCTCCTGGCAACTTAGAAACTCCTTCACAGCTCCAAGTTAAAGAGGTTCCAGCAACTTCCTGCATGCAAAATCACTCAAATGCATTTCCTGCCTGCCTACCTAACCTTCCTTCTTATGCCACAGAGCATCAGAGCAAGCTGCAAGCAAGTCATCAATTTCCTGTCATCGGTACAGCATTGAATCAACGTACCATTGGAACAACCGACTTCAAGCAAGCAACTCACCTGAACGCATCTGCTGCACCATATTTACCTGTGTCCTTTAACAATAATGTCAAAGATAGTGCAATCAGCACCGTTCAGCCAACAGCATCTCACATAAAGGCAGAGACAACTGAGACAGCAGAGTTTGTGAGGTACATACTTCGCAGAGAGCTCACAAAGACTGGTCTTACAAGTTTTGATGACCAACCTGAGAACTACAGAAGTTGGAAATGTGCTTTCAGAACTGCAATCAGCGATCTTGGCATTACAGCGGCTCAAGAATTGGATCTCCTGATTAGATGGCTTGGTCCTCTATCTGCTGCACGTGTTAAGCCATTAAGATCAGTTTTCATGGACAATCCTACAGCAGGCCTTACAGCTGCATGGGAGCGACTAGAGCAAAGTTATGGCAGTCCAGAAGCTATAGAAAATGCCTTGTTCATGCGCCTGGAAACTTTCCCAAAGATATCTGGTAAGGACAGCAAGGAGTTCCAGAGACTGAGTGACCTTCTCCTTGAGCTTCAGCTAGCCAAGGCAGACCCAAAACTACCCGGACTCAGTTACCTTGACACTGCAAGAGGGGTAAACCCAATTGTCTCCAAGCTCCCGTATGGTGTACAAGAGAAATGGTCTGCACTAGGATCATCATACAAAAAAGAGAACAAGGTTTCCTTCCCACCATTCTCTTTCTTCTGCAACTTCATCAGGAGAATCGCAGAGACCAAGAATGATCCAAGTTTTTCCTACGGTGAGTACAGTCTCTTCTCACCATTTCCTAAGAGTACCAGTCTTCAGGGCAACTATAGAAGCCGTAGAGGCCCAGTATCCGTGAAAAAGACTGACATCCTTCCCACTCCTACCACAGTTGTTACCACGGACAGACAGAGTAGGAAGATTGAAAACCCTAACAGAGAGTGTCCCATTCACAAGAAGCCACACCCCCTCAAAAAATGTATCGGCTTTAGGAAAAAGCCTCTTGAAGAGCGTAAGGAGCTTTTAAAGACATTTAGGGTATGTTTCAGGTGCTGTGCTTCTACCGAACATTTTGCAAGGGACTGTAATGTATCCATCAAGTGCATAGAGTGTGGCTCCGAAGAGCATGTGCAAGCCCTACATCCGCTTGAGCCCAGCTCTGCACAACCTGATAACTCTCCTCCCAGGTTAACGCATGGCGGGGAGAATACAGACCAAGTGCCTAATTCTACCATCATTTCTTCATCCTGCACTGAAGTTTGTGGAGAAGACCGCTGCGATAAGTCCTGTGCTAAAATATGCTTGGTGAACATATACCACAAGGACCAACCAGAAAATACTCTAAAAGCCTATGCTATCTTAGACGATCAGAGCAATAGATCGCTTGCAAAATCAGAACTGTTTAATCTATTTGAAATAAAAGGCGAAGCTCATCCTTACACCTTGGGTACCTGTAGTGGAACTACAGAGGTTTCTGGAAGAAGGGCTCATGGACTCATGGTATCTTCTCTCAAAGGTAACTTGCAATTACCTCTACCTACTCTTGTCGAGTGCAATCAGATACCCGCTAACAGGGAAGAAATCCCTACACCAGCTGCTGCTTTCTATCACCCTCACCTGAAGGTAATAGCAAATGAGATACCGCCGCTTGACAAAGATGCTCAGATCCTTCTTCTGTTAGGAAGAGACATTCTAAGAGTTCACAAGGTACACAGACAAGTCAGTGGAACCCCAGATGCCCCATTTGCTCAGTGCATGGATCTAGGGTGGGTCATCATAGGCAACGTCTGTATAGGCAAAATGAAGAGACCTACCAACATTTCGTCATTCAAGACAAATGTTCTGCCAAATGGCCGAAACACTTACTTTGAGCCATGCCCACATCACTACTGGGTGAAAGAGAAGATAGCCAGCCATGGATGGCAACATGGTATCTCAGGTAACACAAGCCCTTTCTCGTGCCACGATGACGACTTTGGCTCTACAGTGTTTAATACAACCAGTCAAGATGACATACTGGCTCCTTCAATGGAAGACAAAGAATTCATCAAGGTAATGGATAATGAGTTCTTTCAAGACGACTCCAATAACTGGGTAGCACCCCTACCTTTTCGTCTCCCAAGAGAGAGACTGCCCAACAACTTGCAACAGGCCATCAGTAGATTCTCCTCCTTAAAACGAAACTTAAGCAGGAAACCAGAGATGCAAAGACACTTTGTCGACTTTATGCAAAATATATTTGACAGAGATCATGCAGAGCCTGCACCCCCACTAAAGGAGGGAGAAGAATGCTGGTACCTTCCATCCTTTGGCGTGTATCACCCACGTAAACCAGACCAAATCAGAGTTGTCTTTGATTCCAGTGCTCAGCATGAAGGTGTTTCTCTTAACAGCATGCTCCTTACAGGGCCTAACTTGAACAACAGTCTAATAGGAGTCTTGATTCGCTTCAGACAAGAACCTGTAGCAGTTATGGCAGACATTCAACAGATGTTTCACTGCTTCATTGTCAGAGAAGACAACAGAAACTACCTCAGGTTTCTATGGCACAAAGACAATGACATCCACAAGGAAGTTATAGACTTTCCAATGAAGGTACATGTCTTTGGTAACAGTCCTTCTCCTGCAGTGGCAACTTATGGGCTAAGGAGAAAAGCTCAGACTGGAGAAGAAGAATATGGATCTAATGCTCGTCAGTTTGTTGAAAGAAACTTCTACGTTGATGACGCACTCAAGTCTTTTCCAACCGCTAAAGAAGCGATTGATCTCCTCACCAGAACAAAGGAGATGCTGGCTACAGCAAACCTTAGACTGCACAAGATTATATCCAACAGCCAGGAACTTATGAATGCCTTTCACTCTGAGGACTATGCCACCAGTCTAAAAAACCTTGATTTGGGTACAGATGTGCCTCCTGTACAGCGAAGTCTGGGTTTGTTGTGGAACATCGAACAAGACACATTCACCTTCCAAGTGTCAACTTGTGACAAACCCTTCACTAAGAGAGGAGTCCTGTCGGTGGTGAATAGCATCTATGACCCACTCGGTTTCCTTGCTCCAGTTACCATTCAAGGTAAAATTCTGCTAAGACAGTTATCTACTGAGAACATAGACTGGGATATTCCCTTACCTAGTGAGAATCAACACAAGTGGGAAAGGTGGAGACATTCTTTGAAGTCACTAGGAAAACTTCAGATTTCCCGTTGCCATGTTCCAGGTTCTATTTCAACTGTTTACCGGAGGGAAATTCATATTTTCTCTGATGCATCAGTTGAAGCTATTGCTACTGTAGCCTATTTAAAGATCTCTGAAATGAATGGGGAATCACACTGTAGTTTTGTCCTAGGCAAGGCAAAACTCACTCCCAAACCTGCACATACCATACCAAGGCTTGAACTTTGTGCAGCCGTGTTAGCAGTAGAAATTGCCGAAGTCATACGAAGTGAAATGGACACTAGAATTGATTCTTTCACCTTCTATACAGACAGTAAGGTAGTACTTGGTTACATATACAACCAAACAAAACAGTTTCATGTGTATGTCAGCAACAGGGTTGAACGTATTAAAAGATTCTCCCTACCAAGTCAATGGCATTACGTTCCCACTGAACTCAATCCAGCTGACTGTGGGACCAGAGACGTGTCATCCGATGTTCTTCAGGACAGCTTATGGCTGTCACCTCCAAGCTTTTTGCGTGAGGAGTCATACTCACCCCCTGTTGACTCCATGTTGCAGACTCACAAGTCTTTACCACTCACCCATGATACTTTGTCTACCTTTCTCGCTGAAGTGTGTGCTATAGTGAACGCAAGACCTTTAGTGCCGGTATCTTCAGATCCTGATGCTCCAGTGATCCTTACTCCAGCTTCACTCCTTACTCAAAAGATTGGGATTGCTGTAATATCTTCAAGTGAGATTGAACCCAAGGATATCTACAGGCGTCAATGGAAGCAGGTGCAGCATCTCGCCAATGTGTTTTGGCATCGCTGGAGGAAGGAGTATCTTCATCACCTTCAAGGTCGTAACAAATGGCAAACATCTAAGCCTAATCTTAAGGTTGGAGATCTCATCCTTCTAAAAGACAAGGAAGTTTGTCGGAATGAGTGGCCTATGGGTCTTATTACCAAGGTTATGCCCAGTGACGATAACAAGGTCCGGAAGGTAGAAGTCAAGGTAACCAAAGGGGGATCGACGTGAACCTTCACTCGACCAATTACTGAGTTAGTACTTCTTTTGCCAGGTGAGTGACTTATGCAAGGACTAGCCATGCTGTTGGCACGGCGGGGAGTACATTGCTGCTATTTACAGGTTCTACCTTGAACTTTGGAATTCTTTGAAGACGTCATACTTCGGACTACTTGTTCTTCAATCCTGTTGGACTTATGTTTATACTTGCTTGTTGCATGTTTTTCATTACAGGTTCCAGGACATTTAACAGTATTGGACTTATTGAATATATATATAATTGTTTATAGTTATGAAATCTAAAGATTTCAGACGGGGAGTGTTGTGTTACACTATGTGATTTATTATGCTCTGTGTCTTTAAGATTTGTTTCCTCTGTCTATCTGAACTCTTTCTCTCACCGTAGTTCTGTATATTCTCCTCCCCTTCCTCTCTCTGATTCATTGTGCACAGTATACCTCATTGCTGTAACATCTTACATGTGGCTTACAACTGCAACGTTTTTCTACCTATGAATATCCATCATTAAACGGAACATTCGAGAGGATTCATCGTCTGTCTTTCCATACAGTGAGTTATTCATTGAGTTAAGCTGCCTGAATTGATGCAAGGGATAAATAGATCACCAGGTCATGTAAGCTCTATGTAAAGCTGAAGATAATATTTATAGCCTTGTAGTTGAGTCAGAACACCCCCCGTTCAGTAGATGTGGGCAGATAAGTAGTAAAAGAAAAAAGAGGGCTCCATAGTGTAGTAGTTAGAGTTTATTGGATAAATACAAATAGTAACTTACATGTAAGATCAGTAGTAACAGCTAAAAATCAAAAGCTACCGGGTTTGGCTGTACCCGGCAGCGGTGGCACCTGGCTCCTCCCTGTGTTGCATCACAACACACGTGACTTTCTCAAAGGGACTATGGAGCCAGGTTAGCAGGACGGCGTTTACATGATTGGGGGCGTGATTTAGATTGGGAAGGTTTATTCTGCCTAACTGGTGATCGATAAGAGACTCGTCTAGAGGTGGTCGGTTGTTGTGTATGTATGGAAGGGGGTCTGTATGAATGGTCATCCATTTCATTAGAAACTACCTCCC
Organism: Lithobates septentrionalis; assembly: GCA_037952835.1. Taxonomy (NCBI): domain Eukaryota; kingdom Metazoa; phylum Chordata; class Amphibia; order Anura; family Ranidae; genus Lithobates; species Lithobates septentrionalis. The sequence continues at coordinate 88,366 of JBBDGP010001212.1, forward strand.
CTCCTGAACCCAATGTATGTGGGACGGGCACAGATCCGGCCAACTCAGATGCGTCTACTGCAATTTTACTTTGCCATTCAAAGACACACTCCCTTTTATAATCTCCCACATCCCGATTAAATTTTTTCTTTTTCTTAATCTTTTGTTCTATTTCCTCCTTCTCAAGTAATTTTTTAAGGTTCATTGATCTTTCCTTGTATTCCTCATTATTACTGAAAGGAGATAGTTTCTCTTTAATTGCCTTGATCTCAATGTCAAGTCTAACTAGTTTGTCATTTTTTTTCTTTATACAAAATTCAATCTTTAAGTTGTACTATTTTGTCAATATTATTGTATATTCTTTTATTTATGGTTTTATTCATTAATTCAATATTTTTATTGTCACTATATATGGTATTCTTTATATGGATATCTCCTATATTCATCTATGAGTATTTGCATTTTTCCCATAAGGTATATGGTATCAATAATATTTTTTACAGCAGTTTCTTCTCCCCTAATTATCAATCTGACTGTTGAATTTTATAGTATCTGATGTTCTCCATGTAGATGAAAGCGCCTCCTTTTACAACTTCCAGAATAAGGTACAATGGGGAACAAATGGTAATTTGTTTACACATGTGGTAATTTGTTTAGACATCTTTCTCTTGAGTAACTAAGTCACAATGGGCTGAATATCCTGATTAACATCTCTTCCACTCATAGGTGGTTTGAAACCCGGGCATTAATAATCATAATTTATGTTATTTTGGATCAAAGTAGTTCACGTTAGTGGAGTCAGCCTGATGGGTGTGAATTTAGATACACAATACTCTTTTGCAGATCAGTGTAGCATAGATCATTTATGCCCATTGATATATAAGTTTAGTCCTCTTTTTTTGCTATTCCCGCTTGAAGGGATCTTATTATGGAGCATTCGTCCCGTGGTGAGCACCAGATAGAGGCTTGGTCTCTCCTTTTGTTTCTCTGTTGTTGCTAAGCGCTGAACGATGCCATGACGAAAACGAGGGCTGGTTTTCGTTCAGCGCTATATAGGTAATGGCTCAATGCATCGCCCGTGCCCCTTTGAAGACATCATTTATGACGAAACATGTAGGGCGTGGCTACGCATTGTATGCCATCACGCAGTTCGCCCCATGATATGCACTGGTGTTCATTTTTTCTCTTATGCTGGCTTTTATAACCAGTTTTAACATTGCTTGACGGAGTTTGTTTTCTCTGGTTCTGTTTTTACCAATAAACACAACCTTAATTTACTACACCATTGGAGCCCTCTTCTGCTTTTTTCCACCTACAACCCTTGGGTAAGTGGGTGTCCCCCCCTTCAGGCAGACGATTTGGACTACGCCAGGTTGGAAGCGCTCGACTTATCAGCTGTGTTGGACGCCATCACCTCACTGTCCCTGCAGAGGGCCATATCTGCACGCGCACAAGACCTCGCCAACAGGGAGGTCCACCACTTCGGGTAAGGGTCCATCTTTAATGCTGTTTGGATTCACTACTTTCTGGAGACACATTTTTACATCCTCTTCTTCTTTCTTCACCTATATGGGTTGCGGTTTGATGAACTGTGGATTTGTACCCCTACTTTTTTGGACCTGATACACTTTTATGAAATTTTTTTTCTTTATGGATACGGACTTCACTCATAAATATAATATGTTTTCACTTTTGATTATTTTTGTTTTTTGTTGTTTCACCGATGTGATCACTTATGAAGTAACAGATGTATTTTTATTTTAAATATTGGTTTCTCCTTTTCTGCATTTTTTGAGTGTATTTATCTCAGGATATTTAATTCAATTTCATTTAGATCTATTTATACCTATTTCAAATCACATTGTCATGAGAAGGTCTACCCGTTGGTGGCGCTATCGGTCTCTTGGATCGCAGTACCAGTGTCCATCAGCAGGTGTCTTCCAACACCTAGGACCTGTAAGTAAGAGGTCTTTCCTGCTGGTGGCACTGTTGCATCCTCGGGCCGTAGTACCGGCGTCAACCAGCGGGTGCACTCTGGCAGTGTGGAGCAAACAGCTCACACTGCGCTCAGCTGTGACATGAGGTCAATTACCACAGCCTTACAAATACCCGGCAAGCCCTCATAGGCTTGCCTTGGTATCTCTCTCTCTCCCTGCGTTCTGACCTTGCTGCCTGTTTGACCTTGAGCCTGCTATCTGCCTTGTCCTGATCTGATCCCATCCCTATCCTGAGGCCTTCCTAGTCCTGTCCCTTCTGTTCCTGGCTCCCTTGGATCTCTGCCCTGAACCCCATCCATCCATCCTCTCCTTGTCCTGTTCAGTTTCCCGTCCTTACCCTTCAGCTGACTTCCCTGTGTATGACCTTGGCTTGGCTTTGATTACGATTACGGTATCTCCTTTTACCTATATATATATTGTTGTTTGTAGTGGGTTGTTGTGTGGGTTTGCACTGTTTATATTCCTTTCACTTATCACTTGTTATTAAACACCATTATTTCACTTATATGTGTTTTGGGTTTCCTCTGTGTAGTCCACACAGTCTGGTCAATTAGATATCCTGACAGCATACCAAGGCCATCCCTGACCAGACGTGGCTGCACTGAGAAACCATCCTGTTACGGTGGGCGCGCAAAATGGACTTTGATGAAATTGTCTATTATTCTCTGCTGGCGGCAGAGGACAATGAATATTGTTGTCAGACTCTTAAAGATTGGACCCGAGACCAACTGCTGGAAACGATACAAACCGCCCATTTACTTGTAGATCAAGGTCATGTGTTATTTGAGGATGTTCAGCCTTTGATCCAATTATGTACAAAGTCAGCCTTGTCATGCATTCCTGAAGGTAGTGACGATTTCCTCCCTCCTTTCAGTTGTGACCAGGTTGAATCCCTGGTATGGTTGTTAGAGGATGATCCGGCTTCCTTTGATGAACACTATTCCGCTTGTTCCCAGCAGGTGTTATCCGATTGCATTTATTCAGTACAATCTTTGGTTAGTCAGGCTGTATGTGAATCAGCGTTTGTTCAACCTTTGCTGCAGGCATGGTCAGACCTCCTGTCTTTAGCTCAGCCACACTATTCCAGCCCTGCCATTAATCATCTGCTTTCCAAAAGATCTATTTCCCCGTCACCTATGGCAACCTCAGCTACAACCCAGTTTAATCAGCTCCCTACCAAATACTACCACCCAGTCTCCAAGTGTTGCACCCATCCTGCCTTCAATTCACCTGTCTCTTCTCCTCCACCTGTAACAGTCCCACAAAACCCCTCTCTAGCTACAGTTCCTTGGTCTTCCTTCTGCCCAGCTACTTTCTTTGCTTACAGCCCTGCACCTACATACAAAACTGCACGGGCTAAACCAAAGAAGAAGCAAAAATTCTTCCCGACCCACACCATCCTGCCAGTAACCCAACCTGTTCCAGCTTTGCAGTCTGACGTTCCAGCTCGCCAGTCTGACGTTCCAGCTCGCCAGTCTGACGTTCCAGCTCGCCAGTCTGATGTTCCAGCCTTCCAGTCTGATGTCCCAGCCTTCCAGTCTGATGTTTCAGCCTACCAGTCTGATGTTCCAACCTTCCAGTCTGATGTTCCAGCCTTCCAGTCTGATGTTCCAGCTTTCCAGTCTGATGTTCCAGCTTTGCAGTCTGAAGTTCCAGCTTTGCAGTCTGAAGTTCCAGCTTTGCAGTCTGAAGTTCCAGCTTTGCAGTCTGATGTTCCAGCCTTCCAGTCTGATGTTCCAGCCTTCCAGTCTGACGTTCCAGCTTTGCAGTCTGATGTTCCAGCCTTCCAGTCTGATGTTCCAGCTTTGCAGTCTAATGTTCCAGCTTTGCAGTCTGATGTTCCAGCTTTGCAGTCGGATGTTCCACCTTTGCAGTCTGATGTTCCAGCCTTCCAGTCTGATGTTCCAGCCTTCCAGTCTGATGTTCCAGCCTTCCAGTCTGATGTTCCAGCCTTCCAGTCTGATGTTCCAGCTTTGCAGTCTGATGTTCCAGCTTTGCAGTCTGATGTTCCAGCTTTGCAGTCTGATGTTCCAGCTTTACAGTCTGATGTGCCTGCCTCCCAGTCTGTCGTCCCGATGCCTGCCTTCCAGCTCGATGTCCCTGCCTTCCAGCCGGATGTCTTGCAGCTTGCCTTCCAGCCTGATGTCTTGATGCCTACCTACCAGTCTGATGTGCAAGTTTCACAGATTGATGTGCCAGCTTCCCAGATTGATGTGCCAGCTTCCCAGATTGATGTGCCAGCTTCCCAGATTGATGTGCCAGCTTCCCAGATTGGTGTGCCAGCTTCCCAGATTGATGTGCCAGCTTCCCAGATTGATGTGCCAGCTTCCCAGATTGATGTGCCAGCTTCCCAGATTGATGTGCCAGCTTCCCAGATTGATGTGCCAGCTTCCCAGATTGGTGTGCCAGCTTCCCAGATTGATGTGCCAGCTTCCCAGATTGATGTGCCAGCTTCCCAGTTTGCTGTACCAGCTTCCCAGCCTGATGTCTTGCAGCTTGCCTTCCAGCCTGATGTCTCGAAGATTGCTTCCCAGTCTGATGTGCCGGCTTCTCAGTCTGAGGTGCCAGCTTCCAAGTCGGATGTTCCAGCTTTCCAGTCTGATGTTCCAGCCCTCCAGCCTGATGTTCGGGTGTCTGCCCTCCAGCTCAAGTGTTTCCTGTCGTCTGCTGCCCAGCTCAAGTGGTTCCTGTCGTTTGCTGCCCAGCTCAAGTGGTTCCTACCGTCTGCTGCCCAGCTCAAGTGGTTCCTGTCGTTTGCTGCCCAGCTCAAGTGTTTCCTGTCGTCTGCTGCCCAGCTCAAGTGTTTCCTGTCGTCTGCTGCCCAGCTCAAGTGTTTCCTGTCGTCTGCTGCCCAGCTCAAGTGGTTCCTGTCGTCTGCTGCCCAGCTCAAGTGGTTCCTGTCGTCTGCTGCCCAGCTCAAGTGGTTCCTGTCGTCTGCTGCCCAGCTCAAGTGGTTCCTGTCGTCTGCTGCCCAGCTCAAGTGGTTCCTGTCGTCTGCTGCCCAGCTCAAGTGGTTCCTGTCGTCTGCTGCCCAGCTCAAGTGGTTCCTGTCGTCTGCTGCCCAGCTCAAGTGGTTCCTGTCGTCTGCTGCCCAGCTCAAGTGGTTCCTGTCGTCTGCTGCCCAGCTCAAGTGGTTCCTGTCGTCTGCTGCCCAGCTCAAGTGGTTCCTGTCGTCTGCTGCCCAGCTCAAGTGGTTCCTGTCGTCTGCTGCCCAGCTCAAGTGGTTCCTGTCGTCTGCTGCCCAGCTCAAGTGGTTCCTGTCGTCTGCTGCCCAGCTCAAGTGGTTCCTGTCGTCTGCTGCCCAGCTCAAGTGGTTCCTGTCGTCTGCTGCCCAGCTCAAGTGGTTCCTGCCGTCTGCTGCCCAGCTCAAGTGGTTCCTGCCGTCTGCTGCCCAGCTCAAGTGGTTCCTGTCGTTTGCTGCCCAGCTCAAGTGGTTCCTGTTTGCTGCCCAGCTCAAGTGGTTCCTGTCGTCTGCTGCCCAGCTCAAGTGGTTCCTGCCGTCTGCTGCCCAGCTCAAGTGGTTCCTGTCGTCTGCTGCCCAGCTTAATGACTCTGACATGCCAGCAGTACCCACTGTCCAGGTTGATGTACCCGATGCCCGGCCTGATGTGCCCTCATCTGTTCAGTTGGAGGCCATGAACTTTGAACAGATGCACCTTGTTGGAGCGTCCAGAGGCCGCTCCTTTAGGGGGGGTACTGTCATGAGAAGGTCTACCCGTTGGTGGCGCTATCGGTCTCTTGGATCGCAGTACCAGTGTCCATCAGCAGGTGTCTTCCAACACCTAGGACCTGCAGTAAGAGGTCTTTCCTGCTGGTGGCACTGTTGCATCCTCGGGCCGTAGTACCGGCGTCAACCAGCGGGTGCACTCTGGCAGTGTGGAGCAAACAGCTCACACTGCGCTCAGCTGTGACATGAGGTCAATTACCACAGCCTTACAAATACCCGGCAAGCCCTCATAGGCTTGCCTTGGTATCTCTCTCTCTCCCTGCGTTCTGACCTTGCTGCCTGTTTGACCTTGAGCCTGCTATCTGCCTTGTCCTGATCTGATCCCATCCCTATCCTGAGGCCTTCCTAGTCCTGTCCCTTCTGTTCCTGGCTCCCTTGGATCTCTGCCCTGAACCCCATCCATCCATCCTCTCCTTGTCCTGTTCAGTTTCCCGTCCTTACCCTTCAGCTGACTTCCCTGTGTATGACCTTGGCTTGGCTTTGATTACGATTACGGTATCTCCTTTATATATATATATATATATATATATATATATATATATATATATATATATATATTGTTGTTTGTAGTGGGTTGTTGTGTGGGTTTGCACTGTTTATATTCCTTTCACTTATCACTTGTTATTAAACACCATTATTTCACTTATATGTGTTTTGGGTTTCCTCTGTGTAGTCCACACAGTCTGGTCAATTAGATATCCTGACACACATTTGTATTTTTGATTGTAAGCGCACTTGGTTTTTATATATTATACCTGACTCAAGCTGGGCTCCTCCACATATTGCTGCCTGGAAGGCCCAGGTTGGGCATCTGAAGCCTCAGCTGGGGGGGAAGGAAGCGTGGAAGGAAGACTGGAGAGTGCTGGCCTGAGTTCAGTCTGACCTGCCAGAAAATGCAGTCTGTCATAGTACCACAGCCTGGGGAGATAAATGTCATCTGCTGCTCCTGATCTCAGGGAATCCTGGACCTTCTTGCGCTCCCTTAGATAAGTGCTCCTCATGCCACCAATTAGGGCCTTCAAATAGGGGATGTCTGCCGTGGGGATCACCAGCTTCACAAATTCCAGCACTGCCTTCCTCTTTGTTTGGTTCTTATAATCGGGGTGGTTTACCTGCCACAGACAGGGCAGCTCCCTGAATATATCAATGAATATGATGATAAAGTCCTGATCCTTCAATATATCCATTTTCTCTGCAAGACACAACACAAGGCAAACCCTAATGTCAGGCTAAAGTCTGCTAATCTTGTCCCAATATAGGCCTCAATCTCTAAGCAGTATAGGCACAAGTTTAAATGTTACCTTCATTATCACGATCGGCGCTTCCGATACTCCTGTTACGTGTTACGCTTTATATACACTGCGCATGCGTGAAACTCCACCCGCCCCTGACGTTCTTTCTAGTCTATTCCCCGCCCCTTCTCGTCCGGCGCAGTGGGGAAGAGCACATGGCGGAGACAGAGCAGGTGCGTGCTAATTACAGAAACGAGGAGGAGGAGGAAAGCCCAGAGCCAGAAACGTCACGATCCCGGAGGAGACGATTTAAGGCCTCAAATATGGCCTTTGTTGAGATGGTGGAGATGGTTGACATATTGAAGAGGGCTGACTATGATGGGAAGTATGGACCTTACCCCAACCCCAATGTCAGAAAGGCCAAGATCATGGCAAAATTTGTGAAGAGTCTGCCCAGGAATTTTGGGGTACGGCGATCCAAGGATCAACTCAGGAAACGGTGGTCGGGCCTCAAATTAAGGGAGCACGATTAGTATAGAAGGATCAGGAGAGTGCTGCAAAAAAGTAAGTAGTTGTCCTGTGTTCCTATTCATTATTTTTATAACGTTTGTGCTGCTCCATGTGCTTTTCTTTACCGTTGTACAGTTTAAAATGGCAACTTTCACGTTCATGGCCACATTATTCGTTCGTAGGAAACATTGCTCGTTCGGCCAATAAGACACCATGTTTTGGCCAGATGCATTTCAATACATTTTTGCTAGCCTACTTCTCTTAAAATAATTTTGTTGTCTAGATGGGTTTGTAACTAGAATGAAATGCAAACTAGATTCTGTGAAAGGATCAGACACTCAGCAGCTGTTTACACATCTGGATGCTGGAGCACTAATGTGGGACACAAGAACACCCTTTTTTTAGGGGGCCCACACAGGTGCTCCAGTGTATACTATAGGGGTGTCTCCATCTGTGAAGCTTGTACAAAACAGGTAAGTATTCAAGCTTGCCAAAGTGACAAAATATTTCTTCATCTTGGAACTCTGCCAAAAGAGACAATTGTACCCCACTTCCAAACATTTTCATATTCCTATTTCTGCCATCAAATATCTGTGTGCTAAGTATACCTATTTTTTTAACATAGTGGAGAAAAGACTCAGAGGACACCACTCATCAGAGGAGACCACAGACCCCCCACCTCATGAAGAAGTGGAAACGCCACAAAGCTAACAAGAGGAGGAGGAGGGAGATGTGGTGGAAATTGTCACCACAACAGGTGAGTGTCTGCAACCACAGGCTCAGGTAAGAGATGGATGCCGGCATATTTATAATACATGGTGTGATTTTGTTTCAATATTTTTAGGTGATCGTGATGTTGTGGATGAAGGTCATTTCACCAGTGAAAGTGCCCAGATCATGATCGGGGAGATCATGGGGTGTAATAGGGACTTGGAAAACATCAAGCAAAACATCAATGATGTTCAAAACAAAATGAAGAACATCATTGAGGTTTTAAGGAGAGTTTAAAACCCCCCGAAATGCCTAATTTTGTAGGCTTTTTTTCCCAAAAATTTTTTCCACATTTTTTAATATATTCTCAAAGCCAAATTTTGAAGATGCACACAGTGTGTCAACATATGCTATCTGCCATCACGGGAGATCAATGTATGCGTTTGGTGGGTGCAACCCCTTCCTCAATAATAAAGTAGCTGAGAAGCAGGGGTTGCACCCACAAAACACGTCCCTTGATCCCCCATGATGGCAGCTAGCACATGTTGACATTCGGCAATTTGTGTGCATCTTCAAAATTTGGCTTTTTCAGGGGTGACTTCACCCCATCTGCTGAACGCAATATCAAACAGTTTATAAATACTCATGTCTGACATTGCCTTCAATTTTGAGAAAAGTTGAACTTTGTAAGTTCCAGATTTGTGTATTTCTTGTTGGTTTTAAACATGCCTGTTTTACCTTAAAAGGACATTTCTACTTTTATTAATGTCACCTAAAAATATTTTATACAACAAACATGTTGGTTTGTTTTAAAAAACTTTTATAAATGCACATGTGATTGTGCTTGTATTAAAAATATTGATAATCAACAATGTGTGGCTTCTTCTTTCAATGCTCCTAAACTTTTTTTGTGGTAAAATTGGTGTTTTCTGTGACAATGGGGGTTATTTCCTAAGGGCAAATAAACTTTGCACTACAAGTGCAGTTTCAGTGCAGTCTCAAGTGCACTTGTAGTGCAAAGTGTCTTTCCCTTTAGTAAATAACACCCAACAGTGCTTTCTAATTTTACACAATCATGCCATTTTCAGGACTGCCCAAATTTCAGTCATGGTCAGCTAAAAGAAACACAAGCAGTAAATGTAAGCAAATATTTTTTCTGTTTAAAATATTTTTTTATTTAAAAAATGTCTCAGGCATTGTCTGGCATATTGATGGCCCCCCTACCCGCAAAGTATTCCATGTATCTTAGACGGACCTCACGGGCACTCAGGGGGGGCAAGCCAGGACGGCCAGCTTCAAGCGCCGTCAGGGTTGGTTCATTGAGATTAATTCCAGGTTCAGGCCCAACTGAGCCAGCATAGTTCACAGAATTTCTCCTTAAAAAGTTGTGGAGAACATAGCAAGCCAGGATGATGTGATTGAGCTTATACTCCGACATGTGTATGGGTGTAAGAAATAGGCAGAACCGGCTGGCCATTATTCCAAACGTGTTCTCCACCACTCTTCTGGCTCTGGCCAGCCGGTAATTAAAAACCCTCTGGTCTGGGATGAGGGTCCTCATAGGAAATAGCCGCATAAGCTGGTCCCCCAGTGCAAACGCTTCATCTGCAACGAAGACGAATGGGAGTCCTTCCGCATTGTCTTCTGGAGGTGGCAAGTCCAAGCTGCCATTCTGGAGATGCCTGTAGAACTCCGTGTGGGCGATGACTCCACCATCTAACATCTGGCCATTCTTCCCCACGTCCACATACAGGAACTCGTAAGTAGCCGACACCACCGCCAACATCACAATACTATTGAACCCCTTTTAGTAATAGTATGACCCCGAGTTGGGTGGTGGGGCGATGTGGACGTGTTTCCCATCAATTGCCCCTCCGCAGTTAGTCCCACCGCTAGGCAAAGTGGGAGGCCACAGTCTGCCATTCCTGTGGGTTGGAAGGAAACTGTGGAGTCTAACAAGAAAAAAATATTAATCATTTTGCACATAAACATGGAAAGCAGATTAGACACAAACATTCTTAGCCAACATCAGTATAACATTTATTTTAGGGAGTATTTAAAGACGAAAGTATAAGGTCCACCTATCAGATCCCCCCCCCCCCTCTCATGGGCCATTTAAAAAAATGTATGGGGGGTGAGATGTTTTGGACAGGTAACCCTCTCCACTTCTTTGAGAGATGAATGCCTAAATAATGTGTATTACTTTGGCCAGCCCCTCCTTACTTTACACTATTGGCAGCCCACTGGACAGGTAAGAAGTGTCATAATACAAAGATATAAATACACACTGTACACATTTTAGCACATTTTTACATTCTGCTATTACCTATCAAGATAGTAATAGGATACAAAAACTTTTAACATTACCATTTGAAAGTATTCAGGCAGGCCCTTGCACTACATGCTTTGGGGAATTCATCCATAAATGAGACCACAAAGGAGGTAGGTATAGTGTGTATGGGTTTGACAAAGTCAGCAGATAGAGGATTGGTATCAGCTGAGTTAGCAGTTGGGGGGAGGGAGGGTTCCAAATGATTTTGGGGCCGAAAAAAAAAGCCTCTGGCACTCTGCCTGAATTTCAAGCACACATCACAATTTACAACATTTCAGGGGGTATTTAGGGTAAAGCACTACTATAGAGCAGACAAAATACATTGTTAATTGAGTAGATGAGGTGGATATAGGGCCAGGAAAGCATGCTGGGGAGGTAAGTGAAGCCAAATATGTATGAAGGACAATAAAAAATTACATAAATATCCAGCATGCATGAGGACAAAGGGGACATTCACAGCATATTACAATCATGGTAATTAGGGAATGAGGAAAGAAATACAATACATTAGCAAACATTCTATACAATAAAATGTGATGTTAAAGGATAAAAATCTTACCTTAATATAGTCCTTCTGCAGGACCTGGATGATGGCAGAACAGGTCTCCGGGATAATGATCCCCAGAGCCTGGGGGGAGATGCCTGTCGAGAACTTGAGGTCCTGCAGGCTTCGCCCCATTGCCAAGTACCGCAGGGTGGCAACTAGCCTCTGCTCTGCAGTAATGGCTTGCCTCATGCAGGTATCCTGCCTGCTGATATAGGGGGTCAGCAAAGCCAACAAACGGTGAAATACGGGGTCTGTCATCCGGAGAAAGTTCCTGAAATCGTCAGGATTATTCTCACGGATCTCACGGAGCAAAGGCATGTGACAGAACTGGTCACGCTGGAGCAACCAATTCTTGGTCCATGAACTCCTCCCCACCCTGTTTATGGACTGGACTTGTGTCAAAGTAAGGACCCCAACACCAAGCCCCTGCACAGCACGAACTCTACGATGAGTACGTACACGCAACATGGCTAGAAAACAGTCGGCTGCTCAGAACAAAGTAACAGAACGCACTGAAGAAAAGCAAGGCCTGTGAAGAGCGGCCTGAAAATCAGTAACGAACGAACAAGAACACAATGACAAGTCAATGGTAACTCGCTGCACGCACTGAAGACCATATACAAACCCACAAGCACAAACTGAACAGCAGAAATACGATCTGAAAACCATGAGTCTGAAAAAGCGCAAATCGTCTCCCATCAAACTTTTACTAACGCGAGATTAGCAAAAGGAGCCCAAAGGGTGCCGCGCTTGGTACTGAACTGCCCTTTTATAGTCTCGTCGTACGTGGTACGTTCTTGGCGTTCGGAAATTCCGACAACTTTGTGCGACCGTGTGTATGCAAAACAAGTTTGAGCCAACATCCGTCGGAAAAAATCCATGGATTTTGTTGTCAGAATGTCCGATCAATGTCCGATCGTGTGTACAGGGCATTAGTGTAGTGCGTCCTCTGCACAGTGTGCACCTAAACCTACATGAAGACAATTGCTGCTGTTCTGGTCCTATTAATACCACAGGCAGGCAGCTGCAGTATTTACAGTTAGTGTAGTGCATCCTCTGCACAGTGTGCACCTAAAGCTAACTGAAGAAAATTGGTGGTGTTCTTCTGATCCTATTAGTACCACAGGCAGGCAGCTGCAGTAATTACAGTTAGTGTAGTGCGTCCTCTGCACAATGTGCACCTAAAGCTACCTGAAGACAATTGCTGTTGTTCTGATCCTATTAATACCACAGGCAGGCAGCTGCAGTATTTACAGTTAGTGTACTGTGTCCTCTGCACAGTTTGCACCTAAAGCTACCTGAAGACAATTGATGTTGTTCTGATCCTATTAATACCACAGGCAGGCAGCTGCAGTATTTACAGTTAGTGTACTGTGTCCTCTGCACAGTGTGCACCTAAAGCTACCTGAAGAAAATTGCTGGTGTTCTTCTGATCCTATTAATACCACGGGCAGGAAGCTGCAGTATTTACAGTTAGTGCACTGTGTCCTCTGCACAGTGTGCACCTAAAGCTACCTGAAGACAATTGCTGGTGTTCTCATACTAATAATACTACAGGCAGGCAGTTGATTCTGCTAGCTGCAGTATCAGTATATATATACGTCCCAGCTTTGTGCAGCTACATCTCACTGCAGGCCATTAGTACGTCTGGAAGGCCAACAAGGAGAGGCAGACAGTCACAAGCCAAAAAAGAGGGCAAGCAGGCTCTGTATCTAGAGGCAACAGTGCTGGTCGTGGAGACGGTGCATCCTCATCAGCACGTGGCCGTGGGACACGCTTGGCCATTTTTTCGGCAGCTGGCCATGTTGAGCCGCAAGATGCGGAAAACTTGGTAGAGTGGATGACCAAGCCGCCCTCATCCTCCTCATCCTCTCTTACCCAGGCTCAAGGTACTTTGTCTGGCAAAGCAGCTGCCAACGTGGCCTCTTCCCTCGGCTCAATGGCATCAGTCACTCCTTCCCTAGCCCCACCATGTCCTCCTGAGGAGTCCCCCGAACTGTTCAACCACAATGTTGCGTACATGCTGCAGGAGGATGCGCAGCATTTTGAAGGCTCCGATGATGGTACCCAGATTGAGGAAGCCAGTAACGTGAGCCCAGAGAGAGGGGGTGCCCAAGAAGGACAGGAAACTGGCAGTCATGTTCCCCCAGCTGCAGCATACTGCCAGGTTTGCTCCAGTGACGAGGAGGGAGGGGATGATGAGGTCACTGACTCTACGTGAATGCCTGATAGGAGAGAGGAGGAGGAGGAGGAGGATGAGGAGGAGGCACATCTCCAACGAGGCAGGATGCCCTCCAGGGCCCAGCTTAAGGGCAGCCAACTGACTGCATCACACCACAAAGCTCCGCATGTGCAGGGCGCTGCTGACTCCGCACGTTTTACCAAAAGTTCTTTGGTGTGGGCCTTTTTTGAGACGTGTGCAGCAGATCGCACCATTGCTGTTTGCAACATATGTCTGAAGCGTATCAAGCGCTGCTTGGGCACCACATGCTCGACCAGACATATGTCGAACTCCCATGCAGTCCGTTGGCAAGCGTACTTAAAAGACCCACACCAAAGAACAAGGCGGACCTCTCCTTGCTCCTCATCAGCTGGGATCTCCAACCCCACTATACCTTCAGTTCTCTCAGAAACCTGCACTGAGAGGAATGAAGGTGTAGAATTAGGTGTGCCAAGTACTTGTGGGCAATCTGCTATCACTACACCAACGTCCGATTGTAGCAGGGAAATTTCCCTACCCCAGTTGCTAAACCGGCGAAAGAAATTCGGTCCCAGCCATCCACATTCCCAACGGCTGAATGCTAGCTTGGCTAAATTGCTAGCACTCCAACTGCTGCCTTTTCAGCTGGTAGACTCTGCCCCCTTTTGTGAATTTGTGGAATGTGTGGTACCTCAGTAGCAAGTTCCCAAACACCACTTTTTTTCACGGAAGGTGATAACGGCTCTCTACCGGCATGTGGAAGGCAATGTCTTGGCCTCGCTGGACAGGGCGGTCAGCAGTAAGGTGCATATTACCGCTGACTCATGGTCCAGCAGGCTTGGACAGGGACGTTACCTATCTTTCACGGCGCACTGGGTGACCCTGCTGGCAGCTGGGAAGGATGCAGGACAGGGTGCAGTATTGTTGGAGCTTGTTCAGCCACCACGCCTCCAAAATGCTACTAGTGGTGATTCTGACACACCTCTCTCCTCAACTCCCTCCTCTTCTTCTTCCTCCATGGCCTCTTCCTCTATAGATTTGTCCTTAGAACCAAAGGTGCTCCATAGGCATTCAAGGGGCTAAGCAAGCACTCCGTCAAAAAGATGCCATGTGATGCTTGAGCTTGTGTGCTTAGGGGACAGGAGCCACACTGACGCAGAGATTCTGTCAGCTCTGAAGGGGCAGACTCATAGCTGGTTGACGCCATGCCAGCTTCAGGCAGGAATGGTGGTTTGCGACAATGGCACCAACCTCCTCTCCGCCCTCCAACAGGGACACTTCACCCATGTTCCCTGTTTAGCTCACGTCCTTAATTTGGTGGTGCAGCGGTTCTTGAGCAGGTACCCGGGCTTACAGGATCTCCTGAGGCAGGCCAGGAAAGTCTGTGTGCATTTCTGCCGGGCATATAATGCCAGTGCTCGGCTGGCTGACCTCCAAAAGGAATGCAACCTGCCTAAGAACCGCCTAATCTATGACATGCCCACCAGATGGAACTCAACGTTGGCCATGCTGTAGAGGCTTCACACGCAGCAGAGGGCCATCAGTGAGTATCTGTGCGACTATGGCACCAGGACAGGGTCAGGGGAGCTTGGCTTTTTTTTCGCCATGCCAGTGGCTAATGATCAAGGATGCATGCACTGTCCTGTCACCATTTAAATAGGCGACGAGGATGGTGAGCAGTGACAGTGCATGCATCAGTGATACTGTCCCTCTTGTCTACCTGTTGGAGCACAGGCTGCATGGAATAATGGACAGGGCACCTGAGGCAGAACAGAGGGAGGAAGAGAAGGACTTCCTTACCTCTCAAGGCCCCCTTTATCCAGACAGTGTTCCTGCGGGCCCGCCGATCACACAGGAAGAGGAGGAGGAGGAGGATTGTGTCAGCATGGAGGTGGAGCCTAGTACTCAGCAGCAGACTTTAAGGGATCATTTACAGTCCCCAGAAAACCCATGGACTTGTAGGTGGCTGGGAGGAGGTGGCTGCGGATCAGGTCGTCCTTAGTGATCCAGAGGACTCTGGACCGAAGGCCTCAGCAAACCTACGCTGCATGGCCTCCCTGATCCTGCAAAGCCTGCTAAAGGATGCTCAGATTCGGGGTATCAAGGAGAGGGATCACTACTGGCTGGCAGCCCTCCTTGATCCATGTTACAAGGGTAAGATTGCGGAACTTATCCAGCCGTCACAGAGGGAGCAGAGGATCAAACATCTTCGGGAGGCCTTGCAGAAAGGTTTGTGCAGCGCGTTTCCAGAGCCTGGGAGGTTACAAATTCCTGGTCCTGGACAACGTGTTGCTGGGGCTTCGATCAGTCACAGAAGGAGCGGTGGAGAAGGTGGCCATCTGACAGATGCATTCAGACAATTTTTTAGTCCGCAGCCCCAAGGTCTGATCGGTTCCAGCAACCATCGCCAGCGTCTGATTTAAGTGGTGCAGGAATACCTAGGGGCAAGATCAGACTTGGAGACCTTTCCAACCGAAAATCCTCTGGGTTACTGGGTCTGGAGGATGGATCACTGGCCAGAGCTTGCACAGTATGCAACTGAGCTACTGGCCTGTCCTGCATCCAGCGTTCTTTTGGAATGCACATTCAGTGCTGCTGGAGGCTTTGTAACCGAACACAGAGTGCGCCTGTCCACCGACTCGGTTAAGTGGCTCACCTTCATAAAAATGAATAAGTCTTGGATCACCAGCTACCAAGCACCTGATGCTGATGTAACCGAATAATTTTTTTTATGAATGTGAGATCCCTTCAAGAATGCCTATGCTGATGCTGAGTGACTATCCTGTTATGCTGAGTGACTATCCTATTCCTCCTCAATGTTCATATTGATAGCTTGTAAGAAAATTTTTGGTTCTGGGCACCGCCACCAGTGGCTAAGGCCCAATTTTTCTGCCTGTTTAACAGGGGCGTGTAATTACAATTTTTGATCTAATATTTCACAGCAGGGCCCGTTCCTGCACCCAACAAGAGTATCTGTGAGGGGTTACAGTGTTGTGCCACCACCACCACCACCTAAGGCCCAATTTTTCTGCCCCTGTTCAACAGGGGTGTGTAATTACAATTTTTGCTGTAATATTTTGCAGCAGGGCTTGTTCCTGCACTCAACTAGAGTATCTGTGAGGGGTTGCAGTGTTGTGGCACCAGCACCAGTGCCTAAAGGCCAATTTTTCTGCCCCTGTTCAACAGGGGCGTGTAATTACAATTTTGCTGTAATATTTTGCAGCAGGGCTTGTTCCTGCGCTCAACTAGAGTATCTGTGAGGGGTTGCAGTGTTGTGGCACCAGCACCAGTGCCTAAAGCCCAATTTTTCTGCTCCTGTTCAACAGGGGCGTGTAAATACAATTTTTGCTGTAATATTTTTCAGCAGGGCTTGTTCCTGCGCTCAACTAGAGTATCTGTGAGGGGTTGCAGTGTTGCGGCACCAGCACCAGTGCCTAAAGCCCAATTTTTCTGCCCCTGTTCAACAGGGGCGTGTAATTACAATTTTTGATCTAATATTTAACAGCAGGGCCCGTTCCTGCGCCCACCAAGAGTAACTGTGAGGGCTTACAGTGTTCTGGTACCACCAACACCTAAGGCCCAAATTTCTGCAGAGTATATAGGGCAGGCCCCTACTTTCAAACATCCGACATACAAATGGCTTCTACTTACAAACGGAGGGAGACAACAGGAAGTGAGAGGAAATCTACCCCTAGGAAGAGAAATTCTCTCTTGTAAGAGTTAATATGGGAAAAAGGTGTCTCCTCCACTGATGCTTTATCACCAATCCTTGTTTCCCTAAGAACCCCAAATTTTAAAAATCCAATTGTCGTTGGGACAGAAAGTGAGGTGAAATCTTCTGAATAGGGGCACAGACAGCAAAACAAATGTTACAGGGGTGATGATAACCCTTCCCTATGTTTTCCAAAAAGCTTAAAAATAGATTTTTTGGTTGGAGCTACACTTACAAAATGTACTTGTTCCAAATAACAAGCAGATTCAACTTAATAACAAACCTACAGCCTCTGTCTTTCTTGGGACCTGCTGTTCAGAGTATATAGGGCCTAGGGGCACCACGCCTTTTCTTTTTTTAATTTGGGTGCGGGGTTCTCCTTAATATCCATACAAGACCCAAAGGGCCTGGTAATGGGCTGGGGGGTTACCCATGCTGTTTTTCTCAATAATTTTCATCCATATTGCTGGGACCCGACATTACATTACAGCCGCAAGCAGTTTAAAATGACTTTTATTCCATTAGAAATGTCATTTTGTGCAGGGACTAAACACGGGAAACACGTGCCACTTTCCAGGTACCTATTAGGTTTGTTGTTGGTGTTGTTAATGTGTGTGTTTATTTTTCAGGTTCGGATGAAATTGGTCGTCATGACAGCTGGGGGGTTTGCTGTGTTTTCTGTTGGTCAGTGACGGTAGCGGTAAACAAATTAGGTAAAAAGGGGTGGGGGATCATCGATAGTATGGCCCCTCCGGTGTATTCCCGAAAAGGAATACCGGTATGTTTACACTACGGGCAAGGGGTTGTCTCCGAGCGGCACTGCTGGAGGCCTATCAAGTTGAAAATGGTTCCCGCAGTGTACTGGTTTTATATGTGGTAAAAAGGGGGTAGCTCTGTCATTGACCAGCAGATTGGGGTTAAGAACATGTTGTTTGCACTGAAGTTAAATGTTATATATATTTAAGGTTATTGGAGATATTTATTCAGTTTGTTTAATAAAAAGGCTGTTATGGCCATTTATACTCCAGTAGCATGGTGTGGTCTCGTTAATTTAAGATGGAAAGGTAAATGGGGGTTTGGAGTAAAATGGTATAGCAGTAATGCCGCGTACACACGAGCGGACTTTACGGCGGACTTTGCCCGGCGGACTGGATTTCGTCGGACAATTCGATGTGTGTGGGCTCCAGCGGACTTTGTTTTCATAAAAGTTGGACGGACTTAGATTTGAAACTTGTTTAAAATTTATCCGTTGAAATCGAGTCCGGTCGAAAAGTCCGCCGTCTGTATGCTAGTTTGACGGACAAAAAGCCACGCTAGGGCAGCTATTGGCTACTGGCTATGAACTTCCTTGTTTTAGTCCGGTCGTATGTCATCACGTACGAATTCGACGGACTTTGGTGGATTGTGTGTAGGCAAGTCCGTTCATTCACAAAGTCCGTCGTAAAGTACGTCGAAAAATCCGCCGGGCAAAGTCCGCTGTAAAGTCCGCTCGTGTGTACGCGGCATAAGAGGTAATATGTGGGTACATCTTGAATACACTTGTCATGTGTACACCCACAGAAGTGTAATAACAACTATGGGAGCACTGTATGTATTGTGTACACCACCAGGAAAGTAGTAGCAACTGCACTAGGGGTGCACGGTACTGTGTACACCAACAGAAGTTTAATAACAACTATGGGTGCACTTTATGTATTGTGTACACTACCAGGAAAGTAGTAACAACTGCACTAGGGGTGCACGGTACTGTGTACACCAACATAAGTTTAGTAACAACTATGGGTGTACTGTATTGACCACCAGAAAAGTATGAGCAACTGCACTATGGGTGCACAGCACTGTATACTGTGTACACCGCCTGAAGTATATTAGAAACAGTACACCAGGAATGGCCTGCAGTCAGATATAGCTAAACTGGATACAGTGGATAAATATATATATATATATATATATATATATATATATATATATATATATATATATATATACAGTATCTCACAAAAGTGAGTATACCCTTCACATTTTTGTAAATATTTTATTCTATCTTTTCATGTGACAACACTGAAGAAATGACACTTTGCTACAATGTAAAGTAGTGAGTGTACAGCTTGTATAACAGTGTAAATTTGCTGTCCCCTAAAAATATCTTAACACACAGCCATTAATGTCTAAACCGCTGGCAACAAATGTGAGTACACCCCTAAGTGAAAATGTCCAAATCCCCACAGATGCTCAATAGGGTTTAGGTCTGGAGACATGCTGGGCCAGTCCATGACCTTTACCCTTAGCTTCTTTAGCAAGGTAGTGGTCGTCTTCGAGGTGTGTTTGGGGTCGTTATTATGTTGGAATACTGCCCTGCGGCCCAGTCTCTGGAAGGAGGGGATCATGCTCTGCTTCAATATGTCACAGTACATGTGGGCATCCATGGTTCCTTCAATGAACTGTAGCTCCCCAGTGCCGGCAGCATTCATGCAACCCCAGACCATGATACTCCCACCACCATGCTTGACTGTAGGCAAGACACACTTGTCTACATGGGCACCCTGGTATGAATACCGGAATTCACAATGATACCAAGAACTACTACAGGAGACTGCTCAACCCTGAGCAAGACGGGTCTAGGCCCTTTGGCTACATCAGACCCAAGGGAGAAATAGATCCTATATATCCCGTGCAATGCCCTGGGGCAACTGGGAAGGGTAACTGGTGGATTCCCCACTCCCTGCTCACACAACCCTCTGGGAACCCACCTCCCAAACTCCTCCCCCTTTCTTTCTTTTTTTGTCCTTCTCCCTTCTCTCTCTTCCCCCCTTACTCTGTGCTTTCCTCTCTCCTTCTTCCCCTTCCTCTCCTCCCTCCCTGTTTCCCCATATCGATTCTATATAAGTAAAGAGTTCATGTAGTGTGCCGAACTGGGGTAGGACACTACCCATCTTCTTTACATGACTTATAGTAGAAACTATATCCTACCTTATGCCTTTTTTTTTGCTCTGGCCCGATCCCTTAAAACCATTAAAAGGGGGACGCATGCGCGGCTCTCGATCATGGCTGACATCTTTTGAGAGGGCTCCAGGCTCCATCCGCTCTCCGTGACCCCTGCACAGCGCTATAAGCTTCTAAAAGCAATGGGGGTAAGCCGGAACACATTCTCTCTTACCCGGGTACCCCATGGGCATGATCGGCCAGCAGCGCCAAGGCTTTACACCGCTATTTGGGCCATGCAAGGGATCCAACATGGATCAGTTCATCACTAGGCCGCATCCCTCAGCCTCGAGTTCCCCCGCCAATCCGTTTGCAGTGATGGATCCATTACTGAGGATGGAGGACGCAGGAAATCCCCCTCCTTTAGCAATACAGGCTGCAACACCGGCCTCAGGCACACCGTATTCCTCTACACCAGCAGTTTTAACCCCAGATGTCCTGGATGCTAAATTAGATGCTAAACTTCAATTACTACTCCAGCAAATTACCCAATCTATCTCAGCTGCTGTAAGTAAAATATCTACAGAACTGAGGGGGGAAATCACTCAAACTGGGGAACGTACAGACAGGCTGGAACATAAATTTGACGAAATGGTGCATTACGTGCAGGCCATAGAGGAAGAGAACTCTAGCCTTAAACATGCAGTCTCCCAATTGCAGTTACAGCAGGAGGATCTGGAGAACAGGGAAAGAAGACAAAATCTACGATTCCGTGGTATCCCTGAAAAGGTGGGTGACTCTGCCTTACGCCCTTATCTCCTGGGGCTCTTTAACACTTTGGCCCCCTCGGTGGTGGATGTGGACTGGCGCCTAGACAGGGCCCACTGGTCTCTGGGCCCGAAACCCCCGGCTGGAGCTAGGCCCAGGGACGTGATTGTGAGATTTCATTTTTACGATAGTAAAGAAGCCCTGACACTAGCCACATGCAACAAATCACAGATCACGTACCAGGGGGCTAAACTGCAAATATTCAGTGATCTCTCTCCCATCACATTGGCGAAACAAATGAACCTGCGACCAATAACAGCTCATCTGCAGCATCATCGGTTCCAGTACTACTGGGTATTCCCCTTTCGCCTCATCGTGTCCAGAGATGGAGTTTAGCACAGTATACGGGATATTCAGGAAGGTGATGCCTTTGTGAAAAGTTTAAATCTTCCCCCACTACCTGAAGAAGATTTGTTACCTCCTCCTGGACAGATTCATCCATTTCCTACCACCCCCAGTCGTGTGTGGACCCCTGTAAGGGGTCAATCAAGAAAGCAAGCATCTACTCCTCAACGCTCCCGTTTTTCCAAAGCAACCTCCTTGATCCTCCCGGTCAGATCTTTTGGTTCATCTGTGTTCTTTTTTTCTCTCCTACAGGTCCCACAATGCTAAGTGCTGGACTTCAGGTATTTTGAGCCTCCTGATAATTTGTCTCAGGGGCTCGACTTTCCCATGCCCATGGGGTATTATAGGTAAAGTTACTGTTAATGTTCAGTTGCATATTGAAGACTGGTTTTTGAAGAGTTAACTTTGCCAGAATGTTTCTATGACTGCCAAGTTCTTAAGGAGAGCGGGCAGTGCTCTTTCCCTCTCTCCTGGACCCTCCTTGTTGGAGACCCCCATGTGTCCCTACTTGGTCTCAGCCATGGTGTAAGATCTCCTGAGATGCCAATGATATCAGGTCTCCAAACTTTGTTTTTCCTTTTTTCGTATGGAGTTTTTTTTTGCCTCCATACATGTTTTCTTTCATATTTTCATTTTTGTTTTTTTCTTTTTCCAACAAGTCCACACATATGTGTCAGCTCTATAGGTTGAGGTCACAAGTCTTGGTTTTACCTCGACTGTTAGGGGTTTATGTTCGAGAGATGTATGTGCTACTCCGAGGGTCTCATTGGGGTAATCTCTTCCATCATGTTCTATATCGTTCATTTAATAGATATCAAGGTTTTTTATGTTCTGTTTTCTGTTTTCCACACAGGGTCCATACACTTATATATGCTGTCACCAATGACTTGTACATATGGTGTTGAGAATCATGTCATATAACGTAAAGGGTCCGGGCTCCAGTCGGAAGCGCTGGTTGGCTCTGAAGGAGTTCAGATCCTCGGTGGCAGATGTGGTCATGCTCCAGGAGACTCATTTTCGAGTGGGAGGTACGTTGCAGTTTGCCTCCAGGTTTTTTCCCACCTCCTTTCTAGCTTCAGATTCAACGGGAAAGGCTGGGGTGGCAATTTTAATTAAAAAATCATGCCCTATTAGGGTCCAAAAAGTACATGCAGACCCTCATGGGAGGTATCTTATCCTGGAGTGTGGCTACATGACCTCTTCTTTTACCCTAGTTAATATATATGCTCCTAATGCTGGACAGATTGATTTTCTTAAAAAGGTCTTTGATTCTCCTCATTATCGTTCCCAACCTTTTATGATTGTAGGAGGAGACTTCAATTTAATCATGTCCCCCTCTATAGATAGACAAGCCATAATTAAAGACGTCCCTTCACAGAGGATCATTTCACAGGCTAACTCCTTTCGCAAATGCATTAGGTCACATCAACTTTTTGACTCCTGGAGAATTAAACACCCCATAGCTAAACAATATACCTTCTTCTCCAAGGCTCACAAAATGTTTTCCCACTTAGATCATTTTCTTATTTATGCCCCACTCACATCTTGCGTTGTAGATTCCGACATACTTCCCATTACATAGTCAGACCATGCCCCTATTGTACTAGATATCGTGCTATCCCAGACCCCCACCAGGACATGTCATTGGCGTCTTAAGGATCATATTCTTCAATCAGAGATCTCACGCACAAAACTGGCTACAGGCCTAAAAGAGTTTTTTCAATTTAACCTGGGGTCAGTTTTGGACTTTTATACACCATGGGAGGCACACAAGGCGGTCTTCCGTGGTGCTTGTTTCGCGGAGGGCTCCCGTATGAAAAAAGATAGAAATCAGCTTCTGCAGTCCTTGACGGACGCTTTGCAGAAGGCTGAACGCTGGTTGTTGCGCAAAACCCACAGTGTCGAAATTGCGTAGGGTGACCTCCCTCAGAGAACAGGTAAAGTCCTTACACCTTGACAAAGCGGCTAAGTTCATAATCTGGATGAAACAAAAATTCTATGAATTTTCTAACAAGCCACTTAGGATGCTGGTCAACAAACTGCATCCACGCCCCTTTAACTCTTTTCCTGACTATCTTCTTCGAGAGGATGGGTCTAGAACACACTGTCCTATGGAGATGACCAGGATTTTTGGTAGTTATTATCGTAAGTTATATAACTGTCTTACTCCTGAAAATCATTTTAACTTCACCCAAGGGAAATTTGACAATTTTTTTTTTTTTTTTAATATATTTTATTACATTTTCACAGAATTACATCAAGGGAAACAGAGGCATATGTCACAAAGTAACAAGAGATAAAGTTAACAGGTAAATCTTAAAGGACAAAGTAGTACCTTATTTAACACAATATCAAACATAGCAGATATACTTTTCGCTTGTTATTATCTAAAGAAAGAGAAGATTAGTTCGTCTTGAGTGAGAATTTCAGAGCAAACCCTATGGCGTACACTGACAATTCTGGTTTAACATGAAAAGTGATTCACTGGTTCCTATAACAGTAGGATTATTACTGTGTATATGTGTGGTTTGAATTTTTAATTTTTAATTTTTACCGACCTTACCAGCTCTACTCCCACCCCCGGGCACCCCTATAGGGAACTATCTGTGCCCAGTAGGGGGAGTGTAAGAAAAGGCAGTTCTGGAACATGTCGGTTCTAGCCAAGTAAATTGTTAAGATTTCTGAGGAGACTCCTAATATCATGGAATGGCCTCAGGTTTACCTTTCAGGTTGTAGGGAGTGCAGTGAAGAGGAGAAAGGGAAAGGAGAGGGGGAGGGGAGACAGAGGTTTTTGGCCTGCTATATGCTTATTTATGTATTTATTAAGGTGTTTATGTGTTCGTGTTTTCCTCCGGACCAGTGATTGGGGAACCAGCTGAGATGTTTGAAGCTTGAGATGATTTAAAATGATACCAACATGCCCAGGTATTCTTGTATTTGGATGGCGTGTTGGAGGATTGATGGATGAGGTTTTCCATTTCAGCCACTCCATCGACCCTCCGGATCCATTCCTGGACAGTGGGAGGAGATGTGCTTCTCCAATGTACAGGAATACATAAATTTGCTGCGTTAATGAGGTGTAGAACCAGGGATTTCTTATATGTATGTTGTGGAAGTGAGGTGTGATGAAGTAAGCATTGGGCAGGAGTGAAGTCAGGGGAGTATGTCGTCATCTGAGTAATTAAGCGATGTATTTCAGCCCAATAATTTTGGATGAGAGGGCATTCCCACCATATATGAAGTAGTGTACCTTTGGTTGCATTGCACCGCCAACAAAGTGGAGGAAGAGTAGGATGGAATTTATGAATTTTGTCAGGGGTCCTGTACCATTTCGTAAAGATTTTATATCTGTTTTCCTGAGTTGAGATGTTGAGTGAACCCTTATGTATATGATTGTGAACATGTTTCCACTCTTCGGCGGTGAGATCTATATTCAGATCTTGTTCCCATTGTCTAACTAAGTTGTCATTTTTAATTTCGTGAGTTGAGAATAGGAGCGTGTAGATGGATGAGATGAGATGTCTTTGGGGTTCTTGACCGTTACATAAGATTTCAAAAGGCGTGAGTTCCCTGTGCAGGTCTGCCGTGGGTTTGAGGCTATGAATGAAGTGACGTATCTCCAGGTATTTGTAGAAAGGTATGTGATAATCCGGAAATTTGCAGGTCAAGGCCTGGAACGTCATGAGAGTTCCTTGATGGAACATTTGTTGTAATTTGAGTCGGGGTCTGTTTGGGTCTGTCGTAGGGTAGAGGAAGTGAATTCCGGGTTCGAAGTCTGGATTATTTTCCAGAGGTGTCATGGGACCAGGTGTGGGTTTCAACCGGAGCGGTTTGCATGCCGCCTTGAAGTTCATTAGTATGGAGTTGACGAGTGGGTTTAGTGAGGCTTCCTTTGGTATTTTTTTTTATTAATCCATGGTAAGAGTTTTATTGGTATCGGGGTGAATGCGTTTTCGATATGTACCCAGTCTTTGTTTGTGCTGTTAACATGCCAGTCGACAATTCTGGAGAGGTGGCAAAGCCAGTAATATTTTTGTACGTCTGGTAGGGATGAGCTTCGAGTTCGAGTTGAACTCAGTCTATGGGAGAAATCAAAAGTGCTAATTTTACATGGATCAATGCAAAAAAAAAGTTTTAAAAACGGCCGTTTTTTCAGAAGCAGTGATTTTAATAATGCTTAAAGTCAAACAAAAAAAGTGTAATATCCCTTTAAATTTTGTACCTGGGGGGTGTCTATAGTATGCCTGTAAAGGGGCGCATGTTTCCTGTGTTTAGAACAGTCTGACAGCAAAATGACATTTTGAAGGAAAAACCCATTTAAAACTACCCGCGGCTATTGCATTGCCGACAATACATATAGAAGTTCATTGATAAAAACGGCATGGGAATTCCCCAAAGGGGAACCCCGAACCAAAATTAAAAAAAAAAAATGACGTGGGAGTCCCCCTAAATTCCATACCAGGCCCTTCAGGTCTGGTATGGATATTAAGGGGAACCCCGGCCAAAATGTAAAAAAAAAAAATGACGTGGGGTTCCCCCTAAATTCCATACCAGACCCTTCAGGTCTGGTATGAATTTTAAGGGGAACCCCGCGCCAAAAAAAAAAAAAAAACGGCATGGAGTCCCCCCAAAAATCCATACCAGACCCTTATCTGAGCACGCAACCTGGCAGGCCGCAGGAAAAGAGGGGGGGACGAGAGTGCGCCCCCCCTCCTGAACCGTACCAGGCCACATGCCCTCAACATTGGGAGGGTGCTTTGGGGTAGCCCCCCAAAACACCTTGTCCCCATGTTGATGAGGACAAGGGCCTCATCCCCACAACCCTGGCCGGTGGTTGTGGGGGTCTGCGGGCGGGGGGCTTATCGGAATCTGGAAGCCCCCTTTAACAAGGGGACCCCCAGATCCCGGCCCCCCCCCTGTGTGAAATGGTAAGGGGGTACTTACCCCTACCATTTCACTAAAAAACTGTCAAAAATGTTAAAAATGACAAGAGACAGTTTTTGACAATTCCTTTATTTAAATGCTTCTTCTTTCTTCTATCTTCCTTCATCTTCTGGTTCTTCTGCTTCTTCTGGCGTTCTCGTCCAGCATCTCCTCCGCGGCGTCTTCTATCTTCTTCTCCTAGGGCCGCTCCGCACCCATGGCATGGGGGGAGGCTCCCGCTCTTCTCTTCTTCTTTTCTTCTCTTCTTCTCTTCCTTATTTTCTTCTCTGGGCCGCTCCGCACCCATGCTGGTATGGAGGGAGGCTCCAGCTGTGTGACGGCGCTCCTCGTCTGACAGTTCTTAAATAACGGGGGATGGGGCCACCCGGTGACCCCGCCCCCCTCTGATGCACGGGACATGACGGGACTTCCCTGTGGCATTCCCCGTGACGTCACAGGGAAGTCCCGTCAAGTCACCGCATGGGTGCGGAGCGGCCCGGAGAAGAAAATGAAGAAGAGAAGAAAAGAAGAAGAGAAGAGTGGGAGCCTCCCCCCCATGCCATGGGTGTGGAGCGGCCCGAGGAGAAGAGGATAGAAGACGCCGCGGAGGAGATGCTGTACGAGAACACCGGAGGAAGAACCAGAAGAGCCAGAAGAACCAGAAGATGAAGGAAGATAGAAGAAAGAAGAAGCATTTAAATAAAGGAATTGTCAAAAACTGTCTCTTGTCATTTTTAACATTTTTGACAGTTTTTTAGTGAAATGGTAGGGGTAAGTACCCCCTTACCATTTCACACAGGGGGGGGCGGGATCTGGGGGTCCCCTTGTTAAAGGGGGCTTCCAGATTCCGATAAGCCCCCCGCCCGCAGACCCCCACAACCACCGGCCAGGGTTGTGGGGATGAGGCCCTTGTCCTCATCAACATGGGGACAAGGTGTTTTGGGGGGCTACCCCAAAGCACTCTCCCAATGTTGAGGGCATGTGGCCTGGTACGGTTCAGGAGGGGGGGGCCGCACTCTCGTCCCCCCCTCTTTTCCTGCGGCCTGCCAGGTTGCGTGCTCGGATAAGGGTTTGGTATTGATTTTTGGGGGGACCCCACACCGTTTTTTTTTTTTTTTGGTGCGGGGTTCCCCTTAAAATCCATACCAGACCTGAAGGGTCTGGTATGGAATTTAGGGGGAACCCCACGTCATTTTTTTTAAAAATTTTGGCCGAGGTTCCCCTTAATATCCATACCAGACCTGAAGGGCCTGGTATGGAATTTAGGGGGACTCCCACGTCATTTTTTTTTTTTAATTTTGGTTCGGGGTTGCCCTTTGGGGAATTCCCATGCCGTTTTTATCAATGAACTTCTATGTGTATTGTCGGCAATGCAATAGCCGCGGGTAGTTTTAAATGGGTTTTTCCTTCAAAATGTCATTTTGCTGTCAGACTGTTCTAAACACAGGAAACATGCACCCCTTTACAGGCATACTATAGACACCCCCCAGGTACAAAATTTAAAGGGATATTACACTTTTATTGTTTGACTTTAAGCATTATTAAAATCACTGCTCCTGAAAAAACGGCCGTTTTTAAAACTTTTTTTTGCATTGATCCATGTCCCCTGGGGCAGGACCCAGGTCCCCAAACACTTTTTATGACAATAACTTGCATATTAGCCTTTAAAATTAGCACTTTTGATTATTCATGTTCGTGTCCCATAGACTTTAACGGTGTTCGCGTGTTCGAAGGAACTTTTTTCCTGTTCGCATGTTCTGGTGCGAACCGAACAGGGGGGTGTTCGGCTCATCCCTAACGTCTGGTATGTGTAGTCCCCCCTGTGATTTGGGATTCGTCAATCTATTCCAGTTTAGCCTAGGTTGTTTTGAGGACCATATAAAATTCCTACATAGCCTTTTGAGTGTGGAAAAAATGGATAGAGGAATTTGTACGGGGATGGTTTGGAATAAATAAAGCAGTCTGGGTAGCGCATTCATTTTCAAAATAGCTGTCCTTCCAAACCAAGAAAACGGCCCCGTAATCCACTTTTGTAGGTCTGTCTGGATGGTTTGCAGGATAGGTAAAAAGTTTAGTCTATAGACATCCGTCAGTTTGGAGGGTATTTTAACGCCTAGGTATGTGATTGCATGGGATTCCCAACCAATTGGAAAGTTTTGTTTGCATTGTGTGACTATCTCATTTGGTAAAGAATGTTAAGGGCTTTGGATTTAGAGAAGTTTATTTGTAGGTTTGAGAGGGATTTGAAGGTCGCAAAGTCTTTTAGAAGATTGGGGATGGTAGTAATCGGGTCTGTGAGGAATAGTAGGATATCGTCCGCATAGGCCGCTACCTTAAATTGTTTGTGATTAATATCCAAACCTTTAATGTCTGGATTCTCTCTAAGTTTACGTAGTAAAGGTTCCATAGTAAGTATAAAAATTAAAGGGGACAGGGGACATCCCTGTCTTGTACCATTGGATACGGAGAAGGCGCCTGACAGGCGACCATTTACTCTTACTTTAGCTGTGGGTGATGAGTATAGAGCCATAATAATTTGGATTAATTGCAGTGGTAGGCCTATAGAGTGCAAGGTTGCTTCCATAAAGTCCCACGCTACCCTGTCGAACGCCTTCTCCGCAACCAGGGACAGGAAGAAGCCGCGTGTGTCAGATGTGGTTAGCCAGTGGTGGATATCTAATGCTTTAGTGGTGTTGTCTCGGGCTTCCCTTCCGGGAACAAAACCGACCTGCTCCGTAGAAACGAATTTAGGGATTAACGGTAGTAGGCGGTTGGCAATAGCTTTGGCATACACTTTAACGTCTACATTTAGTAGAGAGATTGGACGATAGTTGGAGACCATGGTAGCGTCTTTACCCGGTTTAGGGATGAGGGTGATGTGTGCTTCTAATACGTCTTTGGAGGCTATACTGGAAGGTGAGAAATGCTATTAAATGCTTTGACTAGAGGGGGGATAAGTACGTCAGAAAAGGATTTGTAATACCCGACTGTAAGTCCGTCAGGACCAGGACTTTTGCCTGGTTTCATTTGCTTTAAGTCTAGTGTGAGTTCATCCGACGTCAGTGGGCAGTCTAATGATGTGGATTCCTCTGTTGTGAGGGGGGTAGGGGCATATTGGGCGAGGAATGTTTTAATTGCCTCCTGTCTGTCTTCCAGGGCATTGGTCATTTGAGGGGAGCGTAGGTTGTATAAGTCTGTGAAGTAGTGTACAAATTGTTTAGCTATATCTTCTGAAGTGACAAAGGTTTTACCAGTGGGGTCTTTGATCGTGTGTGTGGTATGAGCCGCTTTCTTAGCCTGTAGAGCTGTAGCTAAAAGCTTCCCGGACTTGTTGCCAAACTCATAGAAGCATTTTTGTTGCAACGTGTATTTGCGCTTAATGTTTTTGTGTAGTTCTTCCAATAGTTCATTTCTAGCTTGTGTCAGTTCTGTAAGTGCTTCGGATGCTAAGGATTCTTTGTGTTTTTGTTCCAACTTAGAAATGCGTTTAGTCAGTTCTTCCAGTTTAGCTTTTCTGAGTTTGTGTCGTTGTGCAGCCATAGAGATGAATGTGCCTCTTATAACGCACTTATGTGCAGCCCAGACTACTTCAGGTGAGGTGTCGCCCACCCCATTTTCTGTGAAGTAATTGGTAAGGTGTTGGGAGATCGTGCTTGAGATTTCTGTATCAGTAAGTAGGGAGTTATCCAATCTCCATATGTGAGAACGTACCATCGCAGTGGGCATGTGTAGGGTCAAGGTTATGGGGTTGTGATCCGATAGAACCATCGGTTCAATAGTTGTTTTCTGTAGTAGAGGTAGATCGCCTTGGGATATAAAGAAATAATCAATTTGCGTATATTTAGAGTGTGGTGGAGAATAAAAGGTGAAATCCTTACCATTGGGATGCATTGTTCGCCAGGTATCGTGTACCAGTAGGTCATTGAATTGTGTTTTAATGACACGAAGGGCTCTGTAAGTGAGAGAGGAGTGACCATTGGAGGTATCGAGAGAGGGGTTTAAAGGGACGTTAAAATCACCTCCGATTATTAGTGTACCGGAGCTGAAAGTCATGAGTAATTTAAGTGTGGTGCGAAAAAAGGTGACTTGTCGCGCATTTGGGGCATATAGGTTGGCAATAGTGAATTGTTTCTCATGTAGGGTACCTTTTAGGAATATGAATCTTCCGTGTGGGTCACTTTGGATATCAGAGACTTTGAATGGGCAGTTCTTAGATATGAGAATGCAAACCCCTTTGGATTTAGCTTCATTATTAGTCGCGTGGTATACTGTCGGGAATTGTTTGTCTTGTAGTTTGGGGATTGCGTCTGTTCTAAAATGTGTTTCCTGGATAAATGCAATATGGGTTTCGGATTTATGCAACGAGGAAAGTAAGAGAGATCTTTTTTCGGGCGTGTTTAGGCCGCGTATATTTATAGATTTGAGATTAAGTGAGGTGAGTGATTGCGTCTTGTCTTTCAATGCGTGATTGGGGTCCATGACCTCCATCAGGGTTGGGGAAAACAGGGTAGAGGGAGAAGGATCAGATTATAGGTGTTCTATTGTTAATGTGGGCAGTCTGTATCATGGTATGTAGAGCACCGAAGAGTAACCGAAGAGGCAACAGGGATAATAGTCTATCCCGTTATCTCAATTTGAAAAAAAAGGATTGGTGGTTTACAGCACAGGAGCAGCGCGTAGCCCGTGATATACGGGCTGGTGCACTACACCGTTACTATGTGGGGGTTGGTGTAGACCTGACACGAGAGAGCTGGTGGATGTGTGTAATATGCGAGTGTCCTGCCATCTCTCGACCATGGATATGTATGAAAGGAGGAGTATGTTTGTTTGTTTTTTTTTGTTTTTTTTTGATTGCTAAGTATATGTATCGAAATGTCTGTATTCAGGTGGAGATGTGTTAAGAGCCCGCAAGTCTTATGTGCGAGGCTAGGTTAAACGGATATGAAAATAAAAATGCAGATACAATATAATACCTATAACACCAGTAGGGATGAGCTTCGCCGAACAGCGAACAATTTGGGGTGTTCGCGGCAAATTCGAATGCCGCGGAACACCCTTTAAAAGTCTATGGGAGAAATCAAAAGTGCTAATTTTAAAGGCTTATATGCAAGTTATTGTCATAAAAAGTGTTTGGGGACCTGGGTCCTGCCCCAGGTGACATGGATCAATGCAAAAAAAAGTTTTAAAAACAGCCATTTTTTCAGGAGCAGTGATTTTATTAATGCTTAAAGTCAAACAATAAAAGTGTAATATCCCTTGAAATTTCGTAGCTGGGAGGTGTCTATAGTATGCCTGTAAAGGGGCGCATGTTTCCTGTGTTTAGAACAGTCTGACAGCAAAATGACATTTCGAAGGAAAAAACCCATTTAAAACTACTCGCGGCTATTGCATTGCCGACAATACACATAGAAGTTCATTGATAAAAACGGCATGGGATACATTTTTAAATATACCAAGTGTACAATGACTATCTATTTACTGAAGCTAGTCAACACTTAACCATATACTCTTCAATTCTGTAATAAGATATGTAATATGCATTACCAAATATTGTAAGCTGAAAAACTTCCTCTATTGTACGTCTTGCATAACGTGTACTGTATTTTTACTTTCAATAAAATTTGTTGAAAAAAAACAAAAAACAAAAAAAAACGGCATGGGAATTCCCCACAGGGGAACCCCGAACCAAAATTTAAAAAAAAATGACGTGGGAGTCCCCCTAAATTCCATACCATACCCTTCAGGTCTGGTATGGATATTAAGGGGAACCCCGGCCAAAATGTAAAAAAAAAATGACGTGGGGTTCCCCCTAAATTCCATACCAGACCCTTCAGGTCTGGTATGGATTTTAAGGGGAACCCTGCGCCAAAAAAAAAACGGCGTGGGGTCCCCCCAAAAATCCATACCAGACCCTTATCCGAGCACGCAACCTGGCAGGCCGCAGGAAAAGAGGGGGGGACGAGAGTGCGGCCCCCCCTCCTGAACCGTACCAGGCCACATGCCCTCAACATTGGGAGGGTGCTTTGGGGTAGCCCCCCAAAACACCTTGTCCCCATGTTGATGAGGACAAGGGCCTCATCCCCACAACCCTGGCCGGTGGTTGTGGGGGTCTGTGGGTGGGGGGCTTATCGGAATCTGGAAGCCCCCTTTAACAAGGGGACCCCCAGATCCCGCCCCCCCTGTGTGAAATGGTAAGGGGGTACTTACCCCTACCATTTCACTAAAAAACTGTCAAAAATGTTAAAAATTACAAGAGACAGTTTTTGACAATTCCTTTATTTAAATGCTTCTTCTTTCTTCTATCTTCCTTCATCTTCTTCTTCTGGTTCTTCTGGCTCTTCTGGTTCTTCCTCCGGCATTCTCGTCCAGCATCTCCTCCGCGGCGTCTTCGATCTTCTTCTCCTCGGGCCGCTCCGCACCCATGGCATGGGGGGAGGCTCCCGCTCTTCTCTTCATCTTCTTCTTCATCTTCTTCTCTTCTTCCTTCTTCTCTTCTTCTCTTCTTCTCTTCTTCATTTTCTTCTCCAGGCCGCTCCGCACCCATGCTGGCATGGAGGGAGGCTCCCGCTGTGTGACGGCGTCTCCTCGTCTGACGGTTCTTAAATAACGGGGGGCGGGGCCACCCGGTGACCCTGCCCCTTCTGACGCACGGGACATGACGGGACTTCCCTGTGGCATTCCCCGTGACGTCACAGGAAAGTCCCGTCAAGTCACCGTGCGTCAGAGGGGGGCGGGGTCACCTGGTGGCCCCACCCCCGTTATTTAAGAACCGTCAGATGAGGAGACGCCGTCACACAGCGGGAGCCTCCCTCCATGCCAGCATGGGTGCGGAGCGGCCCGGAGAAGAAAATGAAGAAGAGAAGAAGAGAAGAAGAGAAGAAGAGAAGAAGAGAAGAAGATGAAGAAGATGAAGAGAAGAGCGGGAGCCTCCCCCCATGCCATGGGTGCGGAGCGGCCCAAGGAGAAGAAGATAGAAGACGCCACGGAGGAGATGCTGGACGAGAACGCTGGAGGAAGAACCAGAAGAGCCAGAAGAACCACAAGAAGAAGATGAAGGAAGATAGAAGAAAGAAGAAGCATTTAAATAAAGGAATTGTCAAAAACTGTCTCTTGTCATTTTTAACATTTTTGACAGCTTTTTAGTGAAATGGTAGGGGTAAGTACCCCCTTACCATTTCACACAGGGGGGGGCGGGATCTGGGGGTCCCCTTATTAAAGGGGGCTTCCAGATTCCGATAAGCCCCCCGCCCGCAGACCCCCACAACCACCGGCCAGGGTTGTGGGGATAAGGCCCTTGTCCTCATCAACATGGTGACAAGGTGTTTTGGGGGGCTACCCCAAAGCACCCTCCCAATGTTGAGGGCATGTGGCCTGGTACAGTTCAGGAGGGGGGGGGGGGCGCACTCTCGTCCCCCCCTCTTTTCCTGCGGCCTGCCAGGTTGCGTGCTCGGATAAGGGCCTGGTATGGAATTTAGGGGGACTCCCACGTCATTTTTTAAAAAAAATTTTGGTTCGGGGTTCCTCTGTGGGGAATTCACATGCCATTTTTATCAATGAATTTCTATGTGTATTGTCGGCAATGCAATAGCCGCGAGTAGTTTTAAATGGGTTTTTTCCTTCGAAATGTCATTTTGCTGTCAGACTGTTCTAAACACGGGAAACATGCGCCCCTTTACAGGCATACTATAGACACCCCCCAGCTATGAAATTTAAAGGGATATTACACTTTTATTGTTTGACTTTAAGCATTATTAAAATCACTGCTCCTGAAAAAACGGCAGTTTTTAAAACTTTTTTTTGCATTGATCCATGTCCCCTGGGGCAGGACCCAGGTCCCCAAACACTTTTTATGACAATAACTTGCATATAAGCCTTTAAAATTAGCACTTTTGATTATTCATGTTCGTGTCCGATAGACTTTAATGGTGTTCGCGTGTTCGAATGAACTTTTTTCCTGTTCGCATGTTCTGGTGTGAACCGAACAGGGGGGTGTTCGGCTCATCCCTAAACACCAGTAACTGCACACTTAAATGTGGGCAATAGGAACGTAAGCCTTAGTATCAGGCTCTGCGTATGTTAGATTCGGACTGCTGAAGTCGCCGTCATGCCTGCGTAAGGTTTTGGCGGAGACTACAGGGTGCAAAGTTTAAAGTACCACGCAGATCGGTTAGCAACCAGAATGTTTGTAAATCCTATGACCTGAGCAATCAAACTTAGTATAGCAAACATTAATGAACATTTAGTAAACTATAACCTTATGAGTAGAACAACTGTGAGATAAGAATACACGCAGGAGCATAACCTGAAGATGTACCTGTACTAGGAGAACTATTGCAGAATTCTGCTCAGGATTAGGGATGAGCCGAACACCCCCCGGTTCGGTTCGCACCAGAACCCGCGAACGGACCGCAAGTTCGCACGAACGTTAGAACCCCATTGACGTCTATGGGACTCGAACGTTCGAAATCAAAAGTGCTCATTTTAAAGGCTAATTTGCATGGTATTGTCCTAAAAAGGGTGTGGGGACCCGGGTCCTACCCCAGGGGACATGTATCAATGCAAAAAAAACTTTTAAAAACGGCCGTTTTTTCGGGAGCAGTGATTTTAATGATGCTTAAAGTAAAAAAAAAAAAGTGAAATATTCCTTTAAATATCGTACCTGGGGGGTGTCTATAGTATGCCTGTAAAGTGACGCGTGTTTCCCATGTTTAGAACAGTCCCTGCACCAAATGTCATTTTTAAAGGAAAAAATCTCATTTAAAACTGCTTGCGGGTTTAATGTTATGTCGGGTCCTGGCAATATGGATGAAAATCAGTGAGACAAACGGCATGGGTACCCCCCAGTCCATTACCAGGCCCTTTGGGTCTTGTATGGATATTAAGGGGAACCCCGCACCCAAATTAAAATAAGGAAAGGTCCCTATATACTCTGAACAGCAGTATACAGACGGTGCAAACAAGACAGGGACTGTAGGTTTGTTGTTAAGTAGAATCTGTTTGTAATTTTGAACATTTTTAACGTGTTTAGCTCCAGCCAAAAAATCTTTTCTAAGCTTTTTGGAAAACATAGGGAAGGGTTATCACCCCTGTGACATTTGTTTTGCGTCTTTCCTCCTCTTCAGAAGATTTCACCTCACTTTTTTGTCCCAATGAAAAATGTTTTTTGAAAATTTGGGTTTTTTTGTGGAACAAGGATTGGAAAGCATCAGTGGAAAGGAGAAATTGTTTTCCCATATTAACTCTTACATGAGAGAATTTCCCTTCCTAGGGGTAGATTTCATCTCACTTCCTGTTGTCTCCTTCCGTTTGCAAGTAGGAGTCGTTTGTAAGTTAGATGTTTGAAAGTAGGGTCCTGCCCTATATACTCAGCAGAAATTTGGGCCTTAGGTGTTGCTGTGGCCAAAACACTGTAAGCCCTCACAGGGCCCTGCTGTGAAATATTAGATCAAGAATTGTAATTACATGCCCCTGTTGAACAGGAGCTGAAAAATTAGGCCTTAGGCACTGGTGCTGGTGCCACAACACTGCAACCCCTCACAGACACTCTAGTTGGAACGCAGGAACGAGCCCTGCTGCAAAGTATTGCATCAAAAATTGTAATTACACGCCCCTGTTAGACAGGGGCAGAAAAATTGGGCCTTAGGCACTGGTGCTGGTGCCACAACACTGCAACCCCTCACAGACACTCTAGTTGGAACGCAGGAACGAGCCCTGCTGCAAAGTATTGCATCAAAAATTGTAATTACACGCCCCTGTTAGACAGGGGCAGAAAAATTGCGCCTTAGGCACTGGTGCTGGTGCCACAACACTGCAACCCCTCACAGACACTCTAGTTGGAACGCAGGAAGAGCCCTGCTGCAAAGTATTGCATCAAAAATTGTAATTACACGCCCCTGTTAGACAGGGGCAGAAAAATTGGGCCTTAGGCACTGGTGCTGGTGCCACAACACTGCAACCCCTCACAGACACTCTAGTTGGAATGCAGGAACGAGCCCTGCTGCAAAGTATTACATCAAAAATTGTAATTACACGCCCCTGTTATACAGGGGCTGAAAAATTGTGCCTTAGGCACTGGTGGTGGCGCCCAGAACCAAAAATGTTCTTACAAGCTATCAGCGTGATGATTGAGGAGGAAGAGGATAATTACTCAGGGATAGTCACTCAGCATCAGCATAGGCAGTCTTTGAAGGGATCTGAAAAAAATTATTCAGTTACATCAGCATCAGGTGCTTGGTAGCTGGTGGTGATCCAAGACTGATTCATTTTTATGAAGGTCAGCCGATCGACCGAGTCAGTGGACAGACGCACCCTGTGATCGGTTACCACGCCTCCAGCAGCACTGAATGTGCGTTCCGAAAGAACGCTGGATGCAGGACAGGCCAGTAGCTCAATTGCATACTGTGCAAGCTCTGGCCAGTGATCCATCCTCAAGACCCAGTAACCCAGAGGATTTTCGGTGGGAAAGGTGTCCAAGTCTGATCTTGCCCCTAGGTATTCCTGCACCATGTAAAACAGACGCTGGCGATGGTTGCTGGAACCGATCATACCTTGGGGCTGCGGACCAAAAAATTGTCTGAACGCATCGGTCAGACGGCCACCTTCTCCACCGCTCCTTCTTTGACTGACCGAAGCCTCAGCAACACGTTGTCCAGAAACAGGAGTTTGTAACCTCCCAGTCTCTGGGAACGCGTTGCACAGACCTTTCTGCAAGGCCTCCCGAAGATGTTTCATCCTCTGCTCCCTCTGCGATGGCAAGATAAGGTCCGCAACCTTACCCTTGTAACGTGGATCAAGGAGGGTTGCCAGCCAGTATTGGTCCTTCTCCTTGATACCACGAATACGAGGATCCTTACGCAGGCTTTGCAGGATCAGGGAGGCCATGCAGCGTAGGTTTGCTGAGGCATTCGGTCCGGAGTCCTCTGGGTCACTAAGGACAACAACGTCCGCAGCCACCTCCTCCCAGCCACGTACAAGTCCATGTGTTCCTTGGGACTGATCCCTTAAAGACTGCTGATGCTGAGTGCCAGGCTCCACCTCCATACTGACACAATCTTCCTCCTCCTCCTCCTCCTCCTCCTCGTCCTCTTCCTGTGTGATCGGCGGGCACGCAGGAACACTGTCTGGATAAAGGGGGCCTTGAGAGCTAAGGAAGTCCTCCTCTTCCTGCCTCTGTTCTGCCTCAAGTGCCCTGTCCATTATTCCACGCAGCGTGTGCTCCAACAGGTGGACAAGGGGGACAGTGTCACTGATGCATGCACTGTCAGTGCTCACCATCCTCGTGGCCTCCTCGAATGGTGACAGGACAGTGCATGCATCCCTGATCATGGCCCACTGGCGTGGGGAAAAAAAACCAAGGTCCCCTGACCCTGTCCTGGTGCCATAGTCGCACAGGTACTCATTGATGGCCCTCTGCTGCGTGTGCAGCCGCTGCAGCATGGCCAATATCGAGTTCCACCTGGTGGGCATGTCACAGATTAGGCGGTTCTTGGGCAGGTTAAACTCCTTTTGGAGGTCCGTCAGCCGAGCACTGGCATTATATGACCGGCGGAAATGCACACAGACTTTCCTGGCCTGCCTCAGGACATCCTGTAAGCCCGGGTACCTGCCCAAGAACCGCTGCACCACCAAGTTAAGGACGTGAGCCAAACAGGGCACATGGGTCAGTTGTCCCTGTCGGAGGGCAGAGAGGAGGTTGGTGCCATTGTCGCAAACCACCATTCCTGCCTTAAGTTGGCGTGGCGTCAACCACCTCTGAACCTGCCCCTGCAGAGCTGACAGAACCTCTG
This sequence comes from Lithobates septentrionalis, assembly GCA_037952835.1. Taxonomy (NCBI): domain Eukaryota; kingdom Metazoa; phylum Chordata; class Amphibia; order Anura; family Ranidae; genus Lithobates; species Lithobates septentrionalis. The sequence continues at coordinate 126,117 of JBBDGP010001212.1, forward strand.
CCCCAGTGTGGCTCCTGTCCCCCAAGCACACCAGCTCAAGCACCGCATGGCATCTTTTGGCCTGCGTACTTGCGTAGCCCCTTGAACGCCTACGGAGCACCGCTGGTTCCGAGGAAGAGGCCATGGAGGAAGAAGAAGAGGAGGGGGTGGAGGAGAGAGGTGTGTCACAATCAGCATTTTGGAGGCGTGGTGGCGGAACAACCTCCAACACTACTGCACCTTGTCCTGCATCCTTCCCAGCTGCCAGCAGAGTCACCCAATGCGCCGTGAAACTTAAGTAACGTCCCTGTCCATGCCTGCTGGACCATGAGTCAGCGGTAATATGCACCTTACCGCTGACCGCCCTGTCCAGCGAGGCATGGACATTGCCTTCCACATGCCGGTAGAGAGCTGGAATCGCCTTCCGTGAGAAAAAGTGGCGTTTGGGTACCTGCCACTGAGGAACCGCACATTCCACAAACTCACGGAAGGGGGCAGAGTCTACCAACTGAAAAGGCAGCAGTTGAAGTGCTAGCAATTTTGCCAAGCTAGCATTCAACCGCTGGGCATGTGGATGGCTGGGAGCAAACTTCTTTCGGCGGTGCAGCAGCTGGGGCAGGGAAATTTGCCTGGTACAATCTGGCGTCGGTGTACCAAAAGCAGATTGCCCACAAGTACTTGGCTGTGACACACCTAATTCTACACCTTCATTCCTCTCACTGCAGGTCTCAGAGAGGACTGAAGGTCTAGTGGGGTTGGAAATCTCAGCTGATGAGGAGCAAGGAGAGATCCTCTTTGTTCTTTGGTGTGGGTCTTTTAGATATGCTTGCCAACGAACTGCATGGCAGGTCAACATATGTCTGGTCAAGCATGTGGTACCCAAGCGGGAGATGTTTTGGCCACGCGAGATACGCTTGAGACATATGTTGCAAATAGCAGCGGTGCGATCTGATGCACTCGTCTCAAAAAAGGCCCACACCAAAGAACTTTTTGAATAACGCGCAGAGACTGCAGCGCCCTGCACATGTGGAGCTTTGGGGTGTGATGCAGTCAATGTGCTGCCCTTAGGCTGGCCCCTGGAGGGCATCCTGCCTCGTTGGTGATGTGCCGCCTCCTCCTCCTCCTCCTCCTCTCTCCTATCAGGCACCCACGTTGAGTCAGTGACCTCATCATCCCCTCCCTCCTCATCACTGGAGCAAACCTGGCAGTATGCTGCAGCAGGGGGAGCATGACTGCCAGATTGCTGTCCTTCTTGGGCACCCCCTCTGTCCGTGCTCATGTTACTGCCTTCATCGAGCTCAGTATCATCATCAGAGCCTTCCAAACGCTGGGCATCCTCCTGGAGCATGTACCCAACACTGTGGTCAAACAGTTCGAGGGAATCCTCATGAGGACATGGTGGAGCTAGGGAAGGAGTCACTGATGACATTGAGCTGAGGGAAGAGGCCGCTGCTTTGCCAGACAAAGCACCCTGGGCATGGGTGAGAGAGGATGAGGAGGATGAGGACGGCTTGGTCATCCACTCGACCAAGTTTTCTGCATGTTGCGGCTCAACACGGCCAGCTGCCGAAAAAAAGGCCAAGCGTGTCCCATGGCCACGGGCTGATGAGGATGCACCGTCTCCATGACCAGCACTAGACACAGAGCCTGCTTGCCCTCTCTTATTGGCTTGTGACTGTCTGCCTCTCCTTCTTGGCCTTCCAGACATACTAATGGCCTGTAGCTGCACTAAGCTGGGATAGAACACCTGTAATTTTCTTCAGGTAGCTTTATATACTGTAACCAGACAAGCCTGCCTGTCAGTAGGAAGATAACAGGAACGGATCTAGCTGAACACTGTGAGCAGGACGCACTGCACTAAATGTAAATAGCAGGAACGGATCTAGCTGAACACTGTGAGCAGGACGCACTGACTGCACTAAATGTAAATAGCAGGAACGGATCTAGCTGAACACTGTGAGCAGGACGCACTGACTGCACTAAATGTAAATAGCAGGAACGGATCTAGCTGAACACTGTGAGCAGGACGCACTGCACTAAATGTAAATAGCAGGAACAGATCTAGCTGAACACTGTGAGCAGGACGCACTGCACTAAATGTAAATAGCAGGAACAGATCTAGCTGAACACTGTGAGCAGGACGCACTGCACTAAATGTAAATAGCAGGAACGGATCTAGCTGAACACTGTGAGCAGGACGCACTGCACTAAATGTAAATAGCAGGAACGGATCTAGCTGAACACTGTGAGCAGGACGCACTGCACTAAATGTAAATAGCAGGAACAGATCTAGCTGAACACTGTGAGCAGGACGCACTGACTGCACTAAATGTAAATAGCAGGAACAGATCTAGCTGAACACTGTGAGCAGGACGCACTGACTGCACTAAATGTAAATAGCAGGAACGGATCTAGCTGAACACTGTGAGCAGGACGCACTGACTGCACTAAATGTAAATAGCAGGAACGGATCTAGCTGAACACTGTGAGCAGGACGCACTGCACTAAATGTAAATAGCAGGAACAGATCTAGCTGAACACTGTGAGCAGGACGCACTGCACTAAATGTAAATAGCAGGAACGGATCTAGCTGAACACTGTGAGCAGGACGCACTGACTGCACTAAATGTAAATAGCAGGAACGGATCTAGCTGAACACTGTGAGCAGGACGCACTGCACTAAATGTAAATAGCAGGAACGGATCTAGCTGAACACTGTGAGCAGGACGCACTGACTGCACTAAATGTAAATAGCAGGAACGGATCTAGCTGAACACTGTGAGCAGGACGCACTGACTGCACTAAATGTAAATACCAGGAACGGATCTAGCTGAACACTGTGAGCAGGACGCACTGCACTAAATGTAAATAGCAGGAACAGATCTAGCTGAACACTGTGAGCAGGACGCACTGCACTAAATGTAAATAGCAGGAACGGATCTAGCTGAACACTGTGAGCAGGACGCACTGACTGCACTAAATGTAAATAGCAGGAACAGATCTAGCTGAACACTGTGAGCAGGACGCACTGCACTAAATGTAAATAGCAGGAACAGATCTAGCTGAACACTGTGAGCAGGACGCACTGCACTAAATGTAAATAGCAGGAACGGATCTAGCTGAACACTGTGAGCAGGACGCACTGCACTAAATGTAAATAGCAGGAACGGATCTAGCTGAACACTGTGAGCAGGACGCACTGCACTAAATGTAAATAGCAGGAACGGATCTAGCTGAACACTGTGAGCAGGACGCACTGCACTAAATGTAAATAGCAGGAACAGATCTAGCTGAACACTGTGAGCAGGACGCACTGACTGCACTAAATGTAAATAGCAGGAACAGATCTAGCTGAACACTGTGAGCAGGACGCACTGACTGCACTAAATGTAAATAGCAGGAACGGATCTAGCTGAACACTGTGAGCAGGACGCACTGACTGCACTAAATGTAAATAGCAGGAACGGATCTAGCTGAACACTGTGAGCAGGACGCACTGCACTAAATGTAAATAGCAGGAACAGATCTAGCTGAACACTGTGAGCAGGACGCACTGCACTAAATGTAAATAGCAGGAACGGATCTAGCTGAACACTGTGAGCAGGACGCACTGACTGCACTAAATGTAAATAGCAGGAACAGATCTAGCTGAACACTGTGAGCAGGACGCACTGACTGCACTAAATGTAAATAGCAGGAACAGATCTAGCTGAACACTGTGAGCAGGACGCACTGACTGCACTAAATGTAAATAGCAGGAACGGATCTAGCTGAACACTGTGAGCAGGACGCACTGCACTAAATGTAAATAGCAGGAACGGATCTAGCTGAACACTGTGAGCAGGACGCACTGCACTAAATGTAAATAGCAGGAACAGATCTAGCCTAATCTAGCTAACTCAAATCAAATGACACTGTCTGTCTCTCTCTCTATCAGCACACCGGAACACACTACACAGGGCCGCCGTGCAGGCGGCCTTATATAGTGTGGGGCGTGTACTAAATCCCCTGAGCCATAATTGGCCAAAGCCTCCTTGGCTTTGGCCAATTACGGCTCTCTGTTCAGACGGCGCTGTGATTGGCCAAGCATGCGGGTCATAGTGCATGCTTGGCCAATCATCAGCCAGCAATGCACTGCGATGCCGCAGTGAATTATGGGCCGTGACGCGCCACACGAATTTGGCGCGAACGGCCCATAACGTTCGCAATTCGACGGACGGTCGAACAGCCGATGTTCGAGTCGAACATGGGTTCGACTCGAACACGAAGCTCATCCCTACTCAGGATTAATGACAATAATAAAGTTCACCCCATTTAGTGTTGTTTTCCCCGTTCACCTGCATATCTGTATTCAGAGAGACAAATTAAGTCACAATGCTGTGGTGTATTATTACCGGAGAGTACGTGTGGGATTATAGCATCTAGCCACAGTTATGTGTGTGGGGTAGCAAATACCTCGAGGGGCACGTGCCAGCACTGATGCTAATTCCGGGATCGTCAGCAGTTTTAGTCTCCAGTGTGGAAGGATCATCAAACTGTCTTCGGAGTGCACCGGCGGTAAAAAGCTGATATGCCATGAGAATCCATGTCTGGGTAAGTGGGTAGTGTTCACACTCTGCAGCCAGCGGACGGTTGTCCCTTAAACGACCAACCATGGTGTTTCGGTCGGTGTGTGGATCATCGTGGTGTAATAGGGCTGTCAGGTAACTAATACGTTAGCGATCTGGAATGGAAGCTGTGGTGGGTCCGTGTATCGACCTCCGGCTAGTGTTCCTGATCCGTGGATGTGTTCTCGGGAATCGGGTATGTAGGCCGGGCAGTGTTGTTGCGTGTCGCGTGTATACCGTCCCTTGCTAATGAAGCGGAAGTTTCAATAGTGGTTGATTTTAGGAGGACAGAGGGACATCCGCTTCATGTATAAGAATAGGCACGTAGTTCCGGTATACGCGCGTGAAGCATCATGGGGATTGTAGTTTGTCGCTCATGTGCCTAGATTCCGATGTTTGGAGAGGGGCAGCCAAGGATTGATCCAATTCCCATTATTGCAATGAATTCAAATACATATATTTCAAATATTCCCCGCACAGAAAGCTGGTCGCTATCATTGGTAAGAAAGACAAAAACGTGGGAACCGTAGTAGGCAACATAAAAAGTAGAACCGCAATAAAGAGATAGGAGAGCCGAACGTGGCATAACAGAACTATTAGGCTACTGTGAGACCGGATTCCTTCCTGGGGTGTCAGCGATCCCGTCTGGCTCTCCTTGAGGTGGGTGATTCGTTTGCGTTAAAGTTGCGATGGTGAGTGTGGTGGGCGCCGTGGTGCGCTGAAGTAGAGGGTGATCTTCTCCTCCTGTGTCCAGAGTTCAAAGCCTCCATAGGTTCTTCAGGTTGATGTTCTCTACGTATGGCTGAACGGCGAAAGTCTGCATACCAATTAGGTACCTCCACTATAGGGATGTTTAACCACTTGACGACCGCCTCACGCCAATGTACGTCGGCAAGGTGGCACGGATGGGCAAAATCACGTACATGTACGTGATTTGCCTTCCGCGGGTGGGGGGTCCGATCGGACCCCCCCGGTGCCCGAGGCGGTCGTGTTTTGTCCCACGGCGATCGGAGGCGAGGGGGAGGCCATCCGTTCGTGGCCCCCCCTCGCGATCGCCGCCGGCCAATCGAATCATTCCTTTGCTGCTGTATGCTAAACAGCAGCAAAGGAAATGATGTCATGTCTCCTCGGCTCGGTAATTTCCGTTCCGGCCCGAGGAGAGAAGACATCTATGTGAGTGCACAACACTACACACACAGAGTAGAACATGCCAGGCACACAAAACACCCCGATCCCCCCCCGACCCCCCCCGATCACCCCCCCGATCACCCCCCCCCTGTCACAAACTGACACCAAGCAGTGTTTTTTTTTTTTTTTTTCTGTTTACTGCATTGGTGTCAGTTTGTGACAGTTACTGTGGTGGGACAGTTACTGTTACCCCCCTTTAGGTCTAGGGTACCCCCCTAACCCCCCCTAATAAAGTTTTAACCCCTTGATCACCCCCTGTCACCAGTGTCGCTAAGCAATCATTTTTCTGATCGCTGTATTAGTGTCGCTGGTGACGCTAGTTAGGGACGTAAATATTGAGGTTCGCCGTCAGTGTTTTATAGCGTCAGGAACCCCCATATACTACTGAATAAATGTTTTAACCCCTTGATGGCCCCCTAGTTAACCCTTTCACCACTGATCACCGTATAAGTGTTACGGGTGACGCTGGTTAGTTCGTTTATTTTTTATAGTGTCAGGGCACCCGCCGTTTATTACCGAATAAAGGTTTAGCCCCCTGACCGCCCGGCGGTGATATGCGTCGCCCCAGGCAGCGTCAGATTAGCGCCAGTACCGCTAACACCCACGCACGCAGCATACACCTCCCTTAGTGGTATAGTATGTGTACGGATCAATATCTGATCCGATCAGATCTATACTAGTGTCCCCAGCAGTTTAGGGTTCCCAAAAACGCAGTGTTAGCGGGATCAGCCCAGATACCTGCTAGCACCTGCGTTTGGCCCTCCACCCAGCCCACCCAAGTGCAGTATCGATCGATTACTGTCACTTACAAAACACTAAACGCATAACTGCAGCGTTCGCAGAGTCAGGCCTGATCCCTGCGATCGCTAACAGTTTTTTTGGTAGTATTTTGGTGAACTGGCAAGCACCAGCCCCAGGCAGCGTCAGGTTAGCGCCAGTACCGCTAACACCCACACACGTAGCATACGCCTCCCTCAGTGGTATAGTATCTGTATGGATCAATATCTGATCCGATCAGATCTATACTAGCGTCCCCAGCAGTTTAGGGCTCCCAAAAACGCAGTGTTAGCGAGATCAGCCCAGATACCTGCTAGCACCTGCGTTTTTCCCCTCCGCCCGGCCCAGCCCAGCCCACCCAAGTGCAGTATCGATCGAACACTGACAATTACAAAACACTAAATGCATAACTGCAGCGTTCGCAGAGTCAGGCCTGATCCCTGCGATCGCTAACAGTTTTTTTGGTAGTATTTTGGTGAACTGGCAAGCACCAGCCCCAAGCAGCGTCAGGTTAGCGCCAGTAGCACTAACACCCACGCACACAGCATACACCTCCCTTAGTGGTATAGTATCTGAACGGATCAATATCTGATCCGATCAGATCTATACTAGCGTCCCCAGCAGTTTAGGGTTCCCAAAAATGCAGTGTTAGCGGGATCAGCACAGATACCTGCTAGCACCTGCGTTTTGCCCCTCCGCCCGGCCCAGCCCAGCCCACCCAAATGCAGTATCGATCGATCACTGTCACTTACAAAAGACTAAACGCATAACTGCAGCGTTCGCAGAGTCAGGCCTGATCCCTGCGATCGCTAACAGTTTTTTTGGTAGCGTTTTGGTGAACTGGCAAGCACCAGCGGCCTAGTACACCCCGGTCGTAGTCAAACCAGCACTGCAGTAACACTTGGTGACGTGGCGAGTCCCATAAGTGCAGTTCAAGCTGGTGAGGTGGCAAGCACAAGTTGTGTCCCGCTGCCACCAAAAAGACAATCACAGGCCCGTCGTGCCCATAGTGCCCTTCCTGCTGCATTCGCCAATCCTAATTGGGAACCCACCGCTTCTGCAGCGCCCGTACTTCCCCCATTCACATCCCCAACCAAATGCAGTCGGCTGCATGAAAGGCATTTTTATGTCCTCCCGAGTACCCCCCCTACCCAACAAACCTCCCCAAAAAAGATGTTGTGTCTGCAGCAAGCGCGGATATAGTCGTGACACCCACTATTATTGTCCCTCCTGTCCTGACAATCTTGGTCTTTGCATTGGTGAATGTTTTGAACGCTACTATGCACTAGTTGAGTATTAGCGTAGGGTACAGCATTCCACAGACTAGGACACACTTTCACAGGGTCTCCCAAGATGCCATCGCATTTTGAGAGACCCGAACCTGGAACCGGTTACAGTTATAAAAGTTAGTTACAAAAAAAGTGTAAAAAAAAATATATATATAAAATAAAAAAAAATAGTTGTCGTTTTATTGTTCTCTCTCTCTCTATTCTCTCTATTGTTCTGCTCTTTTTTACTGTATTCTATTCTGCAATGTTTTATTGTTATTATGTTTTATCATGTTTGCTTTTCAGGTATGCAATTTTTTATACTTTACCGTTTACTGTGCTTTATTGTTAACCATTTTTTTGTCTTCAGGTACGCCATTCACAACTTTGAGTGGTTATACCAGAATGATGCCTGCAGGTTTAGGTATCATCTTGGTATCATTCTTTTCAGCCAGCGGTCGGCTTTCATGTAAAAGCAATCCTAGCGGCTAATTAGCCTCTAGACTGCTTTTACAAGCCGTGGGAGGGAATGCCCCCCCCCCCACTGTCTTCTGTGTTTTTCTCTGGCTCTTCTGTCTCAACAGGGAACCTGATAATGCAGCCGGTGATTCAGCCAGCTGACCATAGAGCTGATCAGAGACCAGAGTGGCTCCAAACATCTCTATGGCCTAAGAAACCGGAAGCTACGAGCATTTTATGACTTAGATTTCGCCGGATGTAAACAGCGCCATTGGGAAATTGGGGAAGCATTTTATCACACCGATCTTGGTGTGGTCAGATGCTTTGAGGGCAGAGGAGAGATCTAGGGTCTAATAGACCCCAATTTTTTCAAAAAAGAGTACCTGTCACTACCTATTGCTATCATAGGGGATATTTACATTCCCCGAGATAACAATAAAAATGATTAAAAAAAAAAAAAAAAATGAAAGGAACAGTTTAAAAATAAGATAAAAAAGCAAAAAAATAATAAAGAAAAAAAAAAAAAAAAGCACCCCTGTCGCCCCCTGCTCTCGCGCTAAGGCGAACGCAAGCGGCGGTCTGTCGTCAAACGTAAACAGCAATTGCACCATGCATGTGAGGTATCACCGCAAAGGTTATATCGAGGGCAGTAATTTTTGCAGTAGACCTCCTCTGTAAATCTAAAGTGGTAAGCTGTAAAGGCTTTTAAATGCTTTTAAAAATGTATTTATTTTGTTGCCACTGCACGTTTGTGCGCAATTGTAAAGCATGTCATGTTTGGTATCCATGTACTCGGCCTAAGATCATCTTTTTTATTTCATCAAACATTTGGGCAATATAGTGTGTTTTAGTGCATTCAAATTTAAAAAAGTGTGTTTTTTCCCCAAAAAATGCGTTTGAAAAATTGCTGCGCAAATACTGTGTGAAAAAAAAAAAATGAAACGCCCACCATTTTAATTTGTAGGGCATTCACTTTAAAAAAATATATAATGTTTGGGGGTTCAAAGTAATTTTCTTGCAAAAAAAAAAACTACTTTTTCATGTAAACAATAAGTGTCAGAAAGGGCTTTGTCTTCAAGTGGTTAGAAGAGTGGGTGATGTGTGACATAAGCTTCTAAATGTTGTGCATAAAATGCCAGGACAGTTCAAACCCCCCCAAATGACCCCATTTTGGAAAGTAGACACCCCAAGCTATTTGCTGAGAGGCATGTCGAGTCCATGGAATATTTTATATTGCGACACAAGTTGCGGGAAAGAGACAAATTTTTTTTTTTTTTGCACAAAATTGTCACTAAATGATATATTGCTCAAACATGCCATGGGAATATGTGAAATTACACTGCAAAATACATTCTGCTGCTTCTCCTGAGTACGGGGATACCACATGTGTGAGACTTTTTGGGAGCCTAGCCGCGTACGGAACCCCGAAAACCAAGCACCGCCTTCAGGCTTTCTAAGGGCGTGAATTTTTGATTTCACTCTTCACTGCCTATCACAGTTTCGGAGGCCATGGAATGCCCAGGTGGCACAAAACCCCCCCAAATGACCCCATTTTGGAAAGTAGACACCCAAAGCTATTTGCTGAGAGGTATAGTGAGTATTTTGCAGACCTCACTTTTTGTCACAAAGTTTTGAAAATTGAAAAAAGAAAAAAAAAAAGTTTTTTCTTGTCTTTCTTCATTTTCAAAAACAAATGAGAGCTGCAAAATACTCACCATGCCTCTCAGCAAATAGCTTGGGGTGTCTACTTTCCAAAATGGGGTAATTTGGGGGGGGTTTGTGCCACCTGGGCATTACATGGCCTCCGAAACTGTGATAGGCAGTGAAGAGTGAAATCAAAAATTTTCACCCTTAGAAATCCTGAAGGCGGTGATTGGTTTTCGGGGTCCCGTGCACGGCTAGGCTCCCAAAAAGTCCCACACATGTGGTATCCCCATACTCAGGAGAAGCAGCAGAATGTATTTTGGGGTACAATTCCACATAGGCCCATGGCCTGTGTGAGCAATATATCATTTAGTGACAACTTTGTGCAAAAAAAAAAAAAATGTGTTACTTTCCCGCAACTTGTGTCAAAATATAAAATATTCCATGGACTCAATATGCCTCTCAGCAAATAGCTTGGGGTGTCTACTTTCCAAAATGGGGTCATTTGGGGGGGGGGTTTGTGCCACCTGGGCATTCCATGGCCTCCGAAACTGTGATAGGCAGTGAAGAGTGAAATCATAAATTTACACCCTTAGAAATCCTGAAGGCGGTGATTGGTTTTCGGGGCCCCGTACGCGGCTAGGCTCCCAAAAAGTCCCACACATGTGGTATCCCCATACTCAGGAGAAGCAGCAGAATGTATTTTGGGGTGCAATTCCACATGGGCCCACGGCCTGTGTAAGCAATATATCATTTAGTGACAACTTTTTGTAAATATTTTTTTTTTTTTGTCATTATTCAATCTCTTGGGACAAAAAAAATAAATATTCAATGGGTTCAACATGCCTCTCAGCAATTTCCTTGGGGTGTCTACTTTCCAAAATGGGGTCATTTGGGGGGGGTTTGTACTGCCCTGCCATTTTAGCATCTCAAGAAATGACATAGGCAGTCATAAACTAAAAGCTGTGTAAATTACAGAAAATGTACCCTAGTTTGTAGACGCTATAACTTTTGCGCAAACCCATAAATATACGCTTATTGACATTTTTTTTACCAAAGACATGTGGCCGAATACATTTTGGCCTAAATGTATGACTAAAATTGAGTTTATTGGATTTTTTTTATAACAAAAATTAGAAAATATCATTTTTTTTCAAAATTTTCGGTCTTTTTCCGTTTATAGCGCAAAAAATAAAAACGGCAGAGGTGATCAAATACCATCAAAAGAAAGCTCTATTTGTGGGAAGAAAAGGACGCAAATTTTGTTTGGGTACAGCATTGCATGACTGCGCAATTAGCAGTTAAAGCGACGCAGTGCCAAATTGGAAAAAGACCTCTGGTCCTTAGGCAGCATAATGGTCCGGGGCTCAAGTGGTTAATGCATCACAAAAGTAAGGAAGATCCTCAGGCACTTTGAGGAGTGCCGTGCGACCTTGCGAGGTAGCAGCCAGGCAAAAAGGAAACTTCCATTTATTTGTGATGCCTTTAGCGCGAAGAGTGTTCTACAGGGGTTTTAGGTCTCTGCGGTGTTGAAGAGTTATGCCTGAGAGATCCTGAAATATTTGGACAGTCTTCCCCTCATGCACTATTTGTGGGATGCTTCTGGCCTGTCTGAGGATGTCTTCTTTGATCTTATAGTCAGTCAGGCAGCATATTATATCCCTGGGTGGGTCTGTGTCCCTTCCTTTGGGTCTCAGTGCACGATGGATCCTTTCAAAATCGACAGGTGTCTGGAGAGGTCTGTGTAGGATACCATTAAACAGGCTGATTACAGAAGGTGTCAGTTGGTCACCCTCAATTGACTCAGGGAGCCCCCTGATCCTCAGGTTACGTCGTCTGCCCCGATTATCGAGATCCTCTAGGTGTCTCTGCATGTCTCTCATCTGAAGGGTATGGGTATCAACATGACGTGTAGTTTTGCGCAGTTGTAGATCCTGTTGTTCGGCCATTTGTCCGTCGCTGTGACTCTGTCAGACAGGGCGCGGATGTCTATGCGTAGTTCCGAGATAGCAGCAGAAAGGGTGTCCTTTATGTCCGCCGCAATCATCCGCAAATCATTGATGTTTAATTGATGGTGGGGTTGTTCCTCTGAGGCATTCTCGTTTGTCAAGCTGACAGGGAGAGCGAGAGACGGCGCTCCCAGCTGTGAGGATGCTGCGGCCTGTGAGCTCCTGTGGCGGGAGGACGCCATGTTTCCTCTGCCGTTCTGAACATTTCTGGAATATTGTGTCCAGTGTTATCCGGGTGTTCCCTCGGTGAGCGGGATCGCGAGGTGGAGGTGTTCCGTGAAGCAATCCCCATGTTTTTGTCTCGGTTATAGGTTGTTTGATCCTCCGGTAAGCTGAGTTCAGGTCGTATGATAGCAGGAGCTCAGGAACTAAGCAGCCATCTTCATGCCAGGTCAGGCCACTCCCCCCTTGATAATTTTTTCTCTGATCTTAAACTTCCAAAACTATCCTCTTCCGACCTGATTGATTTAAATTCAGCTATAACTGCAGAGGAACTTCAAAATATTGTTAAAGGTCTCCCACTTCATAAATCTCCTTGCCCGAATGGACTGCCTTACTTTTATTACAAGACCTATTTGGAAATTTTATCCCCTCACATGCTAGCTTTATATGATTCCCTACTTAAGGGACAATCCCCACATCCCCAGTTTTCACATTCATATATATCAGTTATCCATAAATCGGGTAAAGACCCTTCTGTCCCAGATAATTATCGGCCCATAGCCCTTCTAAATTCAGACTACAAAATATTCACAAAAATTTTGGCATCTAGACTCTCCAAATATATTCCTAAATTAATTAACAGGGACCAAGTGGGTTTTGTTTTAAATAGGCATGTTCGAGACAACACCCGTTGCACTATAAATTTGATAGATTTATTGTACAGATCTCCCCGCCAGGCTCTGGTCTTGAGTCTGGACGCTCAAAAGGCCTTTGACAGGCTGAGTTGGCCCTAAATGTTTACCACTCTGCGTAAGTAAGGACTAAAAGGCCCTTTTCTTAAAGCCTTAGAGGCCCTATATTCCCAAGTCACGACTCGGGTTCAGATGTCATCCTTTCTGTCGCCTAGCCTCCCCATGAATAATGGTACTTGGCAGGGGTGCCCCCTATCTCCATTACTTTTTATTTTATGTCTGGAATCACTTGCCGAGTCCATCCGTATTCATCCTGATATTCATGGGGTGGTGATGCGACAGAGGGAATACAAGTTATCATTGTTTGCAGATGACATCTTGTTAACTATAAGAAATCTGTTGCTATCCCTACCATCATTACACAAACTTTTATCCTCATTTGGTGCTATTTCTGGCTATAAGGTTAATACCACAAAAACTGAAGCCCTCCCTATACATATACCACCGCATCTTCTATCTCAACTCAAGGATTCATACCAGTGGCGGAACTACCGCCATAGCAACCCACGTGGTCGCTATGGGGCCCACGATCGCTATGGGGCCCCGGCCCGCTGCCGAGTGGGGCCCACAGCTGGGCCCTCTGCATCGGCAAGCTCCTGTGCACGGACAGAATAACCGGCGCCATCCCTGTCCCAGCGGCGTGAAATCACTCGGCTGGAGCCGCGATGGGAGGAGAGGCGAGAACTACTGCAGCCTGCAAGCACGAGAAGCCAGGCAGCGCCGCCGAGGAGGATCCTCAATACACCCTTCCGTGACCCACTATTGCAGAGAGCCAGAGACAGAGTCAGCGAAGCGATCATTCACATTTCCAGGTAGGGAAGGAAGCAGCACAACTAAATTAAGCTGATGCAGCCATCCAGTGATGCCATGCAGTCTGAAGAATACGAACTGTCTTTAGACTGTGATTTTTGTAATATGCAGCATGGCGGGGGGGAGGGGGGTAAATGTTCTGCACTGTAATAGGGCGTACACACGGTCGGACTTTGTTCGGATATTCCGACAACAGAATCCTAGGATTTTTTCCGATGGATGTTGGCTCAAACTTGTTTTGTCTACACACGGTCGCACTAAGTTGTCGGAAAATCCAATCGTTCTAAACGCGGTGACGTAAAACACGTACGTTGGGACTATAAACGGGGCAGTGGCCAATAGCTTTCATCTCTTTATTTATTCTGAGCATGCGTGGCACTTTGTCTGTCGGATTTGTGTACACACGATCGGAATTTTCGACAACGGATTTTGTTGTCGGAAAATTTTATCTCCTGCTCTCCAACTTTGTGTGTCGGAAAATCCGATGGAAAATGTCCGATGGCGCCCACACACGGTCGGAATTTCCGACAACACGCTCCGATCGGACATTTTCCATCGGAAAATCCGACCGTGTGTACGGGGCATAACTGACTGTTGTATTAATGTCCTGCAGGCTGCACTGGTCACAGTCACTAATGAATGATTTTACTGGTCACTGATGAATGAATTTACTGGTCACTGAGGAATTAATTTACTGGTCACTGAGGAATGAATTTACTGGTCACTGAGGAATGAATTTACTGGTCACTGAGGAATGAATTTACTGGTCACGGTCATAGATGAATGAATTTACTGGTCGCAGTCACTGATGAATGAATTTACTGGTCACGGTCATAGATGAATGAATTTACTGGTCACGGTCACTGAGGAATGAATTTACTGGTCACGGTCATAGATGAATGAATTTACTGGTCACAGTCACTGATGAATGAATTTACTGGTCACGGATGAATGCATATACTGGTCACTGATGAATGAATTTACTGGTCACGGTCACTGATGAATGAATTTACTGGTCACTGATGAATGAATTTACTGGTCACGGTCACTGATGAATGAATTTACTGGTCACTGATGAATGAATTTACTGGTCACGGTCACTGATTAGTGAATTTACTGGTCACGGTCACTGATGAATGATTTTACTGGTCACGGTCACTGATGAATGATTTTACTGGTCATGGTCACTGATGAATGAATTTACTGGTCACAGACACTGATGAATTAGAAGTACTGTGCCACATGAGTGTGATAATCTGTTGTTCAATGATATTTGTTTTTTTTTTGGGGGGGAGGGGCTGTTTGCAGGGGGCCCCATACAACATTTTGCTATGGGGCCCTGTGATTTCTAGTTACGCCACTAATTCATACCCCTACAGATGGTGCTCCACCTCTCTAAAATACCTGGGAATTCAGATTACTCCTACCTACTCCTCCTTCTACTTGATTAACTACACTCCCTTGATTGCAGATATTAATAAGTCTTTACAAAGTTGGACTGGGCTCCCCCTTTCCCTCCTAGGCAGGATCAATGTGCTGAAAATGTCCATCTTACCTAGATTCTTATATTATTTTGAAACCTTACCGGTTGCTATACCTCTTTCCCAACTTAAAGCTATTTAGAGAAATTTCCAGAAATTTATCTGGAATAGTAAGGCTCATCGCATTGCAGGTTCGGTGGTTCTTGCTGGGAGATCTGGGGGGGGGGGGGCTTGGGAGCGCCGTATATTACTAAATATTATTATGCCTCACATTTAAGGGCCATTGCCTCCTGGTCCAATCTACAGACCTCTAGTCACTGGACTGACATAGAGAAAGGGGTATTATATCCGGCTCATCCACGCTCCCTAATCTAGTCTCATATGTCTAATATAGACTCCATTTTTAGACGCCAATGTACAGCTCCAATGAATTTTACAATGTCCATATGGCGTAAAGAATTTTCCTCTTTCTTCCCCGTGTTCCCCCCTTACAAATGTGCTGTTCAACCCGACTATTCCTGGTAGTTTGTCCTTGGGACATATCCTCCCTTGGATAAACAATTCCCTATTCCAGCTCCGAAATTTAGTCCACCCACTTTCCCGTTGGCTCCACTCTTTTGAATACCTCCTTGAAAAGTTTGACATACCTCTGCATCAGTTTCATTTAGATTTGCAAATTAGGCACTTCTTTCACTCCAGGGCCTCGGACCTATCTCTTGAGAAACCCACCCTCTTTGAATATATATGCACACAGGGCCCTTGCCAGTCACACCTAGTCTCATCCATATATCACATTCTCCAGGAGTCAACTCCCCTTACTGAAGACACACATTTGTACATGAGAAGATGGGCTCACCTGATAGGTCGGCCCATCAGCACCCAGATGTGGGACAGGATATGGTCCTCTGTTTTCAAGTCCTCTAAGTGTGTTACACAGAGAGAGACATCCATCAAGATCCTTATGCACTGGTATAGGACATCAGAGGTCATACATAAATATGATCCTTCAAGCTCAGCTAAATGTTGGCATTGCGGAAAGGTTGTGGGATCTACACTACCGTTCAAAAGTTTGGGGTCACCCAAACAATTTTGTGTTTTCCATGAAAAGTCACACTTATTCACCACCATACGTTGTGAAATGAATAGAAAATAGAGTCAAGACATTGACAAGGTTAGAAATAATGATTTGTATTTGAAATAACATTGTTTTTACATCAAACTTTGCTTTCATCAAAGAATCCTCCTTTTGCAGCAATTACAGCATTGCACACCTTTGGCATTCTAGCTGTTAATTTATTGAGGTAAGCTGGAGAAATTGCACCCCACGCTTCTAGAAGCAGCTCCCACAAGTTGGATTGGTTGGATGGGCACTTCTGGCGTACCATATGGTCAAGCTGCTCCCACAACAGCTCAATGGGGTTCAGATCTGGTGACTGTGCTGGCCACTCCATTACCGATAGAATACCAGCTGCCTGCTTCTGCTGTAAATAGTTCTTGCACAATTTGGAGGTGTGTTTAGGGTCATTGTCCTGTTGTAGGATGAAATTGGCTCCAATCAAGCGCTGTCCACTGGGTATGGCATGGCGTTGCAAAATGGAGTGATAGCCTTCCTTATTCAGAATCCCTTTTACCCTGTACAAAGCTCCCACCTTACCAGCACCAAAGCAACCCCAGACCATCACATTACCTCCACCATGCTTAACAGATGGCGTCAGGCATTCTTCCAGCATCTTTTCATTTGTTCTGCGTCTCACAAACGTTCTTCTTTGTGATCCAAACACCTCAAACTTGGATTCATCCGTCCACAACACTTTTTTCCAGTCTTCCTCTGTCCAATGTCTGTGTTCTTTTGCCCATCTTAATCTTTTTCTTTTATTGGCCAGTCTCAGATATGGCTTTTTCTTTGCCACTCTGCCCTGAAGCCCAAAATCCCGCAGCCGCCTCTTCACTGTAGATGTTGACACTGGTGTTTTGCGGGTACTATTTAATGAAGATGCCAGTTGGGGACCTGTGAGGCGTCTGTTTCTCAAACTAGAGACTCTAATGTGCTTATCTTCTTGCTTAGTTGTGCAACGCGGCCTCCCACTTCTTTTTCTACTCTGGTTAGAGCCTGTTTGTGCTGTCCTCTGAAGGGAGTAGTACACACCGTTGTAGGAAATCTTTAATTTCTTTGCAATTTCTCGCATTGGAATAGCCTTCATTTCTAAGAACAAGAATAGACTGTCGAGTTTCAGATGAAAGTTCTCTTTTTCTGGCCATTTTGAGCGTTTAATTGACCCCACAAATGTGATGCTCCAGAAACTCAATCTGCTCACAGGAAGGTCAGTTTTGTAGCTTCTGGAAGGAGCTAGACTGTTTTTAGATGTGTGAACATGATTGCACAAGGGTTTGCTAATCATCAATTAGCCTTCTGAGCCAATGAGCAAACACATTGTACCATTAGAACACTGGAGTGATAGTTGCTGGAAATGGGCCTCTATACACCTATGTAGATATTGCACCAAAAACTAGACATTTGCAGTTAGAATAGTCATTTACCACATTAGCAATGTATAGAGTATATTTGTTTAAAGTTAGGACTAGTTTAAAGTTAGCTTCATTTAAAAGTACAGTGCTTTTCCTTCAAAAATAAGGACATTTCAATGTGACCCCAAACTTTTGAACGGTAGTGTATATTTCATATCTTTTGGCAATGTGACCTGATTCAGCCCTTCTGGCAAGAAGTGATGTTGTTAATACAGAAAGTGGTGGGGGTGTCTCTACCACTTGACCCATTACATTACCTACTGGGCCTTCCTTTTTCTGGTATTACTAAAAAAAACAATAGACTAATCTCTTACATTCTCCTTGCTGCTAAGAGACTGACTCCTCTATGTTGGTGTCAGAGAGGTTACCTGGTTGGGCGTCGCTGCGCGCCGGGGCGCGTTGGTGGGCGCGTTCCTGTGCGTGCTGGGGCGCGTGGTTCTGGGGGCACTGGCGCGTCTAGACTGGCTGGCCGCGTTGTGCATGGTGGTGCTGGTGTGCACGCCGGTGTCCGGGGGCGCGCTCGGGCGCGTGCGGGTGCGCGGCCGTCTGTGCTTATCAGCGCGCGCACGAGCGCGGCGTTTGGCGCCAATCAGCCTATTTAGGTCTGCTGTTATCTCTGATCAGTGCTGCCTGATCAACAGCTCTGTGCCTAGTTCCTGTTTCCTGTTTCCTGTTCCTAGTTCCTGTGTTCCTGAGTTTCTGAGTTCCTGATCTGTTGACGACCCGGCTTGCCTTTGGATTCTTCTGACCTCCGCCTGCATCTGACCCCGGCTTGTTTGACCTTGCTTCTGCCTGCTCCTCCTGTACCTCTGCTGCCCGCCTGTTGCCAAACCCAGCCTGTGCATTGACCTGTCTTTAGCTCCTGCCCAGCATCCGTTGCCTGTGCCTCTAACCATCACCTGCTGTCTGAAGACTGCTAGCTTCCGAAATACGGACTCCTGCACAGGCTCTCATACCACTCTGCACTTGTGTGCTTCCTGTCTGCTCTACCAGGGTCCGCAAGTCGGATACGTAAAGGAGCCTACCCTCTGCCCAAGTGGACTCTCCGGTCTGGTAAGTGAGAGACCTGACAGTATCAGGCAGCCATGACCGAGTCCGTGCAGGGGGCCTCCCCCATGGATGAACTCTGTAGGCACCTAGCGGGCCTCACCCAGGCAGTCAAAAGCCTACAAGAAGGCTATACCAGATTAGAGGGACAAGTCCAGGCCCTCTCAGCATCTCCTCAAGGAGCAGCGTCTGCCGGCCCTTCCGCAGCACCCTCTGTAGTAATGCTCCCCCCGGAGCCCAGGGTACCCACACCCGAAAAGTTCTTTGGAGAACGTTGCAAGTACCGGGCATTCCGCAACGCATGTGAGCTGTATTTTGCCTTACAACCCCGCACGTTTTCTCTGGAAACCACAAAGGTGGGGTTCGTCATATCACTACTGACCGGCGAGCCTCAAACTTGGGCTCACCGTTTACTGGAGCAAAAATCCAGATCTCTGGATTCCTCAGATGACCTCTTCCTAGCAATGTCTCAGCTATACGAGGACCCCCAACTAACGGCTACTGCTAAAGCCGCCTTGCACTCCCTGCAGCAAGGTCGCAGAGCGGCCAAAGACTACGCCGTAGAGTTCAGACGTTGGAGCTCTGATACAGAGTGGAATGACGCGGCCTTGCGTCACCAATATCGGTTGGGGTTATCTGATCCCCTCAAAGATGAACTGGCACATGTTGGGATACCTCAGACGCTGGATGAGCTCATAAACTTGTCAATCCAGATTGACCGCCGTCTGAGAGAGAGACGTTCAGAGAGGTCTGTTAGCCACCCACGTCCCACTTGGATGTTGCCCAGGGTTCCTAGTGCTCCGAATCAAGTTTCTCCCACCTCTTCTGCTCCAGCCACAGAAGCTCCAGAACCCATGCAGCTCCGTCTGCTCCGTCCATCCCTGACCCTAGAAGAAAAGACGCGCAGACGTACGCTCAATTTGTGTCTGTACTGCGGAGAACAAGGACATTTTGTGAGGGCCTGCCCCAACAACAGACGTAAGTGCCTGCCGTCCTCTTCTTTATGTGCACCTGTCTTACCCAGATCTGGTAACCATTTGACACTTTCTGTTATGTGACAGCTTCCAGGAAGGAACATCCCAGTACCGGTCATTATTGACTCAGGAGCATGCAGCGGCTTCATTGACCGAACCTTTGTTGATAACCATAGTATTCCTCTCCAACCCAAGGCCCAGGGACTTGCAGTATTCTTAGCAGACGGTTCCACCCTCAGCTCCGGACCAGTTACCCAGGAGACCGTTCCCTTACTGGCCACTATTGGCCTGGAACATCAGGAACTCTTACGCCTGGATGTCATCTCCTCTCCCCTCTTTCCAATTATCCTAGGAATGCCTTGGCTGCAAGCTCACAATCCCAGCATCGACTGGTCCACAGGAAAGATTCAGTTTCTCTCCAATTACTGCAAACAACACTGTCTACTGGGAACACCCATTACACCATCTCAGTGCCTTTGCTTAGACTCCGATACCAAGCTTTACCAATCCCTTCCCGAGCCCTACAGGGATTTCCTGGATGTGTTCAGCAAGAAGGGGGCAGAGACTCTCCCGGTACACAGGCCCTATGACTGCCCAATAGAACTCTTACCCGGAACTGAAGTTCCCTTCGGAAGGATTTTTCCTTTAACTGAGTAGGAGCTGGGCACCCTGAAAACCTATATCGATGAAAACCTAAAGAAGGGATTGAATTCGCCCCTCCACATCTCCTGTAGGTGCGGGCATCTTCTTCGTTGAGAAGAAGGATCACTCCCTACGTCCCTGCATCGACTACCGGGAATTAAATAAAATTACCATAAAAAACAGATATCCGCTACCCTTAGTACCTGAACTGTTTCAAAGATTGGGGTCTGCTACAGTTTTCACCAAGTTGGATCTCCGCGGAGCCTACAATTTGATCCGCATAAGAGAGGGGGACGAGTGGAAGACAGCTTTTCGTACTCGATTCGGGCACTTCGAGTACCTCGTCATGCCCTTTGGCCTGTGTAACGCACCAGCCACCTTCCAACACTTCGTTAATGATGTCTTCCGTGACTTTCTGGACCTGTACGTCATAGTCTATCTGGACGATATTCTGTTTTTTTCCGCTTCCCTGATCGACCACCGCAGACATGTACGAAACGTACTTACCCGACTCAGGCAACATGGGCTTTATGCCAAACTCGAAAAATGTGAGTTTGAGCTCCAATCTATTCAGTTTCTAGGCCTGGTGATCTCTCCCGAGGGTATCAAGATGGACCCTCAAAAAGTATCCGCTATCCTGGATTGGCCTGCACCTGTAGATAAGAAAGGAGTACAGCACTTTATTGGCTTCGCCAATTTCTATAGGAAGTTCATCAAAGGATTTTCTTCGATAATAACCCCCATCACTGAACTCATCAGACAAGGGACCCGGTTTTGCTGGACTCCTAAGGCGCAGCTGGCCTTTGAAGAACTCAAGGCTTCGTTTACCTCAGCCACCATTCTTAAACATCCCAATCCAGCCCTACCTTTCGTATTGGAAGTTGATGCATCCGAAATTGCAGTAGGAGCTGTACTCTCACAAAGACAAGGCGCCAAAGCTCTCCTGTACCCTGTGGGGTTTTTCTCACGTAAACTTTCATCTTCAGAAAGGAATTACGACGTGGGAGATCGGGAACTTCTAGCCATCAAAGCAGCTTTAGAAGAATGGCATTATCTTCTGGAGGGTGCTGCTCACCCCATTTTGGTCTACACAGACCATAAAAATTTAGAATACCTGAGAACGGCTAAGAGACTAAAACCTCGGCAGGCCAGATGGGCACTTTTTTTTTTGCGATTCCAATTCCACATTACCTACAGACCCGGATCCAAGAATGTCAAGTCTGACGCACTCTCTCGCATGTTCCACGACTCAGAAAAAGCCCTACCTCCAGACACCATCCTCCCTTCTGGGAATTTCCTGCTGCTTCAAGAAGATCTTGTCTCTCAAATTAGACGGGCCTCTATGGGAATGACACCACCTGCTGAAGCTCGTGCCAAAGATGGGCTGTTTTGGTATGAAAACAAAATTGTGGTCCCTGAGGAGCTAAAAGTACAGGTGTTAGAACTTTGCCATGATCACAAGTTGGCTGGACACTTTGGCTCATGAAAAACAATCAATCTAGTACAACGTACCTTCTGGTGGCCTCATCTTGTTAAAGATTGCAAGGAGTATGTTGATTCTTGCAATACCTGTGCCAGAAGCAAGAATAGCCGGGCAAGGACATGGGGTCTGTTAAAACCTTTACCGGTCCCAGAGAGGCCGTGGACCATGATTTCAATGGACTTCATCGTTGAACTCCCCCCATCAGAAGGGTTTTCTTCCATCTTTGTTGTGGTAGATAGGCTGTCTAAGATGGCCCATTTCCTTCCCATGAAGGGTACCCCCTCGGCTATGGAAACAGCTACTATCTTTATCAGAGAAATTATCAGATTACATGGAGTACCAACGAACATAGTTTCTGACCGTGGTGCCCAGTTCACCTCCAGATTCTGGAAAGCCCTCTGCGGCTCCTTGGAAATTGAATTAGCATTCTCCTCGGCCTATCATCCCCAGTCAAATGGGCAAACTGAAAGGACGAATCAGACCTTGGAGCAATATCTCCGCTGTTTTTCTGCATTCTCCCAGGACGATTGGGCCTCCCTGCTCCCTATCGCATAGTTCTCTTACAATAATTCATTGCACTCAGCTACCAATCAAACACCATTCTATGCTAATTACGGCTTCCATCCGTCCTTTTTGCCTGGGTCAATACCCGAGTGCTCCGTCCCTGCAGTGTCTGAAACTTTGGATTTCTTTTCAACAAACAATAAACTACTACAGGACACCATGGCCAAGGCTCAGGAATACTACAAGAGGATGTTCGACAGGAAGAGGCGTGGAGAGCTTGTCTTGGAACCCGGCAACCCAGTTTGGTTATCCACCGCTAACCTGAAGTTGGCCTGTCCGTCCAGAAAACTGGCCCTAAGTACTTTGGTCCTTTCTTGGTTAAAAGGAAGATTAACAACGTGGCCTATGAACTTGACCTACCTAACTCCCTGAAGATACATCCAGTCTTCCACGTGTCTCTTTTGAAACCGGTTACTCCCAATTCCTTTGTTGGCCGTAGTATCGGTCCACCCAAGCCTATCCTAGTTGACGGCGAAGAGGAGTTTGAGGTGGAGGCAATTTTAGATTGCAGAAGAAGACGCAACCAAACCCAATACCTCGTAAAGTGGAAGGGCTATGAGCCTCAAGAGAACTCATGGGAGCCAGAAAGCAACTTGCATGCCAGAGAGCTCTTGCAGTCATTCATGCCTCAATGTTGGCCCAGCTGGGCATCCAGAGTCTGCCCTTGAGGAGGGGGCACTGTCAGAGAGGTTACCTGGTTGGGCGTCAGTGCGCGCCGGGGCGCGTTGGTGCGCGCGTTCCTGTGTGTGCTGGGGTTCGTGCTTCTGGGGGCACTGGCGCGTCTAGACTGGCTGGCCGCGTTGTGCATGGTGGTGCTGGTGTGCACGCCGGTGTCCGGGGGCGCGCTCGGGCGCGTGCGGGTGCGTGGCCGTCTGTGCGTATCGGCGCGCGCACAAGCGCGGCGTTTGGCGCCAATCAGCCTATTTAGGTCTGCTGTTATCTCTGATCAGTGCTGCCTGATCAACAGCTCTGTGCCTAGTTCCTGTGTTCCTGAGTTCCTGATCTGTTGACGACCCGGCTTGCCTTTGGATTCTTCTGACCTCCGCCTGCATCTGACCCCGGCTTGTTTGACCTTGCTTCTGCCTGCTCCTCCTGTACCTCTGCTGCCCGCCTGTTGCCAAACCCAGCCTGTGCATTGACCTGTCTTTAGCTCCTGCCCAGCATCCGTTGCCTGTGCCTCTAACCATCACCTGCTGTCTGAAGACTGCTAGCTTCTGAAATACGGACTTCTGCACAGGCTCTCATACCACTCCGCACTTGTGTGCTTCCTGTCTGCTCTACCAGGGGCCGCAAGTCGGATACGTAAGGGAGCCTACCCTCTGCCCAAGTGGACTCTCCGGTCTGGTAAGTGAGAGACCTGACAGTGGGTTATCCAATCCCCCCCTACCATGGCCTAGACTTTTTCAGCTTATTGCAGAGATTCGTAGAATGGAATATATGACAGCCATTGTGCAAGACACCACACTCCAATTTGACAAAATCTGGGAGCCTTGGGATAGTTCGGAGTGTGGAACGCAAATTTAGTTCACTGAGTCCTGAAAACTACTGGTTCCATTTCCCGACTCTTTCTCTAGAGATTTATTCCAATACCATTTGACCTAGGTATATACCGTATTTATCGGTGTATAACACACACTTTTTTCCCCTTAAAAGCAGGGGAAAATCGTGGGTGCGTGTTATACGCCGATCCCCACTCTCTGTGTGCCAAAAAAGCCACGAGCGGCGCGAAAAAAAACGAGCGCCGACGGAAAAAAACGAGCGCCGCCGAAAAAGACCGAGCCGAGTGCTCGGCTCCACTCGCAGTCACGCCGTCCCGCCTCCCTGCTGAGGATGAGAAGCGAGCGCTTCCGAAAAAGACCGAGCCGAGTATACTGTGTACTCGGCTCGGCTCCGCTCGCAGTTCCGCCCAGCTCCTTTGATGGACATAACACTCCGTCCAATGGCAGGACTGGGCGGGACTGCGAGCGGAGCCGAGCCGAGTACACAGTATACTCGGCTCGGTCTTTTTCGGAAGCGCTCGCTTCTCATCCTCAGCAGGGAGGCGGGGCGGCGTGACGAGCCGAGTACACAGGCTCTGTCTATCGGCGGCAGATTTGAATGGCGCGAAGGGCGCAAGGCTGCACTGGGCAAGGCTGCACTGGGCAAGACTGCACTCGGCAAGGCTGCATTGGGCAAGGCTGCACTGGGCAAGACTGCACTGGGCAAGGCTGCACTGGGCAAGACTGCACTGGGCAAGGCTGCACTGGGCAAGGCTGCACTGGGCAAGACTGCACTGGGCAAGGCTGCATTGGGCAAGGCTGCATATGACAATGGGCAAGGCTGAAAATGGCACTGGGCAAGCTGCAAATGAACACTGATCATTCTGCAATGATGGACAAGGCTACAGATGAACACTGATGAGGCTGCATTGATGGGCATTTAAATGTAAGTTTTTTTCCTTAAACTTCCCTCCTAAAAGTTTTTTTCCTTAAAATGCCCTCCTAAACTTGGGGTGCGTGTTATACGCCGGCGCGTGTTATACGCCGATAAATACGGTAATAGTTTGACTTCCTCTAGAGTTCCTGACCGTACTTATATATTCTAACTTAGTTTTGCTCTATATGTATGACCTCTGCATATGTTCTGATTACACTTATAAGCTGTTATATACTTTTGTATTGAATTGTGCAGTACACTTTTGTGTCCTGTCTTTGTGGACAATTTTATTTTATTTTTCTTTTATATTATTAACACTCTCATGTTGTGAACCTCCATTTCACTCTTGTATCCTAATGTTATGTAATTTCTTCATTGAAAAACTTTAATAAAAATACAATTAAAAAAAAAAGTATTAATAGGTCTATAATGCACGGCTGCAATCCTAATCCACTTAATTATGCCTTGACAACTTCTTCAGGGAACCCTAGGATTTTTTTGTCTAGACCTATCATGGTGTAGGAGTATTGGGCACTGGCTATTGGTCTGTTTTTTCTACGAGTGATTGAACTCTGATAGTTCCTTGAAATCAAGCATATTTGTTTACACATGTTTGTTATTGTGCTTTCTGTAACGCCTATGAAAATTTCTTAATAAAAAACTTTTTGTGGAAAAAAAAAAAAAACACTTTTCTTTGTACTGTACTCCTCACCTGGTTGCCGCCACACAAACTTGACACCATCTGAACCAAATAAGTTTATCTTGGTCAGACCAAAGGACATGGTTCCAGTAATCCATGTCCTTAGTCTGCTTGTCTTCAGCAAACTGTTTGTGGGCTTTCTTGTGCATCATCTTTAGAAGAGGCTTCCTTCTGGGATAATAGCCATGCAGACCAATTTGATGAAGTGTGCGCCGTATGGTCTGAGCACTGACAGGCTGACCACCCACCCCTTCAACCTCCGCAGCAATGCTGGCAGCACTCATACGTCTATTTCCCAAAGACAACCTCTGGATATGACGCAGAGCACGTGCACTCAACTTCTTTGGTCGACCATGGCGAGGTCTGTTCTGAGTGGAACCTGTCCTATTAAACAGCTGTATGGTCTTGGCCACCGTGCTGCAGCTCAGTTTCAGGGACTTGGCAATCTTCTTATAGCCTAGGCCATCTTTATGTAGAGCAACAATTCTTTTTTTCAGATCCTCAGAGAGTTCTTTGCCATGAGGTGCCATGTTGAACTTCTAGTGACCAGTATGAGAGAGTGAGAGCAATAACACCATATTTAACACACCTGCTCCCCATTCACACCTGAGACCTTGTAACACTAACGAGTCACATGACACCGGGGAGGGAAAATGGCTAATTGGGCCCAATTTGAAAATTTTCACTTTTAGGTGTACTCATTTTTGTTGCCAGCAGTTTAGACATTAATGGCTGTGTGTTGAATTATTTTGAGGGGACAGCAAATGTATACTGTTATACAAACTGTACACTCACTACTTTACATTGTAGCAAAGTGTCATTTCTTCAGTTTTGTCACATGAAAAAATATAATAAAAGAATTACAAAATGTGAGGGGTGTACTCACTTTAGTGAGATACTGTATATATTAAATACACTGCAGCTAACTGAATCACCTGCCTGCCTGAAGTATATTGGAAACAGTACGCCAGGAAGGGACTGCAGTCAGATCTAGCTAAACTGGATACAGTGGATATATTTATATTAGGGATGAGCTTTGAGTTTGAGTCAAACTCATGTTCGACTCGAACATCGGCTGTTTGCCATTTTGCAGAACAGCGAACAATTTGGGGTGTTCGCGGCAAATTCAAAAGCCACGGAACACCCTTTAAAAGTCTATGGGAGAAATCAAAAGTGCTAATTTTAAAGGCTTATATGCATGGTATTGTCATAAAAAGTGTTTGGGGACCTGGGTCCTGCCCCAGGGGACATGGATCAATGCAAAAAAAAGTTTTAAAAACGGCCTTTTTTTGGGAGCAGTGATTTTAATAATGCCTAAAGTGAAACAATAAAAGTGTAATATTCCTTTAAATTTCATACCTGGGGGGTGTCTATAGTATGCCTGTAAAGGGGCGCATGTTTCCCGTGTTTAGAACAGTCCGGCCAAAATTTTAAAAAAATGGCGTGGGGTCCCCCTCAAAATCTATACCAGACCCTTCAGGTCTGGTATGGATTTTAAGGGGAACCCCGCGCCAAAATTTTTTAAAAAATGGCATGGGGTCCCCCCAAAAATCCATACCAGACCCTTATCCGAGCATGCAACCTGGCAGGCCGCAGGAAAAGAGGGGGGACGAGAGAGCGCCCCCCTCCTGAACCATACCAGCCACATGCCCTCAACACTGGGAGGGTGCTTTGGGGTAGCCCCCCAAAACACCTTGTCCCCATGTGGGGACAAGGGCCTCATCCCCACAACCCTTGCCCGGTGGTTGTGGGGGTCTGCGGGTGGGGGGGTAATCGGAATCTGGAAGCCCCCTTTAACAAGGGGACCCCCAGATCCCGGCCCTCCCCCCTGTGTGAAATGGTAAGGGGGTACAAAGTACCCCTACCATTTCACAAAAAAACTAAAAAATGTTAAAAATGACAAGAGACAGTTTTTGACAATTCCTTTATTTAAATGCTTCTTCTATCTTCTATCTTCCTTTGGTTTCTTCCTCCATCTTCTTCTTCTTCTGGTTCTTCCTCTGGTGTTCTCATCCGGCATCTTCCTCCGCGGCGTCTTCTTCCCTTCTTCTCCTCGGGCCGCTCCGCATCCATGATGGCATGGAGGGAGGCTCCCGCTGTGTGACGCTTCTCCTCTTCTGACGGTTCTTAAATAACAGGGGGCGGAACTCAGCCCATTTCTGATGTCACGGGGAATGCCACAGGGAAGTCCTCATCAAGTCCCCGTGTGTCAGAGACTATACTCACCGAGGCCGAGATGCCGAGAGCGGCTCGCCCTTACGACCACGCGCACCCAGACCCCCGAAATGGGTACAGGAAGCTGGGGGCACGCGGAGGCACGGGCTTCTGGTAGATGGTAGGTTCCTAGACTGGAAGCGGGTGCTCTGGGGGTCACAGGAGAGACCGGAGATCAGGGCGGAGTAAGGCAGAGGCAGGGCTGGAATAATAAGCAGAGGTTAGGTATCTAGCAGGTAGTGATCAGGGTATCAAGTAGTGCAGTGGTGAAGTGGTTAAACAGGCCAAGGTTCGGTACACAGAGCAGGCAAGTAATCAGGGCAGTCCAGCAGAGTAATGGTTAAACAGTCCAGGGTTCGGTACACAGATCAGGCAAGTAATTAGGGCAGACCAGCAGAGTAATAGTTAAACAGTCCAGGGTTCAGTACACAGATCAGGCAAGTAATTAGGGCAAACCAGCAGAGTAATAGTTAAAACAGTCCAGGGTTCGGTACACAGATTAGGCAAGTAATTGGGGTAATCCGGAAGAGTAGTTGTTAGACAGGCCAATGGTTCAGTATACAAGCAGGCAGATATCAGAGGTTATAGACAGGCACAGGGAGCAGGGAGAGCTGACGACAAACCAGCAACCCGACTGGGTGCTGGAGCCGCCAGATATAGTCTCCCTGCCCGGCGAGCGCGTCAGTGTGACGCGCTACCGGGCACCCGCACGGGCGACGGCGCGCACCCAAGGTCCACCGTGCACCCGCGCGCGCCGCACCATCAGGCCGCGGACGGGTGTGCGGCGAAGCGCCAATCCCCCACGCATGCGCACCGGAGCCCGGCGAGTGGAGACGCTCCCTGGCTCCTGACACCGTGCGTCAGAGGGGGGTGGGGTCACTGGGTGGCACCGCCCCCCGTTATTTAAGAACCGTCAGAAGAGGAGAAGCGTCACACAGCGGGAGCCTCCCTCCATGCCATCATGGATGTGGAGCGGCCCGAGGAGAAGAAGGGAAGAAGATGCCATGGAGGAAGATGCCGGACGAGAACACTGGAGGAAGAACCAGAAGAACCAGAAGAAGAAGAAGATGGAGGAAGAAACCGAAGAAAGATAGATAGAAGATAGAAGAAAGAAGAAGCATTTAAATAAAGGAATTATTAAAAACTGTCTCTTGTCATTTTTAACATTTTTGACAGTTTTTTTCTGAAATGGTAGGGGTAAGTACCCCCTTACCATTTCACACGGGGGGGCCGGGATCTGGGGGTCCCCTTGTTAAAGGGGGCTTCCAGATTCCGATAAGCCCCCCGCCCATAGACCCCAACAACCACCGGGCAAGGGTTGTGGGGATGAGGCCCTTGTCCCCATCAACATTGGGACAAGGTGTTTTGGGGGCTACCCCAAAGCACCCCCCCAATGTTGAGGGCATGTGGCCTGGTACGGTTCAGGGGGGGTGCTCTCTCATCCCCCCTCTTTTTCTGCGGCCTGCCAGGTCGCGTGCTCAGATAAGGGTCTGGTATGGATTTTTGGGGAGACCCCATGCCATTTTTTTTTTAATTTTGGCGTGGGGTTCCCCTTAAAATCCATACCAGACCTGAAGGGTCTGGTATAGATTTTGAGGGGGACCCCATGCCATTTTTTTTAAATTTTGGCCGGGGTTCCCCTTAATATCCATACCAGACCTGAAGGGCCTGCTATGGAATTAAGGGGGACCCCCAACATCATTTTTTAAAAAAATTTGGTTTGGGGTTCCCCTGTGGGGAATTCCCATGCCGTTTTTATCAATGAACTTTTATGTGCATTGTCGGACCGGCAATTCATTAATAGCCGCGAATAGTTTTAAATTACTTTTTTTCCTTTGAAATGTCATTTTGCTGTCAGACTGTTCTAAACACGGGAAACATGCTCCCCTTTACAGGAATACTATAGACACCCCCCCAGGTATGAAATTTAAAGGAATATTATACTTTTATTGTTTCACTTTAAGCATTATTAAAATCACTGCTCCCAAAAAAACGGCCGTTTTTAAAACTTTTTTTTGCATTGATCCATGTCCCCTGGGGCAGGACCCAGGTCCCCAAACACTCTTTATGACAATAACTTGCATATAAGCCTTTAAAATTAGCACTTTTGATTACTCATGTTCGTGTCCCATAGATTTTAATGGTGTTCGAAAAAAATTTTTGCCTGTTCGCAAGTTCTGGTGCGAACCGAACAGGGGGGATGTTCGGCTCATCCCTAATATATATATATATACGAGACCGACTGTCTATATATATTAAATACACTGCAACTAACTGAATAATCTGCCTGCCTCCTAAATCTAAATGACACTCTCTCTCCATCCACGCCAACTACACACTACATGAGGCCGATGTGCAGGCCTTATATAGTGTGAGGCATGGACTTAGTCCCCCTGAGCCATGATTCGCAAAAGACACCCTGCCTTTTGGCCAATTATGGCTCTCTTAGCTGAGGGCGCTGTGATTGGTCAAAGCATGCAGGTCATGGTGCATGCTCTGGCCAATCATCATACAGCAATGCACTGTGCTCCCGCAGTGCATTATGGGCCATTACGCGCCGCTCCAATTTGGTGCGAAGGGCCCATAATGTTTGGTTTTCGGTGAACAGCCAATGTTCGAGTCGAACTCATGTTCGACCCCAACGGAAAGCTCATTCCTAGTCACCAGGAGTGAGAGACTGCAGCCTATACAGCGGAGAGCCAGATCGCCTGCCTCTGAGGTTCTTCAGAGTAAGGCTCTGCCAGCTCAGCAAGCAGATTGGTTTGGAACATCAGGACATCTGGGAGGTTCCTGCACTTCAGTCATCTGGAGTAACGGTACAGTGCGGCGGCGCCACCTTCTCATCTGACTGAGACATCAGGAGGGGAGTCGGGACGGAGCCTCACAGCCTCTGAGTTTACTGTGGTGAGAGGGCACCTGCCCATTTCAGTAAAGCACACTGTTTGCTGAGTGAGTTATTTTACAGACTGCTGGTGAGACTTGTAGTTCCACGTATGTGAATCTTCTCAGGCAACAGCTGAACTCTGGGGTTTGTTCTTCCCTGCGCTGTAAGGTCAGTACTGTATTACACTCACACATAAGGAGGAAGTTACAAGTGCCATATTTCTTCATTTTTTTTTTTTTTGTTTCATAAATTTTATTAAAAGAAGAATAAGTTGTACAAATGGGATAACAGTACATATTAAAATTTTACAATTTTACAGAGGTACATCGGTAAACAACAAGTACTGCAAAGATATCTGTAAATGTCAGGGTTAGATATTTCTAATGTAATTGCAGAATAACATTGGGAGATGTAAGAGCTTATTTGTAAAGCAAATGGAATTATAAGTAGGTACATGAAAGGTCATGTTACCTTAAAAAGATTGTAGTTATTCCAATAGAATTAAAGCCATCTAACGACAATACACATTATCTGGTGTTTTGAGGGTATATCTAGTAATGTGATGTGGACCTAGGCAAGCCCACTCCCAGCCCCAGCACCCCTGACGGGAGCAAACTATGCGAGGGGGGAGGGTAGCATTTACCTAATGTGTGGTATGAATAATAATGGTCCATTAGGTGGAATAGTGTTCCCTCTATATTTTGTAGTGTACGCGGTATTTATGTCTGCGAAAGATACAGGGGATAAACGTGGGGGGGGGGGAGGCTAGGTATGTTGTAAATTGTAGTTCGAAATCAGGAGGGGGTAGAAACTAAGGTGAGAGGGCATGGGGATGGCGGACACTCCTACCACAAGCCAGGACATGCGCCTCTCATGTGTGTCACTGTGTTCCCAGTGGGGGTCCAAGTTGTGGGTCAAGTAGTAATGTCTTGAACTCTGAGGATTCACGAAAGTGTATCCAACAGGCCCAAGTATTGCGATATTTTGTTGGGTTGTCTTTAACATGATGTATTAGGTCTTCCATTTCTGCTATTTTTTCAACACATTTCAGCCAATCTAATAATGTGGGTGGAGTAGTGTTTCTCCATCGTAATGGAACACATTGTTTAGCCACGTTTATGAGGTGAAGCATTAAAGATTTCCTGTAAATGGATTGTGGTAGAGACGTGTGGTGTAGTAAATGTTGAGCGGGAGTAAAGTCTAGGGTGTAAGTAGTGATATGAGTGATCATGTTGTGAACTTTTTCACAAAATGGTTTTATGTGAGTACAGTCCCACCAGATATTGAGAAGAGAGCCCACTTCAGAGTTACATCTCCAGCACAATGGTAATATAGTTGGGTGAAATACATTAATTCGTTCAGGGGTGCAATACCATCTTGAGTACAGTTTGTAATTGTTTTCTTGTGCTGACGTTAACAGAGCCTTTATGGATGTGTATGGAATAAACAGTTGAGATTAAGTGGCTTTGAGGATCGGTATTTGAACATAGTGCTTCCAAAGGATTTTGATCTCTACACCATTGAGAGAAGGGATTGGTGCTATTCAGAAAGTGTCTAATTTGTAAGTATGAGAAAAATGGAACGTTTCCATCTGGGGACCTAGATGGTAGCTCAGTGAATGGAATGATTGAACCATTATGAAAAAAGTGATGTGCTCTCAGTGTAAATGCCGTGTTGGCTATACGCGTATTGTTTTCTAGGAGGCCAGGAGAGTCAGGATTGCCAGTTAGGGGAGTCATTGGCCCCGGAGAGGGAGTCATTTTAAGAGAGTGACAGGTGTTTCTGAAGCTGTTCAGCGTAGCTCCCGTTAGCGGATGTGAAGAGTGTTCTTTAGGGGTAGCCTTAGTGCTAATCCATGGCACATGGGAGAGAGGAGTCTGGGCACATGAATCCTCTAGTGTGATCCAGAGTGTGCATGTATGTGCCAGTCAATTAATCTGGTGATGTGGCAGGCAGTGTGGTATTTATGGATGTCCGATAGGCCAAGCCCACCTTTAAGTTTGGGGAAAATCATTCTATCCCAACTGATTCTTGGAGGTTTATGGGCCCATATAAAATTTCTGCAAAGTCTTTTGTAGGTTTTAAAAAACATTGGTGGGAGTTTGATCGGGACTGTTTGTAAAATGTATAATATACGGGGTAGGACGTTCAATTTTAGAATAGAAATTCGCCCAAACTAAGAGAATTGTTTGGAGGACCATTTGGTGAGATCATTTTTTATCGATTGGAGAATGGGGGAGTAATTCCTTTCATGTAGTTCGGTAAGCTTGGCGGGTATCTGAATACCTAAGTATGTAAGGGTGTGTGGTTCCCAGCTAAATGGAAAATTTGTTTGGCATTGAGATACTATTGCTGATGGGAGGGAGATGTTGAGGGCTTTGGATTTTGTAAAGTTTATTTTCAAATTGGATAACTCGTGGAAGAGGGAAAAATCCTGCAGTAGGTTAGGTATAGTGATTAACGGTTGGAGAGGAAAAGAAGAATGTCATCGACGTATGCCGCTAGTTTGTAATGTTTGTGTCTGATATTAATGCCCATTATATTCGGGTTGGTCCTACAGTAGGTGACCGCGATATTGTGTCAATCTCGCTGCATTTCTCGGCGAGATTTGACACCTGCGAGCCCCGTCGCAGGAGCCAGCGCCGAGATGGCTCACTCATCGGGAAAGGAAAACTTTGTTTTCCTTTTGCAATGAATGACAGGCAGTGCTGACAGCTGTCTGGTATGAATCATGAGGGGGAACGCCGCGCCAAATTTTAAATGAAAAAAAAATGGCGTGGGTTCCCCCCCAGGGGCATACCAGACCCTTAGGTCTGGTATGGATTGTAAGGGGAACCGCCTACGCCGGAAAATCGGCATGGGGTCCCCCCAAAATCCATACCAGACCCTTATCTGAGCACGCAGCCCGGCCGGTCAGGAAAGGGGGTAGGGACAAGCGAGCGCCCCCATCCTTAGCCGTACCAGGTCGCATGCCCTCAACATGGGGGGGTGGGTGCCTTGGGGGAGGGGGCGCCCTGCGGGCCCCCCCACCCTAAAGCACCTTGTCCCCATGTTGATGAGGACAAGGGCCTCTTCCCGACAACCCTGGCCGTTGGTTGTCGGGGTCTGCAGGCGGGGGGCTTATCGGAATCCGGGAGCCCCCTGTAATAAGGGGGCCCCCAGATCCCGGCCTCCCACCCTGTGTGAATGAGTATGGGGTACATGGTACCCCTACCCATTCGACCTAGGGAAAATTGTCAATAAAAAATCACAGTACACAGGTTTTAAGAGTAATTAATTTGGCGCAGTGTTCCCCCTCATAATTCATACCAGACAGCTGTCAGCACTGCCTGTCATTCAATGGGAAAGGAAAACAAAGTACCCTGTCGCCGAGAACCAGCGCAATGGTATCGCACTGGAAACACAATCTCGCGGTCAGGTACTGTAAGTTTGTGTAGTAAGGGTTCTAATGAGAGTACAAAGATGAGGGGGGATAGTGGGCAACCTTGCTGGATGCCATTTGAGACGGAGAAGGCGTTCAACAGGCGGCCATTGACCCTTATTCTGGCCGTGGGGGAGGCATATAATGCCAGGACCAGTTGGAGGAAGTGTGCCGGAAACCCCATAGCCTGTAGCACTGCCACCATGTAGTCCCATGCCACCCTGTCAAACGCCTTCTCCATGTCAAGGGACAGAAAAAAACCTTGTTTGGATGATGATGAAAGCCAATGGTGAATGTTGATAGCTTTTATGGTGTTATCCCTCGCCTCCCTGCCAGGGATGAAGCCGACCTGATCTAGTGAGATCAGTTTGGGGAGGAGA
The DNA here is from genome assembly GCA_037952835.1 of Lithobates septentrionalis. NCBI lineage: Eukaryota > Metazoa > Chordata > Amphibia > Anura > Ranidae > Lithobates > Lithobates septentrionalis. Next base: position 160,503 of record JBBDGP010001212.1, read on the forward strand.
GGGCGTATACGATTGGTGAGAATCTTGGCATAAATTTTCATGTCAACATTAAGGAGGGATATAGGTCTGTAGTTAGATACCAACGTCTCATCTTTGCCTGGTTTAGGTATGAGCGTAATGTGGGCTTCTAATAGGTCTTAATTGACTTGGGAAGAGGAAGAGAGGTCATTAAATGTCTTAGCTAGATGAGGGGTAAGTATGTCGTGGAATGTCTTATAGTAACTCACAGTCAGACCGTCTGGGCTTTTTCCGGTTTTAAGTTGTTTTAGCACTGCTTTAATTTCGTCTGTACTAATAGAAAGGTCAAGACTTGCTGCCTCTTCTGGTGCAATAGAAGATTGTGTTAGAAATTCTGTAATTGCAGCTTGTCTGTCTGGGGTGTTGCCCGTCTCATTGGAGGATGGTAGGTCGTAGAGATCAGAAAAATATTGGACAAATTGGTTGGCAATATCTTCCGAAGAGACGAGAGAAGTGCCTGACGGGTCTTTGATTGTGTGTATGGTATTTGCCCCTTTTCAAGATTGTAGTGCTCTGGCTAGCAATTTGCCCGATTTATTGCCGAACTCATAGAACAACTTCTGTGTTAAGACGTATTTACGTTTTAAGTATTTACCGAGTTCTTCAAGAAGTTCCTCCCTAGCTTTAAGCAATTCAACAAGGGATTTAGTGGCTAGTGAGAGTTTATGTGCTCGTTCCAACATATACATTTTTTTCGGACAGGGCAGTGATGCGATTCCGTTTGAGTTTGTGTCTGTGAGCAGTCAGAGAAATGATTTCTCCACGTATTACACATTTATGTGCTGCCCATATGCTGGATTGTTTTGAGTCCTCTGAAATGTTTTCCGTAAAATATTGCATGAGTCGTGTGTTGAGTTTTTGAGTGATGTCTATGTCTGTAAGGAGAGAGTTATCTAGGTGCCAAATCATACTTTTAGGTCTTATTGCCGGTATGTCTAAAGTGATGGATGCGGGGTTATGGTCTGATAAAACCATTGGGTCAATGGAAGCCTTCGAAAGGAGTGATAGGTCTGATTGGGAGATGAAAAAGTGGTCAATTCTTGTGTATTTATTGTGGGGTGAAGAGTAATACGTGAAGTCCCTCTCGTTTGGGTGTAGCGTACGCCAAGCATCATGTAAGGTCAGTTCTTGAAGGTGGTTTTGATGGCCCCAAGGGCTCTGTATGGCATGGAGGATGCCCCTGTGGATGAATCTTGTGATGGCGAGAGTGCTTTGTTGAAGTCCCCATCCACAATGAGGATGCCAGAATAAAATTCAGTCAGCAGTTGAAGAGTTTCACGGAAGAATAGAACTTGTTTTGTGTTGGGTGCGTACAAGTTTGCTAATGTTATGGGTTTGTTGTGTAGCGTCCCCATGAGGAAGAGAAACCTACCTTTAACGTCTCTTTTAACCTCAGAAACTTGTAAGGGGCAGTGTTTTGCTATCAAAATCGCAACACCTTTTGTTTTAGATTCATCATTGGCAGCATGATATACCGTAGGATAATGGAGATTGAGTTTTGGAATGTTGTCTGAGCGGAAGTGGGTTTCTTGGATAAATGCTATCTGGATTTTGTTTTGTCTTAAGGTGTGTAGCAACTGAGATCTTCTCTCAGGTATGTTAAGCCCGCGCATGTTTAGGGAACAGAGTTTCACCTGTGAATTGGGCGATGTTCTAATGCGGCCCTTCATGTCATGGGTAGGAGTGCCCGCCACCAACGGATGGGAGAAGGTGCTCATTTGTGGCTGTTGATATGTAGGTGGTTAAAAAACCTAGAGAAAGCGGGTGCAAGGTTGTTTGTCAGCATAAGGTGGTAAGATGGGGGAGAAAAGGAGGGGCGGGAGTATTTAAGCGACCTCCTCTGCTAGCAGAGGGGAAATATGTATGGTGTGTCGTCAGAGGAATCTAGCCTGAACTCAGGTCCAAACCGGACCACTGCACTGTGTGGGGGTTGGGTAGTACCTAGCACAAAAGATAATTCCACAAGCGAGCAAGCCCGCCGTTACCAGTCCTAGGGGCAAATAAGTGGAGGCTAGTGACTTTCAAATATGGGAGAAAATGTAACAATTTGTGTTTGAACTTTGGGGGGATGAGTGAGAGAACATGGGATAGTCAAGGAAGCCCCAAAGATATGTGTAAAGAGTACAGGTGTATAAGTAGTTAATCAAACTCTGAAACATCAACTACCGCAAATATGAATAGAGATCTTTACGCTCAGTGTGTATGTGCGTGTAGTGAGGTGGTAGACCTAGTAGAAGAGCATGCTGATGAGTAGATATGTGCATTTGTTTTTGTCCGAATGCATTTTCGTCCGAATTTCAGGTATTTTCGTTATCGTTTTAACAAACGATAACAAAAGTGCAGACTCCGACAAATGAAAGACCTGACATAAACAAATGCTTTATTTTCGTTTTTGTTGGTACAACAGTTTGATATAGATAGGAGATTCGACATGATGATGACAAAAACAATCTGTGTCCATCAAACCTGTGGTCGAATGTGCCTAACTCTATTAGTCCAAGATTATTCTACATAGAGAGAAAAGATTCGACATAGAGAGAAAAGATTTGACGTAGGGGAGAAAAGATTCGACGTAGGGGAGAAAAGATAAATAAAAATAATGATGATGATGAATGTTATTGGCTGATTGTAACCAAAGAGGAGGAGCAGTAAAATAGCTAGAACTAAGTACACACGTACTTTGGCTTATGGTGTCTGTTGAAAGTTCTGAGAAGATTCGACAGAGCAGGTAAACTATACAGCGTCGTACAGTTTAGCTGCTCCGTCGAATCTTCTTTGAACATTCGACAGACACCATAAGCCTTTAATGACAGATTCAACCTTAATTTGGATTTTCGGACGAATGCAATTTTTAACGAAAAATGAAATAAATAAAAACGTATTTCGGGAGTAACTAAATAAATTTATTTTTTGGTTTTTGGACGAAAACGAAATTCCGAAACAAAATATTTTAGTGTGCACATGTCTACTGATGAGTGCTATGTACAACAGGCATCTAAAATACTGGAGTAGGATAAAAAAGAAAAAAAAAAAAGTTAAAGAATATAAACATAAAGAGTATGAATTGAACCTTAAACCGTATTACAAACATTGCTGAGGTGAGATAAGCTTCAGTCACAAAGTTACTGCAGCTCTTACAGAGTCCTGGAGGAAGCTGTGAGTGGTGATACATTTAATCTGAGCAACAATCCGACTGCCTTGCTGTCCCCACCCCCCGTTATGTGCCAAAGTGATAAGTGCTTTAATGGATAGCCGTAGAGCTGTAGAAATACTATGGAATCAGGCAAATAGCAGATCTTTGTGAATGAATGCATATAAACAGGGGACCTGTCTCAGTATCTGAGGGCCTCATATTGTATCTGAGTGCCTAAAGGGTAATGAGTCATCACCACCCAGTAGTGTAGGTAGCGTAATCCTATTGGTAGCCCATGGTAGGAGGATATGTGTGGAATTTCAGCTAGTCTGGGCATCTAACTGTCGTGTGCCTCACGTTCATCTACCTTACGTATGTAGCTGCCATATCTATGAGGAGTCGGCACCTTGCATGCTGTGTCTGCAGAGGTGTACTTCCTGCAATTAGGACAGGAGATCACATTGTTTAATACTAAGAGCATGAAGGGGGTTTTAAAAATTCGTAACTCCGCCTTCACCCTTCCCTTAAGAGGTTGAGGCAGTGGGATCTATACTATCTTGTGACGTGTCAGGAGAAGAGCGGTATGGGTAGCAAGGAAGGGGAGAAGTAGGGCTGGGAGATTTTCTTTAAAAAAAAATCTTCGATTCTCTTAAAAAAAACTTGATTCACGATTCGAATCGATTTTTTTTTTTTTTTGGAAACCGCGCCGGTCCCGAGGCGCTGCGGGCATGAGCTTTTAGGCAAGGCCGCGGCTTCGGCCTAGTCCGCGGCATCCGGGCCCGCAGACTAGGCCGAAGCCGCGGCCTCACCTAAAAACTCCTTGCCCGCAGCTCTTCAGGCCCGGTGCGGTGTCCGCGCCGGTCCGGAGGCGCTGCGGGCATGAGTTTTTAGGCGAGGCCGCGGCTTTGGCCTAGTCCGCGGCGTCCGGCCGTAGCCGTGGACTAGGCCGAAGCCGCGGCCTTTGCCTAAAAACTCATGCCCGCAGCACCTCGGGACTGGCGCGGTGAAAAAAAAAAATCTAAAAAAATCGATTTGCTTAAATTTTAAATCGATTTGACCTCTCAACTCGATTCAAGATTTAAATCGATTTTTTTCCCAGCCCTAGGGAGAAGAAGGTAGTTGCTAAGGTTATGGGAGTTTCTTGTTAAACAGTTCTTCCATAGTTGCTAAATATAAAATGATAGATTACCTAAAACTACAAGAGGACATCCTAAGCAGGAAACCCATAATGTGATGGTGCCCAGTATACAGGGACATATAGGCCATTGTGGCATCAAAGCCACAATTACCAATTATCGTTTAAAGTAGGCTAGACAACACACTGCCACCCATTTACAATTAATCCTGTCATACATTACCCACTCTGAAACATGTTTGCAAGGCTATAATTACGGAGGTCAAGTAGGATTGGGAGGGTGACAGTGGTCATGAGTAGGAGATGTCATTCATTGCAGGCATACGATAGTCCCAATAGAAGGAGCAGGAATCAGACGGTGGTTGTGAGTAAGGACCGTGCGAACATGGCCAGGACAATTGAAAATGTCATATAGTCAGACTAGTTCATCGATAGTCATTGGAGATACCGGCGATGAGATGTCCGTGGCAGGGCAATAAAAGAGGGGGGGAGAGCGGGTTGTAGGTACATTCTTCTCGGCGGTGTCACGATTCAGCTGTCTAAGGAGGTTTTAGTGAACTCAGTCCTCTTTGGTAAGCGTCAGTTAACTATAACGAGCAAGCGGATGAGTGAACACATAGTGAACATAACACTGCTAAAAGCCAGGAACATCCAACTGTGCCTGAACATGGCAATAAACAAACGAGAAAAGGGACAGTAGAGTGCACATCTCAATAATCCCGCCTAGCTCTTCGAGACCGCGGAGAGTCAGAGGGGCTAGTGCCACGTTGTGTACCATGGTGTGGGTTGCGTCTTCTATTTCCAGATGAGGATCTTCATCTGCGGATCCGCACTTCTTGAGCCTCCATTGGTTCTTCCTGTGGTGTGGATTTCCTTACTGCCGAATGGCGGAATTCTGCATACCAGTTTAGAACGTCCACTAGGGGGATATCCAGAGTGTCACAAAATGGACGCAGATCTTCTGGGACTTTCAACACGGCAGTGCGACCCTGGTAGGTAGCCGAGAGGCAGAAGAGGAATCTCCACCTGTACTGGATTCTTTTTGTGCGTAGGACATCCAGTAACGGTTTAAGATCTCTGCGGTGTTACAGGGTAATACTGGATAAGTCCTGAAAGATCTGCACGGGTGTCCCTGCATGTTGCAATTGTTGCCTGCTTCTAGCCTGCCTGAGGATTTCTTCTTTTAGTCTGTAATCCACCATGCAGCAGATGATATCTCTCTGGGGGTCTGTTTCTCTACTGGTACTGGTCTCATCTGGTAGCTTTGCGAAGGACATGGTCATGTTGCGCTGATACTTGTTCCACTTCATGGACCCTGTGAGTCAGTGTATGTATGTCTATACGCAGTTCAGCAATGGCCGCTGACAGGGTGTCTTTGATGTCGGTAGCTATGGTCCTCAGGTCATGAATGTTGAGGTACGGCTGGGCGGGAGCGGTACTGTCATCCACGAGTGGCGGAGTGGAGGTTTGAGGCAAAGGAAGGAGAAGGGGACCTGGCTGTATTGGTTCCGAAGTCTGAGGTGGTCTGTGGCGGGAGGACGCCATGTTGCCCCTTTGCGACCGGAACATCTCCGGGATATTCTGACTTATCCCTGCTGTATGCTCTCTGGGGGAGCGGGATCTAGAAGCTGAGGAGTGTCTAGATGCTGTTCCCATCGTAAGGCACAGGTGTTGTTGTAGAAATACCTCCGGTAATCAAGTCGAGAGACTGGTAACGGCAGGAGCTCTCCGGTTACGCAGCCATCTTCCTGCTAGGCCAAACCACGCCATATTTCTTCAGTTAAGCAGTTATCAACATACCATTTATTAGACATGTGCATTCGTTTTCGTCCGAATGCATTTTCCTCCGAATTTTGGGTAGAATCCGAAAACCGAAAGATCCGACATAAACAAATGCTTTATTTTAATTTTCGTTGCAACAACAGTTCGATATAGATAGGAGATTCGACATGACGCTGACAATAGCGATCTGTGTCCATCGAACCTGTGGTCGAATGTGCCTAACCTTAGCTCTATTAGTCCAAGATTATTCTACATAGAGAGAAAAGATTCGACATGAAGATTTGACGAAGCAGTCGCCGCGAGTGGACATTTATGGTCAAATGCTCCGCCCATAGGCTATAGAAGAATTCTAATGTTGGATGACTAGTAATAATAATTAATAAATATAATTATTACTAGTGTCATACAACATTAGAATTCTACTATAGCTTGTAGGCAGAACATTCGACCGGAAATGTACGATTGCGGCGTCGTACAATTTAGCTGCTCCATCGAATCTTCTTAGAGCGTTCCACAGACACCATAAGCCTTCAATGACAGATTCGACCTTAATTATTTGGACAAATGCATTTTTTAACAAAACAAAATAAATAAAAACAAATTTCGGGAGTAACCAAATACATTTATTTTCGGACGAAAATGAAATTCCAAAACAAAATATTTCAGTGTGCACATGTCTTCCATTTATTCTACAGTTTGCCTTTTTCTCTCTTTTGACTTGTGAATTACAAATACTGCAGTTTAAACTACAGGCTAGCTGAAGATATCTGGAGTCAAAGAACTTTTACAATCTTCCTTTTCTGCCAAGCTCTGCTGCTCTATATGCAGGGTTGACTACGGTATTACAACCTAGGGGGAGCTATTTTATTGGGACATTCTGAAAAAGTTGCACTGTGTTACTGTGTGCATATGTTGTGTTAGTTTATGCTGGTCTGTGTGCTGAGGCCTCGGGGGATGGATATCCAATACATGCGTTGAGGGTGTTGGATGTTCACCTCCCTGTGTACCTGTTCACATATACCTTTTCAGGCAGCGAAGGTACACATTCTGTATATTGGAATTAAGTGATATTTTCCTGTCAGTTATAACTTGTGTGTTCATGCCATTTTATTATGTCTATTCTTTATCTCAAGTAAACATTTCTGAGTGGTTCATTGATATTGTGTGAGTCTCTATTTACTACCACAGCTGGTGACGTGACGCAACCCAGGGCCTCGGTAAATATACTTCATGGTTTATCATTACTGTGTTTCCTCTCTATTGCTGGGTTCCACACTAACATTATCAAGTAGGTGTGCCAGAGGCGTTGGGCCCGTTTTTGGGGTTGAGAGGCAGAGTACAGAACCAAACATACATTAAGCGGCTCCTTCAGGGGTAGCACTACACGTGGGGGCTCGTCTGTGATTTTCCGCTACTCTGCAATCAACTTCACAGAGGGCACCCCTACAAGCGCCAGGATGGACCTTGTTGCTGCTATCCAGTGGTTTGAGGAATAAGACGCCCGCTCAGAGTCGAACGTGGTGATCAAACTCCCCGGAGAGGCCTGGGCTGAGGAGCAAATCAGTCAAGCTGTGAAGACACTATCCCCAGACAGGAAGGTGTGGGTGGTTGCTGTCAAAACAGACCAAGGAATCTCCCGCACCTATGCACTGTTAGAGTGGAGACAAGGAGTCCTTGAAAACTTTAAAGGTGCCAGTGTGCAATTGGCCAACAAGACAGAGCTTTGCTTAATCCATCAGAAAGGTTCCAGACAAGGGTCCTACCAGCTTCAGTCAAGCCGAGTCAACTATAGAAGAGGTTCCCTCCCCGTAACCCCTGGATATAATCGGGCCAGAATTTTTCACCGCCATGGGAGAATTTGTATCAAAACTAGGGGCAATCCAGTGTATTCTGGAACTGGATACTGGAAGCTGAGGATTTTCTCTGGAGAACAGCCTGTGCCCACTGGAGAGGAAGAATATGAAGTCTGGATGGAACAGGCTATGCAGGCCCTACAAGAGTGGGACCTGCCAAAGGCCCAAAAAAAGCAATGCATCAGTGAGGGATTGCGAGGGGCCGCTGCTGAGGCTAGCAGGAACTTGAAATTTAGTAACACAACCTGTACGGCTTATGATTACCTAGCCAGGAGGAGTTTGAAAGGACAGAGAAAGCAGCTGACCTGATCTATCGATTTGAATATGCCCTCCAAAGCCAAGGTGAATGCTTGTCTAAATACATCAGATGGCTGAACAAAATGCTATACCAGATTGTGCTAAAAAAAGGGATGGTGCCTTCTGCCATAGACCAGGCCAGAATACAGCAAATCCTAAAGGGGGCCCTACTCTCTGTCCCAGTCTGGCTTCAGCTGAAGACCACTGCGGGTGTTATGTCCCTAAAATACCCCGATATCATCAAAGTAGTGAGAGAAGAAGAGGCCATGTTCGGTGACAAGAGAGTAGCTGTTCGTCCAGCCTCTACACCTCTGGCTGAAGTCGGGTCTGTGGGGGCAGTGGAGCAAAACTCTGAAATAGCCGCCCTGAAGTCTCAAATGGCACATACAGTCAGGTCCATAAATATTGGGACATGGACACAATTCTAATCTTTTTTGCTCTATACACCACCACAATGGATTTGAAATGAAACAAACAAGATGTGCTTTTACTGCAGACTTTCAGCTTTAATTTGAGGGTATTTACATCCAAATCAGGCGAACGGTGTAGGAATTACAACAGTTTGTATATATGCCTCCCACTTTTTAAGGGACCAATAGTAATGGGACAATTGGCTTCTCAGTTGTTCCATGGCCAGGTGTCTGTTATTCCCTCATTATCCCATTTACAAGGAGCAGATAAAAGGTCCAGAGTTCATTTCAAGTGTGCTATTTGCATTTGGAATCTGTTGCTGTCAACTCTCAATATGAGATCCAAAGAGCTGTCACTATCAGTGAAGCAAGCCATCATTAGGCTGAAAAACAAAACAAACCCTTTAGAGAGATAGCAAAAACATTAGGTGTGGCCAAATCAACTGTTTGGAACATCCTTAAAAAGAAAGAACGCACCAGTGAGCTCAGCAAAACCAAAAGACCCGGAAGACCACGGAAAACAGCTGTGGTGGATGACCGAAGAATTCTTTCCCTGGTAAAGAAAACACCCTTCACAACAGTTGGACAGATCAAGAACACTCTCCAGGAGGTAGGTGTACGTGTGTCAAAGTCAACAATCAAGAGAAGACTTCACAGAAGTGAATACAGAGGGTTTACCACAAAATATAAACCATTGGTGAGCCTCAAAAACAGGACGGCCAGATTAGAGTTTGCCAAACAACATCTTAAAAAGCCTTCACAGTTCTGGAACAACATCCTATGGACAGATGAGACCAAGATCAACTTGTACCAGAGTGATGGGAAGAGAAGAGTATGGAGAAGGAAAGGAACTGCTCATGATCCAAAGCATACCACCTCATCAGTGAAGCATGGTGGTGGTAGTGTCATGGCGTGGGCATGTATGGCTGCCAATAGAACTGGTTCTCTTGTTTTTATTGATAATGTGACTGCTGACAAAAGCAGCAGGGGGAATTCTGAAGTGTTTCGGGCAATATTACCTGCTCATATTCAGCAAAATGCTTCAGAACTCATTGGACGGCGCTTCATAGTGCAGATGGACAATGACCCGAAGCATACTGTGAAAGAAATCAAAGAGTTTTTTAAGGGAAAGAAGTGGAATGTTATGCAATGGCCAAGTCAATCACCTGACCTGAATCTGATTGAGCATGCATTTCACTTGCTGAAGACAAAACGTAAGGGAAAATGCCCCAAGAACAAGCAGGAACTGAAGACAGTTGCAGTAGAGGGCAGGCAGAGCATCACCAGGGATGAAACCCAGTGTCTGGTGGTGTCTATGCGTTCCAGACTTCAGGCTGTAATTGACTGCAAAGGATTTGCAACCAAGTATTAAAAAGTGAAAGTTTGATGGATGATTGTTAATCTGTCCCATTACTTTTGGTCCCTTAAAAAGTGGGAGGCACATATACAAACTGTTGTAATTCCTACACCGTTCACCTGATTTGGATGTAAATACCCTCAAAATAAAGCTGAAAGTCTGCAGTTAAAGCACATCTTGTTCGTTTCATTTCAAATCCATTGTGTTGGTGTATAAAGCCAAAAAGATTAGAATTGTGTCAATGTCCCAATATTTATGGACCTGACTGTATAATGGAGATTATGACCTTGTTGGCATCAAAAATCATACAGACAACCGATGAGGGTGTCACAGAGACAAAAGTGCCTACGACCCCATCTACTGCCTCGGGCCAGAGGCCGATGAATAATGTCTGCTTCAACTGCAGAGGAGCTGGAAATTATTGATGGGTGTGCCCAAGCCCAGTGAAGCCTGAGACACAGCTCCAAAAGCCGGGGGGAAACTCCAGTGGGCCCCGGTGAAGGAGTCAACAGGGTGCCCATCTACATTAGCTAGCTCCAGAAAACCCAACAATGCGAACAAACCCTACCATAAAAGCATAGGGAGACAGTGTTAACTGCTTTACATGACCATCATTGCCATTTTGGGTCCGAGAGGACTTTACAACTGGCGAGGGACCGATTCTATTGGCCCTGCATGCGGGCTGAAGTCGAGGGCTACTGCCACTCTTGCCTCAGGTGTATTCCAAGCAAGACCTTGCCTCACCGAGCCGCCCCAATGGGCCATCTTCAAAGCCAGGGACCACTGGAACTGGTGTGCATTGATTGCTTGGAGCCAGCTTGGAGCCTGATCTGAGTGGGCAGGGAAATATCCTGGTAATAACCGACCACTTCACTCGTTATGCCCAGGCATTTCCCACAAAGGATCAACAGGCATCCACGGTGGCCAAGATCTTAGTAGTGAAGTTCTTTGTGCACTATGGCCTGCCCCAGCGTATCCACTCCAATCAAGCAAGGGACTTTGAGAGCAGTCTCATTAAGAGACTTTTAGACCTGCTGGGCATCAAGAAGTCTAGAACCACCCCGTATCCTCCTCAATGGGATCCTCAACCAGAGAATTTAAACAGAACTCTTCTGAATATGCTTGGGACTCTAACTTCAGAACAAAAGCAACATTGGAGCAAGCACATAGCGGCTATTGTGCATGTTTATAACAGTACTGCAAATGATGCCACAGGATACTTTCCCTATCGATTGATGTTTGGGCGGGAGGCCCGGCTGCCTGTAGATCTGACTTTCGGCACATCCACGGACCATACCTCAGTTACATCCCACAGAGGGTATGTGGACCGCCTGCAGAGGAGCCTGAAGACTGCCTATGATAATGCTCACGCTGTTTCAGATGCCCAAGGACAGAGGAACAAAATACATTTTGACCTCAGGGTGCGAGTACAGGATTTACAACCAGGCGATAGAGTGCTGCTGGGGAAACTAGGTGTACCTGGGAAACACAATTTGGCTGATCGCTGGAAGCCACAGCCCTATGTTATCTGCAAACAACTCCCAGGACTGCCAGTGTACTAGATCCGGCCAGAGGGATGCACAGACCCACTAAAAACTTGGCATCGCAATCATCTGTTGCCCTTGTCAGAGGCAGTTCGTGTACCACCGCAGCCAGATTCATAGCCCACAAACACTGCCTTTTAGAGATCCCAACCAGTGACTAGATCCCAGTCTGTGCCTCTTGCTGTAGATGATGAGGACAGCAAAGTTGAAGAGATGGCAATAGACTGGTTGTGGCCATCTCACGCACCAGAGACTGCTACCACCCCTTCTTCTCTTCCCACGGTGAAAGACATTGGGATCTTCCGACCAGAGGCTCCCGAGTTTGTGCATCAGAATAAACCTCTGGAAGACCCCCAATCTTTCTTGCTGGAAGCAAAATCTCAGGGGTCTTCTTCTTTCATTGAAGCCGAAACGCAGGAAACTGAAGTGGATGTGCAGGAGGAATATGTGGCCATGGATGAAGGTGATACTAGTGTGCCTGAAACACTAGAACCTAAAGAACAGAGAGAGAGGAGGGTTATTCACCCACCCAAGAGACTAACCTATGACACTCTGGGTGAAAGCTCCGAGGAGATCTTTCTTACTTCAAAAAGGACTCCTGAAGTGCCTGGTCCTTCCACCGCAGATTTGGTGGAGGACAACCCCAACTCACCCCCTGGCACATCTATACAGGGCACTTCGGTGTCAATGACACATGGGCAGGACAGCCTCCCTACTTTTGGCAATTGGTGGGAGGCTCCTCTGTCAGCTCTGTGTCATGATATGAGCTGCTTGAGTTTGGGCTCTTCTCATGAAAATGCAAATTGTTTGTTGTTATGTGTGTATTAACCGATTTTTTTTTCGCTTGTATATAAAAAGCATGTAATAGGTCACAGATTTTTTACTCCCTTTGGGGACCAAAGGGTCTTTGGTGGGGGGAGTGTGTAGCAAGTACCTCTCCAGGCTGGTTGCATCTATGAGGGAGAGAGCTGCCTGCTAGGAGCTGCGTGGGCTTTTCACCCCCCCTTCCTTTTTCTCTCACATACACAGAGACTGACAGCCAATCAGCAAAGGAAAATGCAGCAGAGCATTGTGGAAGATGTAGTCTGGAGAGGGAAGTGACTCTGTTAGCTGGATCAGCCCTGAACTACAATACAGACAATGCAAAGCACACAGCACTGCATCTTGCAGGTCTCTCGGACCGCCATTCAACACCTGCCAGCAGGAGGGCTGTGTGTCACCAGGAGTGAGAGACTGTGGCCTATAGAGTGGAGAGCCAGATCGCCTGCCTCTGAGGTACTTCAGAGTAAAGCTCTGCCAGCTCAGAAAGCGGATCGGTTTGCAGCATCAGGACATCTGGGAGTTTCCTGCACTTCAGTCATCTGGAGTAACGTTACAGTGTGGTGGCGCCATCTTCTCATCTGACTGAGACATCAGGAGTGGAGTCCGGACCGAGCCTCATAGCCTATGAGTCTACGGTGGTGAGAGGGCACCTGCTCATTTCAGTAAAGCGTACTGTTTGCTGAGTGAGTTATTTTACAGACTGCTGTTGAGACTTGTAGTTCCACGGATGTGAATCTACTCTTTCACAGGCAACATACAGCTGAACTCTGGGGTTTGTTGTTCCCTGCGCTGTAAGGTCAGAACTGTATTACACTCACACATAAGGAGGAAGTTACAAGTGCCATATTTCTTCAGTTAAGCAGTACCATTTATTCTACAGTTTGCCTTTTTCTCTCTTTTGCCTTGTGGATTACAAATACTGCAGTTTAAACTACAGGCTAGCTGAAGATATCTGGAGTCAAAGAACTTTTACCATCATCATCTGCTGCTCTATAGGGTTGACTATGGTATTACAACCTAGGGGGAGCTATTTTTTTGGGAGATTCTGAAAACGTTGCACTGTGTTACTGTGTGCATATGTTGTGTTAGTTTATGCTGGTCTGTGTGCTGAGGCCCCAGGGGATAGATATCCAATACATGCGTTGAGGGTGTTGGATGTTCACCTTCCTGTGTACCTGTTCACATATACCTTTTCAGGTAGCGGTTGGATGTTCACCTCCCCGTGTGCCTGTTCACATATACCTTTTCAGGTAGCGAAGGTACACATTCTGTATATTGGAATTAAGTGATATTTTCCTGTCAGTTATAACTTGTGTGTTCATGCCATTTTATTATGTCTATTCTTTATCTCAAGTAAACATTTCTGAGTGGTTCATTGATATTGTGTGAGTCTCTATTTACTACCACAGCTGGTGACGTGATGCAATCCAGGGCCTCGGTAAATATACTTCATGGTTTATTATTACTGTGTTTCCTCTCTATTGCTGGGTTCCACACTAACATTGTCAAGTAGGTGTGCCAGAGGGGTTGGGCCCGTTCTTGGGGTTGAGAGGCAGAGTACAGAACCAAACATACATTAAGCGGCTCCTAGCGCTACATATTTATCATGCTATTTACAAAACGTAGTTTATTTATTATATATACACTGTGATATTAGAGCCAGAGATCATCAGCCAAGCACCTTAGTAAAAGCAAACAGTCCGTTTTACGATCAAAAACAGGCCAACAGAAAAAACAGCTGGTCCTCCAGAAGCAAAAACTGTTGATCAATTGTTGGTACAAAACAAAAATGCTTGTCTCACTGCCAGTCTCTCTTCTACTTTAACAGAGTGATTGAAATGGATGCCTAAGAGGTCCCAAAGAGAAGGTCATCAGAGTACAGCAACCTTGCTTAGCCACGCGCTAGTCCACATTGCTCATTTTGTTGTGTTTCTTCTCTACTTCACCTCACAGACTGGCACTGAGTGTTCCTCCTCTTTTTCTGGACTCTGATGCAAACGGATGAACCCTTTCAGGGTAAAAGTTCCTGTAATGAGGGGTGGAAGCTCTTTCTCACCCAAATATCCCTCTGAAACTCCAAATTTCGGGTCCCAAATGAGGACTTATCAATCCAGAGGGGACAATAAATCAGTCCTCTTCTCTCCCTTGGGTTCAGACTCACTGATCACAATTTGGGGTAAAGGGCCAATCACAGCGGTCCTTTACCACGTGATCAGCTGTGTCCAATGACAGCTGATCATGGATGCAAATACAAACCGTTTATCTGTGTTTCTTTCCTCACACTGATATCGCTAGGAGAGAAGAAGGAAGACAAAAAACGGCTTGTGGTAAAGGGACACCAACACTGATAATAAGGCCACTGATTATCAGTGTACTGATTATCAATGCAGTCCCAACAATGCCCACCAGTGTTGCCAATCAGTGACCATCAGTGCCTCATCATCAGTGTTGCCCACCAGTGCCACCTATCAGTGCCACCTATCAGTGCCACCTATCAGAGCCCATCAGTGCTACCTATCAGCGCCCATCAGTGCCACCTATCAGGGCAGCCTCATCAGTGCCCACCAGTGCTACCTATTAGTGTCCATCAGTTCCACCTATCAGTGCACATCAGTGCCATCTATAAGTGCTTCCTCATCAGTGCCCATCAGTGCAGCCTAATAATGCCCATCAGTGAAGGAGAAAAATTACGTTTGCCAAATTCTATAACAAACTATAAAAAAATATATATTTTTGAAAAATTTTTTCATTTGTTTAGAAAGAAATTGAAAACCCAGTGGTGATTAAATACAACCAAAAGACTCCATTTGTATGAAAAAATTATAAAAATGTCATATGGGTAAAGTGTAGCATGACCACGCTAAATTGTCATTCGAATTGTCATTCAAAGTGTGACAACCCTGAAAGCTGAAAATTGGCCTGGGCAGGAAGGGGGTAAAAGCGCCCAGTAAGCAAGTAGTTAAAGGGACCACACCCCAAATAGTGGGGAAACATAGCTGCCATCCAGGACCCATCCCTGCTGTCCTGTACAACACTTATCATTTTAATCTCTTCTATATTTTTTCTCTTCACAAACTTTGAATAATGTTTAGGTATTGAAGTATTGAACCTGATAATGTTCTTTTTTTTTTTTTATATTTTCTAATATATTGTCCATACACTGTATCTGATATTGTATTTGTAGCGCCCTGCTCCTGTTGATCAGGCGCTTATATGTAAATTTAGTTGGTTATCTGTTTTGTACATGGTTCAGATTTAATCTATGGCTAAATTAGCCTCTGTTCCAGCATTGGCTGTGTTGCGTGTAGTTCCACATTGCTGTCTGAAGGTGTCGTTGTCACCACAGGCCAGCATTGAAAAGCAACAGGCTGAAGTGTATTGAGTTCTCTTCTTTCTCAGAAGTAACTCGGCAGAGGTTGTCCACTTCTATGCATTCTGGGAAAGAGCACTTAGGGGGCAGACGCCATTTTTGGTTCTCTTTTACCTGCTGGCCCTCCTGGCCTAAAGGTATGTGACAGTTCTTTCCTGTCCCTGGACTATGCTGGCCTGAGGCTTCGTTACTAAGAGTAGGCCCAGAGGTCGTCTGGGGCTCATTGGTTTAGAGGTGGTCCTGTGCTGTCTGTCCTGCAGGAAGAAGCCAAGCAATTGAGGAGATCCAGGGGAGGACTCATCTTGGAGAGGACCGTGCAGAAGACTGGTGTCTCAAGAGGGGCCTGGTGACTCAATTGGAGGATGCATCCTAACCTAATCTACCGCACAATACTGCCGGGTCAGCTTAAAGATTCTGGTACTGTGTTGCTGTTCATCTAAAACTATTTCATCCTGTGGCAGATGATCGTACAGCTATTTTGTTGTTCTAAAGTCTGTGGCAGAGCCTTTTTGTTCGTGCTTCGCTCCGGCTGCTAGGTCAGTGAGAGGGACCTATCCGTGTGGGCAAAGATCTTTGGACTGAAAGTATATTCGTCTCTAAGATTTTCAATCCCTCAGTGATCTGAAAAAGGTATTTGAATTTTCCTGCAACTCCCTTTCTACCTCTTCACTGCTACTTCTTTCAAGTTTTTCATTAAAGCATTGAAAAATACTAAAGTGACTGGTGCATAAATTGTTGGATACAAAGCTCAACATGGACTCTAGGTTCCTGATGTGGTGAAGCTACAGGTAAGGGGTGATGGCAACAACCCAATTTATTTCAGCAGCTCCTTTGGGGGTTTGTGCTACATATTTTTATATAATCTATATCCATATGCTGATGAAAGGCACACAGTAAATGTCCTGAAATGCGTTATCAATAAATAAATAAAAAGATATGTTGTATACATAAAAGGTTTACAATATTGTTCCAAGACAATTCAACACACATTTATTTTCTGAATGATCTTTATTAAGATAGTGATATTTGTTAACACAATTTAACACAGAATAATGCAAAAAACCATTGCTGACTTTAGTGCAACATCTCTGATTTCTGACTGCTATAAAACCCGGAGGCCAACATAATTCTATTTGGCTCGATTTGGCTCCAGATGAATGCTCTTACTCCCCTTTGCATCCTACAATGAATAGCATAGCTCTATAATCAGCGAGATCACTGACATTGCGTCTCCTCTGCACTGCATAGTAATCAATGACTAAACCCACCTTACCAAAGGCGTTTTTTACAAACTCCTCATTACATTTAAAACAATGGAACCGTTCTGCTCCAGCAAACCAGTAAGTTTCATCTAATAACGCAATAAGTAACAGTTGGCCTCCGGGTTTTAGTAGCTTTATTGTCTTCTCCAGATTCTTCATGTATTCATCTTCATTTTTACTAATAATTTCCAGTATCCACATATTGATAATACAATCAGCAAGTGGTAGTAGCACCGGGGAAGATATGTTTTCCTGTTCAAAATCACATTTAAAAATCTGCGTGATGGATGACCTTAGGCGCATTTCTTTCTCCTGAAGTTGATCTCTGAAAGAAAAAAACCCATAATTTGGACATTACAGGAAATATTTCAATATACAGTGATATAATGTGATAAGCAATTCTGCCAAAATTCAGTTAGACTGTAATTTGACAAGTTAAAATAAAATTGTCATACCAGTGTAGCGCTACCCCCGTAGGATTTAATAATGGCAGTGTTCCCCACTACTGCACAGCCAGTCACACAGCATTTCCTTCTTGTTACCAGACACAGTTATCAGACCTTTGGCTTTTTTTGTTGTTTTATTAGGGAATGATAACTAGGATGGGGTAAGGGCAGGGCCATCTTAATAGCATCATGGGCCCCTGGGCAAAGTAATGCACTCGGGCCCCTACCAGCTTGCCCCAATTTATGCACCTACTTTCAAGAAATAAAATATAAATATTTGATAGAATATATAGCATAAAATACATTTTACAAAAAGGAAAACATTCCATAAATCAAAGACTAATCAACACAAAGGGAACAGTACAGTGGGGAATGCAGAAAGTCACAGTACCGTAGGGGTCAGGAGGGCATAATACTGGGATCAGGAGGGCACAGTATGGGTTCTGGGACCATCTTGGGACAGTTTAGTAAAAAGCATGAATGTCCCAGACAGTTGGCAAATATGATGTAATGCAAGATTATTGCAGGGCCCCATGCACCTGGGGCCCCTGGGCAGTACCAAGGAGTGCCCTTGCATTAAGATGGCCCTGGTTAAGGGAATATGGGATACCCAACTTGAAAATGTCCAACAATTAAAACCGGGAACAACTTCCTCCCTATTTACAGATTCCCCTTCTTCCTTCCACCTGCACAAACTTGGTTCCATTGTACAGCTCCTGCTGGCTAACTCCTGGGGGAACTAACAGTCCCTAGTTAGTTCAGCAATAGCCCATTACAGGCTTTGAACAGTCCCTTGGTAAACTTGCAATGTGGAGTGAACAGCATCTCACACAACCTTCTACCTCTTCATAGACACTTGTCCCAGTTCTACTGCTTGCAGAAATGCTAGCCCACCTGGCTGCAACCAGCCCACTTGGCTGCTTTCTCTTCCCACTCCTGTAATGGGATCCTTCCAGGCCAGCCTCCCAAGCTCCAACCCAAGGTAAAACTCCTCCTGGCAGGGGTCCCTCAAGGGCCACCGACAGACTCTCTTCAACACTGCTTGTCCTTCTGCCACTAAACTCCTCTGCTGGCATTGCTCATTAGTTCCCTGCCAGGCCCCCAACCTAGGGATTGGCTAGGACCCCTAAATATTCAAGGCAAACCCTCCTAACTTTCGCCCACTATCTTTTAGAATGTTCTCCATCATTCTAGAAATAGGGTGGGGCATCAGAGAGCTGCTATGAGTCATCCAGCCCTGGCCTCTAATAACCCTGACCTAGATCCAGTGACTCAGGTTTATCCCTGGGCCAGACTATAGTTTGCCTAACCACTTCAGCCCCGGAAGGATTTACCCCCTTCCTGACCAGAGCACTTTTTGTGATAAGGCACTGCGTCACTTTAACTGACAATTGCGTGGTCGTGCAACGTTGCACCCAAACAAAATTGACGTCCTTTTTTCCCACAAATAGAGCTTTCTTTTGGTGGTATTTGATCACCTCTGCGGTTTTTATTTTTTGCGCTATAAACAAAAAAAGAGCGACAATTTTGAAAAAAAAGCAATAATTTTTTTACTTTTTGCTATAATAAATATCCCCCAAAAATATATAAAAAAAACAAAGTGTTTCCTCAGTTTAGGCTGATATGTATTCTTCTACATATTTTTGGTAAAAAAAATCGCAATAAGTGTATATTGATTGGTTTGCGCAAAAGTTACAGCGTCTACAAACTAGGGGATAGTTTTGTGGCATTTTTATTAATTCATTTTTTTTGTTATTAGTAATGGTGGCGATCTGCGATTTTTATCATGACTGCGACATTATGGCGGACACATCAGACACTTTTGACACCATTTTGGGACCACTGTCATTTATACAATGATCAGTGCTATAAAAATGCACTGGTTACTGTGTAAATGACACTGGCAGGGAATGGGGCGGTCAAGGGGGTAAGTGTAAACGTATATGTGTCACCGGCGCAAAAAAATAATTTTTTTTTGTATACCAAACAATAGTATTTCCCTTAAAATTTGAGTTGCTGCATTCAAAAAAGACCATTAGGTGAAAAAAATTATTAGTATGTGTGTTGAGTGCGCTACTCTGTTTTCAATACACCACTCCGTTTAACATTGTGTATCCCCAAACATTTCTAAACCCATAACCTATACCTTAATTAATATTAAATAATATTTCCATAGACATCAATATATAGGACAACGTGCCACAAAATTCACAATGCTCCAGCATATGGAAAAAAAACCCACATTCATGTGTGTATGAATTTAAATATGTGATTTTCACAAAAAAATATATAAAATATTGGAAAACACTACAAAGGATAATCTCAGAAAGTTGTATAGTGTCCAAAAGTCCATGTGCAAAGTGCAATGTGCAATAAATTCAAAGGTTACTGTGCAGCCTTCCTTCAAGTTCACAACATTTGTCATCCGTGATACATCATGATATATTCACCACTTCCGTGACAAACCACCACCATAAGGATTGGCCACTCACCAGATGTTTAATGAACAATGCGCCTTTGGTTCATTAATAGGGATAACCACTCCACCTGGTACATATATGTGCTGTCCCCAATGCGTTACACATAAGCCTTAGTTTTCCTCATAGAAAATATATGAACCACGATCATTGCGCAATAAGTTTAAAAAGCTGTTTTAGGATGGGTGTAAAGGTGGCGTGGTTACCGTGTGCGATATGGACTTCGTCCACACTCGGCTTGCACTTCACCCCTCGCTCTCGTCCGTACCGGACGTAAAATAATCACGTGATACGGACGAGAGCGAGGGGACGAAGTCCATATCGCACACCGGTAACCACGCCACCTTTACACCCATCCTTAACTGCTGGAACAGCTTAGTGCCGGCTCGAAGGCACTTTTTAATGTGAGTTTATATTATTTTTATTTGGCTAAAATAAACAGCTTTTTAAACTTATTGCGCAATGATCGTTGTTCATATATTTTCTATGAGGAAAACGAAGGCTTATGTGTAACGAATTGGGGACAGCACATATATGAACCAGGTGGAGTGGTTATCCCTACTCATGAACCGAAGGCGCATTGTTCATCAAACATCTGGTGAGTGGCCAATCCTTATGGTGGTGGTTTGTCACGGAAGTGGTGAATATATCATAATGTATCACGGATGACAAATGTTGTGAACTTGAAGGAAGGCTGCACAGTAACCTTTGAATTTATTGCACATTGCACTTTGCACATGGACTTTTTGACGCATGGGGACTTGACGGGGACTTCCCTGTGGCATTCCCCGTGACGTCAGAGGGGGGTGGGGTCACCCATTGCGTAACCCCGCCCCTTCTGATGTCACGGGGAATGCCACAGGGAAGCCCCCGTCAAGTCCCCGTGCGTCAGATGAGGGTGGGGTCACCAGTGGCCCCTCCCCCCGTTATTTAAAAACCGTCAGAAGAGGAGAAGCGTCACACAGCGGGAGCCTCCCTCCATGCCATCGTGGATGCGGAGCGGCCCGAGGACAAGAAGATAAGGAGATGCCGGATGAGAACACCGGAGGAAGAACCAGAAGAACCATAAGAACCAGAAGAAGATGGAGGAAGAAACTGAAGGAAGATAGAAGATAGAAGAAAGAAGATAGAAGAAAGAAGAAGCATTTAAATAAAGAAATTGTCAAAAACTGCCGCTTGTCATTTTTAACATTTTTGACAGTTTTTTTGTAAAATGGTAGGGGTACTTTTGTACCCCCTTACCATTTCACACAGGGGGGAGGGCCGGGATCTGGGGGTCCCCTTGTTAAAGGGGGCTTCCAGATTCCGATAAGCCCCCCGCCCGCAGACCCCCACAACCACCGGGCAAGGATTGTGGGGATGAGGCCCTTGTCCCCATCAACATGGGGACAAGGTGTTTTGAGGGGCTACCCCAAAGCACCATCCCAATGTTGAGGGCATGTGGCCGTGTACGGTTCAGGAGGGGGGTGCGCTCTCTCGTCGTCCCCTCTTTTCCTGCGGCCTGCCAGGTTGCGTGCTCGGATAAGGGTCTGGTATGGATTTTTGGGGGGACCCCACGCCGTTTTTTTTTTTTTTATTTTGGCGCAGGGTTCCCCTTAAAATCCATACCAGACCTGAAGGGCCTGGTATGGAATTTAGGGGGACCCCCCACGTCATTTTTTTTTTAAATTTTAAATCAGGGTTCCCCTGTGGGGAATTCCCATGCCGTTTTTATCAATGAACTTTTATGTGTATTGTCGGACCGGCAATTCATTAATAGCCGCGAGTAGTTTTAAATGACTTTTTTTCCTTTGAAATGTCATTTTGCTGTCAGACTGTTCTAAACACGGGAAACATGCGCCCCTTTACAGGCATACTATAGACACCCCCCAGGTACGAAATTTAAAGGGATATTACACTTTTATTGTTTCACTTTAAGCATTAAGCAGGTCCCCAAACACTTTTTATGACAATAACTTGCATATAAGCCTTTAAAATTAGCACTTTTGATTATTCATGTTCGTGTCCCATAGACTCTAACGGTGTTTGCGTGTTCAAACTAATTTTTTGCCTGTTCACAAGTTCTGGTGCGACCCGAACAGGGGGGTGTTTAGCTCATCCCTAATCAAGAGGAAGAAAACTCTAATTCAAATAAACAACAAGATGGTAGTATCCTATTTTCCGAAGCAAGGGAGAATGAAATGCAATACCATCCTCAAGGAGACCAAACCAATGAGCGCTGCACAGTGCATTCTGCGTCCTGATTGGGCAAAGCTTTGCCCAATCATGGTGCAGTGTAAGCTGGCTGTTACGGAGCAGGGCCGGGAAGCCGGCCACAGGCCCAGCATGCACCAGTCCATGAAGTCATAAGAGGGCAGTGACACTGGGTGACGTAGCCAGGTGGCTCCACCCCTTACCTATATAAGAAATGTCAACGAGCAGAGCAGGCATTCAGCGGGAGGTCGTCCCAGGAGACGGGAGTGTTTTTTAATTTATTTATTTTTTCATGTTGGCGGGCGGAGTTATTGACAATGGATTTACATTGAGGGACACAATTTTTTAGGTTTTCACAATGGAGGGCGGGAACTGGGAGCCTTCAGACTCCGATAAGCCCCGCACCTGCAGACCCCACAACCACCGGCCACGGTTTTGGGGATGAGGCTCTTCTCCCCATTAACATGGGGGCAAGGTGCTTTGGGGTGGGGAGGCAAAGCCCCCCTGCCCAAAGCACCCACCCCCCATGTTGAGGGCATGTGGCCTGGTATGTTTCAGGAGGGGGGACCTGACCTGCCAGGCTGAATACCCGGATAAGGGTCTGGTATGGATTTTGGGGGGACCCAAACCATTTTTTTTTGGTGCGGGGTTCCCCTTCAAACCCCATCCAGGTCCGAAGGACCACTTTACAGGCACATTTAGGGGACCCCCCAGGCACTATATTTAAAGGAATTTTTCATTTTTATTGTTGCACTTTGAGCATAATTAAAATCAATGCTCCTGAAAAACCTCCCTGGAGGTATGATTATTTCAGATTTTTGCGTTTCAAAGCGGTACAATTATTTTGCATAGAAATTTGGCGTTTTATATTGTAGGCCTGTAATTCTAAGCAATAACACACTTAAATCTGTCCACCAAGAGTCTAGTAGATATCCCGGGTATGATGAAGTTTTAAACACAAAATCATAAATTATAATATAATAAATAAATATAAATAATTATAAAAAATAATAATATAATAATAATAAAATACATTTCCCCACGATTCACTATCGTTCAATTCTGCAAGTGTTCTAATTTACTATCACTGTTTTCTAGCTGGTCTAAAACCACTTTTGACGTAAAGGGAGACTTTTTGGTTGCTATGGACAATTTCCATTTTCCAGGCAGCAAGAACAGTATATATCATATAAAACTGCATGCAGGGCACTGGACAAAGCACTAGGGACAAAAGGGATGTGAAATGATTTCATACAGTATTGTAATCTGTAACATTACTGTGTACTGTATGTGGTATGAATTTTCACTTTTTTAAATTTGCCGCCAGGCTCCGCCCCCCTGCGTCATCATGACGCTCGCAGGGAACAGAGCCCGGCACAGAGAGGCTTCGGGTGGAGGACAGAGCCTGCGGAAAAAGCAGAGGGACATCGCAGGATCCTGGGGACAAGGTAAGTATACCGCACCAGGATCGTGAGATGTAATCCCGAGTGTGGCTCGGGGTTACCGCTAATGGTGCTGAAATTTAACCCCGAGCCACACTCTGGAAAACCGCCAGGAAGGTTAAGGATTCATATCTCCCAGGGCATGTATGGATGGCTAATGGGTGTGTAAAATTATAGAAAACTGCAATTCTTGTGGTTTTATACTGTGATCTGTCCCCATATACCCACAAAGACTGCTGCCAAATCATGATCTTTCATATCCAACACATCTTATTTTAAATGGTTTTAAGTGTTTTTCATCTAGTTTATGTTAAGAGAAATGTGAATAAAGATTTGTTGATTTTTTAAATATATACCGTATTGATCGGCGTATAACACGCACTTTTCCCCCCTTAAAATCAGGGGAAAATCGCGGGTGCGTGTTATACGCTGATCCCCTGTGATCCCCCGCTAACTGTGAGCAGAGCGATCGCCGGCCGCCGATTTGAAAATGGCACCGCCGGCGCCGAAATACACAGAGCCGGTCCTCGGCTCTTCTCGGTCACTTTCGGCTCCATTCAAGCGCCGCCCATATACAGATAGCCGAGTCTACTCAGCTAGGTTTGGCTAGCTCCACTCACAGTCACGCCCAGTCCCGCCCTATGATGGACACAGGGACTGGGCGTGACTGTGAGCAGAGCTAGCAGAATCTAGCCGAGTACACTCGGCTATCTGTATATGGGCAGCGCTCGGCCCCGCTCACAGTCACGCCCATCCCGGGCGGGACTACGAGTGGAGCCGAAAGTGGCCGAAAGTGGCAGAAAGTCATCGAGAGCCACTGAGAAGAGCCGAGGACTGGCTCTGTGTATTTTGGCGCTGGCGGCGCCATTTTCAAACTGCAGTGACACTGACAAGTCACTGCAGTTTAACTGCAGCCTGGGCAAGGCTGCAAATGGACACAGACAAAGCTGCAGATCGGCACTGACAAAGCTGCAAGGCTGCAAATGGACACTGATAAGGCTGCAAATGACACCAAGGCTGCAGGGCTGCAAATGACTGCAAGGCTGCAAATGACACTGGACAAGCATGCAGATGGACGCTGTGCAAGGCTGCATTGATGGACATTTAAATGTAAGTTTTTTCCTTAAAACATTTTTTTCCTTATAATTCCCTCCTAAACTTGGGGTGCGTGTGATACGCCGATAAATACGGTATTTGTAAATTTAATTGTCCTTCAGGGTATATCTCTACTAGGGCACGATTATATTGATAAACATTTATTGCAGAGTCTGGGACACATTCATAGACCATATAGGAAAACATAAACTCAGTCCAATCAATTCAGGTGCAAAGCAAATTTTAAGTTTTCTTCAAAGTGGCCTGGATATGAATCTATGGGACAATACTATAAGAGTTCATATTTTGGCCGTGCCAGCATTCTCAGCAACCAGATAGGCTTTTCATCCAAATGTAATTCTAACGCCTATATGATGAGTACACCTTAACAGGAACATTGTGGGATTTGAATGTTGTTCTTTAAGATACCAACTATAGCACCCTCCTAGTTAGGTTGCTAATAGGTTTAGGTAAATTTAGTTTTTGGCCCCTCTGTAACTCTAGAGGAGCAGGATTGGATTTTGGTTGTTCTGGGTTCTGCTGGTTGCAGCTACTTCCACCTGTATTCTGGAAAGTTCTGTAACATAGTGGGTTGGAAGAGGCAAACCCTCCCTGGGCTGAAAATTAATGCAGCCTCAACCAATCCTTTGTCAGAGGTAGACTATGGGTCTACCTTTAAGAAGTTACCTACTATTAGAGGGTGTCATCTGTTAAAGTGTACACTAGATTTGGAGTATCCCAAGGCTCATCCTATACCCTAGTTAAGTTATTCAGGCAATAAATCCTAAAAAGATACTTTCTGCCTGGTTATTGCATGGTGAGACTGAAAACTGCTGTGTGCCTGGCTGCTATGCATCCAGTAAGGAATATAACCTTGGACAAACAGCGAGACTAGTTTGGGGTCTGCGCTACACAACATTTGGAGCTTAGTTCCGAAAACACCATCTTTCATGGCTATACCATCTAGTCTTATGCCCCGTACACACGATCGGACTTTCCGACAACAAAACCGTGAAATTTTGTTCGGAGGTTGTTGGCTCCAACTTGTCTTGCATACACACGGTCACACAAATGTTGGCCAACAATTATGAATGTGGGAACGTGGTGACGTACGACGAGCCGAGAAAAAGGAAGTTCAATAGCCAGTGCGGCTCCTTCTGCTTGATTCCGAGCATGCGTGAACTTTTCTGCGTCGGACTTGTGTACGCACGATCGGAAATTCCGACAACAACGTTTTTGGAGGAAAATTCGAGAACCTGCTAGTCAACATTTGTTGGCGGAAAGTCCGACAACAAATGTTTGATGGAGCATACACACGGTCGGACTTTCAGCCAACAAGCTCACATCCAACATTTGTTGTCAGAAAATCCGTTTGTGTGTACGGGGCATTAGAGTTTCTGAAAAACAGGCGCTAGGCCATAAAGAGCTTTGCCTATGTTTTTTTGTTGTTGAAAAATGTGATCTTTATTAAATCATCACACATGGGAGATTATATAGAACATACTGTTTACAAGATGGCAAATACAAGTACATGCAAAGGAAGAATCTCCCAATAGTACAACACTATACAGTACAATGGACAGTGTAGTACAATATTGCAATCGCTAACAAAGAGGTTGAGTCCTAGTAACAAGGTATCCATGTCAACTGAGTACAAATAACAGGATTTGTGGTAGTATGCATGACTTTTTTTGGGGAGGGGTATTTGTGTTGGGGGGATTTAGGGGATGCAAACGTCAAATTTGACATTCCTCACCAGGTCCCTGGCATCCCGGACCCCCAACTCAGTACACCCAACCCGGAGCACTAAAACATCCGGGGGCCTGTCGACTCTAGAATAGTAATGAAATGCAGGGAGAAACTTAGAGCAATAGGCATAATGCAGCAGGCAAAATTAAGCATACCCAATAAGGACTGCAATTGTTCAAGCCTAACCCTCTTCGCTGTCGAGACCTCATCAACCATCCGATGCAGATCTTCCAATTTGTCAATCGGCAAGCGTCATTCCATCATTTGCGTGTCAATGACAATACCCCAGAATTGTATGACCGTGGCTGTACCCTCCCTTTGTTGCAATAGATTCCAAAGTGTGTAACAAAACAGAACAAACCGAGGAGTCTGGGGGGCCAATGCAAAGGAAATTATTGAGATATTGTATCACCGATCTTACCTACATCTCCTCCCATACCACCATTTACCGAAGGTCCTAAAAACCTCAAAAGAGGCACAAGAAATGGAACAGCCCATCGGGAGACAGCAGAAAGAACTGCCCATCCCAAAACAACTCAGCAAATGTCGGCTCCCAGGGTGAAAGCAGGCGAAAAGCAGATTTGATATCTGTCTTCGCCAACAACAATCTAAGGCCATAACATTGCACCCAACCGACTGCAGCATCAAAGGATGTATACGACACCAAAGCCAAGTCCGGAGAAATGGCATAGTTCACCGAAGCTCCCTTCGGATACTACAAATGGTGTATTAACCTAATTTTTTGTTGGGTTCCCTTTTTGGGGACCACCCCCAACGGAGACACCTGCAAAGACAGACTGGGCGGAAGGTCAAATGGTCCAGCCATTCTCCCAAGTTCCACCTCTTTTGCCAATTTGTCAGAAACAACCTGAGGAAAAAAACACGTGGATTTCAAATATCAAAGCAGTGAAGATGGAGCCACCAGTACAGAACGCAAAAATCATGAGCAAATCTATCAGCCAGGAAATTTGCCACCTCCCTCTGTGGATATCTACCTAGATATGCATGCACCCTTGGGCCTCAGGGATGGGGAAGAAGACCCAGCCAGGTCACAACGGGCCAATAACTCCCAAAAACCTGCAAAAAATGGTGTCCAAAACCAGCACGGCACCTGAGGTCCCGACAGCAGATCCTGAAAAAAGCCGTCTGGGGGCACCTGAACCTCCCGCCTACCTGACACTCCTGAAAAAACCCTTGTGGAACCCCTAAACTAACCGTCCCACCCTGACAATCAGAAAAAGACATAGAGTGTGACTTACCAAGCTGCAGTTGAGCTGAACCACGACCAGCCATTCATCCAGATCCCAGCTGGCTCCGCAAGGCAGGGCGCCTCTCAGTCGACTGCCCGTCATCATCTTCTCTTGTGACCTCACAAGATGCTGCAGAATATTCCAACTGCGTCAACGTCCCTTGCGCCCTGCGTTCTGGTGACTCTGGCTCAGGGCTCCCAGAAGCGTCATCATCTGCCCCAGCCACATCTTGCAAGGATGATGAGCGGGTACCTTAGAACCCTTACCTGCAGCAGGGACATGCTGTCTCTTTAAGGGGGTGGTTCCCCCAACTCAAGTCTCTGGCTGCTTCCACTGGCATTACCAGGCTGCAGCGACGTTGGAGGGCCAGCAGGGGGCACCCGAACCCTCCTGCTGCCCATAGCTGATCTAATTGCTGGCCAAGCTCCTCTCTGCACTGAAGGCACAGAGAGTACCGACGGCTCTGGATCCCCATGGCGGCAGTGGGCAGGGGAGTAAAGTGGACCCCCTCCGTGCGATCTCCTCCAGCATCCAGGGCAGATGATCTCCCGCCAGGAGCAGCTGAGGGGTCATGACACCCCCCACTGCATGTTCCCGATCATCTCTTTTGCCACCCGCCACTTGGCACCTCAGCAGGGGGTACAGCCGCAAACTCCAGCATCTAAAGAGAGGGGGAATAGGGGGAGCAAGAGCAGGATACCCCCTCCCTCTGGTGGCGAGAATTCCTCCCGGGGCCACCGCTGGGACTTGGAGCAGGAAGCCCAGCGGCAGGCCCTGGAGGGTCCCTGAGACAAGGGCTCCTATGTGGATGCTGGACATGGGGGACAGGTGAAGGACTCACACACTCGGGAGGGGGAACCCTCCCAGACCGTTTCCGAGCAGATGGGGAAGTAGCAGGTGAGGGAGCCACTCCCAAAACCCAAGCATGTCTGATAGCTGCTGTTGCAGCCACTGCGGGCCCTGATCCTCTGCTGCAGCCCTGACCTGGCCCAACAAGGCCTCTACTTTACTCATTCTGTCTCTCTCTTCCAGCAGGGGGGCGACCTAAGCTGCCACTTCTCCTTACTCCTTGGAATGTGAGAGAACTACCTCACCACAAAGACCCTCTAATCTGAATCCTGCCCCTTCGACCTCTGCCTCCAATCAGGTAAGGGCTACACCCCCACTAAACACACTAACCTAGCTGACCATTCCCTGACCTCGTTCCTCCCTTAGTCATGCAGCCCCTCAGTCCATTTTCTCCTCCAGGTCTTACTGTTAGGTGATCACTAAAAAGTGAATATACAAATGAAAGATAAAATAATTTGATAAGTTTAGACCCCTAAACAAAGGTCAATTGTGCAGGAAATTGCATCTAAAGGGTTAATAAAAAGTGCTCCAGCTGTGTAACTTAATAATATCAGCCATGGCTCACACATTTAGCAAAGTGTCAGATTGAGACATCCAAGGAACCATTATATTTGCAGATAAACCATCAAAAAGTCTCAAAAAAGGTAATTTGTCCAACTGTTCACAACAGTCCATATGATCCAGTCAGAGACAAGAACGTAGCCTCATTGTTGAGATTGTTTAGACCTGTGTACATGCTGGGATGTGCCCCAGTTGACAACTCATTCACCAGAGTAGTACCTTCAGGTGAGGCATAAATCATAAGGAATGAAGATAAGAATAAATATAAATATAAATGGACCAAGCAGCAAGATCCTGTATAATAATCAGGCTCTAAAGTGCATAGTTTCAATAAGTACACAATGGACCAAAGCCCGACCAGGGAACCCGGATGTACTCACTGTGACCCATGATAAATGCTTAAGGGTACCCGCTCATGTTGTCAAGGTCCCACGAGTTGGATGCTGCTGACTAGGGTTGAGCTTCGAGTTCCAGTCGAACTCATGTTCCCCTACCATTTCACAAAAAAGTGTCAAAAATGTTAAAAATGACAAGAGACAGTTTTTGACAATTCCTTTATTTAAGGTCTTCTTCTTTCCATCTTCTTTGGGTCTTCTTCCTTCCTTCTTCCTTCGGTTTCTTCCTCCATCTTCTTCTTTCTCTGGTTCTTCCTCCGATCCTCTGCTTCTTGCTCCGGTGTTCTCGTCCGGCATCTTCCTCCACGGCGTCTTCTTCCCCGCTTCGTTCTTGGGCCGCTCCTCATCCATGGGAAGCTCCCGCTGTGTGACGCTTCTCTTCTTCTGACACTTCTTAAATTACTGAGGGCGGGGCCACCCGGTGACCCCGCCCCCCTCTGAGGCACGGGGACTTGACGGGGACTTCCCTGTGGCTTTCTCCGTGATGTCAGAGGGGGCGGGGTCACCCGGTTACGTAATGGATGACCCTGCCCCTTCTGACGTCACGGGGAATGCTACAGGGAAATCCCCAACAAGTCCCTGTGTGTCAGAGGGGGCGGAGTCACCGGGTGGCTCCACCCTCCATTATTTAAGAAGTGTCAGAAGAAGAGAAGCTTCACACAGCGGGAGCCTCCCATGGATGCGGAGCGGGCCAAAATCAAAGCGGGGAAGAAGACGCCGTGGAGGAAGATGCCGGACGAGAACACCAGACAGAGCAAGTAGCAGAGGATCGGAGGAAGAACCAGAGGAAGAAGAAGATGGAGGAAGAAACCGAAGGAAAAAGGAAGGAAGAAGACCCGAAGAAGATGGAAAGAAGAAGACTTTAAATAAAGGAATTGCCAAAAACTGTCTCTTGTCATTTTTAACATTTTTGACACTTTTTTTGTGAAATGGTAGGGGTACCCTTACCATTTCACACAGGGGGGGGGTCGGGATCTGGGGGTCCCCTTGTTAAAGGGGGCTTCCAGATTCTGATAAGCCCCCCGCCCGCAGACCCCCGCAGACCCCCACAACCACCGACCTCATCAACATGGGGACAAGGTGCTTTGGGGGGGCCACTACCCCAAAGCACACTCCCAATGTTGAGGGCATGTGGCCTGGTATGGTTCAGGAGGGGGGGCGCTCTTTCGTCCCCCCTCTTTTCCTGTGGCCTGCCAGGTTGCATGCTCGGATAAGGGTCTGGTATGGATTTTTGGGGGGACCCCACGCCATTTTTTTTAAATTTTGGCACGGGGTTCCCCTTAAAATCCATTCCAGACCTGAAGGGTCTGGTATGGATTTTTAGGGGGACCCCCACGCCATTTTTTTTTAAAATTTTGGCACGGGGTTCCCCTTAATATCCATACCAGACCTGAAGGGCCTGGTATGGAATTTAGGGGGACCCCCATGCCATTTTTTTTTAATTTTAAATCAGGGTTCCCCTGTGGGGAAATCCCTTGCCGTTTTTATCAATGAACTTGTATGTGTATTGTCGGACCGACATTTCATTAATAGCCGCAAGTAGTTTTAAATGAATATTACACTTTTATTGTTTTACTTTAAGCATTATTAAAATCACTGCTCCTGAAAAAAACTGCAGTTTTTAAAACTTTTTTGCATTGATACATGTCCCCTGGGGCAGGACCCAGGTCCCCAAACACTTTTTATGACAATAACTTGCATATAAGCCTTTAAAATTAGCACTTTTGATTATTCATGTTCGAGTCCCATAGACTTTAATAGATTTTTTGCCTGTTCGCATGTTCTGGTGCGAACCGAACAGGGGGGTGTTCGGCTCATCCCTGCTGCTGACTAGTAAGGGTGCAGGCTGAGGGGAGGTCCGCCCAGACCCAAAGCATACTGCAGAACTAGGAAGAGATATTCCAGCTGCCGCACACCTCACCTGGCCCAAGTGGTTAGCAGGTAAAAGGTAACTCTGTGTAACTCTAAACGGGTAACCTGTAAAAGTGTTTAAAGAATCGCCTATGGAGAATTTTAAGTAACAAAGTTAGGCACCATACCACGGGTGTACGCAATTTTAAAGTGACATGTTAGGTATCTATTTACTTGGTGTAACATCATTTTTTAAATTTTACCAAAAATTGGGTATTATATTGTGTTTGTATGCAAGTAAATTCATTAAAGTTTATTTAAAAAAAACAAATATTGTACCTCGATTTGGGATTTTTAGGGCAATGTAGTGATCAGAAAATTATTAGGTTAAAAGTCAATTTTTATTATTAGTACAAAAGCGAATAGAATACAAGTCAAACATACAAATACATATTTTGACTGAGTGTTTTTAAGAAAAAAAGGCATCAGATACATGAAAACAAGTGATGCATCCTCCTGCTAAATACAAACACCATCCAAGTTGATACGATGGCGTCCGATAGCAGATTTCCAACACGTTTCAACTTTATTATCAAAGCAAAGTCTTCCTCAGGGAAGGATTGCATCACATTCTAAAATTTCAGAAAACAACATAATTACTAGTGATATATATACATACATATGGCCCATATCTAGAAAAAACACATTTTTACTGAAAAATAACAAATGCGACTTACATTGGAGCATGTAGCTACAAAAAATGCTTTCGCAGTGCTGGCAGGGAACCTAGTCACCAATTTGTCTGAACCGCTTATTATCCTCTACGGGACGGCCTGGTATGCTTTAGAAAAAGACCGATATTCGGCAGCCATAAATAGCAAAAAGGCTGAAAGACATGGATGGCACTTAAATAAGAATTTAAGTTTAAAAGGGATAAAGAAATATATATGAATCAAAAATAGGAATATTGGTAGTTATTAGGGAACTCTGTCTCCCAAAACAACCACCAAGTAAGAAAATCCCCCAGTCAACATACCTTAAGTTTTGTTATATAGCATGTGCAGGTAAAATTCCCATTTATAGGTGACAGGGAGCTCTGGTCCTGGAGTTCCTCTCTTATTGAAAGCCAGTTGTGAAATGCTGCCCTTGGCTGTCCCTGGCGTCCTAATATAGGGGATATGGGCGTGGTTATGTGGTGGGCATGGCCCAGATCAAGGAGTGATCTCCTATTGATTGGTGCAGTGTAAGGGGCGTGGCCTAGATTGGCCGCCGTCACTGTCAGAACACCTCCTTTTAAGGTAAATAAAGAAAGAACATTGCCTCCTTTCTTTGTTGTCTGGGTGACGGAAAGAACATTGCCTCCTTTCTTTGTTGTCTGGGTGACGGATGCCTCCAGCCTAACATAGGCTGGAGGGGAGCGTCTCCCAGTTCTCTTTGCTGTCTAGGCAACGGGCGCCTCCCGCCACGCTTCCCCCATCGCAACGTCAAGCCCTCCTCCTTCTGTGTGTACTACAGAGTGTGGGCGCGGTGTCATGGGGAGGAGGAGAGGCGCGCCTGGTTGCTGAGGCAAATCCTAATACAGGAAGTGTTTCAGTGTGTGTGGCGTCGGAATCACATGACTCCGGCGTTCACACACTTAAGGAAGGAAGAAGAAGGATAAATAAAATGTACTGTGTATAGCGCTGTGTAGCGCTGTTAATTAGTTTCATTCATTTCTCAATTCATTAAAGATTATTTCTTCCCAAAAAAAATGTGTTTGAAAATCCTCTCCACAAATACCCATTATTTTACTCTATAGGGCCTCTGCTAAATATATATATACAGTATATATAATGTTTAGGAGTTCTAAATAATTTTCTAGCAAAAAAAAATTTAGATTTTTACATGTATGTGAGAAGTGTCAGAAGGAAGTTGTTACATCAAGAAATAGTCTTGCCAATTTTCCCAAACTTATCATAGACCAACTTCATGCTCTTACCATCCAAATTTACCTGTAAAAGAGCAGAATATGGTGCCACAGAAAATGTATTTGTACTACCATGAAGACCATGCAAAAGACAGCCAGCGACTTCCAGAACCATTTTCCTAATGGCTAGAAAAAAAATCATCAAAAAGGCATACTGTGTCCAGGGCATGGAAGTTCCAATTGGTATTACAGAATATTCATGAGAGCTTTATCTTTGTCTATAGCAGTGATCTCCAAACTGTGGCCTGAGGGGCAGATGTTTTTTCCCACTGATGTCGGGACCTTCTCTACTACCAACGTCCACAGTCCTGCCTTCCTAAAGTCTGAAGGACAATAAACTGGCCCTTTGTTTAGAAAGTTTGTACACCATTGGTCTATAGCAGGGGTCTCTAAACTATGACCCTTCAGTTGTTCAGTAACTACAATTCCCATCATGCCTAGTCCTGTCTGTGAATGTCAGAGTTTTTCAATGCCTTATGGGATGTGTAGTTCCGCAAAAGCTAGAGGGCCGTAGTTTGGAGATCCCTGGTCTATAGCAACATGTAGAAGATTTCACTCCATTGGAGATTTTTAAGGCAGCAATATGATCGTCTTATGCTACCTCCTTGATACATGACAGGGTCAATCCTATTGCCCTTACAAATGGAGGACTTTGGAAGATCTGTAGTATTCTCTTCCACTTCCAAAATTAATAATTACAAGAGAAGAAAGGGTTTTTTTTTTTTTTTTAGATTTATACTTACCTCGGTGGATGCAGCATCAGTCCGATGCTGCATCTGTCCCTCGGCGCCTCTGCACTGAAAACTGAGCGAACGAACACTGCCGATCGCTGAGTTTTCACAGCTCCGTGAGCAGAGAGCTGTAGACTGTCAGTCACAGCTCTCTGCTCATCTTCCTCCGCACTCATTGGAGCGCTGAGCTGTGGAGGAGCGGCTCACTGAGAGGCTGAGACGGGTGTCAGTCCAGACACCTGGTGGATCCAGACTGTCGGATGACGCTATGCCTGGACTGATATCCGTGACATCAGCAGAGAGCAGGCTTCAGTCCACTCTGCTGAAAATGGGTCACAGGAGTGCAAAACTAATTGCACTCCTGTGATCCATAGGAGAAGCTCAGGAAAACAAGCTTTGGCTGGACTTCTCCTTTAAACTTTATAGGTAATGTTTACCCTATTTTTAGATTGTTATATACTATCACTATGATGCCTTACATATTGTACGTGTGAATAAAGGAAAATGACCACAGGTAAATATACAATTTTCTGATTTGTATGTGTCTTTCAATATTTTATATTTCAGTATCTACTATCTAAAGCTGGCCATACATGGATCGAAATTAGAGTTCAGCAGGGATTGACTGAATTTCAATCTATGTTTGGGCACTGTAGTTCTACAGAAGTTGATCTACTGATTGACTTCTGTACAACCACCCTGTTGAATTCTGCACGCTCAAACAGTGCTGCAGGAAGACAATGACACAGCAGGGAGGATTCATCCATCCACCTTGAATGTGTGGATAGGGGGATCTGATCAGTTTTTTCATTCAGCCCGCTCATCTATAGGCAGCCTAATACACCACTCTAATACCTACTAGCTGCTCTAACATATCTGGTGTAGCAATGTCCCAGGCCTCCTTTAGTCTACTGAGAACCTGCAGAGCCAGGGACAGCTGACATCCTTCTGTATAGAGTGGGTTGCAAGGCATAGTGGGTGTAATGTAAGGTAGATTTATGGGCGCCAGACACTTCTTGAATGCAAAGAGATTTATTTTCTCTTGAACAGAACGGTGGGAGAGAGAATGTAGAGCCAGGACACCCTTAGGTAGTTGCAATGTCAATTGGCAGACTCCGAGACTTCTACAGGTAGACAGCCATGCAGGGAAAGGCAACCAGCAAGACACCACATCTGCATGTGTAGGAGCGCTGTCTCCTTTGGCAACAGTCTTAGAACAGCTCCTAACACAATAATATAAAATATCAGAGCCACAAAGTGATGCCGATCCCAGCGCTCAATCTATATGGAGGTTAACTGCACTCTAGCCACTATTATAAGAAACAATAGAATATTACAAATCAAAACATTAACAGCGCTTATTGTGAATATCTATAAACATTCAATGATATAATATTACATATATTGCAGTTTTTAAAAAATTCCCATGCTTAGCAAAACCAATATATAGCATAGGTTACAGCACAAACACCATAATCGATCAATGTGCTGAGTATCAACATAAAAGGTAATGTCCATTCACACCCTTATTCACTGAAAAACAATAATAAGTGGAGTCCATACAATAAAAATCAGACGTTTGTATAGTGCTTCCAATCCAATCAGATCTTATGTGATGAATATACAGCCTCTACACCATCACCGATGCACCACATGAGCACCCACTTGTTAATGTACTCACCAAAGGTAAGTTAATGTAAAGCCTGTAAAATCCTCTCAAACTGAAAGCGAAAGGCTCCCTTCTGGATATACAGTGGTCATTATCCGGAACGGCTCAGTGTGGTAGCTCGGACATGCAAACATACAAGGGGATGCTTTCCATAGTGTAAAACTGCGGGGGGTTTTAGCATTTTCACTAATCATAGTTTTAAACTATGGAAAGCATCCTTTTGGTGAGTAGATTAACAAAGGGGTGCTCACGTGGTGCATCGGTGACGGTGTAGAGGCTGTATATTCATCACATAAGATCTGGTTGGATTGGAAGCACTATACAAACGTCTGATTTTTATTGTATAGACTCCACTTATTATTGTTTTTCAGTGAATAAGGGTGCAAATGGACATTACTTTTTATGTTGATACTCAGCACATTGATCGATAATGGTGTTTGTGCTGTAACCTATGCTATATATTGGTTTTGCTAAGCATGGGAATTTTTTAAAAACTGCAATATATGTAATATTATATCATTGAATGTTTATAGATATTCAGAATAAGCGCTGTTAATGTTTTGATTTTTAATGCAGACATATTTTTTAATATTTTAAAGTTCCTAACACAAATTGTAATGAACTCCTTTACTTTTATACAATCACTTCTTGTAGATTCTCAGCCCACTGAGCTCCCAGTCTCTCTCACTAGACTTGCTGATTCACTGCCACTAAATCCCGTGGGCTCTACTAATCTTCTTACTTTAGTATCTTCCTCAAGCATCAGCCCCGCTTTCCTGCTGGGTCCCTGGCTTGGCACTCCAGATACTCCTCAAGTGTCACCCCACTGGCTGGGTCCCTAGCTTGGCACATGCTGAAGTTTCCAGATTCTTCACCATCCCGGTTGGTGAGAATACTGCTCTGGCACTTGCTTCAACTACTCACTGTGGTCCCTGGTAACAAGGTGGTCTGTCCCTTAGTGGCGACAGCTTCCCCTCTACCTCCGACCATGATAGGTTCTCTGGCCGGCAGAACCGTCACTTCTAGTTGGACTGTAAGCCGCAATTCCAACTCTACGCTGCTCTCTTGCTTCTGGATAGGCCCTCAGACAGCCTAGCAGCCAGATGTGCCCGGGATAGGCCCAAACTCTGGCCTAGTAGCCCGGGGCAGCACAACACACGCCCACCCAGAAAGCCATCCAATGCCCTTGTCTTATCTTATCTTATCTCTATACCTGGCCATCTAGTGACAGAAGAGAGAAGTGCAGCAATTCCAGACTTAGGGTGAACTCATTTGATTCCTAACAATTGGCCAAGGGCAATACACCTGGCAGGTAAATTTAGGAGCAACCCTGCCTAGACATCAGGGTGCTACACTGGAAAACACATCCACTCATTTCTGATCAAATACAAATAAACATGATTTTATTTTATATCTACTCTATACTATATCTATCAATTTTAGGATTTAAAAAAAAAAACAGAACTACAAATAAGATGAATAGCATGTTAAAAGATAACATAATACAACCAGATTTTTCTGCAATATTCACCTTCAGTCCAGAGATATACCCCATACTACCATTTTTCTGCCACTTGATGTCCTCGGTCTGATGG
The DNA here is from genome assembly GCA_037952835.1 of Lithobates septentrionalis. Classification (NCBI taxonomy): domain Eukaryota; kingdom Metazoa; phylum Chordata; class Amphibia; order Anura; family Ranidae; genus Lithobates; species Lithobates septentrionalis. The sequence continues at coordinate 197,755 of JBBDGP010001212.1, forward strand.
CCGAGATAATTGAACCCACTTCCTCCTAGCCCAGTGTCACGTACCTAGTTATTGAGCCCGATATGCAGAGGGAGGCCTCCCTTACAGTCCTGACTCGTGGCCCCTGATAGAGCTGACAGGAGCCACAGGATTGCAGGACAGCACGAGTGCCTGGCAGGATAAACAGCTGGAATGCAGATCTGATGCTCCGGACGAAGCTGGACAGCAGGCACAGCAGGTGGAATGCAGCAGACAGGAAGCTGAAGCAGGAGAGCAGGCATTCACAGGATTCAGGTGGATGGTCCCAAGGCTAGAGACACAGGAGGGTCAGGCAGGCCGGGTCATACACTGGGGAGCAGTACTGGAACAGATGCAGAAGGCTTGAGGGAAGGTCACTAGGCAAGCCGGGTCGGCAACAGACTGGTACGGATATGCCAAAGGATCAGGCAGGTAGTCACAAGAACTGATCAGAAACTCAGGAAACTCTCAGGGAACGCTGTAGATCTGGCAGCAAGTATATCTGTAATGACAGGGTTTAAATAGCGTTTCTCGCACCAATGGCCGTGCGCGCGCGCACACACGTGCGCGCACGCTCCTGCGGGCGTGCGCACAGAACCACTGCCCTCAGCAAGCCTTTCCTGACATTGTCCCCCTCCAAGGGGCAGCCTCCAGATGCCCAACCGGGCCAGCTTTTCAGGGTGAGTTCTCTTGAAGGACAGGATTAATCTCTTGGCGTGGATGTTATTTTCCGGTTCCCAGGAATTTTCTTCCGGGCGTAACCCTTCCACTTTACCAATAATTGGATCAGATTATTCCTTTTCCGACAGTCCATGATTGCCTCCACTTCATATTCTTCTTCCCCATTAACAATCACAGGTTCAGGGGGGTCGGAACTTCGTCCCGGAAAGGGATTAGCGATAGCGGCCTTAAGTAGTGAGACATGGAAAATGGGGTGTACCCGAAAGGACTCCGGTAGTTCCAGTTCATAAGCCACCTCATCCTTCTTTTCACTGAAAAGGGACCTGCGAACCTAGGACCCAACTTCTTAGAGGGGCGAGCAAGCCTTAGGTTAACCGTGGATTTCCACACACGATCTCCGGGTTTCAGGACTAGTTCTCCCCGTCTCTTTCTGTCAAAGATTTCTTTGTTATGTTCCTACGCCTTGGCCATGGCTTCCTGTAATAATTTGTTGTTTGAATTGAAAAAATGTAAAGTTTCAAAAGCAGCTGGCACTGAACATTCTGGAAGAGAGTTGGGTAAGAATGATGGGTGGTATCCGTAGTTGGCCAAGAAGGGAGTTGGCTTTATGGAAGAATGAGTAGAGTTATTGTAAGCAAACTCAGCCAGTGGCAATAGGGACAACCAGTCATCCTGGGAAAATGCAGAAAAACACTGCAGGTACTGCTCAAGAGTCTGGTTGGTCCTCTCCGTCTGCCCGTTAGTCTGTGGGTGGTAGGCAGAGGAGAAGGACAATTCGATGCCAAGGGTTTTGCACAATGCTTTCCAGAACCTGGAGGTGAACTGTACACCCCTATCCGAGGTGATGTTAACAGGAAATCCGAGAAGCCAGACAATTTCCCCTTTCAGGGGCAGATGGTGTTCCTTTCAATGGGATAAAGTGTGCCATCTTGGATAGCCAGTCAACAACTACAAATATAGCAGAATGGCCATCTGCGAGAGGGAGCTCCACAATGAAATCCATGGAAATAGATTTCCAGGGCCTATCTGGGATGGGTAAGGGTTTGAGCAAACCCCAAGCCTTAGTTCGGTTGCACTTGCTCCGGGCACAGATAGGGCAAGATTCCACATAGTCCTTACAGTCCTTGGCAACCTGGGGCCACCAGAAGGTGCGTTGTACCAAATCTGCCATCTTGGAAACACCAAAGTGCCCCGCTAGGGCGTGGTCATGACAAAGTTCGAGTATGGTGACCCCGGAGACTCTCGGGTATGAAAATTTTATCATCGCACCACAGCAGACCATTCTTTGCCAGCAACTTGGTTTCCAGCGAGCTAGGAGCATTGACAGAAGCCTGTTTGACCCGGGTGAGTAGATCTTCCTGTACCAGAAGAAAAATTTCCATAGGTAGGATGGTGTCTGTGGAAGCAGCTGTTCCAGAGTCGATGAACATACGGGACAAGGCATCTGGTTTTGTGTTCTTTGAACCGGGCCGGTATGTCACATGGAAAGAGAATCTAGAGAAGAATAGTGCCCATCTGGCTTGACAAGGTTTTAAATGTTTTGAAGTCCTCAGGTACTCTAGATTCTTGTGATCTGTGTACACTAGAATCGGATGAGCTGCCCCTTCCAGCAGATAGCGCCACTCCTCTAGCGCAGCTTTAATTGCTAAAAGTTCTCGATCCCCGACGTCATAGTTATTTTCCAGGGCAGATACCTTACGGGAAAAGAAGGCAACAGGAAACAAAAGGGACTTGGGGCCCTGACGTTGTGAGAGCATGGCAGCGATTTCAGAAGCGTCCACCTCCAAAACAAATGGCAGAGCAGGATCAGGGTGTTTCAACACTGAGGCAGAGGTGAACAGACTCTTGAGGGAATCAAAGGCTGCTTGGGCTTCAGAGGTCCAGTGAAAACATGTTCCTTGTTTGGTGAGCTGAGTGATAGGTGAGATGATAGCAGAAAACCCCTTAATGAATTTACGGTAGAAGTTTGCAAATCCAATGAACCGCTGGACCCCCTTCTTGTCAGTAGGAGGCGCCAAATCCAAAATAGCTGAGATTTTTTGAGAATCCATCTTGATGCCCTCGATGGAAATAATTAGTCCTAGGAATTGTATACTCTGTTTCTTGAATTCACATTTTTCAGCCTTGGCATATAAGCCATGTTGACGAAGGCGACTCAGAACGTGCTTATGATGACTGTCAATGGTGGAGGAGAAAATCAGAATGTCGTCCAGATAAATGATAATGAACAGATCTAAGTAGTCCCAGAAAATATCGTTAACAAAGTGCTGAAAGGTGGCCGGAGCATTGCACAACCTGAACGGCATCACCAGATATTCAAAGTGTCCGAATCGAGTGCGAGATGCCGCTTTCCACTCGTCACCCTTTCTGAAGCGGACCAGGTTGTAGGCTTCTCGAAGGTCAAGTTTAGTAAAGATAGTTGCAGCCCCCAAACTCTTCCAGAGGATAGCAATTTTTGATGGTGATCTTGTTGAGTTTGCGGTAATCGATGCAGGCTCGAAGAGTACGTTCCTTTTCTACGAAAAAGATGCCGGCTCCTGCCGAAGATGTGGACGGGCAGATAAATCCCTTTCTCAGGTTATCGTCAATGTACTCCTTGTGCGTAACTATCTCTTGCTCAGTGAGAGGAAAGATTCTTCCAAAGGGGATCTCGGCCCCAGGGAGAAGATCAATAGGGCAGTCGTACACTCGGTGTGGTGGTAATGTCTCTGCGCCTTTTTTACTAAATACATCCAGAAAGTCGTGAATGTCCTCAGGGACCAACTGGCGGATTTCAGAGTCCAGGTATAGTAAGGAGGAGGAGTTATTGGGAACTTCCGGAAGACAGTATTTGTCAGGGATCCACCAGCACCAGATCAGGGCGCTTGCATGCGTCTAGGAGCCGGCGCGCCCCTGTTCAGACACAGCGTCAAGCTGCCACTGTTGCCGTGCGTCGGCGTGGCGCTCGGGCACGCGCGGGTGCACGGCGCGGGTGCGTGCACGAGCACGGGCGCGCGCGCGTTCGCGTTAGCGCCGGTTTGGCGCCAACCAGCACATAAAAGTTCCCCTGTTCCATGGGAACAGTGCTGCTTCGTCTCAGCTCTGTGACTCTGCCTGAAACCTGAATCCTGATTGCTTGTTACCTGTTTGACCCGGCTTGTTTGACCATCCGACCTGCTCCAACCCCGACCCGGCCTGCCTGACCCTTCTGCTGTCTGAATCTGCTACCATTGCCAACCTCTGCCTGCTCACCGACTCTGCCTTTGCCTGCTGTTATTACCTGTGTGCCAGTTACCTGCCAACCCGGACTGTTTGACTCTGCTTGTGCCTGCCTACCTGTTGCTGTTGCACCATCAGCTTCAGCCTAGTGACTTCCTCACTTCCAGTGTATCAGTCTGCTGCTTTTCCAGTCTCCTCTCACCTGCAAGTTCCACCATCCAGTGTGTCAGCCTGCTTCTGCTCCAGCCTCCTCTCACCTGCAGTCCGGCTATCCCAGGAGGGATCTCTACCTCTACATCAGAGACTCACTCCAACAGGCACTCCTACCCCACTGCGCTCAGGAGACCACTGTCCCCACTCCAGTGGCTCCTGAACCAGCGTTGTATGAGAGGTCTTCTCCTACAGTCAGGCTCACCTACCAGGTACCTAACAGTACGAAGCAGCCATGACTGAGCCTGCAGGAGATTCCTCTCCATTAAAGGAGATATGCACCCACCTTGCGGCTCTTACCCAAGCCGTACAATCCCTCCAGGACAACTACAGCAGATTGGAGGGACAAGTCCAGCACCTTGCAGGGCCTAACCCCTTGGCCTCCTCCTCAGCTGCAATCCCGGCACAGTCGGTTCCTGGTCCTTCAGTAGTGATGCTCCCACCTGAACCAAGGGTTCCCACTCCTGATAGATTCTCTGGAGACCGGGCCAAGTTCCGGGCCTTTCGCAACGCATGCAAGCTCTTTTTCGCATTACAGCCCCGAACTTTCTCACTGGAGGCCACTAAAGTGGGATTCGTGATCTCCCTCCTACAAGGGGAACCCCAGGCCTGGGCCCATCGGCTACTTGAGGGGGACTCAGCATTGACCCAGTCCTTGTCTTCCTTCTTTGAAGCCATGGCACAGATATATGAAGACCCCCAACAGACTGCTACAGCTGAATCCGCTTTGTTCACACTCCAGCAAGGCCGCAGACCTGCAGAAGACTATATCATGGACTTTAGACGTTGGAGTTCCGCTTGGGCCTATCCGAGGGTTTAAAAGATGAACTTGCCCGAGTGGGTGTACCAAACACTCTCGAGGCCCTGATTAACTTGACTATCCAAATCGACCGACGTATCCGGGAACGTCGATCTGAACGATCTGCTCTTCAATCCCGCCCGATTTGGATGACAACCAGAGCACCACTTCCAGCAACCTGCTATGCACCCTCACCCAGTCCTAATTCAGCTAATGTCTCATCTGACTCCGTGGAACCAATGCAATTGGGCCTGATGCGACCTGCATTATCGCCTGAAGAACGGGCCCGACGCCGACAACTCAATCTGTGCCTCTACTGCGGTGGGACTGGACACTATGTACTGAACTGTCCTGTCAAGTTAAGTAAGTGCCCGTCTGTCGTGTTTACCAGTCTCTCTGCCCTATCTGCGAACTCCACCCACATTGCCATTCCTCTGTCTTTACAGCTGCAAGAAGGGACTATAACGACCAACGCCATCATTGATTCCGGAGCATGCAGTTGCTTTATTGATTCAAACTTTACCAGCCAACATAACATTCCTTTACGAGCCAAGACCCATGGACTTGCCGTATTTCTAGCGGATGGATCCCGCATCAGATCGGGACAAGTAACCCAGGAAACCCTGCCTCTGCCTGCCTCGACTTCCTCCCAACACAAGGAACTGCTGGTTCTTGATGTCATCTCCTCTCCCATGTTTCCCATCATCCTGGGTATCCCTTGGCTGCAGGCCCACAACCCTTACATTCAGTGGAGATCTGGAGAAGTGAAATTCTCATCCTCTTACTGTCTTGAACATTGTTTTAAGAAGGATTCGGATTCCTCTTCCACCCTACTTTGTTTAGACACCGACCAGAAACTTTGCCAGGTCATACCCAAACAATATCATGAATTCCTTGATGTTTTTAGTAAAAAAGGGGCAGACTCCCTTCCACCTCATCGCCCATACGATTGCCCCATCAAATTACTGCCAGGATCCGAAATACCATTTGGACGCATTTTTCCGCATTTGTCTGAGAAAGAACAGGAAGTGTTAAAGACATACATAGATGAGAACCTGGCCAAAGGTTTTATACGCCATTCTACCTCTCCAGCTGGCGCCGGAATATTCTTCGTCACCAAAAAGGACAAGTCTCTCCGGCCGTGCATCGACTATCGTGAACTAAACGAGATCACGGTCAAAAACCGGTATCCTTTACCTTTAATACCTGAACTTTTCCAAAAATTAAGGACTGCCGTCATTTTCACCAAACTTGACCTGAGAGGGGCTTATAATTTAATCCGTATCCGGGCTGGACATGAGTGGAAGACAGCATTCCGAACCCGATTCGGGCATTATGAATACCTGGTCATGCCCTTTGGACTCTGCAACGCCCCTGCAACCTTCCAACACCTGATTAACGACGTCCTCAGGGACTTTCTAGATGTATTTGTAATTGCATACTTGGACGATATACTGATTTTTTCAGAATCCCGTGAACTGCATCAGGAACATGTCCGCAGGGTGTTGGGTCGCCTCCGCTTACACAGTCTGTACGCAAAAGCGGAAAAATGTGAGTTTGAACAACAGAGCATCCAATTCCTGGGGTTAATCATCTCTGCAACAGGCATCAAGATGGACCCACAAAAGGTTTCCGCTGTTCTGGACTGGCCGGTCCCCTTGGACAAGAAGGGTGTGCAGCGGTTTGTGGGATTTGCAAACTTCTACAGAAAGTTCATCAAAGGGTTCTCAGCCATAATTGCACCTATCACACAGTTAACCAAACAAAATATCCGTTTCTCCTGGAACCAACTTGCCCAAGACGCTTTCGAGAATCTCAAGAGACTGTTTACTTCAGCACCTATCCTCAGCCACCCTGAACCATCCTTACCGTTTATTTTAGAGGTTGATGCCTCTGAGATTGCGGTAGGTGCGATTCTTTCTCAGCGCAAAGGTAACAAGGAGATAATGCATCCTGTAGGGTTCTTCTCCCGTAAACTCTCCCCTGCGGAGAAGAATTATGACGTCGGTGACCGAGAGCTTCTTGCTATTAAAACTGCTCTAGAAGAATGGAGGTACCTGTTGGAGGGGGCTATGCATCCAGTACTAATCTATACTGACCATAAAAACCTAGAGTACCTGCGATCTGCCAAACGATTGAGGCCTCGACAAGCCCGCTGGGCTCTGTTTTTCTCACGTTTCTCCTTCCATATCACATACCGTCCAGGCTCTAAAAATGTTAAACCGGATGCATTATCACGTATGCATGACAACCCCAAGGACTTATCTACTCCTGACACCATCTTACCTGCAAACAATTTTTTACTGCTGCAAACAGATTTACATTCCCTGATTAAGGAAGCATCCTCTGAAACAGCCAGACCAACGGGAATTTCTTTAGTAAGTAGAGATGGCTTGTTCTGGAAGGGAAGCCAAATTTTTGTTCCTGAAGACGTCCGGGTCAAGGTTTTAACACTTCTCCACGACCACCCTTTGGCAGGCCACTTCGGAGTCCGCAAGACCCTGGAACTAGTGCAGCGTACATTCTGGTGGCCCAATCTGAAGGACTTTTGTGAAAAGTATGTTAGTTCCTGTCCCATCTGCATCCAAAATAAGTCATCCAGGAATCCAGCTTGGGGCCTATTGAAACCATTGCCTGTACCCGACAGACCATGGAAAATGATTTCTATGGACTTTATTGTGGAACTTCCATGCTCCGATGGATGCTCAGTTATCTTTGTAGTGGTGGATCGTCTAACCAAAATGGCTCATTTTCTACCTTTAAAGGGAACCCCGTCTGCCACCGAGACTGCTCGCGTATTTATCAAGGAAATCATCAGACCTCACGGAGTACCTGTAAACATAGTTTCTGATAGAGGGGTTCAATTCACTTCACGTTTCTGGAGATCTCTGTGTGAGACCCTAAAGATTGAATTGGCCTTGTCCTCGGCCTATCATCCTCAAACAAACGGTCAGACAGAAAGGACTAATCAGACCCTGGAACAATACATCAGATGCTTCACATCATTCACACAAGATGATTGGGTATCCCTACTACCCTTAGCAGAATTTGCTTACAATAATGCCAAACATTCTGCCACCGGTCAATCCCCTTTTTTCGCCAATTACGGCTTTCACCTAACCTTTTTACCTGATTTCCTTTCAGAGTCTTCGGTCCCAGCAGTACAAAATACAGTGGAGTTCCTCAGTCACAACAGCCGGTTGTTGCAGGAAACAGTGTCCAAGGCCCAGGCAGATGGTAAGAAGATCTTCGACCGGAAAAGAAGGGGGGAGCTGAACTTACAAATTGGCGATCAGGTATGGCTTTCTACCATTAATATCAAGTTAGCATGTCCTTCTAAGAAGTTGGCACCCAGATTCATGGGACCCTTTCCAGTTAGAAGGAAGATCAATGAAGTGTCTTATGAACTGACTTTACCTGATTCATTGAAAATTCATCCAGTTGTCCATGTATCTCTGCTCAAACCTGCTATACCTGATCCCTTTCCTGATAGAGGGACAAGACCTCCTGAACCTGTGGTAGTTAATGGCAGCGAGGAATTTGAGGTTGAGGCTATCCTTGATTGTAGAAGAAGGCAAGGGCAAAACCAATTCTTAATCAAATGGAAAGGTTATGGCCCAGAAAGTAACTCGTGGGAACCGGACAGTAATGTGCATGCTAGGCGTTTAGTACGCACCTATTTCTCTACTCATCCTGAGAAGAAGAGGTTGTTGGGCATCCGGAGGCTGCCCCTTGGGGGGGGGCAATGTCAGGGATCCACCAGCACCAGATCAGGGCGCTTGCATGCGTCTAGGAGCCGGCGCGCCCCTGTTCAGACACAGCGTCAAGCTGCCACTGTTGCCGTGCGTCGGCGCGGCGCTCGGGCACGCGCGGGTGCGTGCACGAGCACGGCGCGCGCGCGTTCGCGTTAGCGCCGGTTTGGCGCCAACCAGCACATAAAAGTTCCCCTGTTCCATGGGAACAGTGCTGCTTCGTCTCAGCTCTGTGACTCTGCCTGAAACCTGAATCCTGATTGCTTGTTACCTGTTTTACCCGGCTTGTTTGACCATCCGACCTGCTCCAACCCCGACCCGGCCTGCCTGACCCTTCTGCTGTCTGAATCTGCTACCATTGCCAACCTCTGCCTGCTCACCGACTCTGCCTTTGCCTGCTGTTATTACCTGTGTGCCAGTTACCTGCCAACCCTGACTGTTTGACTCTGCTTGTGCCTGCCTACCTGTTGCTGTTGCACCATCAGCTTCAGCCTAGTGACTTCCTCACTTCCAGTGTATCAGTCTGCTGCTGTTCCAGTCTCCTCTCACCTGCAAGTTCCACCATCCAGTGTGTCAGCCTGCTTCTGCTCCAGCCTCCTCTCACCTGCAGTCCGGCTATCCCAGGAGGGATCTCTACCTCTACATCAGAGACTCACTCCAACAGGCACTCCTACCCCACTGCGCTCAGGAGACCACTGTCCCCACTCCAGTGGCTCCTGAACCAGCGTTGTATGAGAGGTCTTCTCCTACAGTCAGGCTCACCTACCAGGTACCTAACAGTATTGATGGCAATAAGAAGATGAAAAAGCAACTTCTCTGGTAGTCAAATTAATATGGGGGTTGTGAGCCCGCAGCCAGGGCATGCCCAAGATGATTGGGAACAAAGGTGAGGTGATAACGTCAAGGCGTAACAGCTCCTGATGGCAACTAGGGATGAGCTTCGAGTTCGAGTCGAACTCATGTTCGACTCGAACAGCGAACAATTTGGGGTATTCGAGGCAAATTCGAATATCGCGGAACACCCTTTAAAAGTCTATGGGAGAAATTAAAAGTGCTAATTTTAAAGGCTTAAAATGCAAGTTATTGTCATAAAAAGTGTTTGGGGACATGGGTTCTGCCCCAGGGGACATGGATCAATGCAAAAAAGTTTTAAAAACGTCCGTTTTTTCGGGAGCAGTGATTTTAATAATGCTTAAAGTGAAACAATAAAAGTGTAATATCCCTTTAAATTTCGTAGCTGGGGGGTGTCTATAGTATGCCTGTAAAGGGGCGCATGTTTCCCGTGTTTAGAATAGTCTGACAGCAAAATGACATTTCAAAGGAAAAAAAGTCATTTAAAACTACTCGCGGCTATTAATGCATTGCGGGTCCGACAATACACATAGAAGTTCATTGATAAAAACGGCATGGGAATTCCCCACAGGGGAACCCCGAACCAAAATTTAAAAAAAAAATGACGTGGGGGGTCCCCCTAAATTCCATACCAGGCCCTTCAGGTCTGGTATGGATATTAAGGGGAACCCTGGCCGAAATTTAAAAAAAAAATGACGTGGGGGGTCCCCCTAAATTCCATGCCAGGCCCTTCAGGTCTGGTATGGATATTAAGGGGAACCCCATGCCAAAATTAAAAAAAAAACGGCGTGGGGTCCCCCCAAAATACCTTGTCCCCATGTTGATGAGGACAAGGGCCTCATCCCCACAACCCTGGCCAGTGGTTGTGGGGGTCTGCGGGCAGGGGGCTTATCGGAATCTGGAAGCCCCCTTTAACAAGGGGACCCCCAGATCCTGGCCCTCCCCCCTGTGTGAAATGGTAAGGGGGTACAAAAGTACCCCTACCATTTCACTAAAAAAGTGTCAAAAATGTTAAAAATGACAAAAGACAGTTTTTGACAATTCCTTTATTTAAATGCTTCTTCTTTCTTCTATCTTCCTTCATTTTCTTCTTCTTCTTCTGGTTCTTCTGGCTCTTCTGGTTCTGCCTCCGGTGTTCTCGTCCAGCATCTCCTCCGCGGCTTCTTCTATCTTCTTCTCCTCGGGCCGCGATCCGCACCCATGGCATGGGGGGAGGCTCCCGCTCTTCTCTTCATCTTCTCTTCTTCATCTTCTTCTCTTCTTCATCTTCTTCTCCGGGCCGCTCCGCACCCATGCTGGCATGGAGGGAGGCTCCCGCTGTGTGACGCTTCTCCTCGTCTGACAGTTCTTAAATAATGGGGGGCGGGGCCACCGGTGACCCCGCCCCCTCTGACGCACAGTGACTTGACGGGACTTGCCTGTGGCGTCACGGGGAATGCTACAGTCAAGTCCCGTCATGTCCCTGTGCGTCAGAGGGGGCGGGGTCACCGGGGCAGCCCCGCCCCCATTATTTAAGAACCGTCAGAAGAGGAGAAGCGTCACACAGCGGGAGCCTCCCTCCATGCCAGCATGGGTGTGGAGCGGCCCGGAGAAGAAGATGAAGAAGAGAAGAAGATGAAGAAGAGAAGAAGATGAAGAGAAGAGCGGGAGCCTCCCCCCATGCCATGGGTGCGGAGCGGCCCGAGGAGAAGAAGGGAAGAAGACACCGCAGAGGAGATGCTGGACGAGAACACCAAGGGAAGAACTAGAAGAGCCAGAAGAAGCAGAAGAAGAAGATGAAGGAAGATAGAAGAAAGAAGAAGCATTTAAATAAAGGAATTGTCAAAAACTGTCTCTTGTCATTTTTAACATTTTTGACACTTTTTTAGTGAAATGGTAGGGGTACTTTTGTACCCCCTTACCATTTCACACAGGGGGGAGGGCCGGGATCTAGGGGTCCCCTTGTTAAAGGGGGCTTCCAGATTCCGATAAGCCCCCCTCCCGCAGACCCCCACAACCACCGGCCAGGGTTGTGGGGATGAGGCCCTTGTCCTCATTAACATGGGGACAAGGTGTTTTGGGGGGCTACCCCAAAGCACCCTCCCAATGTTGAGGGCATGTGGCCTGGTACGGTTCAGGAGGGGGGGCGCTCTCTCGTCCCCCCCTCTTTTCCTGCAGCCTGCCAGGTTGTGTGCTCGGATAAGGGTCTGGTATGGATTTTTGGGGGGACTCCACCCACGCCGTCTTTTTTTTAATTTTGGCGTGGGGTTCCCCTTTATATCCATACCAGACCTGAAGGGCCTGGTATGGAATTTAGGGGGACACCCCACATCATTTTTTTAAATTTTGGTTCGGGGTTCCCCTGTGGGGAATTCCCAAGCTGTTTTTATCAATGAACTTCTATGTGTATTGTCGGACCGCGAGTAGTTTTAAATTACTTTTTTTCTAGAAATGTCATTTTGCTGTCAGACTGTTCTAAACATGGGAAAAATGCGCCCCTTTACAGGCATACTATAGACACCCCCCAGGTACGAAATTTAAAGGAATATTACACTTTTATTGTTTCACTTTAAGCATTATTAAAATCACTGCTCCTGAAAAAACTGCAGTTTTTAAAACTTTTTTTTGCATTGATCCATGTCCCCTGGGGCAGGACCCAGGTCCCCAAACACTTTTTATGACAATAACTTGCATATACTGTAAGCCTTTAAAATTAGCACTTTTGATTATTCATGTTCGTGTCCCATAGACTTTAACGGTGTTCACGTGTTCGAACAAACTTTTTTCCTGTTCGCATGTTCTGGTGCGAACCGAACAGGGGGGTGTTCGGCTCATCCCTAATGGCAACTGATAACTGTGGCCGACAGAGGGGCTGTTTCTTGTGTGACAGGTCCTGATTTGATGGCTGACCCATCAGCAAGGTGCACGACAAGTCCTTGAGTCTTGGGTAGCAGAGGAATGGAATCTCTGGCTGCGAAGGAGGAGTCCATGAAGCAACTGCATGCCCCTGAATCAATGATAGCGGTTACTTGAAGGTTCTTTCCGGGCAGCTGCAACAAAACAGGAACAGAGAGGTGAGAGGAGGCATTGATTGCAGCAGAGACTTGATTAGTGGAACTTAAGAGGCACTTACTGGACTTAGCTGGGCAGGTTCTTACAAAGTGTCCTGGTTCCCCACAGTACATGCATAAATTATTCATGCGTCTGCGTTGACGTTCTTCTCCAGTGAGGGAAGGGTGGAGAACGCCCAGTTGCATGGGCTCAGGAGTGTCTGGGGTTGGAGCAGGTTGTCCTGAAGGAGCAGGGTAAGAGGGGCTAGGAACCCTTGGTAGCATCCAAGGAGGTCGGGATTGTCCCATGGTTCTCTCAGACCTGCGTTCTCGCAGACGTTGGTCAATTTGTATGGCCAAGGTAATGAGGCTGTCCAGGGTCTGTGGTACCCCTACCCTGGCCAGTTCATCCCTAAGAGGATCTGACAGTCCCATACGAAACTGATAGCGGAGGGCCACATCGTTCCAGTTGGTGTCAGTGGCCCAACGCCTGAATTCGGCAACATAGTCTTCAACAGCTCTGCGGCCCTGCTGTAGAGAGTGGAGTCCTGCTTCCACAGTTGCCGATAATTGTGGATCCTCGTACAGCTGTGCCATGGCATCCAGAAATGTGGTCAGGTTAGTCAGGGTCATGTCCTTCTGTTCTAGGAGACGATGCGCCCAGGATTGGGGTTCGTCCTGCAGCAGGGAAATCACAAAGCCTACTTTGGTGGTCTCCAAAGAGAAGGTGCGAGGCTGAAGAGCGAAGAAAAGCTCACAGGAATTGCGGAAGGCCCTGAACTTGCGACGGTCTCCAGCAAATCTCTCAGGTGTGGGTACACAAGGCTCCGGGGGTAACATCACCACTGTGGGTGAGGAAGAGGAGCTGGCTGAGGCTTGAGAAGTCCCTTGAGGGGCAGCAGGAGATGAGAGCACCTGTACCCGCTCTTCCAGATGATTATAACATTCCTGAAGAGTCTTTACAGCCTGAGTCAGGCCAGCAAGGTGTAAGCACAGTTCGTCCATAGGTGAGGCTCCCCGCTCGGGCTCAGACATGGCTGCCAGATACTGTCACATACCTGGTTTTTGAGCCCGATATGCAGAGGGAGGCCTCTCTTACAGTCCTGACTCGTGGCCCCTGATAGAGCTGACAGGAGGCACAGGAGTGCAGAACAGCACGAGTGCCTGGCAGGATCAACAGCTGGAATGCAGATCTGATGCTCCGGACGAAGCTGGACAGCAGGCACAGCAGGTGGAATGCAGCAGACAGCAAGCTGAAGCAGGAGAACAGGCACTCACAGGATTCAGGTGGATGGTCCCAAGGATAGAGACACAGGAGGGTCAGGCAGGCTGGGTCATACACTGGAGAGCAGTACTGGAACAGATGCAGAAGGCTTGAGAGAAGGTCAATAGGCAAGCCGGGTCGGCAACAGACTGATACGGATGAGCCAAAGGATCAGGCAGGAGCAGGGTCGTAGACAGGCCGGGTCAGGTGCAGGCGGAAGGCAAGGATAATCAAAAGGCAAGTAGGTAGTCACAAGAACTGATCAGGAACTCAGGAAACTCTCAGGGAACGCTGTAGATCTGGCAGCAAGATTCCTCTGTAATGACAGGGTTTAAATAGCGTTTCTGGCGCCAATGGCCGTGCGCGCACGCATAGGCGCGCACAGGCGCGTGCACAGAACCACTGCCCTCAGCAAGCCTTTGCTGACACCCAGGTTGTCCTGGACCCTCCCCACTCTGTGACTGGACAGTGATATGAAAAGCAGCACAGTGATGATCTTGTCTCTCTATCACTCTGCTCCTTCCTTCTATCGCCACATGAACATGTGCTGCTTTTTCCTCTCACACTCCAGTCCTGTAGTACAGAGACTGCAAAGGGCGGATAACAGGTTGGATTCAAGTACACTGTTTGCATTTAAAATGATTACAGAGCTCCCTTAATCTAAATCTTTTATATCTGCCTAGAATCCAGTTTTTATATACAAAATATATATATATATATACATCTCGTTATAGAAAATTATTATTACTTTTCTCTTTTTATATGTATAAATATTCACTTTATTCATCCAGTCAATGAGACTTGGCTGATCACAGATCCCTTACCACGTGAACAGCTGTCAGCCAATGACAGCTGATCACGTGATGTAAACAGAAGCAAGTAATAAGCTTTTTTTTCCTTGTGCTGACAGTGTGAGGAGAAAAAAAAGCTGATCACCAGCTTCTGTAAACAGGACATCAGTCACTCACACAGAGAGGCACTGCCACCTCATCAGTGCCCACCAGTGCCCACCAGTGCTGCCAATCAGTGTCCACTGTTTTTGCATCATCAGTGCCACCTAAGAGGGCTGCCTATCAGTGTCACCTACCAGTGCCTGTCAGTGCCACCTATCAGTGCCACTTATTAGTTCCGCCTATCAGTGCCCTTCAGTGCCACCTATCAGTGCCCATCAGTGCCTCCTGATCAGTGCCCACCAGTGCAGCCTCATCAGTGCCACCTATCAGTGCCCATCAGTGCAGCCTATCAGTGCCCATCAGTGTAGCCACATTAGTGGCGTTGTTAGGTGGGTGCGGGGGGTGTGGGCCGCACCTGGGTGACACCCGCCAGAGGGGTGACACCCGTAGGTAGCGGCACGCACTGCTAACACTGCCCGCTGCCCTGATCTGCACCACCGGACTTGCGCTGTGTCCCTCAGCACAGCTGACTGAAGCCGCCTCCCCCTCCTCTCTGTTTACATCCACACAAGAGGAGGAGGAGCCCAAGGGACACACAAGGCTGTGTGTATCATCCACACTGTTCTGAGGTCTGTAAACTTTATGTATATGTGGGTGGACATGTGCAGGGGGTGTCTATACTAATGGGAGGTCTGCACTGAGGGGGATTCTATACTAATGGGGGGTCTGCACTGAGGGGGATTCTATACTAATGGGGGGCTCTGCACTGAGGGGGGATTCTATACTAATGGGGGGTCTGCACTGAGGGGGATTCTATACTAATGGGGGGCTCTGCACTGAGGGGGAATTCTATACTAATGGGGGGCTCTGCACTGAGGGGGGATTCTTTACTAATGGGGGGCTCTGCACTGAGGGGGAATTCTATACTAATGGGGGGCTCTGCACTGAGGGGGGATTCTATACTAATGGGGGGCTCTGCACTGAGGGGGGATTCTATACTAATGGGGGGCTCTGCACTGAGGGGGATTCTATACTAATGGGGGGCTCTGCACTGAGGGGGGATTCTATACTCATGGGGGGCTCTGCACTGAGGGGGGATTCTATACAAATGGGGGGCTCTACACTGAGGGGGGATTCTATACTAATGGCTGGTTCTGCACTGAGGGGGGATTCTATACTAGTGGGGGGCTCTGCACTGAGGGGGGATTCTATACTAATGGGGGTTCTGCACTGAGGGGGGATTCTATACCAATGGGGGGCTCTGCACTGAGGGGGGATTCTATACTAATGGGGGGCTCTGCACTGAGGGGGGTTCTATAATAATGGGGGCTCTGCACTGAGGGGGGATTCTATACTAATGGGGGCTCTGCACTGAGGGGGGATTCTATACTAATGGGGGCTCTGCACTGAGGGGGATTCTATACTAATGGGGGGCTCTGCACTGAGGGGGGATTCTATACTCATGGGGGGCTCTGCACTGAGGGGGGATTCTATACAAATGGGGGGCTCTACACTGAGGGGGGATTCTATACTAATGGCTGGTTCTGCACTGAGGGGGGATTCTATACTAGTGGGGGGCTCTGCACTGAGGGGGGATTCTATACTAATGGGGGTTCTGCACTGAGGGGGGATTCTATACCAATGGGGGGCTCTGCACTGAGGGGGGATTCTATACTAATGGGGGGCTCTGCACTGAGGGGGGGTTCTATAATAATGGGGGCTCTGCACTGAGGGGGGATTCTATACTAATGGGGGCTCTGCACTGAGGGGGGATTCTATACTAATGGGGGCTCTGCACTGAGGGGGGATTCTATACTAATGGGGGGCTCTGCACTGAGGGGGGATTCTATACTAATGGGGGGGTCTGCACTGAGGGGGGATTCTATACTAATGAGGGGGTCTGCACTGAGGGGGATTCTATACTAATGGGGGGGTCTGCACTGAGGGGGGATTCTATACTAATGGGGGGTCTACACTGAGGGGGGATTCTATACTAATGGGGGGTCTGTACTGAGGGGGGATTCTATACTAATGGGGGTCTGCATTGAGGGGGGTTCTATACTAATGGTGGCTCTGCACTGAGGGGGGGTTCTATACTAATGGGGGTTGGCACTGAGGGGGGATTTTATACTGATGGGGGTCTGCACTGAGGGGGGATTCTATACTAATGGGGGGTCTGCACTGAGGGGGGTTCTATACTAATAGGGGTTGGCACTGAGGGGGGGATTTTATACTGATGGGGGAGTCTGCACTGAGGGGGGATTCTATACTGATGGGGGTCAGCACTGGGGGGGGGGTGTATGTACTGATGGGGAGCGGTCTGCACTGAGGTGGAAGGTTGATACTGATGGAGGGGGGTCTGCAGACTCTGCACTGAGGGAGGGTTTCTGTACTGATAGGGGGGTCTGTACTGAGGGAGGGGGTCAGTACTTAGTGGGGGGTCTATACTGAGGAAAGGGGGTCTGCACTGAGCGGGGGTCTGTACTGATGGAGGGGGTCTGTACTGAGGGAGGGGAGTCTGTACTTAGTGGGGGGTCTATATTGATGGAAGGGAGTCTGTTCTGAGGAAGGGGGGCTATATTGATGGAGTGGGGTCTGTAGTTAGTGGAGGGGGGTCTGTACTGAGGTTGTTGGTGGAGGGGGGTGACACCAATTTTTACGGCACCGGGTGACACCAACCCTAGTGACACCACTGAGCCACATCAGAGCACATTTATAAAGGAGAAAAATTACCTGTTTGCAAAATTTTATAACAAACTATGAAACAGTTTTCTTTTATTTTTTTCTGTCTTTTTTATTTATTTAGTAAAAAATAAAACCCCAGTAGTGATTAAATACCACCAAAAGAAAGCTCTTTTTGTTTATAAAAATTATAAAAATGTCATATGGGTACAGTGTTGCATGACCACGCAATTGTCATTCAAAGTGCAACAGCGCTGAAAGCTGAAAATTGGCCTGGGCAAGAAGGGGGTTTAAGTGCCCAGTAAGCAAATGGTTAATGAGCAATTACAGGAAGTACAAAATCTCTGTACTTTTCTCATCTACATGTTAATGGGCCAATACCAGCTGCTTATGAAACACAAGCCTGCTGGGATTTTTTAATGCCAAAAGTGACCAACAAACAATGTACCCCTATTGACTTCAACACAGTTGAAATCCTTTGTCTGCGTTGAGGTCACCCAAGTTGATGTCTATCAGAAAAACTAGAGAGAGCTGGAACTGTTCAAATCCAAGGCATCGCTGTTCTAAGTTCTATATATAAGTTACAGATTGAACTATTGAAGTAGAAGTCCAATCAAATACTCTCTAAACTTCAACATGCTCCCACCTTTATTCTAAGCCCTATACTAACTACTCTGAAAAGGAAATAGGTACCAGAGTACCTATTCTGAAGATGCTTTGGTCCGGTCACATGATCTTCTCAGCAGCCGGCTTCCTTGGAGAGGAGAGATCGTTGACAACGGCTGCAGTATCTTGGTGGTGACATCACCAATAGGCTTCACAGTAGAGGAAGATGGTCTGGTTGGTCACATGATCGGCTCCCAGATCCGGCTTCAGTGTATTGGAGGGACAACTGACTAAGGATGCCCCAAAGTAAGCCTATAGGTTACGAGTAATCACCACTCGAGGTTGGTCTCCACCTGTACCATCTCCACTGCATACTACCAGGTACTGATCTTGTTCGTTATGGGCTTCACAGTAGAGGAAAAGGGTCTGGTCGGCCACACATCTGATAAAATCACCATAATTTAGACATATTCCGAATAGACACT
This sequence comes from Lithobates septentrionalis, assembly GCA_037952835.1. Taxonomy (NCBI): domain Eukaryota; kingdom Metazoa; phylum Chordata; class Amphibia; order Anura; family Ranidae; genus Lithobates; species Lithobates septentrionalis. Next base: position 216,203 of record JBBDGP010001212.1, read on the forward strand.
CCACAATGTACAATCGTGGGAAAATGGCACACCAACTAGAGCTATTTTCCCTCAATTGTACATTGTGGAGTGTCTATTTGGAATATGTCTTCCTAATAAAAGTGATTTTATCAGATGTGTGGCCGACCAGACCCCTTTCCTCTACTGTGAAGCCTGTAATGTACAAGGCCAGCACCTGGAAGTGTGCAGTGGAAGTGGTAAAGGTGGAGAACGACCTTGAGCGGTGATTATTCTTCACCCATAGGCTTACTATGGGGTATCCATAGTCGGTTTGGACCTGGAGGGTCCTCAGAATAGGTAAGCATAGACATCCTTCCTTTAAGGGTAGTTAGTATAGGGCTTGAATGGGGGTGAGAGCAGGGTTAAGTTTAGATTTGACTGGACTTTTACTTTAAACAATGTGAATAGGCTTTTTCAGCACAGTAGATAAGGAGAGCCTGATTAAAAACATTATAAGGAGCTGAGAGCTCCATCTGCTGGATGAAAACATAGATTTGAACTTTTGAAATACAATATTTCAAAGTTACCTGACTAAAAACATGAAAAAGGTTTGTATTTTAAACAACCTAATAAATGAAATATACTCAAAAACAATAGAAGTTGCCTTTAATTAAATAATCTTCTGCAACCTAAAATGCAAAAATCAGAAAGTGATGAATCATTAGGGGATGTCACCTCGTTCCTTCTAACTCAGCTGCGGCTGATGATGTATGCGACCAATCATATGCTCCGGTACGGTCATGTAGCCATCTGTTCAGTTCCATGATACAGCTCTCTTGGAATTTTAATAGGACTAATTTTTTGAAAGAATTGGAGGCGGAATAAAGATGGTGAATGATGGAACCAACGCTGATGTCAATCAAAAATATACCCTCAGCTCGACCTGGAGGAATGTTAGAGATTCAGATGTTATCTTACCCAAAACTAATTTTACTGCCAAAAAAGAGATTTCACATAACATTTGGCTTTTAACAACACTGCTAGGTGAAAATAGCTTTAAACATTTGTTCCCAACCAACATATAATATGGCTCTGGGATTTCCTGCTAGGCCAGCCACCATTATATGTCACATTATCCTCCATATATGAAAGCACCAGATGACCAAGGAGCTGAGAGAGAGAGAGAGAGAGAGAGAGAGAGAGAGAGAGAAAGAGAGAGAGAAAGAGAGAGAGAGAGAAAGAGAGAGAGAGAGTATAAAGGGGTCAGAGGGCCATTTGCAGAGAAACAGTCACTTTGCTCTACATCTGTTCTGACCATTTAGGCTCCATTCACACTTGTGCAACTTCAAAATTGTGTGATTTCCTCTGCGACTTTACATTGTGACATGATGCGACTTTGATGCCACTATGGACAAGTGCGACTTTGCTGCAACTTTGGCGTTGACCATGTGACTGTGTGTGCTTTACAAAGTCGCACACACATGTATATGATTCAGGTGTGACTTTTATGCGACTTTTGAGGGTTTACATTGAAGTCTATGGCCCTCATGTTGCATGAAAGTCTGACCAAAGTAGTACAGGAACTACTTTAAAGTCACTGTGACTTTAAGGCCTCGTGCACACAGTGCGTTAAAAAAAAAGAGCTGCAAAGCCAGTACCGACACCAGGAAAAACACACTTTTAGAAGCGTTTTGCATTGGCGTTAATGCCCATTTAGCTGTGTTTAGCTGCGTTAGCATTTAGCAGTGTTTCTCTGCCCTCTTCTATTTTCCACTCCCAAATCCAATTACTACAGCTTAAAAACGCTTGATGCGGCCTAACACTGTATACAGCATTAACATGCATTTAGCTGTGTTAGCCATTTTTACAGCTGTAATGCTGCTGATCAAGAACGTGCTGGCCCTGGGGTTTTTGCAGCTTGAAAACGCCTATGCCACTAAAAGCTCCTAAAAGCCTATGTGGACACCATGCCACAGGGAAGTCCCCGTGGTGTCAGAGGGGGGCGGGGTCACCCGGTTATGTCACCGCGTGGCCCCCCTCAGTTATATAAGAGCTGTCAAAGCGAAGATGCGTCAGCGGGCGAGGCCTCCCATGGAGGCGGGTCAAGTGGGGCTTTTTTTTTTCGGTTCCTCAGGCGGCGTGAACTTACTTCGGGGGACATTTTTATTTTTTTATTTTTTAATAAAGGACTTGTCCCAAGCTTTGTCTTGTCTTTTTTACCATTTTGACACTTTTTTTGTGAAATGGTAGGGGTGCAACCGTTACCAATTCACACAAGGGGGAAGGCCCGGGATCTGGGGTCCCCCCTCTTTTCCTGCAGCTTTCCAGGTTGTGTGCTCAGATAAGGGTCTGGTATGGATTTTGGGGGGACCCCTATGCCATTTTTTTATTTTGGCGCAGGGTTCCCCTTAAAATCCATACCAGACCTTTTTTTTTCAATATGGCGCATTGTTCCCTTTAATTTCCATATCAGACCCAAAGGGCCTGGTATGGATTTGAGGGGGACCCCCACGCAATTTCTTTTTTGAATTTTGATTTGGGGGGGTTCCCCTTAATATTCATACCAGACCCAAAGTGCCTGGGAATGGAGGGGGATCCCATGCTCTTTTTTTCAATTATCTGTATCTATATTGCCGAGACCCAACAATTCATTACAGCCTCGATCAGTTTTCAGTGACAATTTTTCCTTTAGAAATGTCATTTTGCTGTGGTACTGTACTAAACACGGGAAACATGTGCCATTTTAAAGGTATACTAAGGACACCCCCCAGGCACGATATTTAAAGGAATATTTCATTTTTATTGTTTCACTTTAAGCATTAAAAAATCACTGCTCCCGAAAAAACGTCCATTAAAAAAAAAAAATTTGCATTGATACATGTCCCCTGGGGCAGGACCCAGGTCCCCAAACACTTTTTATGACAATAACTTGCATATAAGCCTTTAAAATTAGCACTTTTGATTATTCATGTTCGTGTCCCATAGACTTTAACGGTGTTCGTGTGTTGACAAATTTTTTGCCTATTCCCATGTTCGGCTCATCCCTATCCTGGACTTGCTTACACCAGGAACATTATTTACCCAAAAGTAGACTTCATTCAACCAATTATACTCAATCAGAGGACGATTGGTTGCTCCAGAGGAGGGCCCAATTTTTTTGTGTTGATCGTTGTTATTTATTTACAAATTCAATTTAAATTCATGTACCTCAGTGTTATCAAATCAATTTCAATTGCAGTTTGTAAAACAACAAAATGTGGAAGAGCCTATAGTGAGGTATATAATTTTTTTCTATAGAAACAGCTTGATTTTTGAGTAAGAAATAAAGCATTCCAACTCTACCAGCAATAGGAAGCTGTGAGGACAGAGCTATGGGGACTGCCACTTATGTAAGTGATACTCTTATAGGGCGTACACACGGTCGGACTTTGTTCGGACATTCCGACAACAAAATCCTAGGATTTTTTCCGACGGATGTTGGCTCAAACTTGTTTTGTCTACACACGGTCGCACAAAGTTGTCGGAATTTCCGATCGCCAACCACGCGGTCACGTACACCACGTACGACGAGACTAGAAAAGGCCGGTTCAGAACCAAGCGCGGCACCCTTTGGGCTCCTTTTGCTAATCTCGTGTTAGTAAAAGTTTGGTGAGAGACGATTCGTGCTTTTTCAGACTCGTGGCTTTCAGATCGTTTTCTGCTGTTCAGTTTGTGCTTGTGGGTTTGTATCTGCTCTTCAGTGCGTGCAGTCAGTTCGTATTGGAGTTTTCTGTGCGATCTTGTCCGCTCGTTGCTGTTTTTCAGGTCGCTCTTCACAGGCCTTGCTGTTCTTCAGTGCGTTCTGTTACTTCGTTCTGAGCAGCCGACCATTTTCTAGCCATGTTGCGTATGCGTACTCCTCGTAGAGTTCGTTCTGTGCGGGGGCTTGGTGTTGGGGTCCTGACCTTGACACAAGTCCAGTCTATGAACAGGGTGGGGAGGAGTTCATGGACCAAGAATTGGTTGCTTCAGCGTGACCAGTTCTGTCATATGCCTTTGCTCCGTGAGATCCGTGAGAATAATCCTGATGATTTCAGGAACTTTCTCAGGATGACGGACCCTGTGTTTCACCGTCTGTTGGCTTCGCTGACCCCCTATATTAGCAGGCAGGATACCTGCATGAGGCAAGCCATCACTCCGGAGCAGAGGTTGGTCGCTACCCTGTGGTATTTGGCGACAGGGAGAAGTCTGCAGGACTTGAAGTTCTCGACAGGCATCTCCCCCCAGGCTCTGGGGATCATTATCCCAGAGACCTGTTCTGCCATCATCCAGGTCCTGCAGAAGGAGTATATGAAGGTAAGATTTTTATCCTTTAATATCACATTTTATTGTATTGAATGTTTGATAATATATTGTATTTCTTTCCTCATTCCCTAATTACCATGATTGTAATATGCTGTGAATGTCCCCTTTGTCCTCATGCATGCTGGATTTTTATGTAATTATTATTTTAGGTCCTTCATAAATATTTGCCCTTCAATAACCTCCCCAGCATGGTCTCTCCTGGCCTATATTCACCTCATGTAGTCACTTAACAATGTATTTTTTCTGCTCCATAGTAGTGCTTTACCCCAAACACCCCCTAAAATGTTTAGAAATGCTATTTTTGCTTTAAATTCAGGCAGAGTGCCAGAGGCTTTTTTTTGGTGGTGTCCCCAAATAATTTTTAGTAACCCTCCCTCCCCCAACTGCTAAGTCAGCTGATCCCAATTCTCTATCCTCAATCATCTATCTGCTGACTTTGCCAAACCCATACACACTATACCCATCTCTTTAGTGGTCAGATGTATGGATGAATTCCGCAAAGCATGTAGTGCAAGGGCCTGCCTGTATACTTTCAAATGGTACTGTTTAAAGTTTTTGGATCCTATTATTATCTTGATAGGTAATAGCAGAATGTCCAAATGTCCTCAAATGTGTACAGTGTGTATTTCTATCTTTGTATTATGACACTTCTTACCTGTCCAGTGGGCTGCCAATAGTGTAACTAAGGAGGGGCTGTTTCAAGTAATACCCATTATTTAGGCATTCATCTCTCAATGAAGTGAAGAGGGTTACCTGTCCAAGATTTCCACAGACCCCCTATAATGTTAGAAATGGCCCATGAGAGGGGGGGGGATATGATAGGTGTACCTTATACTTTGGCGTTGTTAAATTCCCCTTAATAAATGCTGGAGGTTGCCCCATAATGTTTGTGTCTAATCTGCTTGCCATGTTTCTGAGAAAAAATAGTAATGTTTATTGTTTTTTCCTCAACAGTTTCCTTCCACGCCACAGGAATGGCAGACTGTGGCCTCCCACTTTGCCCAGCGGTGGGACTTTCCTAACTGCGGAGGGGCAATTGATGGGAAACACGTCCACATCATCCCACCACCCAACTCGGGGTCGTACTATTATAATTACAAGGGGTTCAATAGTATTGTGATGTTGGCGGTGGTGTTGGCTAATTACGACTTCCTGTATGTGGACGTGGGGAAGAATGGCCGGATGTCCGATGGTGGAGTCATCGCCCAGACTGAGTTTTACAGGCGTCTCCAGAATGGCAGCTTGGACTTGCCAGCTCCAGAGGACAATGTTGAAGGACTCCCATTTGTGTTCGTTGCTGATGAAGCGTTTGCGCTGGGGGACCACCTGATGCGGCCATTACCAATGAGGACCCTCACCCGGAACAGAGGGTTTTTAATTACCGGCTGGCCAGAGCCCGAAGAGTGGTGGAGAACACATTTGGAATCCTGACCAGCCGGTTCCGCCTATTTATGACACCCATCCATATGGCTGAGTATAAACTGAACCATATTATACTTGTGTGCTGTGTTCTCCATAACTTTTTAAGAAAACATTCGGCCAACTATGCTGGCTCAGTTGGGCCTGAGGCCGGAATGATACATGAAACCACACTGACGGCGCTTGAAAGCGGCCGTTATGGCTTGCCCTCCCTGAGTGCCCGTGATGTACGGTTACGCTACCTGGAGTTCTTTGCGGGTAGGGGGGCTATCAATATGCCAGCAATTCTGTGAAGCCTTTTTATAATAAAACAAAAAAAGAAATTCTTTGTGGACATTTACTGCTTGTGTTTGTTTTAGCTGACCCTGACAGAAATGTGTTGAGTCCAGAAAATGTCGTGATTGTGTAACCTTATTATACAAAGCACTGTTGGCTGTTATTTACTAAAATGCAAAAACACATTTCACTACAAGTGCAGTTGCAACTGCACTGAAACTGCACTTGTAGTGCCAAGAGGATTTGCCCTTAGAAAACAACCCCCATTTTCTCACAAAACAACAATGACATCACCCCAAAAGTGTTGTAGTGTTGAGACAATAATCCACACATTCTTGATTAACAATCTTTTTAATACCTGCACAATCACATGTGCATTTACCAAAGGTTTTTCAAACAAACCAACCTGTTTGTTGTATAACAATTTTTGGGGTGGTATTATCAAAACTCAAAATTTCCATTTGAGATAAAACAGGCCTGTGTAAAACCAACAAGAAAGACACAAATCTTGAACTTACAAACGTCACATTTTGTAGAATTTGAAGGCAATATCACACATGAGTATTTAGGAACTGTGTTTGATATAGCGTTCAGATGGGGTGAAGTCACCCCAGGAAAAGCCAAATTTGGAAGATGCACACGAATTTAACAATGTCAACATGTGCTATCTCCCATCACGGGGGATCAAGGGACGTGTTTTGGGGGAGCAAGCCCTTCCTCACCGCTACTTTATTATTGAGGAAGGGGTTGCACCCCCAAAACGCGTCCATTGATCTCCCGTGATGGCAGATAGCACATGTTGACACACTGTGTGCATCCTCCAAATTTGGCTTTGGGAAAAATCACAAAAACATTTAGCACATTGTAGCACACAAAAGAAGAAAGTGATTTGGAGGGGCTTTAAACTCGGGCAACTCCTCCACTAATTCCTGACACAAATGAAATGAGACTGAGCGCCTGGTATCTAGCTTCACCCTCTTGTGCCGAAAACCCTTCATGGCCTGTCTCACCATAAAGTCTTTGGTAACATCACTCAAGCCATGCATCCGGAAGAGGAAATCTAAAGCGACCAAGCCCCTGTTCAGTTGCAAAACTGATGTTCCCCTGGCAAATTCCATCCCAATAAAAAAAATCCAAAAGCAGACAATTGATCCGGAGTGGAAAAAACAACCACCGACCGAACTTACCAAAGCGGACCACTCACCCCTAACCGACATATATACAGCCCACGTACCTTCCCTCACTAATCAATGTAACAGCTCCCCTGCTACTCCAACGCCAGTCTCCACAGCTGCTTGGGACAAGCAACCCCCCCACTGTTCCGCTGCCAGTGCCAGCTTTCGGAACCTCTCCCACTGGAAACGAGGCAATGAATCGATAAAACGATAAAACGATAATTCTCCTGCTCTACAAGACTCTGGTCCGGCCGCACCTAGAGTATGCGGTCCAGTTCTGGGCACCAGTCCTCAGGAAGGATATACTGGAAATGGAGCGAGTACAAAGAAGGGCAACAAAGCTAATAAAGGGTCTGGAGGATCTTAGTTATGAGGAAAGGTTGCGAGCACTGAACTTATTCTCTCTGGAGAAGAGACGCTTGAGAGGGGATATGATTTCAATTTACAAATACCGGACTGGTGACCCCACAATAGGGATAAAACTTTTTCGCAGAAGAGAGTTTAACAAGACTTGTGGCCACTCATTAAAATTAGAAGAAAAGAGGTTTAACCTTAAACTACGTAGAGGGTTCTTTACTGTAAGAGCGGCAAGGATGTGGAATTCCCTTCCACAGGCGGTGGTCTCAGCTGGGAGCATCGATAGCTTCAAGAAACTATTAGATAAGCACCTGAATGACCGCAACATACAGGGATATATAATGTAATACTGACACATAATCACACACATAGGTTGGACTTGATGGACTTGTGTCTTTTTTCAACCTCACCTACTATGTAACTATGTAAAATCGGCATGGAATTCAGAATACCTGGGACATGGACAGCTTGCACAAAACAATTCAAACTTAAATACCACAAGACAAGGTGACGCAGTTAGTGCACCACCGGCGGCGGCAAGGCAGACAGGCTGGACACAACTTCCACCACCCCCATGTTGTCACAATGAAAGCAAATTTGACGATCCCGAAACTTAGAGTCATAGCCATAATGAAGCAGGCAAAATTAAAGCGGAGTTTCGTGAAAAAATTTTTTTTTAGATGTCAGCAGCTGCAAATACTGCAGCTGCTGACTTTTAAAATAAGGACACTTACCTGTCCCGGGGTCCAGCGATGTCGGCACCCGAGACCGAACTGTCCCTCGATCCTCGGGTGCTGGCACCGCCATTCTCACTGAGGGAATCAGGAAGTGAAGCATTGCGGCTTCACTGCCCGGTTCCCTACTGCGCATGCGCGAGTCGTGCTGCGCGTCTACACTGGTCCCCGTTGTGTTGTGGGAACTGTGCATTTCCCACAACACAACGGGAGTCTGCGGCTAGCTGCGGCCAGCTATACCCGGAAGTGGGTGCAGATACCTGTATTATACAGGTATCTGCACCCCCCCCTGAAAGGTGCCAATTGTGACACCGGAGGGGGGGAGGAATCCGATGAGCGGAAGTTACACTTTAGGGTGGAACTCAGCTTTAAGCATACCCAATAAGGACTGCAATTGTTCATGCCTAACCCTCTTCGCTGTCTAGACCTCATCAACCATCCGATGCAGATCTTCCAATTTGTCAATCGGCAAGCGACGTTCCATCATTCGCGTGTCAATGACAATACCTCAGAATTGTATGACCGTGGCAGAACACTCTGTGATTTCAGGTGCCAGAGGAATCCCAAACCGTCTTGCAATAGATTCCAAAGTGTGTAACAAAACAGAACAAACCGAGGAGTCTGGAGGGCCAATGCAAAGGAAATTGTCGAAGCTCAATAGATCCACAAGAAATGGAACAGCCCATCGGGGGGGGGCAGCAGAAAGAACTGCTCATCCCAAAACAACCCAGCAAATGTCGGCTCCCAGGGTGAACCGGCAGCAGGCGAAAAGCAGATTCGATATCTATCTTCGCCAACAATGATCAGAGGCCATAATGTTACACCCAACCGACTGCGGCGTTGAACGATGTATACGACACCGAAGCCAAGTCCGGAGAAATGGCATAGTTCACTGAAGCTCCCTTCGGATACTACAAAGATGGAGACACCAGCACAGAACACGGAATGTGAAAACCATGAGCAAAACCATCAACTAGGTAATTTGCCAACTCCCTCTGTGGATATCTACCTAGATATGGCAACATCGCAGGGAGGCTTACCGATGCCCTCCCTTTTGAAGCAGAATCCCCGGGTTCGGACTTCCCTCTCTTAAAACATTTGGCAAAACTGTGTGACCCCCGCAACCTGAGCACTCATGGTGGAAACGACAGGCCACACCAAGATGGCAGGAGCCCGTGTTGAACTGCCAAACTCCTTTTTAAGGTTGGCCGACTGTCTGGCAGCACCTGCACTGCCAGCCCCCCTGAGAAAGGGCCACCCTGGAGCCCTCGCCTGAGCCATGAGCTTCATCCAAAGCCCAATATCCTTATGATCCCAGCACAAGCAGGCCACAAGGCTTTCTGCTGGCAGAACTGCTCATCATAACGCAGCCAAGCAGTACCCCCGTAAACTCTATATGCTTCCCCAATGGCGTCAAGAAAGCAAAAAGTGGAGTACAATTTTCCGGTGCCTTTTCGCCAATGACGCTGGCCAAGATGGCAAAAGCCTGAAGCCAATTAGAAAAAGTGCGGGGAATAAGCCGCCAGCAGTGATTCACCTCCTCCTATTTCTTGGTTTCATCCGCCTTACCCTTCTCTATATTATATTTCTCCAAAGGCAAGAGGGAGAATAGTTCAACATGTTCCCTCTTTCAGATTTTTTCCCTGACATCTTGTTTAACATGGACCCCCAGCGGACCCTCAAAGCACATGTAAATCTCGCACTTTGCTGCATCTGCCAACCGCCCCTATCCTCAATGGCTCCTTTGCCTTGAGGGGTTCCAACCCCAGCCATCTGCGATGCAGACATAACACTGGAAACGGAAGACGTGATTGCATCAGCCGTTCATCCAGATCCCAGCTGGCTCCGCAAGGCAGGGTGCCTCTCAGTCGACTGCCCATCATCATCTTTGCTGGTGACCTCACTGGATGCTGCAGAAGATTCCCACTGCGTCGGCGTCCCTTGCACCCTGCATTCTTGCGACTCTGGCTCAGGGCTCCCAGAAGTTTCGTCATTTGCCCCAGCCGTATCTTCCAAGGATGATGAGCTGCAGGGTACCTTAGAACCCTCAGCTGCAGCAGGGGCATGTTGTCTCTTTAAGAGGGCGGATCCCCCAGCTCAAGTCTCCGGCCTCCTTCCATTGGCATTACCAGGCTGCAGCGGTGCTGGAGGGCCAGCAGAGGGTGCCCGAACCCTGCTGCTGCCCATAGCTGATCTAATTGCTAGCCGAGCTCCTCTCTGCACTGAAGCCACAGAGAAAGCTGACAGCTCCGGATCCCTGCAGCGATCTCCTCCAGCATCCAGGGCAGATGATCTCCTGCCGGGAGCAGCTGAAGGGCCATGACACCTGCATGTTCCCGATCGCCTCCCTTCACAACTACGTGTTCCCGATCGTCTCCCACGCTGAGCCGCCCCCCCTCCGCTCGGCACCTCAGCAGGGGGGCAGCCACAAACTCCAGCATCTGAAGAGAGGGGGAGGAAGGGGGAGTAAGAGCAGGATGCCCCCTTCCCTCTTGGGTCCCGCCGGCGATGAGGATTCCTCCTGGGGCCACCTCTGGGACTAGGAGCAGGAAGCCCAACAGCAGCCCCTGGAGGGTCCCTGAGTCTCTAAAGTGCATAAGTACACAATGGACCAAAGCCGAGACCAGGGAACCCGGCTTTACTCACTGTGACCCATGATAAATGCTTAAGGGTACCCGTTCATGTTGTCAAGGTCCCATGAGTTGGATGCTGCTGACTAGTGAGGGTGCAGGCTGAGGAGACCCAAAGCATACTGCAGAAATAGGAAGAGATAGTCCAGCCGCCGCACACCTCAACAACCCCAAGTGGTTAGCAGGTAAAAGGTATTTCTGTTTAACTCTAAACGGGTAACCTCTAAAAGTGTTTAAAGCGTTGCCTATGGAGAATTTAAAGTACCGCAGTTAGGCACCATACCACGGGCGTACGCAATTTTAACGTGTGACATGTTAGGTATCTATTTAGTCAGCGTACCATCATCTTTTATATTTTACCAAAAATTGGGTATTATCCACTTGAGCCCCGGACCATTATGCTGCCTAAGGACGAGAGGTCTTTTTCCAATTTGGCACTGCGTCGCTTTAACTGCTAATTGCGCGGTCATGCAATGCTGTACCCAAACGAAATTTGCGTCATTTTCTTCCCACAAATAGAGCTTTCTTTTGATGGTATTTGATCACCTCTGCGGTTTTTATTTTTTGCGCTATAAATGGAAAAAGACCGAAAATTTTGAAAAAAAAATGATATTTTCTACTTTTTGTTATAAAAAAAAATCCAATAAACTCAATTTTAGTCATACATTTAGGCCAAAATGTATTCGGCCACATGTCTTTGGTAAAAAAAATGTCAATAAGCGTATATTTATTGGTTTGCGCAAAAGTTATAGCGACTACAAACTAGGGTACATTTTCTGTAATTTACACAGCTTTTAGTTTATGACTGCCTATGTCATTTCTTGAGGTGCTAAAATGGCAGGGCAGTACAAACCCCCCCCCCAAATGACCCCATTTTGGAAAGTAGACACCCCAAGGAAATTGCTGAGAGGCATGTTGAACCCATTGAATATTTATTTTTTTGTCCCAAGTGATTGAATAATGACAAAAAAAATATATATATTTACAAAAAGTTGTCACTAAATGATATATTGCTCACACAGGCCATGGGCCTATGTGTGGGACTTTTTGGGAGCCTAGCCGCGTACGGGGCCCTGAAAACCAATCACCGCCTTCAGGATTTCTAAGGGTGTAAATTTATGATTTCACTCTTCACTGCCTATCACAGTTTCGGAGGCCATGGAATGCCCAGGTGGCACAAAACCCCCCCAAATGACCCCATTTTGGAAAGTAGACACCCCAAGCTATTTGCTGAGATGCATATTGAGTCCATGGAATATTTTATATTTTGACACAAGTTGCGGGAAAGTGACACATTTTTTTTTTTTTTTTTTTTGCACAAAGTTGTCACTAAATGATATATTGCTCACACAGGCCATGGGCATATGTGGAATTGCACCCCAAAATACATTTAGTTGCTTCTCCTGAGTATGGGGATACCACATATGTGGGACATTTTGGGAGCCTAGCCGTGCACGGGACCCCGAAAACCAATCACCGCCTTCAGGATTTCTAAGGGTGAAAATTTTTGATTTCACTCTTCACTGCCTATCACAGTTTCGGAGGCCATGGAATGCCCAGGTGGCACAAAACCCCCCCAAATGACCCCATTTTGGAAAGTAGACACCCCAAGCTATTTGCTGAGAGGCATGGTGAGTATTTTGCAGCTCTTATTTGTTTTTGAAAATGAAGAAAGACAAGAAAAAACATTTTTTTTTCTTTTTTCAATTTTCAAAACTTTGTGACAAAAAGTGAGGTCTGCAAAATACTCACTATACCTCTCAGCAAATAGCTTTGGGTGTCTACTTTCCAAAATGGGGTCATTTGGGGGGGTTTTGTGCCACCTGGGCATTCCATGGCCTCCGAAACTGTGATAGGCAGTGAAGAGTGAAATCAAAAATTCACACCCTTAGAAAGCCTGAAGGCGGTGCTTGGTTTTTGGGGTCCCGTGCGCGGCTAGGCTCCCAAAAAGTCTCACACATGTGGTATCCCCGTACTCAGGAGAAGCAGCAGAATGTATTTTGGGGTGTAATTTCACATATTCCCATGGCATGTTTGAGCAATATATCATTTAGTGACAATTTTGTGCAAAAAAAAAAAAAAAATTTGTCTCTTTCCCGCATTTTGTGTCGCAATATAAAATATTCCATGGACTCGACATGCCTCTCAGCAAATAGCTTGGGGTGTCTACTTTCCAAAATGGGGTCATTTGGGGGGGTTTTGAACTGTCCTGGCATTTTATGCACAACATTTAGAAGCTTATGTCACACATCACCCACTCTTCTAACCACTTGAAGACAAAGCCCTTTCTGACACTTATTGTTTACATGAAAAAGTTATTTTTTTTTGCAAAAAAAAATTACTTTGAACCCCCAAACATTATATATTTTTTTAAAGCAAATGCCCTACAGATTAAAATGGTGGGTGTTTCATTTTTTTTTTCACACAGTATTTGCGCAGCGATTTTTCAAACGCATTTTTTGGGGAAAAAACACACTTTTTTAAATTTTAATGCACTAAAACACACTATATTGCCCAAATGTTTGATGAAATAAAAAAGATGATCTTAGGCCGAGTACATGGATACCAAACATGACATGCTTTACAATTGCGCACAAACGTGCAGTGGCAACAAAATAAATACATTTTTAAAAGCCTTTAAAAGCCTTTACAGTTTACCACTTTAGATTTACAGAGGAGGTCTACTGCAAAAATTACTGCCCTCGATCTGACCTTCGCGGTGATACCTCACATGCATGGTGCAATTGCTGTTTACATTTGACGACAGACCGCCGCTTGCGTTCGCCTTAGCGCGAGAGCAGGGGGTGACAGGGGTACTTTTTTTTTTTTTTTTCTTTATTATTTTTTTGCTTTTTTATCTTATTTTTAAACTGTTCCTTTAATTTTTATTTTTTTTAATCATTTTTATTGTTATCTCGGGGAATGTAAATATCCCCTATGATAGCAATAGGTAGTGACAGGTACTCTTTTTTGAAAAAATTGGGGTCTATTAGACCCTATATCTCTCCTCTGCCCTCAAATCATCTGACCACACCAAGATCGGTGTGATAAAATGCTTCCCCAATTTCCCAATGGCGCTATTTACATCCGGCGAAATCTAAGTCATAAAATGCTCGTAGCTTCCGGTTTCTTAGGCCATAGAGATGTTTGGAGCCACACTGGTCTCTGATCAGCTCTATGGTCAGCTGGCTGAATCACCGGCTGCATTCTCAGGTTCCCTGTTGAGACAGGAGAGCCAGAGAAAAACACGGAAGATGGTGGGGCATTCCCTCCCACGGCTTGTAAAAGCAGTCTAGAGGCTAATTAGCCGCTAGGATTGCTTTTACATGAAAGCCGACCGCTGGCTGAAAAGAATGATACCAAGATGATACCTAAACCTGCAGGCATCATTCTGGTATAACCACTCAAAGTCGTGAATGGCGTACCTGAAGACAAAAAAATGGTTAACAATAAAGCACAGTAAACGGTAAAGTATAAAAAATTGCATACCTGAAAAGCAAACATGATAAAACATAATAACAATAAAACATTGCAGAATAGAATACAGTAAAAAAGAGCAGAACAATAGAGAGAGAGAATAGAGAGAGAGAGAACAATAAAACGACAACTATTTGTTTTAATTTTATATATATATTTTTTTTTTACACTTTTTTTGTAACTAACTTTTATAACTGCAACCAGTTCCAGGTTCGGGTCTCTCAAAATGCGATGGCATCTTGGGAGACCCTGTGAAAGTGTGCCTAGTCTGTGCAATGCTGTACCCTATGCTAAAACTCAACTAGTGAATGGTAGCGTTCAAAACATTCACCAATGCAAAAACCAGGATTGTCAGGACAGGAGGGACAATAATAGCGGGTGTCACGCCTATATCCACGCTTGCTGCAGACACAACATCTTTTTTGGGGGGTTCGTTGGGTAGGGGTACTCGGGAGGACATAAAGAAAATGCCTCTCATGCAGCCGACTGCACTTGGTTGGGGATGTGAATGGGGGAAGTACGGGTGCTGCAGAAGTGGTGGGTTCCCAATTAGGATTGGTGAATGCAGCAGGAAGGGCATTATGGGCACGACGGGCCTGTGTTTGTCTTTTTGGTGGCAGCGGGACACTACTTGTGCTTGCCACCTCACCAGCTTGAACTGCACTTATGGGACTCGCCACGTCACCAAGTGTTACTGCAGTGCTGGTTTGACTACGACCGGGGTGTACTAGGCCGCTGGTGCTTGCCAGTTCACCAAAACGCTACCAAAAAAACTGTTAGCGATCGCAGGGATCAGGCCTGACTCTGCGAACGCTGCAGTTATGCGTTTAGTGTTTTGTAAGTGACAGTGATCGATCGATACTGCACTTGGGTGGGCTGGGCGGAGGGGCAAAACGCAGGTACTAGCAGGTATCTGGGCTGATCCCGCTAACACTGCGTTTTTGGGAACCCTAAACTGCTGGGGACGCTAGTATAGATCTGATTGGATCAGATATTGATCCGTACAGATACTATACCACTAAGGGAGGCGTATGCTGCGTGCGTGGGTGTTAGCGGTACTGGCGCTAATCTGACGCTGCCTGGGGCGACACATATCACCGCCGGGCGATCAGGGGGCTAAACCTTTATTCGGTAATAAACGGCGGGTGCCCTGACATTATAAAAAATAAACGAACTAATCAGCGTCACCCGTAACGGTTATACGGTGATCAGTGGTGAAAGGGTTAACTAGGGGGCAATCAAGGGGTTAAAACATTTATTGGGTAGTATATGGGGGTCCCTGACGCTATAAAACGCTGACGGCGAACCTAAATATTTACCTCCCTAACTAGCGTCACCAGCGACACTAATACAGCGATCAGAAAAATGATCGCTTAGTGACACTGGTGACGGGGGGTGATCAAGGGGTTAAAACTTTATTAGGGGGGGTTAGGGGGGTACCCTAGACCTAAAGGGGGCTAACAGTACCTGTCCTAACACTGTAACTGTCACAAACTGACACCATGCTGTAATCAGAAAAAAAAAACAAAAAAAAACTGCTGGTGTCAGTTTGTGACAGGGGGGGGTGACAGGGGGGGGGGTCGGGGGCGATCGGGGGGGGGGGATCGGGGTGTTTTGTGTGCCTGGTAGGGATGAGCCGAACACCCCCCTGTTCGGTTCGCACCAGAACATGCGAACAGGAAAAAAATTTGTTCGAACACGCGAACACCGTTAAAGTCTATGGGACACGAACATGAATAATCAAAAGTGCTAATTTTAAAGGCTAATATGCAAGTTATTGTCAATAAAAGTGTTTGGGGACCTGGGTCCTGCCCCAGGGGACATGGATCAATGCAAAAAAAAGTTTTAAAAACGGCCGTTTTTTCAGGAGCAGTGATTTTAATAATGCTTAAAGTCAAACAATAAAAGTGTAATATCCCTTTAAATTTCGTACCTGGGGGGTGTCTATAGTATGCCTGTAAAGGGGCGCATGTTTCCCGTGTTTAGAACAGTCTGACAGCAAAATGACATTTTGAAGGAAAAAACTCATTTAAAACTACCGCGGCTATTGCATTGCCGACAATACACATAGAAGTTCATTGATAAAAACGGCATGGGAATTCCCCACAGGGCAACCCCGAACCAAAATTAAAAAAAAAAAATGATGTGGGAGTCCCCCTAAATTCCATACAAGGCCCTTCAGGTCTGGTATGGATATTAAGGGGAACCCCAGCCAAAATTTAAAAAAAAAATTGACGTGGGGTTCCCCCTAAATTCCATACCAGACCCTTCAGGTCTGGTATGGATTTTAAGGGGAACCCCGCGCCCAAAAAAAAAAAAAAAACGGCGTGGGGTCCCCCTAAAAATCCATACCAGACCCTTATCCGAGCACGCAACCTGGCAGGCCGCAGGAAAAGAGGGGGGGACGAGAGTGCGGCCCCCCCCCTCCTGAACCATACCAGGCCACATGCCCTCAACATTGGGAGGGTGCTTTGGGGTAGCCCCCCAAAGCACCTTGTCCCCATGTTGATGAAGACAAGGGCCTCATCCCCACAACCGTGGCCGGTGGTTGTGGGGGCCTGCGGGCGGGGGGCTTATCGGAATCTGGAAGCCCCCTTTAACAAGGGGACCCCCAGATCCCGGCCCCCCCCCTGTGTGAAATGGTAAGGGGGTACTTACCCCTACCATTTCACTAAAAAACTGTCAAAAATGTTAAAAATGACAAGAGACAGTTTTTGACAATTCCTTTATTTAAATGCTTCTTCTTTCTTCCTTCATCTTCTTCTTCTTCTGGTTCTTCTGGCTCTTCTGGTTCTTCCTCCGGCGTTCTCGTCCAGCATCTCCTCCGCGGCGTCTTCTATCTTCTTCTCCTCGGGCCGCTCCGCACCCATGGCATGAGGGGGGAGGCTCCCGCTCTTCTCTTCATCTTCTTCATCTTCATCTTCTTCTTCTTCTCTTCTTCATCTCTTCTTCCTTCTTCATTTCTTCTGCGGGCCGCTCCGCATCCATGCATGCATGGAGGGAGGCTCCCGCTGTGTGACGGCGTCTCTTCGTCTGACGGTTCTTAAATAACGGGGGGCGGGGCCACCCGGTGACCCCGCCCCCCTCTGACGCACGGGACATGACGGGACTTCCCTGTGGCATTCCCCGTGACGTCACAGGGAAGTCCCGTCAATTCACCGTGCGTCAGAGGGGGGCGGGGTCACCGGATGGCCCCGCCCCCCGTTATTTAAGAACCGTCAGACGAAGAGACGCCGTCACACAGCGGGAGCCTCCCTCCATGCATGCATGGATGCGGAGCGGCCCGCACAAGAAATGAAGAAGGAAGAAGAGATGAAGAAGAGAAGAAGAAGAAGAAGAAGAAGATGAAGAAGAAGATGAAGATGAAGAAGAAGATGAAGAGAAGAGCGGGAGCCTCCCCCCTCATGCCATGGGTGCGGAGCGGCCCGAGGAGAAGAAGATAGAAGACGCCGCGGAGGAGATGCTGGACGAGAACGCCGGAGGAAGAACCAGAAGAGCCAGAAGAACCAGAAGAAGAAGAAGATGAAGGAAGAAAGAAGAAGCATTTAAATAAAGGAATTGTCAAAAACTGTCTCTTGTCATTTTTAACATTTTTGACAGTTTTTTAGTGAAATGGTAGGGGTAAGTACCCCCTTACCATTTCACACAGGGGGGGGGCCGGGATCTGGGGGTCCCCTTGTTAAAGGGGGCTTCCAGATTCCGATAAGCCCCCCGCCCGCAGACCCCCACAACCACCGGCCACGGTTGTGGGGATGAGGCCCTTGTCTTCATCAACATGGGGACAAGGTGTTTTGGGGGGCTACCCCAAAGCACCCTCCCAATGTTGAGGGCATGTGGCCTGGTACGGTTCAGGAGGGGGGGGGGCCGCACTCTCGTCCCCCCCTCTTTTCCTGCGGCCTGCCAGGTTGCGTGCTCGGATAAGGGTCTGGTATGGATTTTTAGGGGGACCCCACGCCGTTTTTTTTTTTTTTTTTTGGCGCGGGGTTCCCCTTAAAATCCATACCAGACCTGAAGGGTCTGGTATGGAATTTAGGGGGAACCCCACGTCAATTTTTTTTTTAAATTTTGGCTGGGGTTCCCCTTAATATCCATACCAGACCTGAAGGGCCTTGTATGGAATTTAGGGGGACCCCCACATCATTTTTTTTTTATTATTTTGGTTCGGGGTTGCCCTGTGGGGAATTCCCATGCCGTTTTTATCAATGAACTTCTATGTGTATTGTCGGCAATGCAATAGCCGCGGGTAGTTTTAAATGAGTTTTTTCCTTCCAAATGTCATTTTGCTGTCAGACTGTTCTAAACACAGGAAACATGCGCCCCTTTACAGGCATACTATAGACACCCCCCAGGTACGAAATTTAAAGGGATATTACACTTTTATTGTTTGACTTTAAGCATTAATAAAATCACTGCTCCTGAAAAAACGTCCGTTTTTAAAACTTTTTTTTGCATTGATCCATGTCCCCTGGGGCAGGACCCGGGTCCCCAAACACTTTTTATGACAATAACTTGCATATAAGCCTTTAAAATTAGCACTTTTGATTTCTCCCATAGACTTTTAAAGGGTGTTCCGCGGCATTCGAATTTGCTGCGAACACCCCAAATTGTTCGCTGTTCGGCGAACTTGCGAACAGCCAATGTTCGAGTAGAACATGAGTTCGACTCGAACTCGAAGCTCATCCCTAGTGCCTGGCATGTTCTACTGTGTGTGTGTGTGTTTTCACTCACATACCTGTCTTCTCCCCTCGGCGCCGGAACGGAAAATACCGAGCCGAGGAGAGATGACATCATTTCCTTTGCTGCTGTTTAGCATACAGCAGCAAAGGAAATGATCTGATTGGCCGGCGGCGATCGCGGGGGGGGGGCACGAACAGATGGCCTCCCCCTCACCTACGATCGCCGGGGGACATAACAGGACCGCCTCGGGCACCGTTAAATCGGTTAAATTGTGTTTGTGCACAAGTAAATTCATTAAAGTGTATTTCTTCCAAAAAAAATTGTGTTTGAAAATCCTCTGCACAAATACCCATTATTTTATTCTATAGGGCCTCTGCTAAAAATGCATATACAGTATATATAATGTTTGGGAGTTCTAAACAATTTTCTAGCAAAAACAAATGTAGATTTTTACATGTATGTAAGAAGTGTCAGAATTGGCCCGGGAAGGAAGTTGTTACATCAAGAAATAGTCTTACCAATTTTCCCAAACTTATCATAGACCAACTTCATGCTCTTACATCCAAATTTACCTGTAAAAGAGCAGAATATGGTGCTACAGAAAATGTATTTGTGCTACCATTAAGACCATGCAAAAGACAGCCAGTGACTTCCAGAACCATTTTCCTAATGACTAGAAAATAATAATCAAAAAGGCATACTCTGTCCAGGGCATGGAAGTTCCAATTGGTATTACAGAATATTCATGAGAGCTTTATGTTTGTCTATAGCAGTGATCTCCAAACTGTGGCCTGAGGGGCAGATGCGGCCCTTTGCATGCTGTTATCCAGCCCTTCGGGCACTCTTCCATCCACTGATCCCAAAAATAGGGAATAATTTCTCCAACTGACACCAATGAAGGGGCACAATTGCTCCCAATGACACCAATGATGGGGCACAATTCCTCCCACTGACACCAATGATAAGGGCATTGTTTTTTCCCACTGATGTCGGGACCTTCTCTACTCCCAATGTCCACAGTCCTGCCCTCCTAAAGTCTGAAGGACAATAAACTGACCCTTTGTTTCGAAAGTTTGGAGACCATTGGTCTACAGCAGGGCTCTCCAAACATTGACCCTTCAGTTGTTCAGTAACTACAATTCCCATCATGCCTAGTCATTTCTGTGAATGTCAGAGTTTTTCAATGCCTTATGGGATGTGTAGTTCTGCAAAAGCTGGAGGGCCGTAGTTTGGAGATCCCTGGTCAACCTGTGGTGTAGCCTGTCAGTCACAGCTCTCTGCTCATCTTCCTCCGTGCTCATTGGAGCACTGAGCTGTGGAGGGGCG
Organism: Lithobates septentrionalis; assembly: GCA_037952835.1. Classification (NCBI taxonomy): domain Eukaryota; kingdom Metazoa; phylum Chordata; class Amphibia; order Anura; family Ranidae; genus Lithobates; species Lithobates septentrionalis. Next base: position 236,558 of record JBBDGP010001212.1, read on the forward strand.
GCTCGCTGAGAGGCTGAGATGAGTGTCAGTCCAGGCACCTGGTGGATCCCGACTCCCACTGTCGGGATGACGCGGTGCCTGGACTGATATCTATGACGTCAGCAGAGAGCGGACTTCAGTCCACTCTCTGCTGAAAACGGGTCTCAGGAGTGCAAAACGAATTGCATTCCTGTGATCCATAGGAGAAGCTCAGCCAAACAAGCTTTGGCTGGACTTCTCCTTTAAACTTTATAGGTAATTTTTTTTTTTTCGAAGTTAAAGTTTTATTGGTTTTCAGATAGAAATATACAGTACGACATTAGTATCAAGTGATATAACACTATGCCTGAAATACATGAACAATACATTGAACTTAGACAGTAACTGGCCTCTTGCAATGTATAAGGGGTGCTGATAGAACCCTCAACTCCCAACACCCCATTGGGATCTTACTGTGTTGGGAGAGAAAAGGGAGCCCCAACCTCCCCTGTGGTAACTTGTGAACCGGAGGTTTCCGTCTGACCAGCAATGAGACTGTAAATCTGTCCTGAGTGAATAGTTTAACAGAACTGTTAGTCCCCCTTTGGGGGCCTGAGTCGAACCTGGATAACAAATAGTACTAGCCTGATAGGCTACAAAGAGCATTCCAGAGGGAAAGAGAGAAAAGAGGGAAGGAGGAAAGAAAGAAAGAAATAAAGAAAGAAAGAAAGAAAGAAAGAAAAGATATAGTGTCAAGGGCACTATAGGAGAAGTTATACGCGTAGAGGAGGAGCGAGAGGAGAAGGGGAGGTGGTGCCCATCATCGAGAAGTCACCGTTACTTTAAGAACGATTGTCAATGCCGGTTATTAAGGAAATTCCCACATAGCGAGCCCACGGCTCCCAGATTGCCTCAAACTGGTTAGGTTTGTCCAGAAGCACACTGATTAGCCTTTCTTGGGTCATTATCCAAGATATTTTCCTTTTCGTAGCATTAATAGAGACTTTCGGTTGTTTCCATGCTTTGGCAATTGATATTTTCGCTCCTGTCAGGATGAAGTGGATCGAAGTGCGTGACAGCTTGGGGACGTTTGGAACGTAGCCGTTCAGAAGGGCTATGGAAGGATTTTGGGTCACTGGACATTTTGTGACTTTACGTATGATGTGGAAGATATTATTCCAATATCCTCTAATTTTTGGGCACTCCCACCATGTATGAAGCATCGTCCCCAAGCTGTGGCATCCTCTGAAGCAAAGTGGTGAAGAGTTTGGGAATATGGACGCTAGTCTAGTGGGCACTAGGTACCATCTTGTGAAAAGTTTTATGTTGGCTTCCAAGAGTGAGGTGTTGTATATTCCTTTGAGCGATCTAGAAAACGACTCATGCCAGTCCTCTAGGTTTCGAACCTCTTGGAGGTCCCTATCCCAGGCTGTCATGTATGGTATTCTGTAAAATTTGGGGGATTTGGTTTGTTTTTCCAAATGGCTTTGAGGAAGTGGAAGATTTGAAAAAACCTGAACCTCTCTGAAGTAGGGAGATCCAGTTTATCCTCAAAGTGCTTTAGGGGTAGGGGTCCAGTTGAAGAGAAAAAATGCCCTATGCGGTACACTCCCTTATCCAGCCACCATTTAAATGCAGAGATATTCATCCCAGGTTGGAACTGCGGGTTATGGAAGACATGGGCCAGCGGTTGGAGCTCAGAGACCAGGGAGGGAAGCTTCCTCAAGCTATCCCAAAGAGTAAAAGATTGCGATAGGGTGGGGGAAAGAATCGGGGGTCTATTTTTTGGTGGGGACCACAGAAGATAATCTAGTGTGTGTTTCGGAGTTGCATGTCTCTCTATGGAGACCCAGTCTGGTTTCTCAACCCTGAGATAAATCGTCGATAGTTGGGCCAGTCTCGCAGCCTGGTAATACCATATTAGGTTTGGGAGGCCTAGCCCTCCTTGTGTAGTCAAATTGTATAAGGTCCGTTGTGCAAATCGCGGTCCCTTCTTGTCCCAAATGAACCTAATAATTTTGCCCTGGAATGATTTGAGGTGATCTCGTTTGATCGCAATTGGTAGCGCGCGGAAGAGGTAGAGCAACCTCGGCAAGAGGGTCATCTTCACCGAGTTTACTCTACCCACCCATGACATCCGGTGTTGGGACCATTTCAAAAGATCCGATTCTAATTTGCGGTAAGTGGGGGGGAAGTTGGCTTTGTATAATTGTTCTAGTTTGGGTGTGAGGTTAAGGCCTAGGTACCTTATGGAGGATTCTCCCCAGCCAAACTTAAAAGTGCTTTTCAAGTATGTAACGCTTTCGGGTGGTAGAGATATGTTGAGGGCTTGTGATTTCGTCATATTAACCCGAAGGCCTGACACTGAGGCAAAGGTGTCTAGTAAAGAGCATAAAGCGGGTAGGGATGTGTCAGGGGAAGTTAGGAAAAGTAATAGGTCGTCAGCGAATAAGGCGCATTTGTGGGAGGATGAGCCACAGTCCACTCCCTTTATATCAGGATTCGAACGTATAGCAATCGCAAGGGGTTCAATGATAAGGGCAAATATCAGGGGAGAGAGAGGGCACCCCTGTCTAGTTCCTCTAGCTATTGGAATTGGATCTGCATAATATCCCTGTAATCTCACTGTTGCTTCTGGGGATGAGTAAAGAGCCTGTAGCATTCCCAGGAAGTTTTTCCCAAAGCCCCACCTTTGTAGGGCTAAGAATAAAAATGGCCATGAGACCGAATCGAAGGCCTTCTGTAGGTCTAAGGAGAGGAGCATTCCCTCCTGTTTGGGGCCCCCCTCCCATCCAGATTGTAATATAGAGATTATGTCCACTGCTCTCCGTACCTGGTCGGGCCCTTGTCGTCCCTGTATGAATCCCACCTGGTCTTTGTGGATGTATTGATTTAGGAACGATGCTAGGCGATTTGCCATGACTTTGGTTAAGATTTTTAGATCGTTATTGATCAATGAAATAGGTCTATAATTCCCTACTACCCCTGCATCTTTGTCAGGTTTAGGTATTACGGTGATATATGCAGAATTTAGAGTGTTACCTAGCGGTTTCCCATCCTTCTTTGCATTAAAGAATCTAGTTAGGTATGGTGTTAGGATTGCTGAGAAAGTTTTGTAGTAGGGCACTGAAAAGCCATCGGGGCCTGGGGCGGAGCCTCCTTTTAGGTTTTTGATTACCTCACCGACCTCTTCAGTTGTTATGGGTGTTTCCAGTTCCTCAACATGTGCCTTTTTCAAGGTCGGAAGGGTAATGCCATCTAGGAATGACCGCATCTGTAATAGGTTTGCGTCTCCTGGTGATTTATAAAGGTCAGTGTAATATTCCTGAAAGGATTTTAGGATACGTTGTGGGTTTTGCGTGAAGGTGCCGTCGGCTTGTCTAATCTTGGGAAGTGAGTGTGATTTGTGTTTTGGTGTAAGTTTATCAGCTAGCATTGTGCCTATTTTGTCTTTTTTTAGATAGAACTTAGCTCCTACCCATTTAATATGTTTATCAGCTTTCGCCGTGAGTGCTAAATTTAAGGCTAATCGTGCAGAATCAAGAGATGCTGTAGGGACACTTTTGGGGTCTCTTTTGTGTTTTTTGCGGAGGGCCTCGTATTCCTGTTCTAACTTTGTTAGGTCCCCCTGTCTATCCTTTTTTATTTGTGCAGCGATTTGTATTAATTTGCCCCTAATGGTGGCTTTATGTGCCGCCCATAGGGTTTCTGCTGAAATCCCTGCCGTGTCATTAAGTTTGAAGTATTCTTGCAAAGTTTGAGAAAGCTCTGTCACTCTGATGGGGTCGGCAAGAATGGACCCGTTAAGTCTCCATTTAGACTTATTTTGCCTATAGGCTGCCCTGCGTAGAGAAAGAGATACCATGGAGTGGTCGGACCAGGCCGCTTCTATAATTGATGATTTAGTGGTTAATGGAATATGTTTGGTAGAGAGGAGGATATGATCTATCCTTGCATATGTTTGGTGAGGGGAGGAGTAGTGGGTAAAGTCTCTTGTGGAGGGGTTCTGTTCCCTCCAAATGTCTGCCAACCCGTGCTGGAAAATCATTTTTGCTATCTTAACACTGCTTTTGAGTGGTCTAATGGGTTTCGATTTAAGAGGGTTAGATTTATCTAGGCCTATATCAAAGGCTGTGTTGGAGTCTCCACCCATGATCGTGATTCCCTCAAGCAGGGGTTCTAGAATTTGGAACATCCTTCGAAAGAATTGTACTTGACCTCTGTTTGGGGCGTAGTAGGAGATGAAGGTATATTTGTGTTCGTCTAGAGTACCTTTGATGAGAAGAAACCTTCCCTCTGGGTCTCTACGCTCCAGCTGGACAGTGAATTTGCAATGTTTTGAGAAGAGTATTGCAACCCCCCTAGTCTTATCCTCTCCATTTGATAGGTAAAATTGTGGGAAGTGAGCATGGAGGAATGAGGGAGTGTACCGCTCTGGGAAGTGGGTTTCCTGTAGGAGGACTACGTCAGCGTTATGAGACCTATATGCTTGGAATGCCTTCCTCCTTTTCATGGGAGAATTTAACCCTTGTGCATTATGGGAGATTATGCGAAGGGGAGGCGTGGGTATATTATTGGAAGCCATGGAGCAGAGAGGTGAAACAGTCAAACAACCCCACGTTACCTACCGTATCCTGGGTTATTTCCTGGGAGATGATGAGCGGTTGAGGGAATTCATTGGTGGCATCGCCATTGGTGCCAAATGATGCCTTCTCGATGATGGCTAGGAAGGAAAGAGGGGTAGAAAAAGAGAGAAAGGTAGAGAAAGAGAGAAAAAGAAATATTAACGATGTAGAGTTACGGCCATGGAATGGCCAAGAATGGAACGGGGGGGAGAGCTCCCCTCCTCCATTCAAAGCAAACAGTTTACTATAGCCCTTTTCTGGGGCTAATTTCCCATCACTCGGGCATGAAAAAATCATTACCGAATGATAGGGGGAGGCGCTAGGCAACTGCCCCGGCCCCAAACGACTCCACCGAAAACTTGTATTTAACAACTATTCAAGAAAAAAAAAAAAAAAATTTCTTTTCCTTTTTTTCAACAGTGAACAAAACCAGCGTGAGTCTCATGAGGCGTCGTGGGCACTAAACAGCCCTGTGAGCCCTGGAGGGATAGAATATCACTGATATGTGAGTATGGGAGGTTAAATGCTAACGACTTGGGTCATAACATCACAAGACAAAAAAAAAAAAAAATAATTTTTCCTTTTCCCCATTTTTTCTTCTTTTCTCTTCTTTCTTTTCCCCCTTATGGTTGTGCTTCAAAGAGTGGAGATTCAGATCTGACCCCATGGTTAGGTCAGAACCGTTGAAATCAGAGTCCCTGTAGATTTATTGTCCTTCATGGGGGAAGATTGTCCTTCGCTTTCTTGGTCTTGGTGGAATCCCATAGGGGTGATGTGGGGCTTGTCGGCGTGGGACGTTTGACGGAACCTTGTTGTGGGTTGGAGGTGTCCATTGAGTGATCTTGCGTGATGATTTTAAGGTTTAGTAGCAATCGTTCGCCTTCTACGAAACTGGAGAAGGAGTATTGTTTGCCTCTGAATGTAAACTTCAGAGCGAAGGGGAAGGCCCACCGGTACTTGATGTCCTTCTTGGAAAGGGCTAGAAGAAGTGGTTTCAGGGACCGTCGTTTTTGAATTGTAAAGGGGGAAATGTCAGCAAATATTTGGATGCTGTGGCCCTGAAATTTGAGCTGAGATTGCTGTCTAGATTTTTTCATTATTTCTTCTTTGATGGAATAGAAGTGGGTCTTAACCACTATGTCCCTAGGTGAACCATCTTTCCGGGGTGGGCCCAGGGATCTGTGTGCCCTGTCTAATTCCAGCTTGTGCTCCGGGACTCCAGGTATAAGATATTTTATAACGTCCTGGACTGTGGTTGGGATATCAGGGATGTTTTCTGGAAGACCTCTTATTCGGAAATTCTCCCTTCTTGATCTATTTTCAAGATCGTCGATCCTTGCTTGTGCCGTGTCAAGTTGGTCCTGTAGGAAGTGAATGTGGTCCGTGTTCTGATTGGCTCTCGTGATGGTAACATCTAATTTATGTTCGATCATTTCTATTCTAGACCCCAAGTTTTGAAAGTCTGATCGAATGTCCCCTGTAATCTTGTCTGCAGTCTGTGTCAGGCCTCTGTGAAGCAGCTCTGAGAACTTGATAAAGAGATCAGCTACAGTCAGTGGCATGTCCTGATCAGAGCCACCAGGGGCTGTGGGGAGGCCTGGCTGTTCTGGGGTTAATGTCATAGGGAAAAGTCCATAGGTTCCCTGGTGTTTTTCCAGCAGTGAGATAGTGGGTGTAGGGGACGGATTCTGGCTGCAGGGGAAGGAGCTAGGAGCCTGAATTGGGTAGGAGGGTGTTTCAGGAGCCAGCACTTGCCTGTGTTCTTTCCTGTCTCCTGCGGTGCTGTCTCGTGTCTGAGAAGCGGCCGCCATCTTAGAATTCCCTCTGTGTTCCCCGCTCTCGAATTGCGGTCCCAAGGTCCTCCGGGCTGTCCCTCCAGACATGTGCCGGTGCTCAGGGGTCTCCGCCGCCAGATGTGGCTAAATGTGGGCGGATTGCTGGGCCGGTTCTGCCGCTATGAGAGCCGTGTGGCCGGGGCAGTGCGGAGCTCCGGTCTCAAGCGGCCATCTTGGACGGCTCCGCGCATGCGCCTCTTTATAGGTAATTTTTAACCTGTTCTTAGATTGTTATATACTATCAGTATGATGCTATACATATTGTACGTGTTAATAAAGGAAAATGACCACTGGTAAGTATACAGTTTTCTGATTTGTATGTGTCTTTCAATATTTTATATTTCATTATCTACTATCTAAAGCTGGCCATACATGGATCGAAATTAGACGTTTCAGCAGGGACTGACTGATTTTTGATCTATGTATGGGCACTGTAGTTGTACAGAAGTCGATCTACTAATTGACTCCTTTACAACCACCCTGTTGAATTCTCCACGCTCGATCAGTGTTGCAGGAAGACAATGACACAGCAGGGAGGATTCATTCATCCATCTTGAATGTGTGGATAGGGGATCTGATCAGTTTTTTTTTCATTCAGCCTGCTCATCTATGGGCAGCCTAATATACCACTCTAATACCCACTAGCTGCTCCAACATATCTGGTGTAGCAAGGTCCCAGGCCTCCTTTAGCCTAATGAGAACCTCCAGAGCCAGGGACAGCTGACATCCTTCTGTATAGAGTGGGTTGCAAGGCATAGTGGGTGTAATAAGATTTATGGGCACCAGACACTTCTTGAATGCAAAGAGATTTATTTTCTCTTGAACAGAACGGTGAGAGAGAGAGTTAAGAGCCAGGACACCCTTAGGTAGTTGCAATGTCAATTGGCAGACTCCAGACTTCTACAGGTAGACAGCCATGTAGGGAAAGGCATCCAGTAAGACACCACATCTGCATGTGTAGGAGCGCTGTCTCCTTTGGCAACAGTCTTAGAACAGTTCCTAACACAAATTGTAATGAACTCCTTTACTTTTATACAATCACTTCTTGTAGATTCTCAGCCCACTGTGCTCTCAGTCTCTCTCACTAGACTTGCTGATTCGTTTCCACTGAATCCTGTGAGCTCTTCTAATCTTCTTACTTTAGTATCTTCCTCGAGTGTCAACCCCCGCTTCCCTGCTGGGTCACTGGCTTGGCACTCCAGATCCTCCTCAAACATCACCCCACTGGATGGGTCCCTACCTTGGCACCTGCTGAAGTTTCCAGATTCTTCACCATCCCGGTTGGTGAGAATACTGCTCCAGCACTTCAGCTACTCACTGTTGTCCCTGATAACAAGACGGTTGGTCTCTTAGTGGAGACGGCTTCCCCTCTACCTTCGACCATGACAGGTTCTCCGGCTGGCAGAATCGTCACTTCTGGTTGGACTGCAAGCTGCAATCCCAACCCTACTCTGCTCTCTTGCTTCTGAATAGGCCCTCAGACAGCCTAACAGCCAGATGTGCCCAGGATAGGCCCAAACTCCGGCCTAGCAGCTCGGGCATCACAACACACGTCCACCCAGAAAGCCATTCAGGTGGCACCGAAACTCCGATCACTTGAGCCTACCCAAACAAATAGGCTCTCCCAGCAGGACAAGGGACCCAAGAAGATCCCTGCCCATTGGTTGAGACACCTCATCCATTTCTAATCCGTCCTCGCAATGCCCTTGTCTTATCTAATGTCACCAGATACCTGGCCATCTAGTGACAGAAGAGAGAAGTGCAGCAATTCCAGACTTAGGGTGAACTCAATTGATTCCTAACAATTGGCCAAGATCAATACACCTGGCAGGTGCCTAGACATCAGGGTGCTACACTGGAAAACACATACACTCATTTCTGATCAAATACAAATAAACATGATTTTATTTTATATCTACTCTATTCTATATATATCAATTTTAGGATTAAAAAAAAAAACAGAATTCAAGATACAAATAACAAGATGAATAGCATGTTAAGAGCTAAAATAATACAACCAGATTTTTCTGCAATATTCACCTTCAGTCCAGAGATATCCCCCGTACTACCATTTTTCTGCCACTTGATGTCCTCGGTCTGATGGCCGGGATCATTGAACCCACTTCCTCTTAGCCCAGGTGGGCCTGAACCCTCCCCATTTTGTGACTGGACAGTGATATGAGAAGCAGCACAGTGATGGTCTTTTCTCTCTGTCACTCTGCTCCTTCCTTCTATCACCACATGAACATGTGCTGCTTTTTCCTCTCACACTCCAGTCCTGTAGTACAGAGACTGCAAGAGGCGGATAACAGGTTGGATTCAGGTACTTACACTGTTTGCATTTAAAATGATTACAGAGCTCCGTTAATCTGAGTCTTTTATATCTGCCTAGAATTCAGTTTTAATAAATATATATACAGTGGCTTGCGAAAGTATTCGGCCCCCTTGAACTTTTCAACCTTTTGCCACATTTCAGGCTTCAAACATAAAGATATAAAATTTTAATTTTTTGTGAAGAATCACCAACAAGTGGGACACAATTGTGAAGTGGAACGAAATCTATTGGATATTTTAAACTTTTTTAGCAATTAAAAAACTGAAAAGTGGTGCGTGCAAAATTATTCGGCCCCTTTACTTTCAGTGCAGCAAACTCACTCCAGAAGTTCAGCGAGGATCTCTGAATGATCCAATGTTGTCCTAAATGACTGATGGTGATAAATAGAATCCACCTGTGTGTAATCAAGTCTCTGTATAAATGCACCTGCTCTGTGATAGTCTCAGGGTTCTGTTGAAAGCGCAGAGAGCATCATGAAGACCAAGGAACACACCAGGCAGGTCCGTAATACTGTTGTGGAGAAGTTTAAAGCCGGATTTGGATACAAAAAGATTTCCCAAGCTTTAAACATCCCAAGGAGCACTGTGCAAGCGATCATTTTGAAATGGAAGGAGTATCAGACCACTGCAAATCTACCAAGACCTGGCTGTCCCTCTAAACTTTCAGCTCAGACAAGGAGAAGACTGATCAGAGATGCAGCCAAGAGGCCCATGATCACTCTGGATGAACTGCAGAGAACTACAGCTGAGGTGGGAGAGTCTGTCCATAGGATAACAATCAGTCGTACACTGCACAAATCTGGCCTTTATGGAAGAGTGGCAAGAAGAAAGCCATTTCTCAAAGATATCCATAAAAAGTCTCGTCTAAAGTTTGCCACAAGCCACCTGGGAGACACACCAAACATGTGGAAGAAGGTGCTCTGGTCCGATGAAACCAAAATCGAACTTTTTGGCCACAATGCAAAACGATATGTTTGGCGTAAAAGCAACACAGCTCATCACACTCAACACACCATCCCCACCGTGAAACATGGTGGTGGCAGCATCATGTTTTGGGCCTGCTTTTCTTCAGCAGGGACAGGGAAGATGGTTAAAATTGAGGGGAAGATGGATGCAGCCAAATACAGGACCATTCTGGATGAAAACCTGTTGGAGTCTGCAAAAGACCTGAAACTGGGACGGAGATTTATCTTCCAACAAGACAATGATCCCAAACATACAGCAAAATCTACAAAGGAATGGTTCACAAATAAACGTATCCAGGTGTTAGAATGGCCAAGTCAAAGTCCAGACCTGAATCCAATCGAGAATCTGTGGAAAGAGCTGAAAACTGCTGTTCACAAACGCTCTCCATCCAACCTCACTGAGCTCGAGCTGTTTTGCAAGGAAGAATGGGCAAGAATTTCAGTCTCTCGATGTGCAAAACTGATAGAGACATACCCCAAGCGACTTGCAGCTGTAATCGCAGCAAAAGGTGGCTCTACAAAGTATTAACGCAAGGGGGCCGAATAATTTTGCACGCCCCACTTTTCATTTTTTTATTAGTTAAAAAAGTTTCAAAAATCCAAAAGATTTCGTTTCACTTCACAATTGTGTCCCACTTGTTGGTGATTCTTCACAAAAAATAAAAATTTTATATCTTTATGTTTGAACCCTGAAATGTGGCAAAAGGTTGAAAAGTTCAAGGGGGCCGAATACTTTCGCAAGCCACTGTATATATATATATATATATATATATATATATATATATATATATGTACTACATCTCGTTATAGAAAAGTATTACTTTTCTCTTTTTATATGCAGAAATATTTACCTTATTCATCCAGTCAATGAGACTTGGCTGATCACAGATCCCTTACCATGTGATCAGCTGTCAGCCAATGACAGCTGATCACGTGATGTAAACAGAAGCAAGTAATAAGCTTTTTGTTCCTCACGCTGACAGTGTGAGGAGAAAAAATAGAGTCGATCACCAGCTTCTGTAAATGGGACATCGGTCACTCACACAGAGAGGCACTGCTGCCTCATTAGTGCCCACCAGTGCTGCCAATCAGTGCCCACCGGTTTCACATCATCAGTGCCACCTATCAGTTCTGCCTATCAGTGTCACCTACCACTGCCTATCAGTGCCACTTATTAGTGCCACTTATTAGTGCCGCCTATCAGTGCCCTTCAGTGCCACCTATCAGTGCCCATCAGTGCAGCCTCATCAGTGCCTCCTGATCCGTGCCCACCAGTGCTGCCCCATCAGTGCCACCTATCAGTGCCCATCAGTGCTGCCTCATCAGTGCACATCAATAAAGTAGAAAAATTACGGTACCTGTTTGCAAAATTTTATAACAAACTATGAAACCGTTTTTATTTTTTTGGTCTTTTTTTATTCGTTTAGCAAAAAATAAAAACCCCAGTAGTGTTTAAATACCACCAAAAGAAAGCTCTTTTTGTTAAAAAAAATGATAAAAATGGGTACAGTGTTGCATGACCACGCTATTGTCATTCAAAGTGCAACAGCGCTGAAAGCTGAAAGCTGACCTAGGCAAGAAGGGGGTCTAAGTGCCCAGTAAGCAAGTGGTTAACAAGCAATTACAGTAAGTTCAAGATCTCTGTAATCTTCTCTTCTACATGTTAATGCCCAGTAAGCACAGTGGTGTAGTAAATAGCAGCAATAGGGTCGCTGGTTCAAATCCCGACCACGACACCATCTGCCTGGAGTTTGCATGTTCTCCCTGTGCCTGCGTGGGTTTCCTCCCACACTCCAAAGACATGCTGGTAGGTTAATTAGATCCTGTCGAAAAAATTGGCCAAATGTGTATGTTGTTTGTGTATGTGTTCGTAAGCGTGTCGGGACCCCATGGGGCAAAGAAATGCGCTATACCGCAGATGCACACCAGCGGCAAAAGCGCCCTGAGGCGATTCAGTTCGCATAGGTAGCGCTATACAAGTCACTCACTCATTCATTCATTCAGGAAAATGGTCTGGTTGGTCACATGATCGACTCCCAGAACCGGCTTCAGTGTATTTAATGGACAACTGACTAAGGATGCCCCATAGTAAGCCTATGGGTTACGCGTAATCACCGCTGAAGGTTGGTCTCCACCTGTACCATCTCCACTGCATACTACCAGGTACTGGCCTGTTCTTTATGGGCTTCACAGTAGAGGACACATCTGATAAAATCACCTTAATTTAGATATATTCCAAACAGACTCTCCACAATGTACAATCGAGGGAAAATGGCACACCAGCTAGTGCTGTTTTCCCTCAATTGTACAATGTGGAGTGTCTATTTGGAATATGTCTTCTTAATAAAAGTGATTTTATCAGATGTGTGGCTGACCAGACCCTTTTCCTCTACTGTGAAGCTTGTAATGGACAGAGCCAGCACCTGGTAGTGTGCAGTGGAGGCCGACCTTGAGCGGTGATTATTCTTCACCCACAGGTTTACTATGGGGCATCCGTAGTAGGTATGGCTGGGAGAGCCCTCAGAATAGGTAAGCATAGACATCATTCCTTTACAGGGTAGTTAGTATAGGGCTTATGCCCCGTACACACAAGCGGAAATTCCGCCAGCAAAAGTCCAATGAGAGCTTTTGGTTGGAAAATGCGACCGTGTGTATGCTCCATCAGACTTTTGCTGGCGGAATTCCAGCCAGCAAAAGATTGAGAGCAGGTTCTCTATTTTTCTCCTATCCGAAAATGCGTTCGTCTGTATGCAATTCGGACGCGCAAAAATTACGCATGCCCAGAATCAAGTATGCGACGGAAGCGCTCGGTCTGGTAAAACTAGCGTTCGTAATGGAGATAGCACATTCGTCACGCTGTAAATTTGTGGATCTTTTAATGCAGCGCATTCTCTTCTTCTTTATAATGCTAAAAGAATGAATTTGTTTTGCTGCTGATATTCACACAGAGTTCTGACAAACATATTTATTTATTATTTCTCATGATCTCCTGAATAACCTTTTTTGTTTTTAAAGCCAGATCTCCATAATAATGTTTAGAATTATTTTTTATAGTCATCTTTTTTTAATTTTTTTTTAATCAAGATCTCCTGTTTTTTTATTATTTTTATATTTTTTTCTAGTGATTGCCATAATTTTTTTTTTTTTTGTGTGTCAGGTTTCCACAACAACAGTATTATTTTGTATTTTTAAAGCTCAAGGAGGTTGGTTGTTGTCCCTTGTTAATTAGACATTTTATTTTTGAAATGTACCTGCCTACTCACAAACAAACTGTCCTTTTTGAATAAAAAGATCATGTCTAAAGTTGTTAAGAGTCTGCACAGGAATTTTGGGGTACGACGATCCAAGGAGCAATTGAGGAAACGCTGGTCAGACCTGAAATTGAGGGAGCAGGATCAGTACAGAAGGATCAAGAAAGTGCTTCTAAAAAGTAAGTAGTTGTCGTGTGTTCCTATTATTATTATTACTTGCATGCTGCTCCATGTGCTTTTCTTTTCTTTTGTACATTTTAAAATGGCTACTTTCATGTTCGTGGGCACAGTAATCGGTCGCAGTAAACATCGTTTGTTTGCCTACTAAATACAATGTTTTTGGCAGATACAGGGTTAACTACATTTGGTCATGCTAATTTGTATTAAAAGAAGTTTAAGACATTGTTGTCTAGATATGTTTGAAGCTAGAAAGAATTGCAAACTTGATTCAGTGTAATGTAAGGAGGGGACACTCTGCAGCTGTTTACACATCTGGAGCACTAGTGTGGGACACAGGAACAAACTTTTTAGGGTGTCCCACACAGGTACTCCAGTGGATACTTGGGGTGTCTGCATGTGTGAAACTTGTTCAAAAAAGGTAAGTATTCCAGCTTTGGTAAGGGAAAAAATCATGTCTTCAGCTTGGAACTCTGACAAAACAGACAATTGTACCCCACTTCCAAGCAATCTTTCATATTCCTATTTCTGGCCTCAAAAATCGGTGTGCTAAGTATACCTTTTGTTTCATTCTCATAGGGCAAAAAAGACTCCGGGAAACCCCCACCTCCTGATTAAGGGGAACAGAGGACACCACAACCAGAGGATGTGAAGGAAGGAGAGGTGGTTGAAATTGTCACCACAACAGGTGAGTGTCTGAGACCACAGATTCAGGTAATAGATGTATGCCTGCATATTTACAATACATGGTGTGTATTTTTTATTTTAGGTGATGTGCATGTTGTGGAAGAACAATCTCCTCATTTCACAAGTGACAGTGCTCAAAGGCTAAACCAGGACATAAAGTTTTGTAGTCGGGATTTAGACATCATCAAGCAAAAAACAAATGAGGTTGAACAAAATCTGAAGAACATGATTGATATACTAGGAAGAATCTAAATAACCACAAAATTACACCATTTTATATTTTTGGTGACCAATTTTTTAAAAATTTTTGACGACTTTTGAAGATGCACACAGTGTGTCAACATGTGTTATCTGCCATCAGGGGATATTAATGTACGTGTTTTGTGGGTGCAACCCCTTCCTCGTAACTCAAGTAGGTGAGTGGAAGTTGTTGCACCCCCAAAACACGTCCATTGATCCCCCATGATGGGAGATAGCACATGTTGACATTAGGCATGGGATCAGGAGGGAAATCCCAGGTTTGACTCCCAATTTGTGTGCATCTTCAAAATTTGGCTTTTACAGGGGTGACATCACCCCATCTGATGAAAGCAATATCAACACATTTTTGACACTATAATGTCTGATATTGCCTTCAGTTTTTCAATGTTGAACTTTGTAAGTTACTGAGTTGTGTATGTTATGTTTTGAAACATGCCTGTTTATGTACTAAAAATATTTTCAAGGTAAAACTTTATAAAAACAAGAAGTTTTTTTATAAAAAAAAAAAAAATTACAATGCACATGTGAATGTGCATGAAGTAAAAGGTTTTATACTCAACAATGTGTGGCTTCTTCTTTCAATGCTCAATACCAGTTTTTGTATTAAGTTGGTGTTTACAGTGACAATGGGTGTTATTTAATAATGGAAAAACGACTTGGCACTACAAGTGCACTAGGAGAACCTAGGAGCTAAAAGAAACACAAGCAGTAAATCAAAATCAAGATTTTATCAGATAATTTTTTTTAGTAATATCGAAAATATTTACAAATTTGCTGGCATAGCAATGGCCCCCCTACCCGTAAAATAATCAACATATTTCTGACGCGCTTCATGGGTGCTTTGCGGGGGCAAGCCAGGACAGCCAGCTTCCAGGGCCGTCTTTGTATTTTCTGGAAGTCCGGCCTCAGGCCCAAGTGAGGCAACATAATTCGTAGCATTTCTCTTTAAAAAAGTTGTGAAGTATGCAGCATGCTAGAACTATGTGGTTCAGTTTGTACTCCGCCATCTTTATTGCCGTAAGAAATTGGCAGAACCAGCTGGCCATTATCCCAAAGGCATTCTCCATGACTCTTCTGGCTCTTAAAAACCCTCTTCTCCGGGGTGAGGGTCCTCTGGGGGAATGGCCTCATCAGGTGATCACCCAGACCAAATGCTTCATCAGCGATAAAAACAAATGGGAGTCCTTCAACGTCCACATAGAGAAACTCCTATGTCGCCGACACCACCGCCATCAACACAATACTATTGAAACCCTTATGATTAAAATAGTATGACCCCGAGTGGGGGGGGGTGGGGTGATGTGTACATGTTTCCCATCGATTGCCCCTCTGCAGTTAGGAAAGTCCCAATGCAGAGCAAATTGGGAAGCCACAGTCTGCCGTTGAAGGAAACTGTGAAGTCAAAAAATAAAAAAATATATTAGTACTTTTGCACATAACATTGCAAGCAGATTCGACACAAACATTCTTGGCCAACATCAGTATAACATTTATTTTAAGGAGTATTTCAAGACAAAAATATAAGGTCCACTTATCAGTAGGGATGGGCTATCTGTTCAACTCAAACATTGGCTGTTCGTCCGTTCGCCGAACAGCGAACAATTTTAGGGGGGAGGGTTATAAATGAGTTTTGGACCCCCAAAAAAAGCCTCTGGCACTCTGCCAGAATTTAAGGACAACAATAACATTTGGACACATTTTAATGGAGCTGACAAAATACATTGTTAAGTGACTAGGCTAGGTGTTTATGGGCCCAGGATAGCATGCTGGGGAGGTTAGTGAAGGCAAATATGCATGAAGGAGCATTAAAAGCTTACAGCATGTATGGGGACAAAGGGGGCATTCACAGTATATTACAATCATGGTAATTAGGGAATGATGAAAGAAATACAAAACATTACTATACATTAAATACATAGAATGTGATGTTAAAGGAGAAAACTTACCCTAATATAGTCCTTCTGCAGGACCTGTATGATGGCAGAACAGGTCTCTGGAATAATGATCCCCAGAGCCTGGGGGTGATGCTTGTAGAGAACTTGAGGTCCTTGAGACTTCTCCCCATCGCCAAGTACCGCAACGTGGCGACTAGCCTCTGCTCCGGAGTGATGGCTTACCGCTTGCAGGTGTCCTGCTTTGTAATATAAGGGGATAGCAAAGCCAACAGACGGTGAAAAACAAGGTCTGTCACACGGAGAAAATTCCTGAAATCATCAGGATTATTCTCCTGGATCTCACGCAGCAAAGGCATATGAGAGCATTGGTCACGCTGGAATAACCAATTCTTTGTCCGTGTACTCCTCCCCACCCTGTTCATGGACTGGGCTTGGGTCAAAGCAAGAACCCCAACACCAAGCCCCCTCATAGCACGAACTCTACGATGAGTACGTACCCACAACATGGCTTCAAAACGGTCGGCTGGTCAGAACGAACTAACAGAACGCACTGAAGAACAGAAAGGCCTGTGAAGAGTGAGCTGAAAATCAGAAACAAGCGCACAAGAACGCACTGAAAAACAGATACGAACTGACTACATGCATTGAAAACCAGACACAAACCCACAAACTGAAGAGCAGTAATGGCATGAAAAGCACGGGGCTGAAAAGCGCAAATCGTCTCTCACCAAACCTACTAACACAAGATAAACATGAGATTAGCAGAAGGAGCCCAAAGGGTGGCGCACTGGGTATTGAACTTAGTCCCGTTGTATGTCACCGCATTCTTGACGGTCGGAATTTGGTTTGACTGTGTGTATGCAAGACAAGCTTGAGCGGAATTCCGTCGGAAAAACCATCCAAGGCTTTTCCGACGAAAATGTGTATGCGGCATAAGAATGGGGGTGAGAGCAGGGTTAAGTTTAGATTTGACTGGACTTCTACTTTAACAAAGGGGACACCCAGATCCCAGCCCCCCTATGTGAATTGGTAAGGGGTACATTGTACCCCTACCATTTCACAAAAAGAAAGTGTCAAAATGTTAAAAACCACAGGAGATGGCTTGGGACAAGTCCTTTATTAAAAATGAAAAATTAAAAAACAAAAAAGAGATTCCAGCGATGTAATCCAATAAATCCATGCTCCTACTCCAGCGATGTAATCCAATTCTCGATCTCCAGCGATGGATGATCTCCAGCGACTCCAGCGAGGAACACAGCACAGGATCCTGCCTCCACCGGAGGCACCCAGCCAATGACGCTGCGCCAGCTTAACAGCACTTATGTAGCTGAGGGTGGGGCCACCCATCACGTGACCCCACCCCCCTCTGACAAGGGGAAACACCGGGGTTTCCCAGTGACGTGTATGGGTGACCCCGCCCCCCTCTGATGCAATGCAGGATTGAAGGGCCTGGTAATGAAATTTTGGAGGACCCCCACGCATTTTATGGGTATTGTCGGGACCGACAATTCATTAATAGCCGGCACTTGCGCTAGTAATTTTAAATGACTTTTTTTTCCTTTAGAAATGTCATTTTGCTCTTGGACTGGTGTAAACACGGGAAACATGCGCTACTTTACAGGCATAATATAGACACCCCCCAGGTACGAAATTTAGAGGAATATTTCACTTTTATTGTTTCACTTTAAGCATTATTAAAATCACTGCTCCCAAAAAACGGCCATTTTTAAAACTTTTTTTTTTGCATTGATACATGTCCCCTGGGAAAGGACCCGGGTCCCCAAACACTTTTTATGACAATAACTTGCATATTAACCTTTAAAATTAGCACTTTTGATTTTTCATGTTCGTGTCCCATAGACTTTAACGGCATTCGCGTTTTTGGACAAATTTTTTGGCTGTTCGCATGTTCTGGATGCGAACCGAACATGGGGGTGTTCGGCCCAACCATACTTATCAGATTCCTCACCCCCTCTGATGGCTCATTGGAAACATTTTAGGGGGGAGGGTTATAAATGAGTTTTGGACCCCCAAAAAAAGCCTCTGGCACTCTGCCAGAATTTAAGGACAACAATAACATTTGGACACATTTTAATGGAGCTGACAAAATACATTGTTAAGTGACTAGGCTAGGTGTTTATGGGCCCAGGATAGCATGCTGGGGAGGTTAGTGAAGGCAAATATGCATGAAGGAGCATTAAAAGCTTACAGCATGTATGGGGACAAAGGGGGCATTCACAGTATATTACAATCATGGTAATTAGGGAATGATGAAAGAAATACAAAACATTACTATACATTAAATACATAGAATGTGATGTTAAAGGAGAAAACTTACCCTAATATAGTCCTTCTGCAGGACCTGTATGATGGCAGAACAGGTCTCTGGAATAATGATCCCCAGAGCCTGGTGATGCTTGTAGAGAACTTGAGGTCCTTGAGACTTCTCCCCATCGCCAAGTACCGCAACGTGGCGACTAGCCTCTGCTCCGGAGTGATGGCTTACCGCTTGCAGGTGTCCTGCTTTGTAATATAAGGGGATAGCAAAGCCAACAGATGGTGAAAAACAAGGTCTGTCACACGGAGAAAATTCCTGAAATCATCAGGATTATTCTCCTGGATCTCACGCAGCAAAGGCATATGAGAGCATTGGTCACGCTGGAATAACCAATTCTTTGTCCGTGTACTCCTCCCCACCCTGTTCATGGACTGGGCTTGGGTCAAAGCAAGAACCCCAACACCAAGCCCCCTCATAGCACGAACTCTACGATGAGTACGTACCCACAACATGGCTTCAAAACGGTCGGCTGGTCAGAACGAACTAACAGAACGCACTGAAGAACAGAAAGGCCTGTGAAGAGTGAGCTGAAAATCAGAAACAAGCGCACAAGAACGCACTGAAAAACAGATACGAACTGACTACACGCACTGAAAACCAGACACAAACCCACAAACTGAAGAGCAGTAATGGCATGAAAAGCACGGGGCTGAAAAGCGCAAATCGTCTCTCACCAAACCTACTAACACAAGATAAACATGAGATTAGCAGAAGGAGCCCAAAGGGTGGCGCACTGGGTATTGAACTTAGTCCCGTTGTATGTCACCGCGTTCTTGACGGTCGGAATTTGGTTTGACTGTGTGTATGCAAGACAAGCTTGAGCGGAATTCCGTCGGAAAAACCATCCAAGGCTTTTCCGACGAAAATGTGTATGCGGCATAAGAATGGGGGTGAGAGCAGGGTTAAGTTTAGATTTGACTGGACTTCTACTTTAAACAATGTAAATAGGCTTTTTCAGCACAGTAGATAAGGAGAGCCTGATTAAAAACATTATAAAGAGCTGAGCAATACAAATACAATATTTCAAAGTTGACAAAAAGAAATTTATACTCAGCGCTGCCTCTCTAAATCATAAATGTACATCTACCCACATCAAATGTGTATCATAAAACAACATATACAACAAAGTGCCGATATAGTGCCAACAATTGCATACAATCAAGTTCAATAAAGTGCAATAATAAGGTTCAATCAATAAAGTTCATCTATTGTGAAGTATGGGGCTGGTGACACGTTGATGCAATCTTGGTGACTTCCTGTGCTCCCCTCCTAGGTCCCCACCCACCAGATAGAGATGATAAATACGCCTGTAGATATTAGGACGGTGTCTCCTGTCCAGCAGATGTGTAGATAGTTGTGCCTCAGAGAATTGGATATCCTCTCCTTCACCGTTTATTGTAGGTCCTACATGCTTTACTCGGTCAGAGGTGATCGAAGTAGTGACGTTTTGGACAAGTGAAGAGAGAAGGGACATATAGTGTAATACTGCAAGGTTTATTAAAAAGGTTTAAAATCATTACACTTACATCAGAAATCTTTAAATGTGCAAAAATTGCCGCCTTGGCATCCAAACAGCCTTCACAGATTATCCTTAGCTTGACATGTTTCGCCCCTCCCACTGGGCGTCATCCGAAGCTTGGGGAGTCTAAGATTGGCTGTCTTATATATTTTAGGTGCCGCCTACTACACCCAATCACTCCCACTACTCTCATTAATGGCGCAGTATAAAATTAGCCTCACTTCCGGTTTCCGCCGGAACCGGAAGTGACATAGCCGCCTAGACCGAAAGTGGTCAGTGGCACAGGAAGTGATGTGTTCTTTGTATACAAAAGGTAAATACCAACTTCCTATTTCCTGAATTGACAGGAAGTAACCAGAGGCCATCTAGTGTTTGAAATTCTGTATTACATTAAAACAAAACATGGTGTATTACATTATATAAACCATTGTGACAATAGGAATATATTCCATATGAAAAAATATAAATAAATAAATAATTGGGAATGCTATAATGGTGAAGATCCTGGACTAACAAACGTTAATAACAAATTAAATAAATGGAATAAGGAAAAAAGGAAAAAAAGAGAAAGAAAAAATAAATAAATAAAAATAATAATAAAATTAAGATAAAAATAAAAATAAAATAAAAATAAGAATACATTCAAAATAAAAAAATAAAAATAAATATAAAAATAAAATAAAAATAAATATAAAAATAAATAAAAATAAATTAAAATTAAAAATAAGCAGTCAAAAATTACTAATAAAACAATTAATATCCAGGTCCACATTTAACCCTTTCGGCGTTAAGGACTGTAATTTGTAAATCCATTGTGTCTCGTTTTGGGAGATAGTTTGTTTAAGATTGGTGCCCCTCCAATGTTTCTCTACCCTATCAATACCACAAAAAATACGTTTTGATGGATCTCTGTTGTGGAATCCCCTAAAATGATAAGATAAACTGTGTTTACGGAAACCCTTTTTAATGTTATTGATATGTTCCCTCAGTCTAACTTTAAGCTCTCTTGTGGTTCTTCCCACATATTGGAGACCACATTCACATTCCAAAAGGTATGTGTCATGTGTGGTACCACAGGTTATAAATTTGGGGATTTCAAATGTCTGTCCTGTTGCCCTAGATTTAAAATGTGTAGTCTTTTTCTTACCACCCTTACATGTTCTGCAGATTAGACATCTGCCACATTTAAAAAAACCTGTTTGGTCGATATTTATTTTAATTTTTTTATTATTTTTTTTTTTAAATGTATTCTTATTTTTCTTTTATTTTTATTTTAATTTTATTATTATTTTTATTTATTTATTTTTCTTTCTCTTTTTTTCCTTTTTTCCTTATTCCATTTATTTAATTTGTTATTAACATTTGTTAGTCCAGGATCTTCACCATTATAGCATTCCCAATTATTTATTTATTTATATTTTTTCATATGGAATATATTACTATTGTCATAATGGTTTATATAATGTAATACACCATGTTTTGTTTTAATGTAATACCGAATTTTAAACACTAGATGGCCTCTGGTTTCTTCCTGTCAATTCAGGAAATAGGAAGTTGGTATTTACCTTTTGTATACAAATAACACATCACTTCCTGTGCCACTGACCACTTCCGGTCTAGGCGGATACGTCACTTCCGTTTCCGGCGGAAACCGGAAGTGAAGTTAATTTTATACTGCGCCATCAATGAGAGTAGTGGGAGTCATTGGGTGTAGTAGGCGGCACCTAAAGTATATAAGACAGCCAATCACAGACTTCCCAAGCTTCTGATGATGCCCAGTGGGAGGGGCGAAACATGTCAAGCTAAGGATAATCTGTGAAGGCTGTTTGGATGCCAAGGCGGCAATTTTTGCACATTTAAAGATTTCTGATGTAAGTGTAATGATTTTAAACCTTTTTAATAAACCTTGCAGTATTACACTATATGTCCCTTCTCTCTTCACTTGTCCAAAACGTCACTACTTCAATCACCTCTGACCGAGTAAAGCATGTAGGACCTACAATAAACGGTGAAGGAGAGGATATCCAATTCTCTGAGGCACAACTATCTACACATCTGCTGGACAGGAGACACCATCCTAATATCTACAGGTGTATTTATCATCTCTATCTGGTGAGTGGGGACCTAGGAGGGGAGCACAGGAAGTCACCAAGATTGCATCAACGTGTCACCAGCCCCATACCTCACAATAGATGAACTTTATTGATTACACCTTATTATTGCACTTTATTGAACTTGATTGTATGCAGTGGTTGGCGCTATATCGGCAATTTGTATATGTTGTTTTATGATACACATTTGATGTGGGTAGATGTACATTTATGATTTAGAGAGGCAGCGCTGAGTATAAATTTATTTTTGTCATTATTCAGGGTATTCACCTTACACTATAGCGGCAGCCCTACTGCATATGTACATGCTTGTGTATGTGTAAACATATACACATATATACATTTTGCATTTATTTAGAATTATTATAGTTTTTTTCCACGCCGCAGGTTTTTTCTAATTATTCAATATTTCAAAGTTAACTAACTAAAAACATGAAAAAAAAATTAGGATTTTTATAACAGCTTACCTGTAAAATCCTTTTCTTGGAGTACATCATGGGACACAGAGCAGCCATAGAAATTACTATGTGGGTTATACACCACCTATAGGTGAACGGACACTGGTACACTCAAAAGACAGGAAGTCCCCCTCTATATAACCCCTCCTATACTGGGAGCACCTCAGTTTTGTTAAGGTTAGGTTAAGTTTACATTTGACTGGACTTCTACTTTAAACAATGTAAATAGGCTTTTTCAGCACAGTAGATAAGGAGAGCCTGATTAAAAACATTATAAAGAGCTGAGCAATACAAATACAATATTTTAAAGTTACCTGACTAAAAACATGAAAAAAAATAGGATTTTTATAACAGCTTACCTGTAAAATCCTTTTCTTGGAGTACATCATGGGACACAGAGCAGCCATAGTAATTACTATGTGGGTTATACACCACCTATAGGTGAACGGACACTGGTACACTCAAAAGACAGGAAGTCCCCCTCTATATAACCCCCTCCCATACTGGGAGCACCTCAGTTTTGTAGCCAAGCAATATACCTATATCTCAACAAGAGGGGAGGGACCGAATAGGGATGAGCCCGATGTTCGAGTCGAACTCACGTTCGACTCGAACATCGGGTGTTTGCCTGTTCGCCGAATAGCGAACAATTTGGGGTGTTCGTGGCAAATTCGAAAGCCGCAGAACACCCTTTAAAAGTCTATGGGAGAAATCAAAAGTGCTAATTGTAAAGGCTTAAATGCATGGTATTGTCATAAAAAGTGTTTGGGGACCTGGGTCCTGCCCCAGGGGACATGTATCAATGCAAAAAAAAGTTTTAAAAACGGACGTTTTTTCGGGAGCAGTGATTTTAATAATGCTTAAAGTGAAACAATAAAAGTAAAATATTCCTTTAAATTTCGTACCTGGGGGTGTCTATAGTATGCCTGTAAAGTGGCACATTTTTCCCATGTTTACAACAGTCCCTGCACAAAATGACATTTCTAAAGGAAAAAACGTAATTTAAAAGTACTCGTGGCTATAATGAATTGTCAGTCCCGGCAATGCAGATAAAAGAAGCCATTGAAAAAAACGGCATAGGATTCCCCCAGTCCATTACCAGTCCCTTTGGGTCTGGTATGAATATTAAGGGGAACCCCAAACCAAAATTTAAAAAAAAAATTGTGTGGTGGTCCCCCCAAATTTCGTACCAGGCCCTTCAGGTCTGGTATGGATATTAAGGGGAACCCCGCACCAAATTTTTTTTTAAAAATGCATGGGAGTCCCCCTCAAAATCCATACCAGACCTGTCTGATATGTATTTTAAGGGGAATACCGCGCTAAAATTTAAAAAAAATGGGGTGGGGGTCCCCCAAAAAATCCATATCATACCCTTATCCAAGCACGCAACCTGGCAGGCCGCAGGAAAAGAGGGGGGGATGAGAGAGCGCCCCCCTCCTGAACCATACCAGGCCACATGCCCTCAATATGGGGAGGGTGCTTTGGGGTAGCCCCCCAAAGCACCTTGTCCCCATGTTGATAGGGGCAAGGGCCTCATCCCCACAACCCTTGCCCAGTGGTTGTGGGGGCCTGCGGGCAGGGGGCTTATTGGAATCTGGAAGCTCCCTTTATCAAGGGGACCCCAAGATCCTGGCCTCCTCCCTGTGTGAAATGGTAACGGGGTACAAGTGTACCCCTACCATTTCCCAAAAAAGTGTCAAAATGGTAAAAATGACAAGACACGGCTTGGGACAAGTACTTTATTAAAAAAAAAAAAAATGAAAATGTATCATGAAGTCTTCTTCTCTTGCTCTGCCGATGGACCGAAAAAAAAAAAAAAAACGCGACCGACCCGCCTCCATGGGAGGCTCCCGTCTTATGTTGCATCTTCGCTTTAAAAGTTCTTTTATAACTGAGGGCGGGGCCACACCGTGATGTTCCTGCCCCCTCTGACGCACGGGGACTTCCCTATGGCTTTCCCGGGGTGTCAGAGGGGGACGGGGCCACCCGTTTACATGACACCCACAACCAAGGGGGCAAGGTGCTTTGGGGGGCACCCTCCCCATGTTGAGGGCATGTGGCCTGGTATGGTTCAGAAGGGGGGGCGCTCTCTTGTCCCTCCCTCTTTTCCTGCGGCCTGCCTG
Source organism: Lithobates septentrionalis (assembly GCA_037952835.1). Lineage (NCBI taxonomy): Eukaryota > Metazoa > Chordata > Amphibia > Anura > Ranidae > Lithobates > Lithobates septentrionalis. Next base: position 261,095 of record JBBDGP010001212.1, read on the forward strand.
GTTACGTGCTCGGGGGGATCCCATGCCGTTTTTTTTCAATGACTTCTTTTATCTGTGTTGCCAGGACCGACAATTTATTATAGCCTCGAGTAGTTTTGAATGACTTTTTTTCCTTTAGAAATGTTATTTTATGCAGGGACTGTTCTAAACACGGGAAACATGCGCCACTTTACAGGCATACTATAGACACCCCCCAGGTATGAAATTTAAAGGAATATTTCACTTTTATTGTTTCACTTTAAGCATTAATAAAATCACTGCTCCCGAAAACTTTTTTTTGCATTGATACATGTCCCCTGGGGCAGGACCCAGGTCCCCAAACACTTTTTATGGCAATAACTTGCATATAAGCCTTTAAAGTTAGCACTTTTGATTATTCATGTTCGTGTCCCATAGACTTTAACGGTGTTCGCGTGTTCGAACAAATTTTTTGCCGCATGTTCTGCTGCGAACCGAACCGGGGGGTGTTCGGCTCATCCCTAGTGATGGATTCCAAGAAAATGATTTTACAGGTTAACTGTTATAAAAATCCTAATTTCTTAATTGTACATCACGGGACACAGAGCAGCCATAGTAATTACTACGTGGGATGTCCCAAAGCAATGCCAACTGAGAGGAAAGAGACACAAGTAAGGCAGGTCGCCATCAGACGTGAGGATCTAAGTTGCTGCCTGCAGTACACTGCACCCGGCATCCTCCTGCCATCTTACATCCATCTGATAGAATTTTATGAATGTATAAACTGATGACCAAGTTGCAGTTTTGCAAATCTGAGTCATAGAAGCCTGGTGATCCACTGCCCAAGAAGCACTGACTGCCCTGGTAGAGTGTGCCTTTACTTGAAAAGCTGGAACTTTCCCTTTCAGGTCATAGGCCTGAGAAATAACTTGACAAATCCATTTTGAAATGATCGATTTTGCTGCTGCCTGCCCCTTCCTAGGGCCCTCTGGCAGCACAAACAAAACATCAGTTTTCCTTATCTGAGCTGTCTCTTTCAGATAGACTTTAACTGCTCTTACTACATCAAGAGAGTGCAAAAGTTTTTCTTCAGCAGAACAAGGCTAAGGAAAAAAGGAGAGTAGAACCACGTCTTGGTTCAGATGAAAACCTGACCATACCTTAAGCAAAAAGTTTGGGTGGGGACGCAGCACCACTTTTTCCTTATGGACAACAAGGTATGGCTCTTTACAGGAAAAAGCTGCCAACTCTGATGCCCGTCTTGCGGAAATTACCGCTACCAAAAAAAACTATTTCTTTGTCAAGAAGATTAAAGAAATATCCTGTATTGGTTCAAAAGGCAGTTTTTGTAAAACTGACAGGACTAGATTCAGATCCCATGGGCACAAGGGTTTCCTGATCGGTGGAACCATATGCATGACCCCTTGTATAAACGCTCGGACCAAGGAATGTGAGGCAAGCGGCCTTTGAAAAATTACTGACAAGGCTGAAATCTGACCTTTAATTGTACTCAAGGCCAATTTCATTTCTACCCCTAACTGAAGGAAGGTAAGAATTATACCTATGACATACTTTCAAGGATGCCATTTTCTAGCCTGACACCAGGAAATATAGGTCTTCCAGACCCTATAATAAATGGATCTGGAAGCTGGCTTCCTTACATTAATCAGGGTGGTTACCACAGAACCTGTAAGCCCTTGATTCTTTAAAATGTGGGCTTCAATAGCCAGACCGTCAAATTTAGCGACTGTAAGGCAGGATGGAATATTGGATGGCCCCTGCAACAGGAGGTCTGGACGATCTGGGAGAGTCCAAGGCCTCCCAACTGACATCCCAAGTATGCCATTACCACTATACCTTGGACCCTTAGTCTTGCTAGTACCAGCCCAGGACTTTCGTAAATACTCGTGGAGCGGTGACCTGCCAGAAGGGTAAGGCCACAAATTGAAAGTGGCGGTGTTCTACCGCAAAGCGCAGAAACTTCTGGTGAGCGGGAAGTATAGGCACATACAGGTATGCATCTTTGATATCTATTGATGCTAGAAATTCCCCTCCCCGCAGGATGGAGACAACTGACCGAATTGACCCCATGCAAAAGGAGCGGATGTTTAAGAACGGATTCAGATTTTTGAGGTCTAGAATGGGTCTGACATCTCCATTCAGTTTTGGTACCGTGAAGAGATTTGAGTAGAACCCCATTCCTTGTTCCGTTGGTGGAGTTTCTATGATTACTCCCTGAGACATCAACCGGTCTAGTGCTAGAAACAAAGACCTTCTTTTCCCTGGATCCTTGGGAACATTGGAACTCAAAAAGTGTTCCGGAGGGAACTTCTGTAATTCTAGTTTGTAGCCCAGGGCTACTACAGAGGTGACCCATCTGTCTCGGATTTCTTCCTGCCAAGCCCCTAAAAACCTCAGAAGTCTTCCCCCCACTCTATCGAGTGGGGGCGCCCCTTCACAGGGAGGCTTTGGGATTCTGCTTTGTAGGTTTTTACCCCAGAACTTATCTGGGCCATGTGCTTGGCCCTGAGGCCTACCCTTTGACCCTGACAGTTGAGGCAATCGCGGCGGCCTGGAGGGTGGGGGTCATGGCACTGGAGAGGAAGCTCTTTTCTATGAAGAATGCTTATTCCTCCTTTTAATCGGTAGAAGGGTACTTTTATTACTTGAAATTTTTTGGATGTATTAATCCAAATCTTCCCCAAACAATTGTTCCCCATGGAAGGGGAAACCAGCCAATAGCTTTTTACATGGTGATTCAGTTGACCAGTGTTTTAGACACAGAATTCTATGCATGTGTACCAAAAGGAGGGCCAGGCGGGATGCCTGATGGACAGAATCTTTGATAGCATCAACCTCAAAACACAAGGCCCTTGGCAGCTCAGCTAGATCCTGAGCCCCTCAAGCAGGCACATCTTTAATGACCTGCTTAACCTCATCTTTTAGAGCCTGTCAATTTCCTATTGCTGCTATTGCAGGTTGTGCCACTGCTCCAGCCATGGAAAAGGAGGCTTTAAGTAAAGTTTCCAGTCTCTTGCTGGATCCTTAAACACCTGAACATTGTCCACCGGGCAGGTCAAACATTTATTAACAGAGGAGATGGCTGCATCAGCCACCGGCAAACTCCACTTTTTTATAAATTTTTCTTCCATAGGGTAAAGAATAGAAAATCTTTTAGGAGGAAGAAAATGTGAGTCTGGGTGATCCCAGTCTGCATACATTAACTGTTCCAGTAAGGGATGTACCAGAAAAGTATGCAGATTCTGTGGGGGTTTCAGTGAGCCCAAGGAAGAAAAAGTGGCCTCAGCTGTCTCTGCTGGAGGCATCTTATACCCAGAGCATACCAATTCCGTAAGGGACTGGACCAGTAACCTTTGGAATTGTGAGGCTGAAACAGGCTCTTCTGAGTCTGAGTCCTCAGAGGAGGATACATCTGTCTATCTTTCTTCCTGATCCTCCAAAGGTAACACACTATCTCCTGCCCATCCTTGCTCCAAAGCTGGAAGGTCAGGGGCAGGGGAGTGGGATCTTTCACATTTTCCCCCAGACTGGGAAGAAGATGCAATCATTTCAGCTATTTTCCTTTCCAAACCAGCTAATGCTGAGGCCAGATCGTCCTTAGTGACGTATGCAGAGATTGAAAAGTTGGAAGCAGTTGCAACACGAGAAGGCCTAAATGGCTCAGCTTGGTCTATCACTTCAGTCCCTTCAGGTGAAGATGGTACTGTGGAAGCGTGACTAGGATCCTCAGACCCTGACCGTAGCACCCTTGCACTTCTCCCTGAGGCATTTCACCTTGTATTAGGGTCATATTAGACATAGTCCTAAGCACAAAGCAGAGGTACTAACACCGTGCATCTACTGCCGAGCACTAGTCCAACAATTAGTATTATGCTGCTAATAATTTGCTCAGCCTGATGCTGAGTAGATATGCCTTTTAAAATTGCATGTGTCCACCAACCATACAGCTTACGTGCCCCAGCTCTGTGTCCTTTATTCCACCAGCCAACCAGTTTGTTGCAGAGAAGCAAACTTTTATAGGGAAATGAGCCCTGCACCTGCACTGTGCATTGTGCACGGTGTTCCTTGTGCATGTTGGCCGCTTAAGCTATGCCCCCCGACGTCCTAGGATCGCCTCCCCCCTCCTAACTTACAAAAGAAGTCAGATTCCCACGCACACGCGTTTAGCATGGTCCGATTTGGTGCCGAGGTCTGATCGGATGGCGTGGTTCGATCGGATGGTACGATCGGATAGCGTGGATTGAACAGAATGGTGGGGGAGGGAAGGTGCTTTTCCAGGTGGACCCAACGCCCGCAGGCAGGAGACCCCTGCCCTTACCTGGTGGCCTAGGGCAAGCTTACAATCTGATACTAATGCTGAACAGGAGCTGAAGCATGGTAAATTAAAACTTAGCATGTTCTTTCACACTCTCTAGTGGAGACAACAGGTTAGCACAAGCTACTCAATAGAGAAGTCCTCAAGTGTAATACTTTAGGATCTTCTCACTTACCATTCCCACCGCAGGATGCTGCTGGAGTACAGACAGACCCAATCTTCACCCATCACGGTGGGCATGTCATGGTAGACCTTCAAGGACTGGGTCCCTTGTATATCTCTGTATGTCCTCTCCCTTGGACCCGTATAGCACCCTGCCAGACAACCTTCCGGTTATGATAAATGTAACCCAGGTGTCGGAACCCAGGGTCCAGCCCTCAAAAGAGGAGTGTTACAGGCAAAACCTTGGTCTTCTTTCCTCGAGGCTCGAGTACCTTTCACTTTGGCTTTTTTATTAGCACTTTGAATGGATCCTATAGCAAGGCATAGCCCCATGATTTTGTCAGGAATCCTTTTTAGCGGAACTATCTTTAGCACAACATAACCGTGACCAACACCTAAGACGCTGGCAAAAAAAACTGAGGTGCTCCCGGTATGGGAGGGGTTATATAGAGGGGGACTTCCTGTTATTTGAGTGTACCAGTGTCCATTCACCTATAGGTGGCGTATAACCCACATAGTAATTACTATGGCTGCTCTGTATCCCGTGATGTACGATCAAGAAAGTTTGTATTTTAAACAAATTAATAAATTAAATATACTCAAAAACAATAGAAGTTGCCTTTAAAGAAACAATCTTCTGCAACCTAAAATGCAAAAATCAGAAAGGGGAAAGTCGCCTCGTTCCTTCTAACTCAGCTGCAGCTGATGATGTATGCGACCAATCATATGATCCGGTACGGTCATATAGCCATCTGTTCAGTTCCATAATACATTTCTCTTGGAATCTTAATAGGACTATTTTTTTAAAAACTTAGAGGCGGAATAAAGATGGTGAATGATGGAACTAATGCTGATGTCAATCAAAAATGTACCCTCAGCTTGACCTGGAGGAATATTAGAGATTCAAATGTTATCTTACCTGAAACAAATTGTACTGCCAAAAAAGAGATTTCATATTTTAATAACATTTGTCATTTAATGACACTGCTAGGTGAAAATAGCTTGAAAAAATGTTCCCAACAAACATATAATATGGATCTGGGATTTCTTTCTTGGCCAGCCACCATTATATGTCACATTATCCTCCATATATGAAAGCACCAGATGAGCAAGGAGCTGAGAGAGAGAGAGTAAGGAGAGTATAAAGGGGTCAGAGGGCCATTTGCAGAGAAACAGTCACTTTGCTCTACATCTGTTCTGATTATTTAGGCTCCATTCACACTTGTGCGACTTCAAAATTGTGTGATTTCCACTGTGACTTTACAGTGTGACTTCATGCGACTTTGCTACTTTGGACAAGTATGAGTTTGCTGTGACTTTGACATTGACCATGTGACTGCGTGTGCTCTACAATAATTCTAAAAGGTGCGCTTAGAATTTGTATACACAAGTGATGTCAATAAATAAAAAAATGTATGAATGAATTGAACTTGCATGAAACAAAATTCAAAGGGAAAATAGCAACATAAATAAATGTACACTATTGTGCCAAAACACACATGTGAAAAAACTCAAATACCAATAATGGTCACAACGGTTTTATATCAATCAAAACAAGATATGACAATAGTGAAAATAATAAAATAATATAAAGGTAGTGAACATAGTCCATATATAGCAGCAAGAAAAAGTTCATGAAAATAGGGAAACACATCCACTTTCCATCAGGACGTACTCCGTGCGGTTGAAGGAAGAAGAGAAAGACAAGTAGATGTGACTTTCCATTAAAGCGAATCCAAAAAAGAGTGATAAAGGTGGACCCTTACCCTCGATGGTAGACCCCCTTATTGGCGAGGTCTTGCGAGCAAGCAGATTTAGCCCTCTGCAGATACCGTGTGGTGGTGGCGTCCGCTGCAGCTGACACGTCCAGCGTCTCTAATGTGGTCTTATCCAAATCGTGTGCCTGGAGGGGGGAGAAGCGCCCACTTGCCCCCAAGGTAGTAGATAAAAAGACAAAGAGAGCTCCAAATGGTATAGTATGTACTGATGGGTTTATTATAAAAAGATAAAACAAAAACGGAGAGAACACACTCCGTGATAACACTCGTAAAAATCGTAAAATAAGCCGGCATAAAAAACAAGCGAACACCCGTGCAGGTCATGGGGCGAACAGTGTGATGGCTTACAATGTGTAGCCACGCCCACCATGCATTGTAAGCCATCACATTGGTGACCATTATTGGTATTTGAGTTTTTTCACATGTGTGTTTTGGCACAATAGTGTACATTTATTTATGTTGCTATTTTCCCTTTGAATTTTGTTTCATGCAAGTTCAATTAATTCATACAATTTTTTATATATTGACATCACTTGTGTATACAAATTGTAAGCGCACCTTTTAGAATTATTAGAGCCTTTTGCACGGATATTGGTGTTTTATTGGTGCAGCTACAATTTTGTTTTTCCATTTAGGTTCCCTAGCGCAGTTTTTCCCAATTAGTGTGCTCTACAAAGTCGCACACACATGTATATGAATCAGGTGTGACTTTCATGCGACCTTTGAGGGTTTACATTGAAGTCTATGGCCCTCATGTTGCATGAAAGTCTGACCAAAGTAGTACAGGAACTACTTTAAAGTCACTGTGACTTTAAGGCCTCATGCACACAGTGCGTTAAAAAAATGAGCTGCAAAGCCAGTACTGACACCAGGAAAAACACGCTTTTAGAAGCATTTTGCATTGCCCATTTAGCTGCGTTTAGCTGCATTAGCGTTTAGCAGTGTTTCTCTGCCCTCTTCTATTTTCCACTCCCAAATTCAATTACTACAGCTAAAAACGCTAACGCTGTATATAGCATAGCCGCGTCAGCCATTTTTACAGCTGTAACGCTGCTGCTCAAGAATGCGCTGGCCCTGGGGTTTTTTGCAGCTTAAAATGCCTATGCCACTAAAAGCTCCTGGACACATAGAATAACATGGAAAAACGTTTTTAATATGTAAAAAAAAAAAAAACGCCTGACGCTCCTAAAAGTGGAAGGAAAAAAGTCCTGAGTCTTGAAGTAGTTTTAACCCTTTTAAAAAGTTCCAAAAAACAAACAAACTGCAATACAAAGGCATAATGAGCTAGTATGCATAGCATACTAGCTCATTATGAATCACTTACCTGAGGTAAAAGCCACCGCAGCGGTCCTCTTTCACCGCTCTGGCGGCCGCCATCTCTCCAGGGGGTTACTTCCAGGTATCGCGGCTCCGGCGCTGTCATTGGCCAGAGCCACGATGACGTCACTCCTGTGCATGCGCGTGGGAGCCACCGGTAATGACACAGTACAACTGAAGCAACGGCACAAACGATCCATTGCTTCAGTTTGCTTAAGTGCGCATGTGCCGATGACGTTGGCACATGCAAATACAGGGATATCTCCTAAACCATGCAGGTTTAGGAGATATCCAGTGTAGCTACAGGTATGTCTAATTATAGTCTTGCCTATGGGCGTAGCATAAGGCGTTGCAGGGGTCACAATCGCAACCCCGCCCCTAGCTCCAGAGGGCCCCTGCAGCCTCCCTATCATATTATCATGTCCAGCTCTGATCTTTCCTAGGGCCCCACAGCCACGCTCCAGTACTGGGCTTCTGCTTTGCCTTCCACAGTCCACACCCCTCTGTTCTCATTGACTGGGGAGAAGCTGTGAGCCATTTCCTGAATGGAGAGGAGCATGGGGTGAGAACAGCCCAGGATGGGGAAGTATCTGTGCTGTGTGCTGGCAACATGGAATGGTAACGAAGCTCAGCGAGTTAAGAGGAGGAGAGCACTGTCCTGTAGCCATGATGGGACCGATGTCACTGTTGAGGTAAGACACCGCTCAGTGTCTTCTAGTCACTAGCTGGGATTCTCTGTACCCTCCCCCATCTGGGGATGTCCACTTACCCACTTCCGTGACAACTGGGGAAAAGACACACACCTCCGGGAGGTGAGCTTCCCCCACCACCTGCCAACACTGACAGAGAAACCTTCAGAAATTGCTAAAACAAATCCCTTAACACCTCCTTAGGGGGCTGCAGGCTCCAGATTTTGTGTCACATGGCTCCCCCCCGCCCAGATCTAAGTTGCGTCCCCCCAAAGCCTCCTGACCATCCCCTTCGCCCTGGATGCTATGCCCAGCTGCTGAGCTTTTTTACAGCACTCTACTCCTCCTCTGCAAGGCTGAAATCACATTGCTTTACAACACAGCCAGTTAGCCATGATCAGCATAGTGTGTATCTGCCTACTGCAACTACACTGCCCTTCCGACCAGGGGATTTCAGAGATCAGAACAGCAACATAAAAGCCAGATACACCCTGTGAAGACTGACAGGCTGTGTGTAAAGGAATGTGATTTCAGCCCTGTGTATAGTGGGGGGGAGGAGCTGTTTATAGTGCTGGAATGGGAAAGGAGCCCTGCCAAATGACCTGCCAGGGGTCCCTGTCCTCTGATTCTCCAGCAGTGATCCCTGTCCTCTAATGTAAGGAGGAACTCTGGGAACTCTAAACTCTTAAGCCACTTTGAGTATCTTGGCGTGCAGTGGGTGTATCTGCACACACAGTGGAAGTGGTGGGTGGTAGTGGAGGGGGCCCAGGTCAACTTTTGCATCGGGCCCACAAGCTTCAAGCTATGCGTCTGGTCTTGCCTGTAGTATAAAGTGGTTGTAAAGGGTTTACAACCACTTTAAGTTGCACAAATATGAAGAGTACTCATTGGAAAACATGGAGTGCAACTTGTCATGTGACTTTGGGGTCTAAAGTTGCATGACAAGTCTTATGCCCCGTACACACGGTCGGACTTTGTTCGGACATTCCGACAACAAAATCCTAGGATTTTTTCCGACGGATGTTGGCTCAAACTTGTTTTGCCTACACACGGTCGCACAAAGTTGTCGGAATTTCCGATCGACAACAACGCGGTGACGTCAAGCACGTACGACGAGACTAGAAAAGGCCAGTTCAGAACCAAGCGCAGCACCCTTTGGGCTCCTTTTGCTAATCTCGTGTTAGTAAAAGTTTGGTGAGAGACGATTCGCGCTTTTTCAGACTCGTGGCTTTCAGATCGTTTTCTGCCGTTCAGTTTGTGCTTGTGGGTTTGTATCTGCTCTTCAGTGCGTGCAGTCAGTTCGTATTGGAGTTTTCTGTGTGATCTTGCCTGCTCGTTGCTGTTTTTCAGGTCGCTCTTCACAGGCCTTGCTGTTCTTCAGTGCGTTCTGTTACTTCGTTCTGAGCAGCCGACCGTTTTCTAGCCATGTTTCGTATGCGTACTCCTCGTAGAGTTCGTGCTGTGCGGGGGCTTGGTGTTGGGGTCCTGACCTTGACACAAGTCCAGTCCATGAACAGGGTGGGGAGGAGTTCATGGACCAAGAATTGGTTGCTTCAGCGTGACCAGTTCTCTCATATGCCTTTGCTCCGTGAGATCCGTGAGAATAATCCTGATGATTTCAGGAACTTTCTCAGGATGACGGACCCCGTATTTCACCGTCTGTTGGCTTCGCTGACCCCCTATATTAGCAGGCAGGATACCTGCATGTATTTGGCCACAGGGAGAAGCCTGCAGGACCTCAAGTTCTCGACAGGCATCTCCCCCCAGGCTCTGGGGATCATTATCCCAGAGACCTGTTCTGCCATCATACAGGTCCTGCAGAAGGAGTATAGGAAGGTAAGATTTCTATCCTTTAATATCACATTTTATTGTATTGAATATTTGATAATATATTGTATTTCTTTCCTCATTCCCTAATTACCATGATTGTAATATGCTGTGAATGTCCCCTTTGTCCTCATGCATGCTGGATTTTTATGTAATTATAATTTTAGGTCCTTCATACATATTTGACTTTCAATAACCTCTCCAGCATGGTGTCTCCTGCCCTATATTCACCTCATGTAGTTACTTAACAATGTATTTTATCAGCTCCATAGTAGTGCTTTACCCCAAACTAGGGATGAGCCGAACACCCCCCTGTTCGGTTCGCACCAGAACATGCGAACAGGAAAAAAATTCGTTCGAACACGCGAACACCGTTAAAGTCTATGGGACACGAACATGAATAATCAAAAGTGCTAATTTTAAAGGCTAATATGCAAGTTATTGTCAATAAAAGTGTTTGGGGACCTGGGTCCTGCCCCAGGGGACATGGATCAATGCAAAAAAAAGTTTTAAAAACGGCCGTTTTTTCAGGAGCAGTGATTTTAATAATGCTTAAAGTCAAACAATAAAAGTGTAATATCCCTTTAAATTTCGTACCTGGGGGGTGTCTATAGTATGCCTGTAAAGGGGCGCATGTTTCCCGTGTTTAGAACAGTCTGACAGCAAAATGACATTTTGAAGGAAAAAACTCATTTAAAACTACCGCGGCTATTGCATTGCCGACAATACACATAGAAGTTCATTGATAAAAACGGCATGGGAATTCCCCACAGGGCAACCCCGAACCAAAATTAAAAAAAAAAAATGATGTGGGAGTCCCCCTAAATTCCATACAAGGCCCTTCAGGTCTGGTATGGATATTAAGGGGAACCCCAGCCAAAATTTAAAAAAAAAATTGACGTGGGGTTCCCCCTAAATTCCATACCAGACCCTTCAGGTCTGGTATGGATTTTAAGGGGAACCCCGCGCCCAAAAAAAAAAAAAAAACGGCGTGGGGTCCCCCTAAAAATCCATACCAGACCCTTATCCGAGCACGCAACCTGGCAGGCCGCAGGAAAAGAGGGGGGGACGAGAGTGCGCCCCCCCCCCCCTCCTGAACCATACCAGGCCACATGCCCTCAACATTGGGAGGGTGCTTTGGGGTAGCCCCCCAAAGCACCTTGTCCCCATGTTGATGAAGACAAGGGCCTCATCCCCACAACCGTGGCCGGTGGTTGTGGGGGTCTGCGGGCGGGGGGCTTATCGGAATCTGGAAGCCCCCTTTAACAAGGGGACCCCCAGATCCCGGCCCCCCCCCTGTGTGAAATGGTAAGGGGGTACTTACCCCTACCATTTCACTAAAAAACTGTCAAAAATGTTAAAAATGACAAGAGACAGTTTTTGACAATTCCTTTATTTAAATGCTTCTTCTTTCTTCCTTCATCTTCTTCTTCTTCTGGTTCTTCTGGCTCTTCTGGTTCTTCCTCCGGCGTTCTCGTCCAGCATCTCCTCCGCGGCGTCTTCTATCTTCTTCTCCTCGGGCCGCTCCGCACCCATGGCATGAGGGGGGAGGCTCCCGCTCTTCTCTTCATCTTCTTCTTCATCTTCATCTTCTTCTTCTTCTCTTCTTCATCTCTTCTTCCTTCTTCATTTCTTCTGCGGGCCGCTCCGCATCCATGCATGCATGGAGGGAGGCTCCCGCTGTGTGACGGCGTCTCTTCGTCTGACGGTTCTTAAATAACGGGGGGCGGGGCCACCCGGTGACCCCGCCCCCCTCTGACGCACGGGACATGACGGGACTTCCCTGTGGCATTCCCCGTGACGTCACAGGGAAGTCCCGTCAATTCACCGTGCGTCAGAGGGGGGCGGGGTCACCGGATGGCCCCGCCCCCCGTTATTTAAGAACCGTCAGACGAAGAGACGCCGTCACACAGCGGGAGCCTCCCTCCATGCATGCATGGATGCGGAGCGGCCCGCAGAAGAAATGAAGAAGGAAGAAGAGATGAAGAAGAGAAGAAGAAGAAGATGAAGATGAAGAAGAAGATGAAGAGAAGAGCGGGAGCCTCCCCCCTCATGCCATGGGTGCGGAGCGGCCCGAGGAGAAGAAGATAGAAGACGCCGCGGAGGAGATGCTGGACGAGAACGCCGGAGGAAGAACCAGAAGAGCCAGAAGAACCAGAAGAAGAAGAAGATGAAGGAAGAAAGAAGAAGCATTTAAATAAAGGAATTGTCAAAAACTGTCTCTTGTCATTTTTAACATTTTTGACAGTTTTTTAGTGAAATGGTAGGGGTAAGTACCCCCTTACCATTTCACACAGGGGGGGGGCCGGGATCTGGGGGTCCCCTTGTTAAAGGGGGCTTCCAGATTCCGATAAGCCCCCCGCCCGCAGACCCCCACAACCACCGGCCACGGTTGTGGGGATGAGGCCCTTGTCTTCATCAACATGGGGACAAGGTGTTTTGGGGGGCTACCCCAAAGCACCCTCCCAATGTTGAGGGCATGTGGCCTGGTACGGTTCAGGAGGGGGGGGGGGGCCGCACTCTCGTCCCCCCCTCTTTTCCTGCGGCCTGCCAGGTTGCGTGCTCGGATAAGGGTCTGGTATGGATTTTTAGGGGGACCCCACGCCGTTTTTTTTTTTTTTTTTTTGGCGCGGGGTTCCCCTTAAAATCCATACCAGACCTGAAGGGTCTGGTATGGAATTTAGGGGGAACCCCACGTCAATTTTTTTTTTAAATTTTGGCTGGGGTTCCCCTTAATATCCATACCAGACCTGAAGGGCCTTGTATGGAATTTAGGGGGACCCCCACATCATTTTTTTTTTATTATTTTGGTTCGGGGTTGCCCTGTGGGGAATTCCCATGCCGTTTTTATCAATGAACTTCTATGTGTATTGTCGGCAATGCAATAGCCGCGGGTAGTTTTAAATGAGTTTTTTCCTTCCAAATGTCATTTTGCTGTCAGACTGTTCTAAACACAGGAAACATGCGCCCCTTTACAGGCATACTATAGACACCCCCCAGGTACGAAATTTAAAGGGATATTACACTTTTATTGTTTGACTTTAAGCATTAATAAAATCACTGCTCCTGAAAAAACGTCCGTTTTTAAAACTTTTTTTTGCATTGATCCATGTCCCCTGGGGCAGGACCCGGGTCCCCAAACACTTTTTATGACAATAACTTGCATATAAGCCTTTAAAATTAGCACTTTTGATTTCTCCCATAGACTTTTAAAGGGTGTTCCGCGGCATTCGAATTTGCTGCGAACACCCCAAATTGTTCGCTGTTCGGCGAACTTGCGAACAGCCAATGTTCGAGTAGAACATGAGTTCGACTCGAACTCGAAGCTCATCCCTACCCCAAACACCCCCTAAAATGTTTTGAAATGTTATTTTTGATTTAAATTCAGGCAGAGGGCCAGAGGCTTTTTTTTGTGGTGTCCCCAAATTTTGGGTAACCCTCCCTCCCCCCAACTGCTAAGTCAGCTGATCCCAATTCTCTATCCTCAATCATCTATCTGCTGACTTTGCCAAACCCATACACACTATACCCATCTCTTTACTGGTCAGATTTATGGATGAATTCCCCAAAGCATGTAGTGCAAGGGCCTGCCTGTATACTTTACAATGGTACTGTTTAAAGTTCTTGTATCCTATTATGATCTTGATAGGTAATAGCAGAATGTCCAAATGTGCTCAAATGTGTACAGTGTGTATTTATATCTTTGTATTATGACACTTCTTACCTGTCCAGTGGGCTGCCAATAGTGTAACTAAGGAGGGGCTGTTCCAAGTAATACCCATTATTTAGGCATTCATCTCTCAATGAAGTGAAGAGGGTTACCTGTCCAAGAGTCCCCCCCCCCTATAATGTTAGAAATGGCCCATGAGAGGGGGGGAGGGGGAATATGATAGGTGTACCTTATACTTTGTTGTTGTTAAATTCCCCTTAATAAATGCTATCTGGAGGTTGACCCATAATGTTTGTGTCTAATCTGCTTGCCAGGTTTCTGTGAAAAAATAGTAATGTTTTTTTTTTTTTCCTCAACAGTTTCCTTCCACGCCACAGGAATGGCAGACTGTGGCCTCCCACTTTGCCCAGCGGTGGGACTTTCCTAACTGCGGAGGGGCAATTGATGGGAAACACGTCCACATCGTCCCACCACCCAACTCGGGGTCGTACTATTATAATTACAAGGGGTTTAATAGTATAGTGATGTTGGCGGTGGTGTCGGCTAATTACGACTTCTTGTATGTGGACGTGGGGAAGAATGGCCGGATGTCCGATGGTGGAGTGATCGCCCAGACGGAGTTCTACAGGCGTCTCCAGAATGGCAGCTTGGACTTGCCACCTCCAGAGGACAATGTTGAAGGTCTCCCATTTGTGTTCGTTGCTGATGAAGCGTTTGCGCTGGGGGACCACCTGATGCGGCCATTCCCGATGAGGACCCTCACCCCGGAACAGAGGGTTTTTAATTACCGGCTGGCCAGAGCCCGAAGAGTGGTGGAGAACACATTTGGAATCCTGGCCAGCCGGTTCCGATTATTTCTGACACCCATCCATATGGCGGAGTATAAACTGAACCATATAATACTTGCCTGCTGTGTTCTCCATAATTTTTTAAGAAAACATTCAGCAAACTATGCTGGCTCAGTTGGGCCTGAGGCCGGAAATCCAAATCCATCAACACTGACGGCGCTTGAAAGTGGCCGTCCTGGCTTGCCCTCCCTGAGTGCCCGTGATGTCCGGTTACGCTACCTGGAGTTCTTTGCGGGTAGGGGGGCTATCAATATGCCAGACAATCTGTGAAAACTTTTTAAAATAAAAAACAACCAAAAAAAATTCTTTGTGGACATTTACTGCTTGTGTTTCTTTGAGCTGACCCTGACAGAAATGTGTTGAGTGCAGAAAATGTCGTGATTGGGTAACCTTATAAAAAACTGTGTTGGCTGGTAATTCCTAAATGCAAAAACACATTTCACTACAAGTGCACTTGCAACTGCACTGAACCTGCACTTGTAGTGCAAAGTGTATTTTCCCTTAGGAAATAACCCCCATTTTTGCATAAAACAACAATTACATCACCCCAAAAGTGTTGTAGTGTTGAGACAATAATCCACACATTATTGATTAAGCCACTTTTTTATAGCTGCACAATCACATGTGCATTTACGAAAGGTTTTTAAAACAAACCAACATGTTTGTTGTATAACAATGTTTGCAGTAGCATTATGAAAAATCAAAATAACCATTTCAGATAAAACAGGCCTGTGTAAAACCAACAAGAAAGCCAAAAAACTTGAACTTACAAAGTTCACATTAGGTAAAACCTGAAGGCTATATCAGACATCAGTATTTAGGAACTGGGTTTGATATAGCGTTCAGATGGGGGGAAATCACCCCTGGAAAAGCCAAATTTGGAAGATGCACACAAATTTACGAATGTCAACATGTGCTATCTGCCATCAGGGGGGATCAAGGGACGTGTTTTGGGGGAGCAAGCCCTTCCTCAACGCGACTTTAGAATTGAGGAAGGGTTTGCACCCCCAAAACGCGTCCATTGATCTCCCGTGATGGCAGATAGCACATGTTGGCACACTGTGTGCATCCTCCAAATTTGGCTTTTCTAAACATTAAAAAAAATTTGAAAAGATTGGACCACAATAAAACAAGTTATTTTGTGGGGTTTAAATTCGCCCCAAAACATCAATGATGTTATTATTTTTTTTAATAACATCATTGATTTGTTGCTGTATGTTGTGCAATTCGAGATTACATCCCATGATCTCCCCGATCAGTATCTGGGCACTTTCAGAAGTAAAGCGTTCTCTCTCCCTCACATCACGATCACCTAAAAAGAGATAAAGAACCAAAAAAAAGGTCTCAAAAATCTGCCACCATCCATCTCTTTTACCTGAGCCTGTGGTTGCAGACACTCACCTGTTGTGGTGCCAATCTCCACCACATCTTCTTCTTCCTCCCGCTCTTCTTCTTGTGTTGCTATTTCCCCTTCTTCCAGAGGTGGGGGTCTCTGGTCTCCTGGGATGAGGGGTGTCCTCCGAGTCTTTTCTCCCCTATGTAAAACAAAAATGGTATAATTAGCACACAGATATTTGATGGCAGAACTAGAACTAGGAAACATTGCTTGGAAGTGGGGTACAATTGTCTATTTTAGCCGAGTTCCAAGATGTATTTTTTTTATTGCCCTTTGTCAAGCTGCAATACTTTACCTGTTTAGTACAAACTTCACAGATGGGGACCCCCCTATAGTATACACTGGAGCACCTGTGTGGCCCCCTAATAAAAATGGTGTTCTTGTGTCCCACACTAGTGCTCCAGTGTCCAGATGTGAAAACAGCTGCTGAGTGTCCTCTCCTTACACACAATCTAGTTGGCATTTCATTCTAGTAACAAACCCATCTACACAAACAAATATTTGGCATCCAAGTAGGCCCCCAAAAATGTGTGAAAATGCATATGGCCTCAACAATGGTGTTCTAGAGGCTGAAATAAAAATGTTTGATACGAACAAATAATGTGCCCATGAACATTAAAGTTGACCTTTGGAAACGTTACAACTAATCAAAGCATATGGAGCAGAACGAACGTAATAAAGACATAAAGAATAGGAACACAGCACAACTACTTACTTTTTTGCAGCACTCTCCGGATCTTTCGGTACTGCTCTGGCTCTCTCAACTTCAGGTCCGGCCACCGCTTCCTGAGCTGATCTTTAGACCTTCGTACCCCGAAATTCCGCTCTAGACTCCTGACCACTTTACCAATGATTTTGGCCTTTCGGATGTTGGGGTGGGGGTAAGGCCCATATTTTCCGTCATAGTCGGACTTCCTCATGATGTCGACCATCTCCAACATCTCCCCAAACGACATATTGGTGGCCTTAAAACGTCTCCTTCTGGATCGGGACGTGCCTGGATCCGCCCTTTCCTCCTCCTCCTCCTCCTCGTTGCTACAATTAGCCCGCACCTGCTGTATGTCCGCCATCATGCTCTTCCCCCACTGCGCCGAACGAAAAGGGGCGGGGAATACACTAGAAAGAACGTCAGGGGCGGGCGGAGTTACACGCATGCGCAGTGTATATAAAGCGTAACACACGTGCGTATTACGTTTGATCTGTGAGCGGAGGAAGGAGCATTGAACGCGGCGATCGTAAGAACGAAGGTAAGAGACAAACTTGGGCCTATACTGCTTCTATAGATTGAGGCCTATATTGTAACAAGATTAGGAGAGTTTGGTCTGACATTAGGCTTTGTTTTGTGTTGTGTCTTGCAGTGAACATGGATATGGTACTGAAAGAAGATACTGACTTCATGTCAGTCTTCATTGATATGCTAAGGGAGCTGCCCTGTCTGTGGGAGATTACCCACCCCCATTACAAGAACCAAGCAAAGAGGAAGGCAGAACTGGAGCAATTGTGTGAAATTATGAAGCAGGTGATCCCCACGGCAGACATCCTCTATTTAAAGATTTTCATTGGTGGCCTGAGGAGCACATATCTGAGGGAGCGCAGGAAAGTCCTGGATTCACAGAGATCCGGAGCAGCAGATGACATCTATGTCCCCAGGATGTTGTACTATGACAGGCTGCACTTTCTGGCAGGCCAGACTGAACCCAGGCCATTCCTCTCAAGTCTTCCTTCCACACTTCCTTCCCATCCGGCTGAGGCTTCTGACGCCCAACCTGGGCCTTCCAGGCCACATGTGGAGGAGCCCAGATTGAGCCAGGTATAGCATTCCTCTAAATATTTCTGCTTGTCCAATCAATGATGTTAACTAGATGTTAGTTTGGAGTACTAATTTAGGATTGTGATTGATGATGCAAAAACTAAAACCATGTCCCTTTTTCATACACAGGGAAGTCTCAGCCAGGAGGTGGCCGGGCCGAGCAGGCTGGCTGATGTGCAGGTCCCTCCACCCCCGGTGAAAACAGAAAGTGGCAGTAGGAGGAGTACCCTGGAGGAGGCGGCTATCAGATTTTTTTGTAGGGCTACTGAGGTCCTGGGAGCACCCCACACCAGGCAGGAGAACATTGGTGCATTCATTGCATATAAAATGCAGAGGATGGAGGAGGGCCAAAAAGCCATGTGTGAGGCCCTCATATCAGAGGCTCTGGCGAAAGGTGTGAGGGCCCAAATTACACCTGACACACACCTTTGTGATGGTCCTCCTCCTCCTCCTGCAGGTCCTCCTCCTCCTCCTCCCTCTCCTCCAGGTCCCCCCAGTCCTCCTCCAGGTCCCCCCAGTCCTCCTCCTCCTCCAGGTCCTACTCCTCCTCCTGCCACATCTCCAACTGCACAGCGACAGCCGGGAAGGAAGTGTGAAAGGAAGACCAGAGAGTGAGGACCCTGGATCCAGTCTGGTCGGCCAAAAAATGCAGCCTCTTGTGGTACCACAGCCTGGGGACACTGATGTCATCTGCTGCTATCCCGATCTCTGTGAATCCCGGACCAGACTGCCCTCCCTTATATATGGACTCCTCAGGCCACCAATTTTGAGGTTGAAGAATTGTTGTCTGCCGTGGGGGTCCCAGGCTTCACTAATTTCTCATCTTGATCCAGTGTTGCCTTCCTCTTTGTTTGGTTCTGATACCTTAATAAAGGATTTTTGTTTTGAATTATACTCTCCTATGTGTTTTACTTCAAAAATGATGGTTTGTTTGTGAGGATTCAGGTACATTTCTAATATACAATGTGAAATGAACAAGGGTCACCAACAACAAAAAATCTCATGGAGATTAAATAATAAAAGATATCAATGGTGTTGGGGTAACTTGCCACACAAAACACACACCAAAAATATTCTGGAGTAAAGATAAAAATAACATTGAACAAAGATCAGCCTTGGAAAAAATACAAACATTAAAGAAAAAAAAAGGCTTAAAAAAAAAAAAAAAACATAAAAAATATAAAACTGTCAGATGTGACAACTAATAACAATATATTGAGGGAATCCCACTAAAAAAACACAAATAAAAGTTTGTGAGAAGTGTGTGTGAATATGAGCAGCAAAACTACTTAATTCTTGTCACATTATAAAGAAGAAGAGAGTGCGCTGTATTAAACCATTTTTTACATTGCAGCGTGACGAAAGTGCTGTATCCATTCCGAACGCTAAGTTTACCAGAACGAGCTGTCCCGTGTCGGAATTTCTTCTGAGCATGCGTGGCACTTTGTGTGTCGGAACAGGCCATACACGGTCGGAATTGACGCGATCGGATTTTGTTGTCGGAAAATTTTATCTCCTGCTCTCCAACTTTGTGTGTCGGAAAATCCGATGGAAAATGTCTGATGGCGCCCACACACGGTCGGAATTTCCGACAACACGCTCCGATCGGACATTGTCCATCGGAAAATCCGACCGTGTGTACGGGGCATTAGACGTGTAAACTGGGCTTTAAAGTTAGAAAACAAGTATGATAATGTTTGTGAACTGACCTTTTGCAAACAAATACATAAAAAGTGATAATATAATGACTGAGTGACATATTCACCAAATAAAACAGTCATAAGAAATAAATTATCGTTTGTTATCATCTCATCATAATGTGGTACCAGTTTATGATTCTCTTTTGCAATAATCTTCTTTGGATCAGGCTGCCACTGTTGACCTCTCCACTTCAAGTTGGAGTTCTCCATCCCTTTATTGTGCCATTGGATATAGTAAATGGACAGAGGCTTATGCCGCCTACACACGAGCGGAATGTCCGACAGAAAAAGTCAGACGGAAGCTTTTCATCGTCTATTCTTATCATGTGTATGCCTCATCGGACTTTTTTTTTTTGAAAATTCTGACGGACCTAGAAATGGAACATGTTCTAAATATTTCCGACGGAACCAATTCCTATCGGGAAACCCGCTCGTCTGTATGCTGTTTCGACGGACCAAAAACGACGCATGCTCTGAAGCAAGTACGAGACGGAAGCCATTGGCTACTGGCTATTGCACTTCCTTTTTCTAGTCCTGTCGTACCTGTTGTACGTTCTGGACGGTCGGACTTTGGTGTGACCATGTGTAGGCAAGACCGCTTGAGCGGCGTTCCGCCAGAGAAACCTTCAGAGTTTATTCTGACGGCAAAACCGATCGTGTGTACAGGGCATAAGTTTTGAAGTTGTTGTTTGCCTCCCATGGAAGTGGCACCCAAGACAGCTTTTTACAATAAAATGTTTTTTAAAACCCACTGGAGAAGTTTCTAAAAATTATTTCTAGAACCCAACCTTTAAAGAGGAGGGCCCATCAAAAAAAAAAAAATTAAAAGTCAGCAGCTACAAATACTGCAGCTGCTGACTTTTAATTGGACACTTACCTGTCCCTGGGTCCAGCGATGCGGGGGATCGAAGCCCCGCTCGTCTCCCCCTCCGTTCGGCAGCACCGGCATTGCAACTGTGGGCGCCGGGCTGTGGCTTCACAGCCTGGCACCCACTGCGCATGCGCGAGCGGCGCCGAGCGCCGTGATTGGCCGCTCAGTCACCTGGGACCTGTAATAGGTCCCAAATGATTGACAGGAGGGAGGGAGCAGAGCTGAGCCCTTCCTGTGCCGAGACGGAAGTGATGTCACCAGCCCAGGCACTGAAAGAGGCAGACTACGAGGGACCCCCTAGCAACAGGCATTTAGAGGTGAGTTAAGAAAAAAAAGTATCCAAATGTTTTTTTGTATTTTTTTTAGGATTTTTCATGTACTTTCTTTTTTTTTGGGTGGAACCCCACTTTAACTGGTACTGGTCCAAACCCTTATCCTGGATTTTCTTACTCCAGGAAAATTAATTACCCAAAAGTAGACTTCATTCAATCAATTATACTAAATCAGAGGGCGGTTGGTTGCTCAAGAGGAAACCCAATTTTTTTGTGTTGATCTTTGTTATTTATTTACATATTCAATTTAAATTCAAGTACCTCAGTGTTATAAAATATCAATCAAATCAATTTTAATTGCAGTTTTTAACAAAATGTGGAATAGCCCATAGTGAGGTATATATTTTTTTCTATAGAAACAGCTTGATTTTTAAGTAAGAAATAAAGCATTCCCAAGGGGGCGTGGCCTGGAGCGGCATGGGATAGGATGCTAGAGACCTGAGCTCCGCCGGCTGAATATCCTTTATTGCAAATCCTGTGACCCCAGACTGCACCGAAAGCCCACTGATCACCACCTCAGCAAGGGGAACCTGAGGTGAAGGCTGAAGAAAAGCACAGATGCAGTGGCCAAACTCGGGAAATATTGCCGTTTGGATCAAGAACCCCCAGACCAAGATGGCGGCGATCCACCGGAGGAGGACACATCCTGAGGTCAGATACAGCTAAAATGCTTGAAGCTATCACGGCATGCCAGGCAGCAGTTACTGCATGTCAGACAAACCTCATCACAAAGATCGAGGAGGTGAAAGTCGATATATCACTAGTGAGGCAGGACTTTCAAAAACGAAGGGAGAGAGTCACGGAGGCAGAAGCCCGCCTCAGCAGCGTGGAGGATTCTCTTCCCTCTCTCCAGAATTCCACAGACGCCATGAAGCTACAAGTGAACCATATCCTGCAGACACAGGATGACATTGAAAATAGACTTCACAGATGTAATCTCCGGTTCATTGGTATGCCAGAGGGGGTGGAGGGGAAGGACCCTGTCACGTACCTGGTAGGAGTCTGAAATGACGAGGTCAGCCTCTCTTGTATCTCCAATCCAAGCCCCACTGGAGATGGAACAGATGGTGGCTAGGATCAGGAGGAACACGAGTGCCTGTGAATGCTGTGTGCAGAACTTGCTGGAAGTGTTGCAGACTGGGAAGTGCAGGCAGGATTTCTGGTGAAGAGCTGGAACCAGCACAGCTGAGAGGATGGACGGCCAGCACAGGTACTCGGAAACAGCGTGGAGCCAAACAGGAGACAGGAGCAAGGTCATCAGGTAAGCCGGGTTCAGTAACGGGCGGGCAGCGAGGTACCAAGGTATAAACAGGAGCAAGGTCAAACAGGAAGCCAGGATCATGAACCAGTAATCAGAATAATCAGAGTCCAGAAACAGGGTCAGGAAGGCCAGGGTTTCAGCAACAGGAAGTCAAGTCAAACAAACAGGGTTTCAGAATCTCAGGACACAGCTGAAGATCAAGCAGCACCTGTCAGAAATCAGAGCAACCCTTAAATAGGCTGTCAGGTGGCAATTGTGGTCAGATGTGTGTTCCTGCGCAAGGAAATCTGCTGATGCCCGTGAATGCGTGCATGCGCACGTGTGCGTGCCGGGCGCATCCTGACAGTTCTCTTACATTGCCCCCCCCTTAAGGGCAGCCTCCGGATGCCCTTCAAGTGTCTTTTCTCTGGGTGGCGTTGAAAAAAGGCTTGCACTAGTCTGGGAGCATGCACATCTGAAGCTGGTTCCCAGGAATTTTCTTCCGACCCATAGCCTTTCCATTTAATGAGGAACTGTGTTTGGTTATGCCTTCTTCTACAATCCAACACGGCTTCCACCTCAAATTCCTCATTCCCTTCGATGAGCAGCGGAGGAGGAATTTCAGAAACCCGATCTGGAAATGGATTTGGTACAGCTGGTTTCAACAAAGAGACATGGAATACAGGGTGGATCTTTAGATTCTTGGGTAACACCAACTCGAATGCCACTGCATTAATTTTCCTCTTGACTGGGAAGGGTCCCAAAAATTTTGGGCCAAGTTTTCTTGAAGGACAGCTCAGTTTCATGTTTGTTGTGGAAAGCCAGACCTTGTCTCCAGGTTTAAGGTTCAGATTACCTCTCTTCTTCTTGTCGAAGAACTTTTTATTGCTTGCTTGAGTCTTGGAGATTGTATCTTGCAGTAATTGGTTATTAGTACTGAGGAAGTTTAATCTGTTTTGTACAGCAGGTACAGATGATTCAATGGCCAGCTCAGGTAAGAAAGAGGGGTGGTACCCATAATTGGCAAAAAAGGGTGATTGCTTGGTTGCAGAGTGGATGGAATTATTGTATGAAAATTCTACCAGTGGGAGAAGTGATAGCCAGTCATCTTGTGCAAAAGAGGAAAAACACCGTAAGTACTGCTCAAGGGTTTGATTGGTTCTTTCAGTTTGTCCATTAGTTTGTGGATGGTAGGCTGTGGAGAGGCGGAGTTCAATGTTCAGTGCTTGGCATAATGCCCTCCAAAATCTAGACGTAAACTGCACCCCACGATCAGAGATGATGCTATCAGGGACACCATGTAATCTTACAATCTCCTTGATGAAAGCTGAGGCGGTCTCTGTGGCCGAAGGAGTTCCGTGTAAGGGTACAAAATGGGCCATCTTGGTCAAGCGATCCACCACAACAAACACGGTGGTGAAGTTTTCAGATGGGGGGAGTTCCACGATGAAATCCATGGAGATCATGCTCCATGGTTTCTCAGGTACAGGGAGTGGCTCAAGTAGGCCCCAAGTTTTGGCTCTGTCCGTCTTATTCCGAAGGCATGTCACACAAGAATTAACATATCTTTTGCAGTCTTGCATCAAGTCTGGCCACCAGAATGTACGAGAGATCAGATCAGCCGTTTTGCGAATTCCAAAGTGGCCCGCTAATGGGTGGTCATGACATCGCCTCAGGACAGCAACTCTGAATTGCTCAGGGATAAAGATTTGCTTCTTATGAAAGTACAGACCATCCCTCAATTGAAGAGCCAGATCTTTGGAAGGTGGTTGGTTTATCACATCTGCTTTTATCTGAGACATCAAATCCGCCTGAAGAAGCAAAAAATTTTTGGCTGGTAGAATAGTATCAGGTTCTGAGGATACCACTGGGTCGCTGAACATGCGGGACAAGGCATCCGGTTTACCATTCTTTGAGCCAGGACGATAAGTTATATGGAACATAAAACGAGAGAAGAAAAGTGCCCACCTTGCCTGCCGGGGTCTTAGTCGTCTAGCCGTCCTCAAGTATTCGAGATTTTTATGGTCCGTGAAGATGAGGATGGGGTGAGCTGCTCCTTCCAGGAGGTAGCGCCATTCTTCAAGTGCAGCCTTGATAGCCAGCAATTCTCGGTCTCCAACATCATAGTTCTTTTCAGAAGGATTTAATTTCTTAGAGAAAAAGGCCACAGGATGGAGCAAGGATTTGGGACCTTGGCGTTGAGACAAAATAGCGCCCAGTGCACTCTCAGAGGCATCCACCTCCAAAACGTAGGCTAAGGATGGATCAGGATGTTTCAGGGTGGGAGCTGACGTGAATAAAGTTTTTAACTGTTCAAAAGCTGTTTGAGCTTCAGGGGTCCATCGGAAAGGAACATGCTGCTTTGTTAACTGAGTGATGGGAGTGATGATGCCAGAAAAGTTCTTGATAAATTTTCTGTAAAAGTTGGCGAATCCCACAAATCTCTGAACAGCTTTCCTGTCAACAGGGGCAGGCCATTCCAGGACGGAAGTGACTTTCTGTGGGTCCATGGAGATACCGTCAGCAGAGATGACAAGTCCCAGGAAATGTATGGTTGGTTTTTCAAAGTCACATTTCTCAGCCTTTGCGTAAAGGCGGTGTTCCCTCAGCCGACCCAGTACTTTCTTTACATGAGTCCTATGGGATTCTAGAGTTTCAGAGAATATAAGGATGTCATCCAGATACACGATGACGAATAAATCAAGGAAGTCCCGAAAAACGTCATTAACCAGATGTTGGAATGTGGCAGGGGCGTTGCAGAGTCCGAATGGCATGATTTGATATTCAAAATGCCCGAAGCGTGTTCGGAAGGCCGTCTTCCATTCATCTCCCTCCCTGATTCTGACAAGATTATAAGCACCTCTCAGATCCAATTTGGAGAACACTCGTGCCCCACGCAGCCTTTGAAAAAGTTCAGGGATCAGAGGCAGAGGGTACCGGTTTTTAACAGTGACCCTGTTAAGGTCACGATAGTCCACACAGGGCCTAAGGGTATGGTCTTTCTTTTCCACAAAGAAAATACCGGCCCCTACTGGTGAAGTGGTGGGCCGGATGAACTGTTTTTCAAGGCTTTCATCTATATAAATCCGCAGGGCTTCTAGTTCAGGCTCAGAAAGAGGATAAATTCGCCCAAATGGGATCTCGGCCCCTGGTAAAAGTTCAATAGGACAATCATATGTTCTATGGGGAGGAAGAGTGTCCGCTCCTTTCTTGTTAAATACAACCAGATACTCGTGGTATGCAGCAGGGACCAGATTAGAGGTTTCATGGTCAGGGAGGATACCCAGGAGGGGTGTGGTATTGAAAGTCTTTTCAGGTAGGCAGTGAATTTGGCAGTAGTCAGAGGAGAAGGAGATGTCTCCGGTAAGCGAGTTAATGTGAGGATTATGTGCCTTCAACCATGGAATGCCAAGGATGACCGGGAACATGGGAGAAGCTATGATATCCAAACGGAGGAATTCATGGTGGCCGGAAGAAGTACGACAGGAAATAGGTAAAGTCTCTTGGGTAACTGGGCCTGATTTAATGCCGGAACCGTCAGCCAGATGAACATGGAATTCCTGCTTCTTGGCACATACAGGCAGCTGGTGGAGAGAAGCAAATGCAGAGTCCATAAAACAACTACAGGCCCCAGAGTCTATGATTGCAAGTACAGGAACAGTCTTTTCAGAAAACTGGAGCACAATGGAAAGAGAGACATGAGACTGGTACCTCCCTGAGAGATGCATCATGTGAGGCTGACGGTAGAAAGACCTGCGGGTCTTTGCAGGGCAAGTCTGTATAAAGTGACCCGCCTCCCCGCAATAGAGACACAGATTGTCCTGTAATCGATGAAGGCGTTCATCAGGAGAAAGGGGTGGTCTTCGAAAACTTCTATGAGGAGTCTTATGCAGTTCCCTCCTTCTGGGGGATGCAATGGATGAGGATGCAGGAATGTCAGACCTTGAAGCCACAGAAAGGGTTCCTTTGGACCTTTCGGATTGCCTTTCACGTAATCGCCGATCGATCTGAATGGTTAGATCGATCAGGTCTTCCAGGGATGCTGGAACTCCCACTCTGGCAAGCTCATCCTTTAAGGTGTCAGACAGTCCTAGTCGAAACTGGTGGCGAAGTGCGGAATGATTCCATTGGGTATCTGCACTCCATACACGGAAATCAGTTACATATTCCTCAGCAGGCCTTGGACCTTGCTGTAATTTGCCAAGCATGAATTCGGCAGTCTGCTGGTAGAAGGGGTCTGCATAAAGCTGAGCCATGGCTGAGAAGAAAGAATCCGTGGTTGTCAGGACAGGGTCATGTTGTTCCCGGAGATGATGAGCCCAGGAAAGTGGTTCATCCAATAGTAATGTAATGATAAACCCCACCTTGATGCTTTCAGACGTGAAGGTCCGGGGTAACAGGGAGAAATATAGTTCACAGGAATTCCGGAATGTGCGAAACTTCTTGCGATTTCCGGAAAATCGCTCAGGCATAGGCACCCTGGGTTCAGGAGCAGAAGCAACCTCATGGAACAAGCCGGGCTCTGTTTGGGTATATGAATCAGAGACCAAAAGCGGAGCACAGGCCAATGCGACATTCTCATTGTGGGGAAATCGCTCTTCCATGCGACTCAGATTTTCCTGTAACTTCTGCACAATATTGGATAGCACAGAAATAGATCTGTAAATGTTCTCTGGTGGAAAGGCCTCCCTTTCAGACTCCATTTGTGGCTGCTTGATACTGTCACGTACCTGGTAGGAGTCTGAAATGACAAGGTCAGCCTCTCTTGTATCTCCAATCCAAGCCCCACTGGAGATGGAACAGATGGTGGCTAGGATCAGGAGGAACACGAGTGCCTGTGAATGCTGTGTGCAGAACTTGCTGGAAGTGTTGCAGACTGGGAAGTGCAGGCAGGATTTCTGGTGAAGAGCTGGAACCAGCACAGCTGAGAGGATGGACGGCCAGCACAGGTACTCGGAAACAGCGTGGAGCCAAACAGGAGACAGGAGCAAGGTCATCAGGTAAGCCGGGTTCAGTAACGGGCGGGCAGCGAGGTACCAAGGTATAAACAGGAGCAAGGTCAAACAGGAAGCCAGGATCATGAACCAGTAATCAGAATAATCAGAGTCCAGAAACAGGGTCAGGAAGGCCAGGGTTTCAGCAACAGGAAGTCAAGTCAAACAAACAGGGTTTCAGAATCTCAGGACACAGCTGAAGATCAAGCAGCACCTGTCAGAAATCAGAGCAACCCTTAAATAGGCTGTCAGGTGGCAATTGTGGTCAGATGTGAGTTCCTGCGCAAGGAAATCTGCTGATGCCCGTGAATGCGTGCATGCGCACGTGTGCGTGCCGGGCGCATCCTGACAGTTCTCTTACAGACCCCCCTACATTCTTGGTAAAGCTGCTGTGTGATACCTATGAGAGGGAAGCCTTCTCCTCCACATTTCTCATTGAACATGCAGAGGCATGACCTCCATGGGCTGGAGCACACCCCCCCCCCCCGCACCTTCGCAAAGTTTCTCAACTTCAGGGATAGAGATGCCATATTATTTTATTTTGCTTTTCTTTTACTTTAACAATACCCGCCATCAATAGCCTACTCCAGCGGAGAAAGACACTTCCCTAGAGAGCTCACCAAGCAAAGTGATCAAAGTCCTTCATTATGCATCATTATGTAGCAAAGTTTCGCCCCGTTCTATTACTCCTGCAACCTGGGTGGGATAAAGAGGATCAGCACCGAGATGCACAGATTCTATGTACATGACAGCACTCCTCTCACCCTGATGTTAGAACCACATCCACAAACACTGTCAATTTCTAACTTTTTCTTCACAGGTTGGACACTGTTTATGCCACGTTGGCAGTTAGGGATACATGCCCGCACAAGTTTGGGTCAGTGCAGGGCGGGGATGGGGGATGTAAGCTTATTAATATTGAGAGACAGGTGCATGTATTATGTTATAGAATTCTATTCATGCTACAATGACAAGCCAACTAGACTGTTTAAACATGATTTATACTACTTTAACCTGCCGGGGCTGCTGAGTTCTGGAGCTCCACGATCTATTTCCCATCTGATACTATGGCCTCCTTGAAGTTCCTCACCTGGAATGTCCAAGGCATGAGGGATCCAGTTAAAAGGTCTGCTATATTTTTGTTACTTAAAAAAGAACGGGCGGATGTGGCGGTTCTGGTGGAAACTCATGCTGAGGGCCCAGTGCTGCGGGCATTCAAACGCCCGTGGATAGGCTGGGCCTACCACTCAGTCCACACTGCCCAGTCCAGAGGGGTGTCAGTCCTTATTTCAAAACATACACACTTCGAGCTCCAGGACTCAGTGATCGACCCAGAGGGTAGATACATGTTCTTGAAAGTTAAAATATATGGGGATATACTTTTGTTATTAGCCTTTTACGTACCACCACCGTTTAATTCCACCATCTTATCCACTGGGTTTGACTTTATGGCTATGCACTCCTCAATTCCAGCACTGTGGTTAGGTGATTTCAACAATGTCCTTGATCCTAATATCGATAGACTATGTAGAACCACGACTTCCCACCACCTACCCACCCGACTCGATTTGCCAGGATGCAGCTAGACTTTAATCTGGTGGACACTTGGAGGATCAGAAATCCCATGACGAGGGCATATTCATACTTCTTCCCATCCCACCACTCCATGTCTCGTATAGACCTAATTCTTATGTCCCAATCCCTACAACCAAGATTGACCAGAACAGGGTTCTCCCCCAGATCACTCTCCGACCACTGCCCCTATTGGGCATGTTGTCCCTACCCCATGAAAAGCCATCAGCTACTTGGAGACTAAACACCTTCTGGATGACTTTGTTCCCAGAAGATGATGACATTGCCACGGACTGGGAGCAATACCTCACTATATATGAGGGCACTGCAACACCACAAGCAGTCTGGGATGGGTTTAAACTACAGGTTCGCATGACTCTCACGACATACATTAATCAGATCAAACGCACCTCTGCACAAGCTATTGACAAGGCGACAGAGGATTTGACTACAGCTGAGAGTGAATATCATAGGGACCCCACCATTGACAAAGCTCATGCTATTAAATTAAGGTCCAGGGTAGTTGACCTACTACATTATGAGAAATCTAAACGCAAAATGTTTTTCCACAGGCAGAACTCATTTGAGCATGGGGAGAGCGCGGGGAAACTTTTAGCCTATCTGGTACACTGTGAAGAGAGACCACCAGTAGTAGTTTCACTCTACTCCCTTGAAGGTACTTTAGTGACGGAGCCCAGGAGGTTAACATCACAATTTAGAGACTTCTACGCCTCACTATATACCACTCGAGCCCCAGGCGATACATCTATGATGGATTTGTTTCTCTCTGATCTGCCTCTCCCACAGTTAATGGAGGAGCAGGTTGAGGAACTGGATGCACCGCTCACAGCAGATGAGATTGCTGAGGCTGTAACTGTTTCCTAGGTCCAAGGCCCCGGGTTCAGATGGCCTACCAGTGGAATTGTATTCCACCTATTCGGAACTACTTGTCCCTAAACTACTATCACTCTATAATTCTATTTTTGAAACATCTGAATTGCCAGCTTCTATACGTGAGGCCACCATAGTACTAATTCCAAAGCCAGGTAAAGACCCCCATCTCCCTGAGTCATATTGGCCCATCTCCCTTTTGCAGGTACATGTTAAGGTACTGGCAAAAGTGCTTGCTAACCGCCTTAATAAGATCATACTGTCACTTGTACATGGGGATCAGGCAGGTTTTATGCCAGGTAGGAACACCTCTTTCAACATCAGACGACTTTTTATCAACCTTCAATCGATGCACGATAGATCTGGATCCAGGATAATAGTTGCTTTAGATACAGCTAAAGCATTCGACTCGGTCGATTGGGATACCTTTGGACCTGTCTGAATAAATTTGGATTAGGCCCAAGGTTTATAAAGTGAGTACAGCTGCTATACCAGGCCCCTGTGGCAAAAGAGATCGCTAATAGGTGGCCCTCCGAGCACTTTCCCCTGTCCAGGGGTACAAGACAAGGGTGCCCCCTGTCGCCACTACTCTACACCCTGGTGGCAGAACCACTAGCAGTGGCTATACGCACACACCCAAAGATAGTGGGACTAAGTAAAGGGGAAGTTACAGAAATTATCAGTACTTACGCTGAAGATACCTTACTATATCTGGAGGACTCAGAGGTCTCCCTTCCCACGGTCCTAACTCTGATAGAGCACTTTGGAACCTACCCACCCACCAGAGACAGAGCTGAACTTCCCCTACAAAGAGTTGACAGCATCAAATATCTTGGAATACGGACCACCAGAGATCCATCGGACTATATAGCACTGAATGTAACTCCACTCTATGAAATGCCTAAGCAAAAAACCCAGACTTGGGCCCGCCTCCCTTTGGGTGTGATGGGCCGAATAAATTTCATAAAGATGGTCCTGTTGCCAAAAATCCTATATATACTGTGGCACTCACCAGTCTATCTAATTTCAGATTGATGGAGGCCATACTGAAACCCTTTGTCTGGGGCAATAACAGACATAAACTACCATGGCATAAACTCAAAAATCCCACTGATCTTGCAGGAACAGCCTTGCCTGATTTTAACCAATATTATCTGGCAGCCCAGCTCTCCCAACTCTTTCACATTGATAAGGTGGATAGAGATAAGTTCCTATGTCTTCTCTGCCCAGGGTGGTCACGATCTACCAAAGATCCCTTCATGGCAATACTAGCTAAAATGGGAGGGATGAGTAGGATGAACGACCGCAAGTCTCTGTTGTATCACTACAAAAAAGATTTGGGATATAGCTTCGGCCAGACTTAATATGCCAGCAATCCACAAATTCACTCCCCTATGGCACAATACAGCCCTACCAGAATTTAATTTACTCACAGACTGTGATATGTGGAGTTCCAGGGGTATATTCTACCTTTCCCACATTGTTAATGAGGGAACAC
The DNA here is from genome assembly GCA_037952835.1 of Lithobates septentrionalis. Classification (NCBI taxonomy): domain Eukaryota; kingdom Metazoa; phylum Chordata; class Amphibia; order Anura; family Ranidae; genus Lithobates; species Lithobates septentrionalis. The sequence goes on from JBBDGP010001212.1 coordinate 291,984, forward strand.
TTAAATCCTTTGATAGGTTGAAGTCTGAGTTCGCACTACCGAATCAAATGTATTTTAGGTACTTGCAACTACGCCATCCCTATCGGGCACAATTTCCAGCAAACAGCACCCCCCTAGCTAACAATCCCCTAATGGAGGCAATAAAATGCACAGACTCCAATAAACTGATCTCACAGTTTTATAGCATGCTATCGCTTCCACAGGCAAGTATTGAAGCCCTCAATACATGTAAATTGGTCTCTCTAAACTAGCTGACCGTCTCACCCAGATCTTCATATTACACAGATCGTATCTTACACCACTTAAAATAGCCAGGTACAGGCCTAACCAATCCACTAGCTGCCCAATGTGTAGTCAGGCCATGGGCTCATTTTATCATCTCCTCTGGCAGTGCTCTAAAATACAGATCTACTGGACGCAGGTGGTGTGATTCTTACACAACACTATGGGCTCCCCCATAACAGTGCAACCCAAATCTTGCCTACTGGGAATTTTTCCAGAACCTGAACTAGATAAGTTCACCAAAATATTCTTACATGAGACCCTGTTCTTAGCTAGGAAGGTAATAGCCAGGGTATGGATGAGACCCACCCCACCCCACCAGAGTTTTCACACTGGATTGTGGAAGTGAACAACAGATTACCAGACAAGAAGCTTGTCTATTCCCATAGGGGATGTTCCTCCAAATATGATAAAATATGGGAGAGGTGGCTTGAGGCTCCTGAAACCTCAAAATGATGTAGCATGATACCTCTAATTACAATTTTACAGCACTCACTAAAGTTAAACTGGTTTGCCTCAGCTAATAACTATAACTCCTATGTATATGTCTCTAAGAAAATATGTATTACCCACATTATCAGCAACTTGTCTTGTATGCTCTTTTCTCAATGTAAGATTTCTTTTGTTCAATAAAAATTTTCTTGAAGGGAAAAAAAGCATTCCCCCTCTACCAGGAAGCTGTGAGGTCAGAGCTTTGGGGACTGCCACTTATGTGAGTGATACTCTTATGCCGCGTACACACGGTCGGACTTTTCGTCTACAAAAGTCAGACAGCCTGTCCGACAGACTTCCGGCAGACTTTCGGCGGACTTGCGGCGGACTTGCGGCATACTTTCTAACGAACGGACTTGCCTACACACGACCACACAAAAGTCCGACGGATTCGTACGTGATGACGTACACCGGACTAAAATAAGGAAGTTCATAGCCAGTAGCCAATAGGTGCCCTAGCGTGGCTTTTTGTCCGTCGGACTAGCACACAGACGAGCGGATTTCGGGGTCCGTCGTAGTTACGAAGTAAAGATTTGAAGCATGTTTCAAATCTAAAGTACGTCGGATTTGAGGCTAAAAAAGTACGTTGAAAGTCCGGAGAAGCCCACACACGATCGGATTACCAGCCAGCTTTAGTCCGTCAGCGTCCGTTGGACTTTTGTAGACGAAAAGTACGACCGTGTGTATGCGGCATTAGATTTATTAACAACGTTAGTCTTTTTTGTTGAAAGTATCAATCTATGTTGTACATACCAGTGCTGAGCTGATAGTGAATCATCGCCATTGGAAATTTTAAAGAATCCTCTGCAAAGACCATGTCCTCCTTATTAGAGAAATACGTATCAAGACAATTTCTGGAATCTATTCCATGTACATGATAGAATTTATAAGTTGTGGAATCCATCGTCCTGCAATGCTGAACTTCACCACTTTGATTTCTGATTTCAACTAAGCTTTAATGTTTGAGTTCTATTTATATTCTTTTGAAAGAAGGTAGTTACATTTTATTGTAATATAATCATAAATATATTTATAAAGCAAGGTATTGGATAGAAAGATCTGGATGCCGCACACTGGATAAAGTAGAAAACTTGTCTTTATTGTAGAGATAGGACCATCAAAAGTACAAGACAATCATGCAGGATGTACAGGATCACTGACGCGTTTCACACTCGAAAATGAGTGCTTACTCATAGCTGGCAATTATTGGAATGACTAACATTTATATACCCTAAGAAAGACATCATGTGATCACATAATTAGATGAAAAAATGGGTAACAGCTGGAAACCGATTTTGTGAAGTCTTGGCATCTGCTGACAAGTTAGTATGTTTTCCAATAAAAGAGACTCTAAAAAAGTGATATTTAAGTCACTAAAAATGACCTAAGTCAGTAGGAATGAAAAAACATAAAAATAAACGTAATTATATAACCGTATGTGTGTAAACAAAATATATATACCGGTATATATATACAGTGGCTTGCGAAAGTATTCGGCCCCCTTGAACTTTTCAAACTTTTGCCATATTTCAGGCTTCAAACATAAAGATATAAAATTTTTATTTTTTGTGAAGAATCACCAACAAGTGGGACACAATTGTGAAGTGGAACGAAATCTTTTGGATTTTTGAAACTTTTTTAACTAATAAAAAAATGAAAAGTGGGGCGTGCAAAATTATTCGGCCCCCTTGCGTTAATACTTTGTAGAGCCACCTTTTGCTGCGATTACAGCTGCAAGTCGCTTGGGGTATGTCTCTATCAGTTTTGCACATCGAGAGACTGAAATTCTTGCCCATTCTTCCTTGCAAAACAGCTCAAGCTCAGTGAGGTTGGATGGAGAGCGTTTCTGAACAACAGTTTTCAGCTCTTTCCACAGATTCTCGATTGGATTCAGGTCTGGACTTTGACTTGGCCATTCTAACACCTGGATACGTTTATTTGTGAACCATTCCTTTGTAGATTTTGCTGTATGTTTGGGATCATTGTCTTGTTGGAAGATAAATCTCCGTCCCAGTTTCAGGTCTTTTGCAGACTCCAACAGGTTTTCATCCAGAATGGTCCTGTATTTGGCTGCATCCATCTTCCCCTCAATTTTAACCATCTTCCCTGTCCCTGCTGAAGAAAAGCAGGCCCAAAACATGATGCTGCCACCACCATGTTTCACGGTGGGGATGGTGTGTTGAGTGTGATGAGCTGTGTTGCTTTTACGCCAAACATATCGTTTTGCATTGTGGCCAAAAAGTTCGATTTTGGTTTCATCGGACCAGAGCACCTTCTTCCACATGTTTGGTGTGTCTCCCAGGTGGCTTGTGGCAAACTTTAGACGAGACTTTTTATGGATATCTTTGAGAAATGGCTTTCTTCTTGCCACTCTTCCATAAAGGCCAGATTTGTGCAGTGTACGACTGATTGTTGTCCTATGGACAGACTCTCCCACCTCAGCTGTAGTTCTCTGCAGTTCATCCAGAGTGATCATGGGCCTCTTGGCTGCATCTCTGATCCGTCTTCTCCTTGTCTGAGCTGAAAGTTTAGAGGGACAGCCAGGTCTTGGTAGATTTGCAGTGGTCTGATACTCTTTCCATTTCAAAATGATCGCTTGCACAGTGCTCCTTGGGATGTTTAAAGCTTGGGAAATCTTTTTGTATCCAAATCCGGCTTTAAACTTCTCCACAACAGTATTACGGACCTGCCTGGTGTGTTCCTTGGTCTTCATGATGCTCTTTGCGCTTTCAACAGAACCCTGAGACTATCACAGAGCAGGTGCATTTATACAGAGACTTGATTACACACAGGTGGATTCTATTTATCACCATCAGTCATTTAGGACAACATTGGATCATTCAGAGATCCTCGCTGAACTTCTGGAGTGAGTTTTCTGCACTGAAAGTAAAGGGGCCGAATAATTTTGCACGCACCACTTTTCAGTTTTTTAATTGCTAAAAAAGTTTAAAATATCCAATAGATTTCGTTCCACTTCACAATTGTGTCCCACTTGTTGGTGATACTTCACAAAAAATTAAAATTTTATATCTTTATGTTTGAAGCCTGAAATGTGGCAAAAGGTTGAAAAGTTCAAGGGGGCCGAATACTTTCGCAAGCCACTGTATATACATCTATATATACATATATATATATATATATATATATATATATATATATATATATATATATATATATATATATATTTTATTATATTGTTGTTTTTTATGTGTTTATCAATATATATGTAATGAAACGTGAAGGGGATGTGATGTGAATGTAAAAATAAAATGTGAATCAAAATGATAGTAAATAAATAAATAAAAATATAGGTGTAGATTAAGTGTAGACATAATGGTATATATGTACTACATATAAATATGTATGTGCTATACATAAAAAATAAATAAAGTGGGTGTTGTGGCAATATGAGTATGATAAAGAGCAAGGGATGTGAAGTGGAGACAAAAGTTAAATGAGATTTATAGACAAAAGTGGTGTAAATGTTGTTGATTGCTGTAACATAAACAACGATATAATGTATCACAAATGTGTTTAAAAAAACTGCGTGTATATGTATTCAAAATATAGTTTGCAGCGGAATGTTCAAAGGGTATGTGAACAAATAGAATTGGGATTAGCTGAATAGCAAAAAATGCTATGCTATGATGCTAGTTTTAGCCGACCACATTGGATGATTGTGAAACGAGATTGTTTTGTGTATGGGTATGCAGAAATGTTCGGAGTGAGAGAGAGAAATCTTTAATGATATAGCATAAAGTTGTGTGTAAAGTGTGGTTGTAAGACTACATTTAAAGTATATGTTAAGGTTTTTTAATGTTTTTTAATGATAAAGATAAACAGTGATGTCAAGAACAAAAAGATCTCGCCAGCCCAATGCACCACAGTGTGATCTAATTAACCTGTGGATGTAATAATGATGTGTGCAAAAAGCCATCAAATAGTTTAAAAATAGAACATCATGGGGAGTGTGCAGAGCTCTACTAATCAAAAGAGAGAGATAAAGCAATGCTATGAAAGTAAAACCTATTCAGGCACAGATAAGCATTGTGTGAGACAATGAGTGATTAACCCGTGGTGCTCTGTATAAAAGTACATTCTTTAAATATAGACGTCAGCAGATGCCAAAACCACTATACAACTAACAATTTTAATGCTGACATTAAACAGAAGTAATAATAAACTCACTAATGCGATGTTAATATGATAATACCAACAAATAAAATGATTTGATACACAAACAGGTACACAAGAGGTCGGAGTAGATCCAATCTATAAAAATAGTAAACTATATGTCATTACATTAAGTAACATAATAAAACAAGTTGCATCATGTTCTAGCACTAAACAAGTCTAACGGACATAACACGCCAACCATAACATGTAAAGAGAATCTTTTTTTCTTATGTATAGGTTCATGTTCCGTATGGCTAAACGATGGTCCCAAAAACACTCTTATAAAGTTAAACATAAGTTTGCTCGAGAATGTAGAAAAGGGTCTACATGAGACATATATATATAAATTAAATCACTTTTTCTCATTTTTTCAAAGCTAAAAAAGTAAAAATAAGAAAAAACAACAAAAATGAAAACGGAGATTAAAAATAAAGTGGTGAATATCAATGAAATGAATATGAATATCATAAAAGTAATCAAAAACACAAAAATGTGAAAAGGTAAAATTCTTTATATTAAAGCTGTTGTGCGTGCATCCAAAAAAGAAAAGAAAAATCAACACGAAAAAGTGATGAGATATGTATTGTGTTTAAACAGATTGGATGTCGCAGAACAGCATTATATAATTAAAGGGTACTCGTACAATTTCCACTGTCTACAATGTATTGAAGACTCCTAATTTATCATATTTCAATATGGTAAATATGTCAAAAAGGGGGGTCCATGCAAAACATATAGATTAAATTAATTGTAAATATATTGCTCATATCAGTATGTAAAATAAACTATGTCCGTGTATGAACCCATTTTTGGTCAGTGGGAGTGAGAGAACCCATGTAATGACACCATGTGACTGGAGTGTATAATGGAGGAAAGGGGGAGGAGGGGGGGGGAGGGAGAGAGGGAAGAAGAGGATTAAAGTAATGTGGATGTAGAGAGATCCTAATAGGTTTTAGGATGTAACTCTATTTTGAGAGATGAATTGAGACAATCACTCGTAATAATAGGAGACATCCCACTCACAAATGCCCTCACAAATGCCCAAAGAAACCACCGGGGAGGCCAATCGTTTCTGCCATCCAGGGGCCCCTGGAGAGAATAGGCGCCTATTTGGACTCCCTCCTTAAGGAAATGGTTGTAAAACTTAAGTCTTATGTACAAGATACACGAGACGTACTGTCAAAAATAGCTGACCTGCAAGTTGGGGAAGGACTCTTACTCCTGGGAATTGATGTGGAGTCTCTTTATACCTCGATCCCACATGAGTGTGGGATCGAGGCAGTAAGATGGTTTTTGGAGGCTAGGTACCCCGAATTTGGTCCTCAGAATGAGTTTCTGATAGAACTACTGGAATTTGCCTTGATGAACAACTTTTTCCAGTTTACAACACACAATTACCAACAGATCAGGGGTACATCGATGGGGGCTGCGTGGGCACCTGCATATGCATGCCTTCACCTGGGACGATGGGAAGAGGAGGACGTGTATACCTCAGCCATGTATGCAGAACATGTGCATACCTGGTTGAGGTATATTGACGATGTGTTGGTTATTTGGAGGGGCACTAGAGAGGAAGCTTTTGTGTTCATTGAGCAGTTAAACTCAAATGACCGTAACATCCGACTGACCCACTATATTGATGAAAAACAGATCCCTTTCCTCGATCTCAAAATTACCATCGATGGGGACAAACTTAGTACTTCCACCTACCGGAAGGCCACAGCAGCTAATACTCTACTGAGAGCCGATAGCCATCATCCCCCATGGCTCAAAAACGGCATTCCAGTCGGCCAATTCCTGAGGTTAAAAAGGAACTGCACCAAGAAAAGTGATCTCAGAAGGGAAAATATTGACCTTTACAAACGTTTTAGAGAACGTGGATACTCCCATGGACAAATCCGAAAAGCTAGAGCAAAGGCGGCAGGCCGGGACAGAAAAAGCCTTCTCTCCCTGGACCCTAAACCAGCAGCCAAAGGTCAATTTGACCCAGGCCCAGTACGGATAATTACCCCATATGGATCCCAATGGGAATCCGTGCGTGAGATTTTAGGGAAACACTGGAACATCTTGACAAATGGTCCTGGTTTAAAAGAGATCGTGGGAGAATCACCAAATATGGTTGCCAGGAGAGCTAGAAATTTGGGTGATATTCTAATCCATTCTGAATTCACGAAAGAGCCAAATTCAACCTGGCTGTCTGAGTATCCTAGAAGCAAAGGGATGTTTCCCTGTAACAGATGCCAAATTTGCCCTTTCGTGGATAGAACATCTATCTTTCATGACGCCAGGGGGGAACACACGTTCGAGATACGAGACCTCATTAACTGCTCTACGAGCAAAGTGATCTACATGCTCACGTGTCCTTGCCCAAAAATATATATTGGAAAAACCAAAAGAGCTCTAAAAACAAGGATAGGTGAGCATTTGAGGGAAATAAAAGGAGAAAAAGAAAGGGACTCTGAAAAAAGTCGAGAAAAGCCTCTGGCAAGACATTTCGCCCTCTACCACCAGGGGAAACCCGATGGTTTGAAGGTAAAAGGCATCTATTCACTTAAACTGTCCCCAAGACGGGGTGACTTTAACCGGATCCTTCTGCAAAAAGAAAAAAGATGGATATACTGTTTGGGGTCCCTTGCCCCCCAAGGCCTCAACACGGAGCTGAACCTCCAAGTTTTCTTGGAGAACTGATCCCCCATGCATTATGAGATCTGTCGCTGCCTGACCTGGTCTGGGAGATCAAGATTTTCATAGATTGTATGAGAATGAAATGGATATGTATGTTGGTGTGAATCGGTAAGACACAGGGTAACAAAAGGATAACCATTTAGATAGTAAATAGGAGAAATGATTGAGACCTGCAAACCACTGAATAGGACAAATCATTATGATTAAAGCGATAGTGGGATAGTAATACCATAGTATACACTCATGAATCAAATACATGAAGTTAGCTCTATCTAAAGCCTTAGAGATCTGGCCACCCAGTGGATGAAACCCTAGTATCTTACATGAATCTGAGCAGAAAAGCACAGGAAACCGGAACCTAAACAATTGATTGCTTTTAACACTGATGTGAATGTAAAGCTGCAAAAGGGTTAATTCCCCTCAATATAAGGAATGACAAGCCCCCACCCTCACTACGTCCAGACGAAGCTACGCCCATTGAAGGAAGCGAAACGCGTTGACGTCACAGCTGTCATGTGACGCCGACTTATGCGGAATCCCCCGTGCACGGGAAACACCAGGAACTGACATAGGATCAGCACAGCTGCGCTTCTCATCCATACATCCAGCGCGCATTTGAATTACAAGCGGCTTCGGCTTAGTGGATGAAGGCGATGATCAATTGAGACCATATCCACGATTGGGGACAGAGATCGACAGATGGTGTGAGTGATCAGAAGGGCAAAATAGACGCCCAAGTCGGCCAACGGAGCGGTAAGACGTTTTCATACCATACAATATAGCCGGACAGATCTCCACACCAGTAAGCATACTGGTATAGCTACCATGAGGAATTGATTCACAATCAGCCGATCCAGCTGTCCTCACTAAACCACCTTTAACTGCCAAAAAGCCCATTCCACTGATCTGAAATAGACTTGGGAATTATGCCGTTTTGGAAAAGATACCAGTGACTTCCTATGATCAGTACATTTCAGCCTGTGACCCAACCTCACCTGTGCATACAATTCAGGTTTCCTGATTAACTTAGCAAGGGATATTGCACAACCGAGCCTTGGTCACATGTGATTGCCAGTAGATTATTTATATTCCCCCGGGGGGTTTACCCGCAGGAAATTAGCATAGCATGGTGAATTTTTCTAGGGTAATGCCTAATCACCTTTTCATGGACTTTTCCAAACTGACAATTTTTATTTAAATTGCTATCCTTTTTTCCTTTGCGGGTAAATGTTCACAAGTTGACGTCTGGACAATTGCTGTGTGTGTGTGTATGTGTGTGGGAGTGGAGTGTCCTTCCTTGTTCATCCCCACAAGGATAGTGCAATAGTGTGAATTGTCAACGTGTTTACCGGTGCCTGATTGACATTTTTAATACCCGGGCAACTCATGAAGTGCATGAGACCCGTGAATTACCTTACATGGAGCTGTATTGTGATTGTCCAAACACGATAATTTATCATAGTTGATTAATAAACTTGTAATTTTCTAAACCAACTGATTTATGATTTCTGCTGCACAGGTAGCTACTTTTTTGAGTCTCGGTAGGTGTACCTGGACTCTTGATATATATATGCTAGTTGTCTCTGGCTACAGCAGCAGCACCAAAAATTGGTATATTCCGTTGGTATTATTGTGAGACGATTAATATACACAACATTGCTTGCGGGATAGGTTTTTATTTTTCTTTTTTCTTTTCTTTACTGTTTTCTTTGTTGGTTCTCATGAAATTTAGGATCCTATGGTCCTTTCTAAAAAACCATTCCCTGCATTAATACAACTCCATGTTAAAAAATACCTCAGATTCACCAAAAAGAACGATTAACCCCGACTATGGCATTCGTACTTGGTGAGGAGATTGATCAGGAGATAAGGTCTGCCTTTCAGAAGGACTCACCCCACTTGACGAGCCAGGATGAGGACTTGAGAATGAAATTTAAAGAACATAAAAAGTTGTTGATAAAACACCTGAACCGCAAATGGGATGTCTCCTTTTTAGAGACCTATATAAATCATAAAATTGTCCCGAGAGGACTTAGGGACCAAACGGTCCCAGCAGAACATCTCCACAATGAACGATTCCTCACCAAGTGGAAAGAACTGTGCCTAAATCATGGGATAGCAGTTATGGGTCTAATTGTGGAGGAGGAAAGGATTCAGTTGGAGGAACTCAGAGAACAGATTGAACTAAGCACCCAGGGCTTAGAACCATTAAAAGATCTAGATGAGTTCTCCAAACAGAATGATCTATTGAAAAAAGAAATAGAGAAAGTACAACTCAGTCTAAAAACAACAAAACAGTCCAAATATAGGAGGGACCTTACTGACTTTGAAAATGGTCAGGCCTTTGATGTGACAGCACGAAGGAGCAGGAGTCGGTCAGCTAGAAGGGGACAGAGATCACGATCGAGAGGACGACGTGAAAAAAAGACTGACGAAACTACCAATGACGGGACTCCAAAAGTGGTGACTTTTTTAGAGGAAGAGGGGGTGGTGGACCTAGAGGACCACCGCCCCCTACCTCAGAGGAATACACAAAGTCAAAGGATAGACAAAAAAGACAGGGAAAAGACCTCAAGACAACAGACGGCACCACGAACCCGAAGCCAGAGGAATTAACCTCCGGTGGGAACCCACAAAATTTGGATATGAAAGTCATAAATCTCTCAGCTTTTCCACTGGAGCCTAAACACATCAGCTTATTACAAAAGGGGATGTCTTTTTCCCCAACTGACAATATGGACGAGTTCACAGTGTATAAAGACGTAGCCCTTTTCTTGCGAAAAGTTTTTTTCAGGTCACTTTATAAAAACAACCAAGAATCCAACCAGAATGAGACTGAGCGTTTGGATGAGGAGGACCAACGGGCCCTCGATATTTTGAACGCCTTGCTGGAGGAAAATAATGAGGCCACAACAACTGATGGTCCCATAAAACGAGTAGCGGATTTGACAATCCGCTCTAAGAGGATGCCATCACTAAGTAAGAATAGATGGCTTTACATGTTCCTTGACATGGTCCAGATTGATCTTGGCAAAATCAACTGGACCCGGAAATGTAAAGACAATTTGACGGAAGATGAGCGTAACGCATTAACAGATCTAAAAACAGCTAGGAACATTATTTTCAAAAAAAGTGATAAAGGAGGAAATGTTGTCCTGATGGACGACAAGTCCTATGAAACAGAGGCCAAAAGACTATTAGGAGACCAGACGACCTACAAAAAACTAGACCATGACCCGTTCCCTGAGCTAGTACAGAACCTAAATTTCAAGTTGCTTATGGCCAGGGAGGCAGGAATCCTTAGTAAAAAGGAGTATGAGTACTTAAGTGTAAGGGAGTTTAATATACCCACTTTCTATATAATCCCGAAAGTGCACAAATGCCCAAAGAAACCACCGGGGAGGCCAATCGTTTCTGCCATCCAGGGGCCCCTGGAGAGAATAGGCGCCTATTTGGACTCCCTCCTTAAGGAAATGGTTGTAAAACTTAAGTCTTATGTACAAGATACACGAGACGTACTGTCAAAAATAGCTGACCTGCAAGTTGGGGAAGGACTCTTACTCCTGGGAATTGATGTGGAGTCTCTTTATACCTCGATCCCACATGAGTGTGGGATCGAGGCAGTAAGATGGTTTTTGGAGGCTAGGTACCCCGAATTTGGTCCTCAGAATGAGTTTCTGATAGAACTACTGGAATTTGCCTTGATGAACAACTTTTTCCAGTTTACAACACACAATTACCAACAGATCAGGGGTACATCGATGGGGGCTGCGTGGGCACCTGCATATGCATGCCTTCACCTGGGACGATGGGAAGAGGAGGACGTGTATACCTCAGCCATGTATGCAGAACATGTGCATACCTGGTTGAGGTATATTGACGATGTGTTGGTTATTTGGAGGGGCACTAGAGAGGAAGCTTTTGTGTTCATTGAGCAGTTAAACTCAAATGACCGTAACATCCGACTGACCCACTATATTGATGAAAAACAGATCCCTTTCCTCGATCTCAAAATTACCATCGATGGGGACAAACTTAGTACTTCCACCTACCGGAAGGCCACAGCAGCTAATACTCTACTGAGAGCCGATAGCCATCATCCCCCATGGCTCAAAAACGGCATTCCAGTCGGCCAATTCCTGAGGTTAAAAAGGAACTGCACCAAGAAAAGTGATCTCAGAAGGGAAAATATTGACCTTTACAAACGTTTTAGAGAACGTGGATACTCCCATGGACAAATCCGAAAAGCTAGAGCAAAGGCGGCAGGCCGGGACAGAAAAAGCCTTCTCTCCCTGGACCCTAAACCAGCAGCCAAAGGTCAATTTGACCCAGGCCCAGTACGGATAATTACCCCATATGGATCCCAATGGGAATCCGTGCGTGAGATTTTAGGGAAACACTGGAACATCTTGACAAATGGTCCTGGTTTAAAAGAGATCGTGGGAGAATCACCAAATATGGTTGCCAGGAGAGCTAGAAATTTGGGTGATATTCTAATCCATTCTGAATTCACGAAAGAGCCAAATTCAACCTGGCTGTCTGAGTATCCTAGAAGCAAAGGGATGTTTCCCTGTAACAGATGCCAAATTTGCCCTTTCGTGGATAGAACATCTATCTTTCATGACGCCAGGGGGGAACACACGTTCGAGATACGAGACCTCATTAACTGCTCTACGAGCAAAGTGATCTACATGCTCACGTGTCCTTGCCCAAAAATATATATTGGAAAAACCAAAAGAGCTCTAAAAACAAGGATAGGTGAGCATTTGAGGGAAATAAAAGGAGAAAAAGAAAGGGACTCTGAAAAAAGTCGAGAAAAGCCTCTGGCAAGACATTTCGCCCTCTACCACCAGGGGAAACCCGATGGTTTGAAGGTAAAAGGCATCTATTCACTTAAACTGTCCCCAAGACGGGGTGACTTTAACCGGATCCTTCTGCAAAAAGAAAAAAGATGGATATACTGTTTGGGGTCCCTTGCCCCCCAAGGCCTCAACACGGAGCTGAACCTCCAAGTTTTCTTGGAGAACTGATCCCCCATGCATTATGAGATCTGTCGCTGCCTGACCTGGTCTGGGAGATCAAGATTTTCATAGATTGTATGAGAATGAAATGGATATGTATGTTGGTGTGAATCGGTAAGACACAGGGTAACAAAAGGATAACCATTTAGATAGTAAATAGGAGAAATGATTGAGACCTGCAAACCACTGAATAGGACAAATCATTATGATTAAAGCGATAGTGGGATAGTAATACCATAGTATACACTCATGAATCAAATACATGAAGTTAGCTCTATCTAAAGCCTTAGAGATCTGGCCACCCAGTGGATGAAACCCTAGTATCTTACATGAATCTGAGCAGAAAAGCACAGGAAACCGGAACCTAAACAATTGATTGCTTTTAACACTGATGTGAATGTAAAGCTGCAAAAGGGTTAATTCCCCTCAATATAAGGAATGACAAGCCCCCACCCTCACTACGTCCAGACGAAGCTACGCCCATTGAAGGAAGCGAAACGCGTTGACGTCACAGCTGTCATGTGACGCCGACTTATGCGGAATCCCCCGTGCACGGGAAACACCAGGAACTGACATAGGATCAGCACAGCTGCGCTTCTCATCCATACATCCAGCGCGCATTTGAATTACAAGCGGCTTCGGCTTAGTGGATGAAGGCGATGATCAATTGAGACCATATCCACGATTGGGGACAGAGATCGACAGATGGTGTGAGTGATCAGAAGGGCAAAATAGACGCCCAAGTCGGCCAACGGAGCGGTAAGACGTTTTCATACCATACAATATAGCCGGACAGATCTCCACACCAGTAAGCATACTGGTATAGCTACCATGAGGAATTGATTCACAATCAGCCGATCCAGCTGTCCTCACTAAACCACCTTTAACTGCCAAAAAGCCCATTCCACTGATCTGAAATAGACTTGGGAATTATGCCGTTTTGGAAAAGATACCAGTGACTTCCTATGATCAGTACATTTCAGCCTGTGACCCAACCTCACCTGTGCATACAATTCAGGTTTCCTGATTAACTTAGCAAGGGATATTGCACAACCGAGCCTTGGTCACATGTGATTGCCAGTAGATTATTTATATTCCCCCGGGGGGTTTACCCGCAGGAAATTAGCATAGCATGGTGAATTTTTCTAGGGTAATGCCTAATCACCTTTTCATGGACTTTTCCAAACTGACAATTTTTATTTAAATTGCTATCCTTTTTTCCTTTGCGGGTAAATGTTCACAAGTTGACGTCTGGACAATTGCTGTGTGTGTGTGTATGTGTGTGGGAGTGGAGTGTCCTTCCTTGTTCATCCCCACAAGGATAGTGCAATAGTGTGAATTGTCAACGTGTTTACCGGTGCCTGATTGACATTTTTAATACCCGGGCAACTCATGAAGTGCATGAGACCCGTGAATTACCTTACATGGAGCTGTATTGTGATTGTCCAAACACGATAATTTATCATAGTTGATTAATAAACTTGTAATTTTCTAAACCAACTGATTTATGATTTCTGCTGCACAGGTAGCTACTTTTTTGAGTCTCGGTAGGTGTACCTGGACTCTTGATATATATATGCTAGTTGTCTCTGGCTACAGCAGCAGCACCAAAAATTGGTATATTCCGTTGGTATTATTGTGAGACGATTAATATACACAACATTGCTTGCGGGATAGGTTTTTATTTTTCTTTTTTCTTTTCTTTACTGTTTTCTTTGTTGGTTCTCATGAAATTTAGGATCCTATGGTCCTTTCTAAAAAACCATTCCCTGCATTAATACAACTCCATGTTAAAAAATACCTCAGATTCACCAAAAAGAACGATTAACCCCGACTATGGCATTCGTACTTGGTGAGGAGATTGATCAGGAGATAAGGTCTGCCTTTCAGAAGGACTCACCCCACTTGACGAGCCAGGATGAGGACTTGAGAATGAAATTTAAAGAACATAAAAAGTTGTTGATAAAACACCTGAACCGCAAATGGGATGTCTCCTTTTTAGAGACCTATATAAATCATAAAATTGTCCCGAGAGGACTTAGGGACCAAACGGTCCCAGCAGAACATCTCCACAATGAACGATTCCTCACCAAGTGGAAAGAACTGTGCCTAAATCATGGGATAGCAGTTATGGGTCTAATTGTGGAGGAGGAAAGGATTCAGTTGGAGGAACTCAGAGAACAGATTGAACTAAGCACCCAGGGCTTAGAACCATTAAAAGATCTAGATGAGTTCTCCAAACAGAATGATCTATTGAAAAAAGAAATAGAGAAAGTACAACTCAGTCTAAAAACAACAAAACAGTCCAAATATAGGAGGGACCTTACTGACTTTGAAAATGGTCAGGCCTTTGATGTGACAGCACGAAGGAGCAGGAGTCGGTCAGCTAGAAGGGGACAGAGATCACGATCGAGAGGACGACGTGAAAAAAAGACTGACGAAACTACCAATGACGGGACTCCAAAAGTGGTGACTTTTTTAGAGGAAGAGGGGGTGGTGGACCTAGAGGACCACCGCCCCCTACCTCAGAGGAATACACAAAGTCAAAGGATAGACAAAAAAGACAGGGAAAAGACCTCAAGACAACAGACGGCACCACGAACCCGAAGCCAGAGGAATTAACCTCCGGTGGGAACCCACAAAATTTGGATATGAAAGTCATAAATCTCTCAGCTTTTCCACTGGAGCCTAAACACATCAGCTTATTACAAAAGGGGATGTCTTTTTCCCCAACTGACAATATGGACGAGTTCACAGTGTATAAAGACGTAGCCCTTTTCTTGCGAAAAGTTTTTTTCAGGTCACTTTATAAAAACAACCAAGAATCCAACCAGAATGAGACTGAGCGTTTGGATGAGGAGGACCAACGGGCCCTCGATATTTTGAACGCCTTGCTGGAGGAAAATAATGAGGCCACAACAACTGATGGTCCCATAAAACGAGTAGCGGATTTGACAATCCGCTCTAAGAGGATGCCATCACTAAGTAAGAATAGATGGCTTTACATGTTCCTTGACATGGTCCAGATTGATCTTGGCAAAATCAACTGGACCCGGAAATGTAAAGACAATTTGACGGAAGATGAGCGTAACGCATTAACAGATCTAAAAACAGCTAGGAACATTATTTTCAAAAAAAGTGATAAAGGAGGAAATGTTGTCCTGATGGACGACAAGTCCTATGAAACAGAGGCCAAAAGACTATTAGGAGACCAGACGACCTACAAAAAACTAGACCATGACCCGTTCCCTGAGCTAGTACAGAACCTAAATTTCAAGTTGCTTATGGCCAGGGAGGCAGGAATCCTTAGTAAAAAGGAGTATGAGTACTTAAGTGTAAGGGAGTTTAATATACCCACTTTCTATATAATCCCGAAAGTGCACAAATGCCCAAAGAAACCACCGGGGAGGCCAATCGTTTCTGCCATCCAGGGGCCCCTGGAGAGAATAGGCGCCTATTTGGACTCCCTCCTTAAGGAAATGGTTGTAAAACTTAAGTCTTATGTACAAGATACACGAGACGTACTGTCAAAAATAGCTGACCTGCAAGTTGGGGAAGGACTCTTACTCCTGGGAATTGATGTGGAGTCTCTTTATACCTCGATCCCACATGAGTGTGGGATCGAGGCAGTAAGATGGTTTTTGGAGGCTAGGTACCCCGAATTTGGTCCTCAGAATGAGTTTCTGATAGAACTACTGGAATTTGCCTTGATGAACAACTTTTTCCAGTTTACAACACACAATTACCAACAGATCAGGGGTACATCGATGGGGGCTGCGTGGGCACCTGCATATGCATGCCTTCACCTGGGACGATGGGAAGAGGAGGACGTGTATACCTCAGCCATGTATGCAGAACATGTGCATACCTGGTTGAGGTATATTGACGATGTGTTGGTTATTTGGAGGGGCACTAGAGAGGAAGCTTTTGTGTTCATTGAGCAGTTAAACTCAAATGACCGTAACATCCGACTGACCCACTATATTGATGAAAAACAGATCCCTTTCCTCGATCTCAAAATTACCATCGATGGGGACAAACTTAGTACTTCCACCTACCGGAAGGCCACAGCAGCTAATACTCTACTGAGAGCCGATAGCCATCATCCCCCATGGCTCAAAAACGGCATTCCAGTCGGCCAATTCCTGAGGTTAAAAAGGAACTGCACCAAGAAAAGTGATCTCAGAAGGGAAAATATTGACCTTTACAAACGTTTTAGAGAACGTGGATACTCCCATGGACAAATCCGAAAAGCTAGAGCAAAGGCGGCAGGCCGGGACAGAAAAAGCCTTCTCTCCCTGGACCCTAAACCAGCAGCCAAAGGTCAATTTGACCCAGGCCCAGTACGGATAATTACCCCATATGGATCCCAATGGGAATCCGTGCGTGAGATTTTAGGGAAACACTGGAACATCTTGACAAATGGTCCTGGTTTAAAAGAGATCGTGGGAGAATCACCAAATATGGTTGCCAGGAGAGCTAGAAATTTGGGTGATATTCTAATCCATTCTGAATTCACGAAAGAGCCAAATTCAACCTGGCTGTCTGAGTATCCTAGAAGCAAAGGGATGTTTCCCTGTAACAGATGCCAAATTTGCCCTTTCGTGGATAGAACATCTATCTTTCATGACGCCAGGGGGGAACACACGTTCGAGATACGAGACCTCATTAACTGCTCTACGAGCAAAGTGATCTACATGCTCACGTGTCCTTGCCCAAAAATATATATTGGAAAAACCAAAAGAGCTCTAAAAACAAGGATAGGTGAGCATTTGAGGGAAATAAAAGGAGAAAAAGAAAGGGACTCTGAAAAAAGTCGAGAAAAGCCTCTGGCAAGACATTTCGCCCTCTACCACCAGGGGAAACCCGATGGTTTGAAGGTAAAAGGCATCTATTCACTTAAACTGTCCCCAAGACGGGGTGACTTTAACCGGATCCTTCTGCAAAAAGAAAAAAGATGGATATACTGTTTGGGGTCCCTTGCCCCCCAAGGCCTCAACACGGAGCTGAACCTCCAAGTTTTCTTGGAGAACTGATCCCCCATGCATTATGAGATCTGTCGCTGCCTGACCTGGTCTGGGAGATCAAGATTTTCATAGATTGTATGAGAATGAAATGGATATGTATGTTGGTGTGAATCGGTAAGACACAGGGTAACAAAAGGATAACCATTTAGATAGTAAATAGGAGAAATGATTGAGACCTGCAAACCACTGAATAGGACAAATCATTATGATTAAAGCGATAGTGGGATAGTAATACCATAGTATACACTCATGAATCAAATACATGAAGTTAGCTCTATCTAAAGCCTTAGAGATCTGGCCACCCAGTGGATGAAACCCTAGTATCTTACATGAATCTGAGCAGAAAAGCACAGGAAACCGGAACCTAAACAATTGATTGCTTTTAACACTGATGTGAATGTAAAGCTGCAAAAGGGTTAATTCCCCTCAATATAAGGAATGACAAGCCCCCACCCTCACTACGTCCAGACGAAGCTACGCCCATTGAAGGAAGCGAAACGCGTTGACGTCACAGCTGTCATGTGACGCCGACTTATGCGGAATCCCCCGTGCACGGGAAACACCAGGAACTGACATAGGATCAGCACAGCTGCGCTTCTCATCCATACATCCAGCGCGCATTTGAATTACAAGCGGCTTCGGCTTAGTGGATGAAGGCGATGATCAATTGAGACCATATCCACGATTGGGGACAGAGATCGACAGATGGTGTGAGTGATCAGAAGGGCAAAATAGACGCCCAAGTCGGCCAACGGAGCGGTAAGACGTTTTCATACCATACAATATAGCCGGACAGATCTCCACACCAGTAAGCATACTGGTATAGCTACCATGAGGAATTGATTCACAATCAGCCGATCCAGCTGTCCTCACTAAACCACCTTTAACTGCCAAAAAGCCCATTCCACTGATCTGAAATAGACTTGGGAATTATGCCGTTTTGGAAAAGATACCAGTGACTTCCTATGATCAGTACATTTCAGCCTGTGACCCAACCTCACCTGTGCATACAATTCAGGTTTCCTGATTAACTTAGCAAGGGATATTGCACAACCGAGCCTTGGTCACATGTGATTGCCAGTAGATTATTTATATTCCCCCGGGGGGTTTACCCGCAGGAAATTAGCATAGCATGGTGAATTTTTCTAGGGTAATGCCTAATCACCTTTTCATGGACTTTTCCAAACTGACAATTTTTATTTAAATTGCTATCCTTTTTTCCTTTGCGGGTAAATGTTCACAAGTTGACGTCTGGACAATTGCTGTGTGTGTGTGTATGTGTGTGGGAGTGGAGTGTCCTTCCTTGTTCATCCCCACAAGGATAGTGCAATAGTGTGAATTGTCAACGTGTTTACCGGTGCCTGATTGACATTTTTAATACCCGGGCAACTCATGAAGTGCATGAGACCCGTGAATTACCTTACATGGAGCTGTATTGTGATTGTCCAAACACGATAATTTATCATAGTTGATTAATAAACTTGTAATTTTCTAAACCAACTGATTTATGATTTCTGCTGCACAGGTAGCTACTTTTTTGAGTCTCGGTAGGTGTACCTGGACTCTTGATATATATACACTCAAAATTCAAACCTAGAGGAATTCTCGTGTTTAAAGAGAATATCCAATATACTTCGCGTTTACAAAGTAATTGGAACCTGTCACCTCCTCTGGCAGGTGTTACAACCTTTTCTATGCCCTGAATAAAAAGGCTTGAAACATCTTTCTGGTGCACAAAGATCCAATGCTTTGCCACATTGGTTAATCTATCTTTTTCAATGTCATGTAGGTGGTCATATAAACGATCCCTGAGGCGGCGTGTTGTTCGCCCGACATACTGAATGTGACATATGTCACAAGTGATCACATATATAATAAACTGGGTGTTGCAGTTTATAAATGAAGTGATATTAAACACTTTGCCATTCGTGCAAGATTGAACTTGCTTGCCCTTCTTTATGTGACCACAATAATTACATCCCTTTTTACCACATTTATAGTTGCCCTTGAAACTCAACCAGTTGAATTTGGTTTGTTCAGATCTCACCAGACTGGGCGAAAGAGAGCTCCCCAAGGTAGGTGCCCTGCGGGAGACCACTTTAATGCCTCTAGAGAGGATGTTTTTGTATGCAGTG
The DNA here is from genome assembly GCA_037952835.1 of Lithobates septentrionalis. NCBI lineage: Eukaryota > Metazoa > Chordata > Amphibia > Anura > Ranidae > Lithobates > Lithobates septentrionalis. Next base: position 311,802 of record JBBDGP010001212.1, read on the forward strand.
TCATTGTATAAGATAGGAAGGTATTTAGTAACTATCTTTCTTATCTGATTGAATTCCGTGCTATATGGTGTAGAAAATACCGGGGTAATATTTGAGGGGGGACTGGAACGAGATTTTTCTTGTAAAAGTGTATGTCTTGGAATCGCACTCGCTGTAGTGAGTGCTCTGTTAACTAGTGCTGTGCCATATCCCCGATATCTAAACCGTTGAGCCATGTTATTAGCTTCCATATGGTAACTTTCAGGAGTACTGCACAGGCGTTTAAGCCTCAGAAATTGTCCATATGGTACACCTCGTATAGTGTGTTTGGGATGTGCTGAATCTGCTCTGAGGAGGGTATTACCCGCAGTAGGTTTTCTATATAGGGTAGTGTGGATAGTATTGCCTTCACCTGTAAGTTTTACATCAAGGAAGTCGATGCTATAAGGTTGTAAGGTACCTGTAAACCTTAAATTAAGGTTATTATTGTTGAAGTATGAAAGCCAAGCTTCCAAATCTGCATCTACATCCGATGTGATGAACAGGAGGTCATCAATAAAACGACAGTAAAAAACCGTATCTAGTCTGCGGGGGCTATCATGTCCAAAGATGCGGGACCTCTCCCACCAACCCATGAAGATGTTGGCGAGGGAGGGCGAAAATTTAGCGCCCATAGAGGCCCCGCATCTCTGGAGATAATAGCCCCCCGTCAAACATGAAAAAATTGTGTGTAAGTAAATACTCCAACGCCTGTAAAATAAAATCTTGTAGGATAAGTGAAAATCTGCCGGATTTTCTGAGAGCCCAAGCAACCGCCTGGAGACCTAAGTGTGTGGGATACTAGAGTAAAGACTGGTGACATCGCAACTGATCCACCTAAAATGATTCTCCCATCGAAGATGTTGTAATTTATTGAGCAATTTTTTGGTATCTCTCAAATAACCAGGCAGGCTGGTTGCCAAGGGCTGTAGTTGGGAATCCACCCATTCACCCAGGCGTTCATTCAATGAACCAATGCCTGCTACAATAGGTCGACCTGTTAAGGGGTGAAGTCCTTTGTGGACCTTAGGTAAATGATGGAATATGGGCATGACCGCATATTCAGGGATAAGTTTTTCTTTATCTTTGTGTGAAAAAATGCCTACTAGTATCGCTCGATCTATGAGGGCAGAAAGTTTATTTTTGAAGGGGAGTGTTGGATTGGATGGAAGTAATTGATAGGTTTGTGTATCAGATAGCTGACGTAAAGCTTCTTGTGCATAGGTTTCAGTGTCTAAAACAACAACTATTCCTCCCTTATCTGCATTCCTGATAGCAATGCTAGTATCTGCTGTTAAAGTTTTCAGGGCTAGTCTCTCATTTTGTGTCAAATTATCCTTAATGGGTTTTTTGTGGCAATTGTGAGCCAAACGAGTCAAATCCCCCTCCACCAACTTCTGAAACAAATCAAGATCCTTGCCTCTGGATGCCACTGGATAAAAATCAGATCTAGAAACAATTGTTAATTCATCTTTAGAATCAGTGGGATCAACAGGGGGTGGATCCGATTCGTCAGCTAGTTCTATTAAATCATACAAAGCACAAACTTCATTAAAGGAAATGGGTGAAGGGGGAGACTCACCTGTCTCATCTATGCCCACAGCAATTTCTTCTTCCCCGAAAGAACTGAAATGCTTTTTGAGTGTTAAGGTGCGGGAGAATCTGTTAACGTCCAGAATAGTATTAAATGAATCAAAATGTCTGTTTGGACAAAAGTTTAAGCCTTTTGATAGAAGGCTAATCTCCTCTTCCTTTAATGGTCTCTTTGAAATATTGAGTACGCTGAAACTCATTTCTTCATTTTGCCTCGTAGGCTGTAGTGCGTGTTGTTTGGAGTTCTTGTGTCTCCTACCGCCCCTTCTTGTTTTTTTATAGCTGGTTTCTTCTTCTTTGTGTGGCCCAACCTGCGAGGGTTTCCAGCGTTAGAATGGCCATTACTTCTGGTAGTTTCTACGAAGCCTGTAGACCGGTCAGGAGAGGAATCCGACATCGTGCGTGCCAAGGTGTTATCAGCCAGATCGCTCTCCTAGTCCGAGAAACTGACCTGTTTGCCACGGTTTCTCTGTGATCGATTATGGGCAAACAGTGTTTTTTTTCCAGGTATACACTTTGTTGCTTTCGTAATCATTTTTGTCCCGGACCATCTTGCCTCTTTTACTGGCAATAACTGATTTTTCCATTTTATCTAGTTTGTTGCTTAGACGGCTGTCCAGGTCTGCAAAAGCTGTCAGATTTTGCAAGGAGGCAAGTTCTGTTTGAATTAGTGACATGTCGGATTGTAATACTTCCACTTCTTTGTTTTTTTTTTTTTCATCATTGTTTTTTTATTAATTTTTGCAAAGAGTATATAACAATACAATGTGCACATTGTATATTAGGTACAGTACAGTCGTTTAGATGTATACAATGAAACAGATTATCTGATTAATGCTATAACATATAGCAGAGAGCTGTCAAAATGCCGCTTCCGATATCGGAGGTTAATTATGGCATGAGTAGCACTACCCCAGGCGCCCTAATGGGAACACTTTTCACCCGGGGGGGTGGCACTCTGCGTGGACAGTCTCCGGCTTAGATAGATCATAGGTAAAACAGAGTCTATAAGTAAAAGCAGTAGGAATATTCAAGAGAAGGGAGAAAAAAAAAAGAAGAATTATCAAGAAAAAGCGGTAACGATATGTTGCTTATCATGAAAATAAGAAAGGTTTCTGGATCGTCAGGTGATTGGTCATGAAAGGAATGATGTGGCTCCAGTCCACATCTCCCATGGCCTCCAGTTATATTTCACAGTGTGTGTAAGGCCCGAACTAGAGGCCATCATCAATTCAAAGCTGTAGTGGAGGTTCACCGTATCTAGAGTATGTTCAACGGAGGGGGTAGCATCCGTTTTCCATAGTCTTGCAATACATAATCTTGCAGCTAACAGAATATGGGTCACTATGTATCTGTAAGGTGTTGGTATTGTTTCAATAGTGAGGTTCAGCACAGCTAGATCAGGTGTTGGGTGTAAATCTTGGTGTACAACGTCTGATAGTATTTGGAAGATCTTGTTCCAGTAATTACGCAATCGTGGGCATGTCCAGAAAATGTGAAGTATATCACCTCTGATTGAACACCCGCGCCAGCATTGATCGCTGATAGAAGGATTGAATTTAGCAATTCTGGATGGGGTTAGGTACCACCTGAGGTGTATTTTTTGGGTGTTTTCCCAGAGCGTGGCACATTTTGTGGATTTATATACTGACTGGATCGCTTTTTGCCATTGGTGTTCCGTGTAGGTCTGACCTAAGTCATGTTCCCAGTGGATATGAGGGGGTTTCTTGGTAAACTGCTGTTTATGGTGTAGGATATTATAAAGTAGGGATATCCCCTTGCGTTTGGGGATGGAGGACGTTAGAAAATCCCATGCTTTAGGATGTATAGTGTACAACTGAAGGTGGGAGTTTCTAAGGCAGTGGGTGACTCGGAGGTAGGTGAAGAGTTCTGTTTGGGGTAAGTTATACTCTTGTTTCAAGAGGGTAAAAGATTTGGGTTTGTCTATGAGTAGAATGTGTTGTAAGGTTCGGATACCGTTCTTGGCCCATTGGTTTAAATTTAGGTCTGGGGAGAGGTGATGGAGGGTTTCAATAGGGATAGGAGTGGGAGGATTATCGGGTGTGTCGCCGCTGTTTTGTATTAGTTTTTTCCATGCTGAGACTGACGTTACCATGGTGGGAGGTGTTGCCGCCGACAATTTTGGACCCCAGGGTGAGCTCATCAACCAAGATTGTAGGTTTGGGCGAAGCAGGTGGGAGTGTTCTATTGAGCTCCAAAGTTTATTAGGTTTTGTGCGGAACCACTCACCGAGCTGGTCCAGTATCGCTGCCGTGTGATAGTCTTCGAAATCTATTGTCCCTGAGCCCCCCGCCAATCTGTGATTTCTAAGTGTCGAATGTGCGCATCTAGGTTTGGTTTCATTCCATATGGTTTTGTTAAGTATGGCTTGCAATGATTTAAAGTAGTATTTAGGTAGGGGTACGGGTAAAGTTCTGAACAGGTATAGGATTTGGGGTAGGTGTAGCATTTTGAATGCTGCCAGTCTACCTGACCAGGAAAGGTTGTGTTTGGTTATGGCCTGTGCTTCTATTTTTAAAGTGGCGAGGAGAGGTTTGAAATTGGCTGCAAATAGGAGTTTAACTGATTTCGTAAGGTGGATTCCTAAGTATGGGATGCTGTGGTCGGCCCAAGCAAAGGGGAATTGTGCTTGTAGCAGGTTTCGAGAAGTAGCGTCTAGTTTAAGGTCTAGAATATGGGACTTAGTTACGTTGAGCTTGTAATATGATACGCGACCAAACCAGTCTAACGATTTTTGGGCTTCAGGAAGGGAGGAATTTGGATTGGTGAGTACTAGTATGACATCATCAGCAAAGAGGCTGATTTTGTGTGATGTTTTCCCTATTGTGACTCCTGTGAGTAGGGGGTTTGAGCGAACGTGTTCCGCTAGTGGTTCTATGAGCATGTTGAAAATCAGCGGAGACAATGGACATCCCTGGCGAGTGCCATTTGTGATGTGAAATGTTTGTGAAAGCATATCTGCGGAGTATACCTTCGCAGTTGGGACAGTATATAGAGCCAAGATTGCGTTGTATATGAGGTCTTTAAAACCAAGTTTAGTTAGTACTGCTCTGAGGTAAGACCAGTGTATCCTATCGAACGCCTTCTCTGCGTCCAAAGAGAGGAGCAGAGAAGGCGTTCCGCTGGATTCAATATGGTGTATTATGTTCACCATCCTTCTTGTGGCATCAGGGGCTTGCCTGCCCCTAATGAATCCTGATTGGTCTGTGTGTATGAGATCAGGCATAACAGCCATAAGGCGTCTGGCAATCGTTTTGGCATATATTTTTACGTCAAGATTCAATAGGGAGATAGGGCGGAAGTTTTGGGGGGAGGTAGGAGCTTTGCCTGGTTTCGGGATAGTAATGATAAGAGCGTTTAGCGATTCATCAGGGAATGTGGAGGAGGAGGCAGCAATATTGAAGAATTCTGTCAGTTGGGGAAGTAAGTGTCTAGAGAACCTTTTATAGTATTCCCCCGTGAGACCATCTGGTCCTGGGGCTTTGCCCGTTGGCAAGGAGGATATTGTATCAAGAATTTCCCTGTCTTAAAATGGTTCGTTGAGGGAGGTCAGTTGAGAGTCAGTCAGCTTTGGTAGGTTAATTTGTTGAAGAAAGTTGTTGATATCTTCAGGGGATGGTTGGTAAGTAGTGTGGTCATGTTTGATGTTGTAGAGCTTACTATAGTAGTCGCTGAAGGCGTTCGCTATGTCCTGGGGGTTAGTCAGAGCGTCAGTTGAGTGCGGGTAGGATAAAGTCGGAATTTTGGATTTGATCCTTTGTCCTTTGAGGCGTTGCGCTAGTCTTTTACCTGCTTTATTGGAAGTGGAGTATGTGGTAGCTTTAAGCTTACGCTGGATCAGTTCATAGGAGTGGAGAAGAAGCGAGCGCAGGTCACGTCTTAGGGTCAATAATTGGGCTTGGGTGTTCGGGTCTGGGTTAGTCTTATGCTGGGATTCAAGAGTCGCGATTTGGGAGGTAAGGGTGTCTATTTGCTGCGTCCTCCTTTTTTTACATACAGAGCTCAGTTTCATGACAATACCTCTAATAACCACTTTGTGCGCGTTCCACACCGTCACGGGATCCCCCACTGACCCTTTGTTTAAGTCAAAATAATCACTTATATGTTTTTCTATGTCTAAGGAGTAGGTGGGGTGTTGTAAGATATAATTATTCGCTCGCCAGAGGAACGTATTCCGCTGGGGTGGCATGTCGGTGATGGAAATAGAGATTGGGGCGTGGTCTGACCACGTCACGGTGTGGATTACAGATGCGCTGATGTTTTGTAGTAGCCATTTGTCTGTGAGGAACAAATCAATTCTAGAATAGGAATTGTGGCGGGGTGAAAAATAGGTAAAGTCTTTTTCGGACCCATGATGGCATCTCCACACGTCAAAAATGTCATGTGACGTGAGGAGACGCCCCAGCGGTGACTCTCTTCTTTTCGCAGGAGAAGTAGTGTCCATATGGATATCGGGAACTAAATTGAAGTCTCCGCAGATTATCAAATGACCCTTGCAAACTGCTCGAGCCTTAGTGAGGGCTTTCTTCAGGAAACTGATCTGGCGGGTGTTGGGGGCGTAGAGATTCATTAATGTTTAACTGACTTTGTTGAGGGTGAAGGATAAAATGAGATATCTACCGTTGGGGTCAGGGGTTTGTTGTAGCAGTTGGAAGTCCAGCCCCTGTTTGATCGCTATGAGAACTCCTCTTTTCTTGGAGCTATAAGTGGCGTGGTATATTTGGGGGTACTGCCGATTATGGCATAGGGTTGTTGCCGCGGGGAGCAGGTGGGTTTCCTGGACACAGAGGATGTCACAGTCCAATTTTGCCGCAGTGTGCCATAGAGAATGACGTTTTGCCGGGTGGTTGAGGCCCTTGGCATTGAGGGACACAATGTTGCAGGGCATGATCAGAGGATAGTGGGTGGAGTGTGTTGAGTGTAGAAGAGTCACTTACATTTATTTGCTTGTAGCTTGCGGGATGTTGGCGATGTTGTCGGTGGTTAAGTTGCTGGATGGATGGTCACTTGCGTGGTGTTGAAGATCTAGATCGGAAGCCGCAGGAGGGAACTGGAGGGAGGCAACAAATTAAAAGGCTGGAAGAGCCAACAGTTAGAACAAGAATTGATAATAGATTTAACTTTCTACTGCAAACTCGCTGTATAGGAAGCGTGGCGGCGTAAAGAACAGAGAGCTTATGAGAAGCTATGCCGCAGGTGGGGGAAAACAGTTAGTGTTCAAAAGGAGAGAAATAGAACAATTAGGAGCATTGCTCAAGACAGCGAGGGAGAAATGAGCTGTAGAGATTATAGCCCAACTTATTCAGGTATTCGTGTGGGTATGGTGGATCTTGGGGTTCTGGTTGTTGCGCCTGTGGGAAGAATTCCGTTGTGGCAGAGGGGGGATCCCATCTGTTGGGGGTTCCAAGATGATGCCCCATTCATGCAGAAGGCGCAGCCCCTTCATTAGGTCGTTGACAACGTGAGTAGTGCCATTTTTCATGATGAGGATGGTCGCCGGATATCGCCATTTATATGGGATTTTGTGGTTGGAGAGGCCTTTTGTGATGGGATTGAGCTTCCTCCTCATTTGCAGGGTGAACTTGGAAAGATCTGGAAAGATCTGTATTGCCTCGTAGGGTCTGGGCAGGGGAGCTTTGGCTCTGGCTTCTGACATCATTTTTTCTTTTATGTGAAAAAAATGGATTCGCATGAGTACGTCTCTTGGTACTGATGCTGCTAGATGAGACGGTTTGGCAATCCTGTGAATTCTATCGATGACGATATCTCTGGGAGCCGCGTCGTGTAAAATAGTGTGTATGAGGTCTTTGGCGTACTTGGGGAGATCATTCGGGGGTATGGACTCAGGAACCCCTCGCAATTTGACGTTGTTACGTCGAGAGCGGTCTTCCAAATCGGCCAGCTTGGCTCGGACCCAGTGTTGCTCATCTTTGATGTCATCCACCGCGTCTATAATGTCATTCACTGTGGCTGAGCATTCTGTCATTCCCCTTTCCATATTAGAGATTCTATTGTCCATAGAGTGCATCTCTGTGGAGATTTTACTGAATAGGGATGACAAATCTGTCATCAGAGAGGTTTGCAGGGACATCAGCATCTCTTTCAGGGTTGTGTCTATTACTGGCTGGCCTGAGGTGGGGAAGGATCCCATGGAGTTGTGCAGAGCCTGGTTAGACTGAAAGGGGTTGAAGGCTTGGGCCTGTACTGCAGTGCTGATATGAGGAGAGTGTGGTTGTGGTGTATCCATCCGCATCCGAGCTTTAGCAGGGCTGGAAGTAAGGGGATCAGATCCAGGGTCATGGGTAGGGGATGTAGGCAGAGGAGCTGTGCCCATTTCACTGTGGATGGCGTCAGGGAGATCTGTGTAAGCCTCACTGGTGTCTGTCAGGCCACCGGCGCCATCTTGGATAGCACTGACCTTGTCCTGGGGAAACAGGAACGTAGTAAGTTTTCTGATTCCTCTTTCTCCCATCCGTTTGCGGGACATTGTCGGTCGGCACTGCGGGAAGCTGTGTAGCGATTTTGGGGCGAATCGCTCCGGTCTGTCAGGCGGTATTCGTTCCGGTGTTCTCCCTCGCTGTGGAGCTATGAGATTAGGCAGCCATCTTCAGCGCCGGCTAGCCACGCCCCCCCACTTCTTTGGTTTTTGAAGTGTTCATCAGTTTAAATGAGCATGTGTCCAAAGTATCGGTCCATTCTTTTTTAAACTCGTCATTAAATAACTCTGAAGTGGGGAATTTTTTAATCCGTAAACCTCGTGGTATATGGGCCAATGACAAATAGTCTGTTAGGAAATTGATATCCCAAAAGGCTCTGATTTCTCTGGTCATTATATGTTCCAATTTCCTAAAATGTCGTATCAATAACACTCCATCATCGTCTGACACTCCTGGTGTGTGTGTCTGAGACAATTGTCTCAATGGATTGTCAGATGGTGCCTTAAGAGTCCTGCTGTACATAGTTTCTGCCATGGGTGTCGAAGTAGTAGTGTGATCCATGTAGTGAATGAGAAAAAAACTCTTCTACCTTTATTGTTGGATACGGGAGTAATAATCTCTTGAAGGAATGACAAAAATAACTTTGTAGAATGTATAGAATACCTGGGGGTGCCTCCGGGCAGGTGAAGAAATAAGCATATATCCGTAGATGCAGTTGTAGCAGGGAGAGTGTTTCACCGCTCAGGTGGATCCAGACCCAGGTGTAAGGTTAATGTGAAGCCTTCAGAGTTGAAGAGTCCCAGTTGCTGGCTAAATGCTGAGTAGAGCAAGGTATTGGATAGAAAGATCTGGATGCCGCACACTGGATAAAGTAGAAAACTTGTCTTTATTGTAGAGATATGACCATCAAAAGTACAAGACAATCATGCAGGATGTACAGGATCAGCTGACGCGTTTCACACTCGAAACTGAGTGCTTACTGATAGCTGGCAATTATTGGAATGACTAACATTTATATACCCTAAGAAAGACATCATGTGATCACATAATTAGATGAAAAAATGGGTAACAGCTGGAAACAGCTGGAAACAGCTGGAAACCGATTTTGTGAAGTCTTGGCATCTGCTGACAAGTTAGTATGTTTTCCAATAAAATGTTTTCCATAAAAATAAAAATTACACAATTTTTTCATGTTTGATGGGGGCTATTATCTCCAAAGATGCGGGGCCTCTATGGGCGCTAAATTTTCGCCCTCCCTCGCCAACATCTTCATGGGTTGGTGGGAGAGGTCCCGCATCTTTGGACATGATAGCCCCCGCAGACTAGAGACGGTTTTTTACTGTCGTTTTATTGATGACCTCCTGTTTTTTACATCTGATGCAGACGCAGACTTGGAAGCTTGGCTTTCATACTTCAACAATAATAACCTTAATTTAAGGTTTACAGGTACCTTACAACCTTATAGCATTGACTTCCTTGATGTAAAACTTACAGGTGCAGGCAATACTATCCACACTACCCTATATAGAAAACCTACTGCGGGTAATACCCTCCTCAGAGCAGATTCAGCACATCCCAAACACACTATACGAGGTATACCATATGGACAATTTCTGAGGCTTAAATGCCTGTGCAGTACTCCTGAAAGTTACCATATGGAAGCTAATAACATGGCTCAACGGTTTAGAGATCGGGGATATGGCACAGCACTAGTTAACAGAGCACTCACTACAGCGAGTGCGATTCCCAGACATACACTTTTACAAGAAAAATCTCGTTCCAGTCCCCCCTCAATTATTACCCCGGTATTTTCTACACCATATAGCGCGGAATTCAATAAGATAAGAAAGATAGTTACTAAATGCCTTCCTATCTTATACAATGACACTGCATACAAAAACATCCTCTCTAGAGGCATTAAAGTGGTCTCCCGCAGGGCACCTACCTTGGGGAGCTCTCTTTCGCCCAGTCTGGTGAGATTTGAACAAACCAAATTTAACTGGTTGAGTTTCAAGGGCAACTATAAATGTGGTAAAAAGGGATGTAATTATTGTGGTCACATAACTACTTCATTACCCAGCTATAGACATATGACGTCCACAGATGGGATCTCCCATCCTGGGTGGACGTCATATGACGTCCTGGGATTCCCGGGCCGCCTAGGGGGCGCGCGCGCGCCGCCGGGAGCGCGCGCCCGCCGCGTTGCTCGGGACCCGGTGCGTGTGCCCGGCGGCCGCGATGTCCGCCGGGCACCCGCGATTGCCCGTTAACCGGGCCGGCATGTGGATCTGTGTGTGTAAACACACAGATCCACAGCCTGTCAGCTCTGAGGAGAGCGATCTGTGTTCCCAGAACAGAGGAACACTGATCGGTCTCCTCCCCTTGAGAGTCCCCTCCCCCTTCAGTTAGAAGCATTCCCTAGGAAACATACTTAACCCCTCCCCGCCCCCTAGTGGTTAACCCCTTCACTGCCTGTCACATTTACACAGTAATCAATGCAATTTTATAGCATTGATCGCTGTATAAATGTGAATGGTCCCAAAAATGTGTCAAAAGTGTCCGATGTGTCCGCCATAATGTCGCAGTCATGAAAAAAAATCGCGATCGCCGCTAAAAAAAAAAAATATATATATTTTTTTTAAAAATGCCATAAATCTATCCCGTATTTTGTAGATGCTATAACTTTTGCGCAAACCAATCAATATACGCTTATTGTGATTTTTTTTACCAAAAATATGTAGAAGAATACGTATCGGCTGAAACTGAGGAAAAAATTTGTTTTTTAAAAAAAAAATTGGGATATTTATTATAGCAAAAAGTAAAAAATATTGTGTTTTTTTCAAAATTGTCGCTCTTCTTTTGTTTATAGCGCAAAAAATAAAAACCGCAGAGGCGATCAAATACCACCAAAAGAAAGCTCTATTTGTGGTGAAAAAAGGACGTCAATTTTTTTTGGGTACAACGTCGCACGACTGCGCAATTGATGTTTAAAGTGTGACAGCGCTAAAAACTAAAAATTGGCCTGGGAAGGAAGGGGGTGAAATTGCCCTGTATTGAACCGGTTTTAAAGAGAATATCCAATATACTTCGCGTTTACAAAGTAATTGGAACCTGTCACCTCCTCTGGCAGATGTTACAACCTTTTCTATGCCCTGAATAGGGATGAGCTTCGTGTTCGAGTCGAACCCATGTTCGACTCGAACATCGGCTGTTCGACCGTCCGTCGAATTGCGAACGATATGGGCCGTTCGCGCCAAATTCGTGTGGCGCGTCACGGCCCATAATTCACTGCGGCATCGCAGTGCATTGCTGGCTGATGATTGGCCAAGCATGCACTATGACCCGCATGCTTGGCCAATCACAGCGCCGTCAGTAGAGAGAGCTGTAATTGGCCAAAGCCAGGGTGGCTTTGGCCAATTATGGCTCAGGGGATTTAGTACACACCCCACACTATATAAGGCCGCCTGCACGGCGGCCCTGTGTAGTGTGTGTTCCGGTGTGCTGAGAGATAGAGAGAGAGAGAGACAGTGTCATTTGATTTGAGTTAGATAGATTAGGCAGAACAGTCAGTCAGTTAGCTGCACTTACAGTGTATTGTGTATATATATGCATCCCAGGTGTTGCATATATATATATACACTGTATTCAGTTTAGCTAGATCCGTTCCTGTTATCTTCTATCTAGACTATTTAGTGCAGTGTGTCCTGCTCACAGTGTTCAGCTAGATCCGTTCCTGCTATTTACATTCAGTGCAGTGCGTCCTGCTCACAGTGTTCAGCTAGATCCGTTCCTGCTATTTACATTCAGTGCAGTGCGTCCTGCTCACAGTGTTCAGCTAGATCCGTTCCTGCTATTTACATTCAGTGCAGTGCGTCCTGCTCACAGTGTTCAGCTAGATCCGTTCCTGCTATTTACATTCAGTGCAGTGCGTCCTGCTCACAGTGTTCAGCTAGATCCGTTCCTGCTATTTACATTCAGTGCAGTGCGTCCTGCTCACAGTGTTCAGCTAGATCCGTTCCTGCTATTTACATTCAGTGCAGTGCGTCCTGCTCACAGTGTTCAGCTAGATCCGTTCCTGCTATTTACATTCAGTGCAGTGCGTCCTGCTCACAGTGTTCAGCTAGATCCGTTCCTGCTATTTACATTCAGTGCAGTGCGTCCTGCTCACAGTGTTCAGCTAGATCCGTTCCTGCTATTTACATTCAGTGCAGTGCGTCCTGCTCACAGTGTTCAGCTAGATCCGTTCCTGCTATTTACATTCAGTGCAGTGCGTCCTGCTCACAGTGTTCAGCTAGATCCGTTCCTGCTATTTACATTCAGTGCAGTGCGTCCTGCTCACAGTGTTCAGCTAGATCCGTTCCTGCTATTTACATTCAGTGCAGTGCGTCCTGCTCACAGTGTTCAGCTAGATCCGTTCCTGCTATTTACATTCAGTGCAGTGCGTCCTGCTCACAGTGTTCAGCTAGATCCGTTCCTGCTATTTACATTCAGTGCAGTGCGTCCTGCTCACAGTGTTCAGCTAGATCCGTTCCTGCTATTTACATTCAGTGCAGTGCGTCCTGCTCACAGTGTTCAGCTAGATCCGTTCCTGCTATTTACATTCAGTGCAGTGCGTCCTGCTCACAGTGTTCAGCTAGATCCGTTCCTGCTATTTACATTCAGTGCAGTGCGTCCTGCTCACAGTGTTCAGCTAGATCCGTTCCTGCTATTTACATTCAGTGCAGTGCGTCCTGCTCACAGTGTTCAGCTAGATCCGTTCCTGCTATTTACATTCAGTGCAGTGCGTCCTGCTCACAGTGTTCAGCTAGATCCGTTCCTGCTATTTACATTCAGTGCAGTGCGTCCTGCTCACAGTGTTCAGCTAGATCCGTTCCTGCTATTTACATTCAGTGCAGTGCGTCCTGCTCACAGTGTTCAGCTAGATCCGTTCCTGCTATTTACATTCAGTGCAGTGCGTCCTGCTCACAGTGTTCAGCTAGATCCGTTCCTGCTATTTACATTCAGTGCAGTGCGTCCTGCTCACAGTGTTCAGCTAGATCCGTTCCTGCTATTTACATTCAGTGCAGTGCGTCCTGCTCACAGTGTTCAGCTAGATCCGTTCCTGCTATTTACATTCAGTGCAGTGCGTCCTGCTCACAGTGTTCAGCTAGATCCGTTCCTGCTATTTACATTCAGTGCAGTGCGTCCTGCTCACAGTGTTCAGCTAGATCCGTTCCTGTTATCTTCCTACTGACAGGCAGGCTTGTCTGGTTACAGTATATAAAGCTACCTGAAGAAAATTACAGGTGTTCTTTTTGATCCTATTAGTACCACGGTCAGGCAGCTAGACTATTTACATTTAGTACAGTGTGTCCTGCTCACAGTGTTCAGCTAGATCCGTTCCTGTTATCTTCCTACTGACAGGCAGGCTTGTCTGGTTACAGTATATAAAGCTACCTGAAGAAAATTACAGGTGTTCTATCCCAGCTTAGTGCAGCTACAGGCCATTAGTATGTCTGGAAGGCCAAGAAGGAGAGGCAGACAGTCACAAGCCAATAAGAGAGGGCAAGCAGGCTCTGTGTCTAGTGCTGGTCGTGGAGACGGTGCATCCTCATCAGCACGTGGCCATGGGACACGCTTGGCCTTTTTTTCGGCAGCTGGCCGTGTTGAGCCGCAACATGCGGAAGACTTGGTCGAGTGGATGACCAAGCCGTCCTCATCCTCCTCATCCTCTCTCACCCATGCCCAGGGTGCTTTGTCTGGCAAAGCAGCGGCCTCTTCCCTCAGCTCAATGTCATCAGTGACTCCTTCCCTAGCTCCACCATGTCCTCATGAGGATTCCCTCGAACTGTTTGACCACAGTGTTGGGTACATGCTCCAGGAGGATGCCCAGCGTTTGGAAGGCTCTGATGATGATACTGAGCTCGATGAAGGCAGTAACATGAGCACGGACAGAGGGGGTGCCCAAGAAGGACAGCAATCTGGCAGTCATGCTCCCCCTGCTGCAGCATACTGCCAGGTTTGCTCCAGTGATGAGGAGGGAGGGGATGATGAGGTCACTGACTCAACGTGGGTGCCTGATAGGAGAGAGGAGGAGGAGGAGGAGGCGGCACATCACCAACGAGGCAGGATGCCCTCCAGGGGCCAGCCTAAGGGCAGCACATTGACTGCATCACACCCCAAAGCTCCACATGTGCAGGGCGCTGCAGTCTCTGCGCGTTATTCAAAAAGTTCTTTGGTGTGGGCCTTTTTTGAGACGAGTGCATCAGATCGCACCGCTGCTATTTGCAACATATGTCTCAAGCGTATCTCGCGTGGCCAAAACATCTCCCGCTTGGGTACCACATGCTTGACCAGACATATGTTGACCTGCCATGCAGTTCGTTGGCAAGCGTATCTGAAAGACCCACACCAAAGAACAAAGAGGATCTCTCCTTGCTCCTCATCAGCTGAGATTTCCAACCCCACTAGACCTTCAGTCCTCTCTGAGACCTGCAGTGAGAGGAATGAAGGTGTAGAATTAGGTGTGTCACAGCCAAGTACTTGTGGGCAATCTGCTTTTGGTACACCGACGTCAGATTGTACCAGGCAAATTTCCCTGCCCCAGCTGCTGCACCGCCGAAAGAAGTTTGCTCCCAGCCATCCACATGCCCAGCGGTTGAATGCTAGCTTGGCAAAATTGCTAGCACTTCAACTGCTGCCTTTTCAGTTGGTAGACTCTGCCCCCTTCCGTGAGTTTGTGGAATGTGCGGTTCCTCAGTGGCAGGTACCCAAACGCCACTTTTTCTCACGGAAGGCGATTCCGGCTCTCTACCGGCATGTGGAAGGCAATGTCCATGCCTCGCTGGACAGGGCGGTCAGCGGTAAGGTGCATATTACCGCTGACTCATGGTCCAGCAGGCATGGACAGGGACGTTACTTAAGTTTCACGGCGCATTGGGTGACTCTGCTGGCAGCTGGGAAGGATGCAGGACAAGGTGCAGTAGTGTTGGAGGTTGTTCCGCCACCACGCCTCCAAAATGCTGATTGTGACACACCTCTCTCCTCCACCCCCTCCTCTTCTTCTTCCTCCATGGCCTCTTCCTCGGAACCAGCGGTGCTCCGTAGGCGTTCAAGGGGCTACGCAAGTACGCAGGCCAAAAGATGCCATGCGGTGCTTGAGCTGGTGTGCTTGGGGGACAGGAGCCACACTGGGGCAGAGGTTCTGTCAGCTCTGCAGGGGCAGGTTCAGAGGTGGTTGACGCCACGCCAACTTAAGGCAGGAATGGTGGTTTGCGACAATGGCACCAACCTCCTCTCTGCCCTCCGACAGGGACAACTGACCCATGTGCCCTGTTTGGCTCACGTCCTTAACTTGGTGGTGCAGCGGTTCTTGGGCAGGTACCCGGGCTTACAGGATGTCCTGAGGCAGGCCAGGAAAGTCTGTGTGCATTTCCGCCGGTCATATAATGCCAGTGCTCGGCTGACGGACCTCCAAAAGGAGTTTAACCTGCCCAAGAACCGCCTAATCTGTGACATGCCCACCAGGTGGAACTCGACGTTGGCCATGCTGCAGCGGCTGCACACGCAGCAGAGGGCCATCAATGAGTACCTGTGCGACTATGGCACCAGGACAGGGTCAGGGGACCTTGGTTTTTTTTCCCCACGCCAGTGGGCCATGATCAGGGATGCATGCACTGTCCTGTCACCATTCGAGGAGGCCACGAGGATGGTGAGCACTGACAGTGCATGCATCAGTGACACTGTCCCCCTTGTCCACCTGTTGGAGCACACGCTGCGTGGAATAATTGACAGGGCACTTGAGGCAGAACAGAGGCAGGAAGAGGAGGACTTCCTTAGCTCTCAAGGCCCCCTTTATCCAGACAGTGTTCCTGCGTGCCCGCCGATCACACAGGAAGAGGACGAGGAGGAGGAGGAGGAGGAAGATTGTGTCAGTATGGAGGTGGAGCCTGGCACTCAGCATCAGCAGTCTTTAAGGGATCAGTCCCAAGGAACACATGGACTTGTACGTGGCTGGGAGGAGGTGGCTGCGGACGTTGTTGTCCTTAGTGACCCAGAGGACTCCGGACCGAATGCCTCAGCAAACCTACGCTGCATGGCCTCCCTGATCCTGCAAAGCCTGCGTAAGGATCCTCGTATTCGTGGTATCAAGGAGAAGGACCAATACTGGCTGGCAACCCTCCTTGATCCACGTTACAAGGGTAAGGTTGCGGACCTTATCTTGCCATCGCAGAGGGAGCAGAGGATGAAACATCTTCGGGAGGCCTTGCAGAAAGGTCTGTGCAACGCGTTCCCAGAGACTGGGAGGTTACAAACTCCTGTTTCTGGACAACGTGTTGCTGAGGCTTCGGTCAGTCAAAGAAGGAGCGGTGGAGAAGGTGGCCGTCTGACCGATGCGTTCAGACAATTTTTTGGTCCGCAGCCCCAAGGTATGATCGGTTCCAGCAACCATCGCCAGCGTCTGTTTTACATGGTGCAGGAATACCTAGGGGCAAGATCAGACTTGGACACCTTTCCCACCGAAAATCCTCTGGGTTACTGGGTCTTGAGGATGGATCACTGGCCAGAGCTTGCACAGTATGCAATTGAGCTACTGGCCTGTCCTGCATCCAGCGTTCTTTCGGAACGTACATTCAGTGCTGCTGGAGGCGTGGTAACCGATCACAGGGTGCGTCTGTCCACTGACTCGGTCGATCGGCTGACCTTCATAAAAATGAATCAGTCTTGGATCACCACCAGCTACCAAGCACCTGATGCTGATGTAACTGAATAATTTTTTTCAGATCCCTTCAAAGACTGCCTATGCTGATGCTGAGTGATTATCCCTGAGTAATTATCCTCTTCCTCCTCAATCATCACGCTGATAGCTTGTAAGAACATTTTTGGTTCTGGGCGCCACCACCAGTGCCTAAGGCACAATTTTTCAGCCCCTGTATAACAGGGGCGTGTAATTACAATTTTTGATGTAATACTTTGCAGCACGGCTCGTTCCTGCATTCCAACTAGAGTGTCTGTGAGGGGTTGCAGTGTTGTGGCACCAGCACCAGTGCCTAAGGCCCAATTTTTCTGCCCCTGTCTAACAGGGGCGTGTAATTACAATTTTTGATGCAATACTTTGCAGCAGTGCTCGTTCCTGCGTTCCAACTAGAGTGTCTGTGAGGGGTTGCAGTGTTGTGGCACCAGCACCAGTGCCTAAGGCCCAATTTTTCTGCCCCTGTCTAACAGGGGCGTGTAATTACAATTTTTGATGCAATACTTTGCAGCAGTGCTCGTTCCTGCGTTCCAACTAGAGTGTCTGTGAGGGGTTGCAGTGTTGTGGCACCAGCACCAGTGCCTAAGGCCCAATTTTTCTGCCCCTGTCTAACAGGGGCGTGTAATTACAATTTTTGATGCAATACTTTGCAGCAGTGCTCGTTCCTGCGTTCCAACTAGAGTGTCTGTGAGGGGTTGCAGTGTTGTGGCACCAGCACCAGTGCCTAAGGCCCAATTTTTCTGCCCCTGTCTAACAGGGGCGTGTAATTACAATTTTTGATGCAATACTTTGCAACAGTGCTCGTTCCTGCGTTCCAACTAGAGTGTCTGTGAGGGGTTGCAGTGTTGTGGCACCAGCACCAGTGCCTAAGGCCCAATTTTTCTGCCCCTGTCTAACAGGGGCGTGTAATTACAATTTTTGATCTAATATTTCACAGCAGGGCCCTGTGAGGGCTTACAGAGTTTTGGCCACAGCAACACCTAAGGCCCAAATTTCTGCTGAGTATATAGGGCAGGACCCTACTTTCAAACATCTAACTTACAAACGACTCCTACTTGCAAACGGAAGGAGACAACAGGAAGTGAGATGAAATCTACCCATAGGAAGGGAAATTCTCTCATGTAAGAGTTAATATGGGAAAACAATTTCTCCTTTCCACTGATGCTTTCCAATCCTTGTTCCACAAAAAAACCCAAATTTTCAAAAAACATTTTTCATTGGGACAAAAAAGTGAGGTGAAATCTTCTGAAGAGGAGGAAAGACGCAAAACAAATGTCACAGGGGTGATAACCCTTCCCTATGTTTTCCAAAAAGCTTAGAAAAGATTTTTTGGCTGGAGCTAAACACATTAAAAATGTTCAAAATTACAAAGAGATTCTACTTAACAACAAACCTACAGTCCCTGTCTTGTTTGCACCGCCTGTATACTGCTGTTCAGAGTATATAGGGACCTTTCCTTATTTTAATTTGGGTGCGGGGTTCCCCTTAATATCCATACAAGACCCAAAGGGCCTGGTAATGGACTGGGGGGTACCCATGCCGTTTGTCTCACTGATTTTCATCCATATTGCCAGGACCCGACATGACATTAAACCCGCAAGCAGTTTTAAATGAGATTTTTTCCTTTAAAAATGACATTTGGTGCAGGGACTGTTCTAAACATGGGAAACACGCGTCACTTTACAGGCATACTATAGACACCCCCCAGGTACGATATTTAAAGGAATATTTCACTTTTTTTTTTTTACTTTAAGCATCATTAAAATCACTGCTCCCGAAAAAACGGCCGTTTTTAAAAGTTTTTTTTGCATTGATACATGTCCCCTGGGGTAGGACCCGGGTCCCCAAACCCTTTTTAGGACAATACCATGCAAATTAGCCTTTAAAATGAGCACTTTTGATTTCGAACGTTCGAGTCCCATAGACGTCAATGGGGTTCTAACGTTCGTGCGAACTTGCGGTCCGTTCGCGGGTTCTGGTGCGAACCGAACCGGGGGGTGTTCGGCTCATCCCTAGCCCTGAATAAAAAGGCTTGAAACATCTTTCTGGTGCACAAAGATCCAATGCTTTGCCACATTGGTTAATCTATCTTTTTCAATGTCATGTAGGTGGTCGTATAAACGATCCCTGAGGCGGCGTGTTGTTCGCCCGACATACTGAATGTGGCATATGTCACAAGTGATCACATATATAATAAACTGGGTGTTGCAGTTTATAAATGAAGTGATATTAAACACTTTGCCATTCGTGCAAGATTGAACTTACTTGCCCTTCTTTATACGAGAATTCCTCTAGGTTTGAATTTTGAGTGGGATGTCTCCTATTATTACGAGTGATTGTCTCAATTCATCTCTCAAAATAGAGTTACATCCCAAAACCTATTAGGATCTCTCTACATCCACATTACTTTAATCCTCTTCTTCCCTCTCTCCCTCCCCCCCCCCTCCTCCCCCTTTCCTCCATTATACACTCCAGTCACATGGTGTCATTACATGGGTTCTCTCACTCCCACTGACCAAAAATGGGTCCATACACAGACATAGTTTATTTTACATACTGATATGAGCAATATATTTACAATTAATTTAATCTATATGTTTTGCATGGACCCCCCTTTTTGACATATTTACCATATTGAAATATGATAAATTAGGAGTCTTCAATACATTGTGGACAGTGGAAATTGTACGAGTACCCTTTAATTATATAATGCTGTTCTGCGACATCCAATCTGTTTAAACACAATACATATCTCATCACTTTTTCGTGTTGATTTTTCTTTTCTTTTTTGGATGCACGCACAACAGCTTTAATATAAAGAATTTTACCTTTTCACATTTTTGTGTTTTTGATTACTTTTATGATATTCATATTCATTTCATTGATATTCACCACTTTATTTTTAATCTCCGTTTTCATTTTTGTTGTTTTTTCTTATTTTTACTTTTTTAGCTTTGAAAAAATGAGAAAAAGTGATTTAATTTATATATATATGTCTCATGTAGACCCTTTTCTACATTCTCGAGCAAACTTATGTTTAACTTTATAAGAGTGTTTTTGGGACCATCGTTTAGCCATACGGAACATGAACCTATACATAAGAAAAAAAGATTCTCTTTACATGTTATGGTTGGCGTGTTATGTCCGTTAGACTTGTTTAGTGCTAGAACATGATGCAACTTGTTTTATTATGATACTTAATGTAATGACATATAGTTTACTATTTTTATAGATTGGATCTACTCCGACCTCTTGTGTACCTGTTTGTGTATCAAATCATTTTATTTGTTGGTATTATCATATTAACATCGCACTAGTGAGTTTATTATTACTTCTGTTTAATGTCAGCATTAAAATTGTTAGTTGTATAGTGGTTTTGGCATCTGCTGACGTCTATATTTAAAGAATGTACTTTTATACAGAGCACCACGGGTTAATCACTCATTGTCTCACACAATGCTTATCTGTGCCTGAATAGGTTTTACTTTCATAGCATTGCTTTATCTCTCTCTTTTGATTAGTAGAGCTCTGCACACTCCCCATGATGTTCTATTTTTAAACTATTTGATGGCTTTTTGCACACATCATTATTACATCCACAGGTTAATTAGATCACACTGTGGTGCATTGGGCTGGCGAGATCTTTTTGTTCTTGACGTCACTGTGTATCTTTATCATTAAAAAACACATTAAAAAACCTTAACATATACTTTAAATGTAGTCTTACAACCACACTTTACACACAACTTTATGCTATATCATTAAAGATTTCTCTCTCTCACTCCGAACATTTCTGCATACCCATACACAAAACAATCTCGTTTCACAATCATCCAATGTGGTCGGCTAAAACTAGCATCATAGCATAGCATTTTTTGCTATTCAGCTAATCCCAATTCTATTTGTTCACATACCCTTTGAACATTCCGCTGCAACATATATTTTGAATACATATACACGCAGTTTTTTTAAACACATTTGTGATACATTATATCGTTGTTTATGTTACAGCAATCAACAACATTTACACCACTTTTGTCTATAAATCTCATTTAACTTTTGTGTCCACTTCACTTCCCTTGCTCTTTATCATACTCATATTGCCACAACACCCACTTTATTTATTTTTTATGTATAGCACATACATATTTATATGTAGTACATATATACCATTATGTCTACACTTAATCTACACTTATATTTTTATTTATTTTCTATCATTTTGATTCACATTTTATTTTTACATTCACATCACATCCCCTTCACGTTTCATTACATATATATTGATAAACACATAAAAAACAACAATATAATAAAATATATATATATATATGTATACACTTGTGGAGGAGAACCGCACTCTGCTTACGATTTAGTGCCAGCAATCAGGTCTTCCCACCGACCTTGTATATAGAAAAATAGTCCAAGAGGTTGCTGCACTTAAAAATTTCTTTGCTTTATTTCTCAAATTGTTCAGTAGGGATTTACAAAGCAAGTATAATCCAAAAACACAGGCACGAAATGCCTACACAGTTTCAGACACAGGTAGATTCAGAAATGGATGGATGGATGGATTACGTCTCGGGCTAGTCAGCTTACGCCCTTCCTAAGATCCATTGAAGCACATCTGAGGGTTTCGATCCAATCATTCATTTAAATACAGGTTAAGTGAAGTACTTCACATATGGAATCAATATGGCTAATTAGTTCAAATCGCATACCATTTAACATCTATATATGCATATATTTATCTATAACATGCCATTAAAACAAGGATAAGCAACAGGTGTCGAATCTCTCATACTCTTCACTCTCATTATAGAATATTTGAAATACCTATAAAAACGCAGGGAAATGTTGCATTCATGAGTAAATACAAAAACAAAAAGAAAAAACAAAAAAGATATCCCCATCATGAAGTTATTTTATCTGGCTACTTTCATATACTTATTCCAACAGTTAAACAAATAAATAAAGATCCAAATCAACATTTAAGCCATATGGAGCAATTGTATTCAAAAAATGTATCCAGTATACTTCTCTTTTTCTTAGAATCAATTCACGGTTGCCCCCTCTCCTATTTTTCTCAATACCTTCTAGGACCATATACTTTAGTTGTGATACATTGTGGCCAAATTCCAAAAAGTGT
Source organism: Lithobates septentrionalis (assembly GCA_037952835.1). Lineage (NCBI taxonomy): Eukaryota > Metazoa > Chordata > Amphibia > Anura > Ranidae > Lithobates > Lithobates septentrionalis. The sequence goes on from JBBDGP010001212.1 coordinate 333,751, forward strand.
CTCGCCAGCGGTAATTGGGTTAATTTATCTCGTATTGAGTATTTGTGTCTCGCTATCCTATCTTTGATTTTTTGTGTAGTCTCCCCTACATAGACTAAACCGCATGGGCACTTTATGGCGTAAATTACATATGAAGATTGGCATGTGTAGTAACCCCGTATGGGGATGTTGAAACCCCTATGTGGATGTGTAAAGTATTTACCTTTAATCATAGAGTTACATTGTATGCATGACAAGCAGGGATACGATCCCAGATTTTTAGGTCCCAGGAAGGTTAGTTTGGCTGCTGCAGCCACAGGTTGATCAGATTTAATCAATCGATCTCGTATCGTTCTACCTTTTCTATAGGAGGACATGGGTGGATTCCAGAATTCCTGTACCATGGGGTAACTGGATCTTAAAAGATTCCAATGTCTTTTGATAATTTGATTAATTTTGTTGGAGAAGGGATGGTACTGCATAATAAAGGGGATTCTCTTCTTTTCTTTTCGGGGTGATCGATTACTATCCGTATTAGGATGATCGATATTAACTAAAGCTTGCGGATATCTTCTACTAATAAGTTTGTTTTTTATTTCATCAAGTCTCTGATCACGGCACAGCGGGTCACTCACGATCCGCTGCACCCTCATCATCTGACTTTTTGGGATGGATGAAAAAACGTTTGGGGGGTGAAAGCTATTAAAATGTAGCAATTGATTGCGATCTGTGGGTTTCACATATAAGTCAGTAGTGATCTGCCCATTGTTCAATTTAAGAAGAGTATCAAGAAAGGAGATCTCATTTTTACCAATTTCAATGTTGAACTTTAATCCAGGTACTAAATAGTTAATGTATTTATCAAATAAGTATAGGCTTTCCATGTTGCCATCCCATATAGCGAAAATATCGTCCACAAATCTGTACCAACATTGGCAATGTTTTAAAAATAAATCATTGACATAAATAAAGGATGTCTCTATCATATTCATAAATGCGTTCGCATATGGGGGTGCAACATTTGAACCCATCGCTGCTCCATTCAGTTGCAAGAAATGAGTATCCCTGAAAAGAAAATAGTTCTCTTCAAGAGTAATTTTCAAAAGGTCAAGCAGAAATGAAATCTGTTCGGTTTTATAGATGCCTGATTGAATTAACAATCGCTGACATGCCTCTATTCCTAAATCATGTGGAATGATAGTAAATAAGCTAGAGACGTCCCATGATATCAGGATGGAATCTGATGACAAGTTTATATCTTGAATTTTTGACAAAAAGTCAGTAGTATCTCTTATAAATGATTTAGTGTTTAATAGCAATGGTGTCAAACACTTATCCAGGTATTGTGCTAGATGTGTTGTCACAGATTCCATCCCTGATACAATGGGACGTCCGGGGGGATTTTTAGGGTCTTTATGAATTTTTGGTAACATATACAGTACCGGTGTAACTGGATATTCACATATCAAAAACTCCATAGTTTCATCATCAATGATTTTTTGTTTAACTGCCTTAGTTAGAGTTGTTTTTATCCTTTTTTGCACTTTAAAAACAGGACAGCAATCAAGTCTTTTATAAGTAAGGGTATCACTCAGATGTTTCATTATTTCATTTTCATACATGGATGTATCCATGACCACAATAGCTCCCCCCTTGTCAGCCGGCTTGATAGTGATATCATGCCGGGCTGACAAGGAGTTTAACGCTGCAATCTCATCTCTATTTAGATTGTGGGGTATATGGTCTCTCTTATCTCTGTCACACAAAAAACGTTTTATATCATTTTCCACTTTGTCTATATATACCTCTACAGCAGCACATGAAGTGGGTGGTACTTTAGTGCTTTTTGGTTTTAAACCCATGTTTTTGATCGATAATATTGATAATTCTTTAGTTGTGGCAGTGGGTACACCAGAATAGTATGCTTTAAATCTTAATTGTCTAAAAAATCTATATAAATCCTGTTTAAGTACAAAATCATTCATTTTCTCTTTAGGGCAAAAGCCCAAACCCTTATTCAAAACACTTAGTTCAGTTTTAGACAAAACAATAGAAGAAATGTTATGTACCAGGTTTTCATCTAATGTCTCTGGCGGTTCTGGCGTCTGGTGGTTACACCCCCTGCTGTGTCTTTTCTTTGTTCGCCAGCCGCCCCTCCTGGTCCGGATTCGGTCAGGTTCCCTGGTAAAAAAGGAGTAGTTGATACACTGGTGGATGATCCAGTAGATGTCATAGAGGAGTTTGAGCTAGCCAGATTTTTTCGTTGTATTTTTCTGTAGCCCTTTGAATGGTAATATGTAGGATCAGTCCAATTGTAGACACGATCGTTTTTATAATCTTCCCGATCTCGTTCAAGTTTTGTACGTTTACGGAATTGAATATTGGTGCGAAATCTTTCTAATTTATCATTATTCATTTTCTTGAATTGCTGTAGTTCCTCTTGATTAGAACATTGTTGTAGCTGTCTTTCAAGTTCAGCAATCTCCTGCTGTATGAGAGTCCTCTCTTGTTGCAAGAATTGCACAGTTAATGTCATGATATCAAAGGAACATTTATTGAGAATCTGGGCAAATTTGGTTTTAAAGTCCTTGTTCTGTGAAAAGAGGGTTGGAGTCAGGCGAACCCTCAGCCCTCTAGGTATCATTTGTAACTTATAGTATTCGGCTAATGTTACCTCATGAAGTTCCATAGTGGTGGCTCTTTGCATTAGTTTCTCCATTTTTCTGGTAAGTTGTATAGAGGAGGACTGGATCAGAAAATCTCTGGATCCCATGGTGTCAGTGAAAATCCTTGAAGCCTCTGTTTCAGAGAATGAGTATGAGCCACCTGTTGCCATCCTTGCAATGATTCCTTGATAGTAGCTGGTGCTTGTTCCCAGGGGAAAATATATTCACTTGTGGAGGAGAACCGCACTCTGCTTACGATTTAGTGCCAGCAATCAGGTCTTCCCACCGACCTTGTATATAGAAAAATAGTCCAAGAGGTTGCTGCACTTAAAAATTTCTTTGCTTTATTTCTCAAATTGTTCAGTAGGGATTTACAAAGCAAGTATAATCCAAAAACACAGGCACGAAATGCCTACACAGTTTCAGACACAGGTAGATTCAGAAATGGATGGATGGATGGATTACGTCTCGGGCTAGTCAGCTTACGCCCTTCCTAAGATCCATTGAAGCACATCTGAGGGTTTCGATCCAATCCAAAATAGGAGAGGGGGCAACCGTGAATTGATTCTAAGAAAAAGAGAAGTATACTGGATACATTTTTTGAATACAATTGCTCCATATGGCTTAAATGTTGATTTGGATCTTTATTTATTTGTTTAACTGTTGGAATAAGTATATGAAAGTAGCCAGATAAAATAACTTCATGATGGGGATATCTTTTTTGTTTTTTCTTTTTGTTTTTGTATTTACTCATGAATGCAACATTTCCCTGCGTTTTTATAGGTATTTCAAATATTCTATAATGAGAGTGAAGAGTATGAGAGATTCGACACCTGTTGCTTATCCTTGTTTTAATGGCATGTTATAGATAAATATATGCATATATAGATGTTAAATGGTATGCGATTTGAACTAATTAGCCATATTGATTCCATATGTGAAGTACTTCACTTAACCTGTATTTAAATGAATGATTGGATCGAAACCCTCAGATGTGCTTCAATGGATCTTAGGAAGGGCGTAAGCTGACTAGCCCGAGACGTAATCCATCCATCCATCCATTTCTGAATCTACCTGTGTCTGAAACTGTGTAGGCATTTCGTGCCTGTGTTTTTGGATTATACTTGCTTTGTAAATCCCTACTGAACAATTTGAGAAATAAAGCAAAGAAATTTTTAAGTGCAGCAACCTCTTGGACTATTTTTCTATATATATGTATATATAGATGTGTGTATGTGTGTATATATATATATATATATATATATATATATATATATATATTTTGTTTACACACATACGGTTATATAATTACGTTTATTTTTACGTTTTTTCATTCCTACTGACTTAGGTCATTTTTAGTGACTTAAATATCACTTTTTTAGAGTCTCTTTTATTGGAAAACATACTAACTTGTCAGCAGATGCCAAGACTTCACAAAATCGGTTTCCAGCTGTTACCCATTTTTTCATCTAATTATGTGATCACATGATGTCTTTCTGAGACCCCATTCACACAGGGGCAACACGACTTGCAGGTCGCCTCACCGAGGCGACCTGCACACGACTGCCCGGGCGACTTGCAAAACGACTTCTGTATAGAAGTCTATGCAAGTCGCCCCCGAAGTCGTACAGGAACCTTTTTCTAAGTCGGAGCGACTTGCGTCGCTCCCCGTAGAACGGTTCCATAGCACAGAACGGGAGGCGACTTGTCAGGCGACTAGGTCGCCTGACAAGTCGTCCCTGTGTGAATGGGGTCTTAGGGTATATAAATGTTAGTCATTCCAATAATTGCCAGCTATGAGTAAGCACTCAGTTTCGAGTGTGAAACGCGTCAGCTGATCCTGTACATCCTGCATGGTTGTCTTGTACTTTTGATGGTCCTATCTCTACAATAAAGACAAGTTTTCTACTTTATCCAGTGTGCGGCATCCAGATCTTTCTATCCAATACCTTGCTCTACTCAGCATTTAGCCAGCACCTGGGACTCTTCAACTCTGAAGGCTTCACATTAACCTTACACCTGGGTCTGGATCCACCTGAGCGGTGAAACACTCTCCCTGCTACAACTGCATCTACGGATATATATTTATAAAGCAGTCACGGGTCGGGAATAGTGCTGAATGAGGTATGATTGCCATCTGAGTTTGCAAAGGTTTAACCACTTTAAGACCAGAATTTTTTTTACATTTGTTGTTTTCAAATAAAAATCTGTATTTTTTACTAGAAAATTACTTAGAACACCCAAATATTATACAGTGGGGAAATTAATATTTGATCCCCTGCAGATTTTGTAAGTTTGCCCACTTACAAAGAAATGACGGGTCTATAATTTTTTTTATCATAGGTGTATTTTAAATGATAGAGACAGAATGTCAACCAAAAATCCAGAAAAAACACATAAAACAAATGCTATAAATTGAGTTGCAGTTCAGTGAGTAAAATAAGTATTTGTTCCCCTTGCAAAATACAACTTATATTTGGTGGAGAAAACCTTGTTGGCAAGCACAGAGGTAAGACGTTACTTGTAGTTGATTACCAGGATTGATTACCAGTGCCAACCCCCACTGAAGTGAAATTTACTGGCAGGATGCCAAAATTTACAAACCACCAATTTTTACTGGCAAAAATCATGACATTTACTGACAGACAATTTTTTTTATTGACAGTGCAAAAGTAACCAAAATTCCCGTTTTCAGTGCTAAACAATGCAAAGATCAATATTTACACTATAAACATATAGCTAGTGCTATTAGTAATGTCTTTAAGTAAAACAAATGTCAAAAACACAGTTCCTCCTTACATCAGAGTCTGCAGGATTCCCCCTTACAGTGCAAGGAAATTCTGACATAAAGGGGAATTCTGCAGATCATGATCTAAAGGGGAACTCTGATGTAAAAGGGGAGGGGGGCTTTGCTTACTAGAGACCACCTTTTAGCAGAGTCCACTGTATTCCCCTTTACATCAAAGTTCCCACTTACATTAGGGTCTGCAGAATTGCCTTTTATATCAGAGTTCCCCTTTATATCAGGTTTTGCAGAATTCTACCTGCAAACTGATGTAAAGGGGAACACCTGGAACTCTGATGTGGGGGCACTCTGGAGACCAGAGTCCACCTTCTGCAGAGTGAATACACTAACGTAAGGGGGGTTATTAATATAGGGGGAAACCTTTATATAAGAGCCCCCTTACATTATTGTATTCACTCCCCCCTTACACTAGTGACCCCCCCCAGACAGGCCTGACGGTGATGTCACTGACCTCCTCTCAGTAGAAAAAAGATTCCTCAAAAATGAGACTTTAAATGGACACCAGGCAGTGATAAGTATAAAAATTACAAAATGTATTATGCGGTACAGTGAATTACAACATGAAAAACATAAATAGCCAATGATAAAAACATATGTATGGGAGACAAGTATGGGAACAAGCTGAAGGAAGGAAGGAGGCCCACAGACTTATGGCTGACGTGTTTCAATTACACATACAGTGTAGATCTTCCTCAGGGACCATGCAGCCTTCAACACTTCAAACGCTGTAATTCCCAAACATAAAACAATTTCATCGGTGGTGAAAAAAAGTGTGGCTCATGGAGGATGTAACCAGCCAGAGCAATGTTCCCGTACTGTGTGGTGGAACTTTATCTGGACAGGCTCATAATAGAAGCTGTCCTGTAGTTTTAATCCTCATGGCCACTATCGTTATCAATGGAATGAAGGTGTAGAGTCTATCGAGTGCAGTGCCGGAAAGACTGACCTCCTCTCAGGTGCACCGTGCAGGGCTCAGTCAGTCGGCTCCAGCTTGGTGGCTCTGGTTTTATCCTATAGTCTCCTCTCCACAGTCCACACTGACTCCTCCTGTAATCCCCATCCTGGGGACGTTCTAACTTTCAATGTCTCTCCAGGCTCCCCCTCAGAGACTGTAGATATGATACAAGACAACAGATGGTCAGAGATTGCAGACATGATACAGGAGATGGTTAGCTGCTGCAGACATGGTACAGAGGATTGTCGGAGGCTGCAGACATGGTACAGAGGTGGTCAGAAGATGCAGACACGGTACAGAGATGGTCAGAGATTGCAGACATGATACAGAGGTGGTCAGAGGATGCAGACAGGATACAGAGGAGGTGGTCAGAGAATGTGGACATGGTACAGAAGTGGTCAGAGGATGCGGACATGAATCATACAGAGGTAGTCTGAGGATGTGCACATGGTACAGAGGTGGTCAGAGATGAAAATGCATTCATTTTCATTTTTCCTGATGAAATCCAGTATCCGTGCATTAACAATGCAGCTAGCAAGTGGTAACAACTCCGGAGAGGTTATGTTTTCCTGTTCAGAATCACATTTAAAACCCTGCTTGATAAACAAATTTAGGTGCATTTCTTTTCTGCTGAATTTCCTCTCTGAATAAAATTATTAAATGGGCATTACAGGGAAAGTTTCCAATATTCTTTAATTGAAGAACGTAAATTTTGGTTCCGCAATGAATTTATCAGCAACATCTACAAGTTATATTTAGAATTGATTGTAAAGTCTAGTTTTTTTCCTATAAAAATAACAAACATGTCATACTTACCTTCTCTGTGCAGTGGATTTGCACAGGGCAGCCCAGATCCTCCTCTTCTCGGGTCCCTCTTCGGCTCTACTGGCCCCTCCCTCCTGTCGAGTGCCCCCACAGCAAGCAGCATGCTATGGGGGGCACCCGAGCCGAGCCACAGATTGCTGTGTCCATTCAGATATGGAATTGCGGCCTCGCCCCACCCCCTTCCTCTCCTGGTTGGCTGACTGCCTGTGATTGACAGCAGCTCAGCTGAGTCTCAGCCAATCAGGAGGGAGTCTCGGACTGCCGAGACACTCGTGGACATCGCGGGACAGAGATGGGGCTCAGTTAAGTATTAGGGGTGCTGGGGCGGCTGCTGCACACAGAAGGCTTTTTATCTTAATGTATAGAAAGCATTAAGATAACAAAAATCTTCTGACTTTACAACTCCTTTAAGGGCCGCACACACGGGCCGCATGTCAGGTGGCATAGACCGATTCAATAGAAATTGGCTGAGATTCGGCCCTTCTGTTGAAGGGGCATGACCAAAAAAGGTCTGCTGATCACCACCCCATCAGCGTTCTCAGCCAATGGCTTAGAGCGCTGATCAGTGTGTGCTGGCAGAGGCCCCTGTCAGAACACAATAGCTCAGCAGGGGAGATCGCTAACATCGGATAGTTAGGAAAGCGGCTCCTCCCAAGCTCTTCATTTTTTTTTGTTCAGCCTGCAAAAAAATACCTGTTAGCATGTACCAGGCTTTATAGACAGAAAAATTTGAAAGTTGGAAATGCTTGTCTCCTGACTCATTCAGTTCTACATAAATTTCTGCTTGAGCTACTGAGCTGTATAAAAGGAGCTGAGAGCTCTATATGTGGTCAGAAATATTATTAGTAAATATTAAGTATGTGTATGCGATATTTCATATTTACCCGACTAAAAGTTTAAAGAGTGTAGTTCTTTTTTTTTTGGGGGGGGGGGGATATGGGAAATAACAATCCAAAACAAGATATTGCACTAAACCCCAAGGAAAATAAGAGAACCAGAATTGTCGGTAAGTGGAAGTGTGAGTTTGATAATAAAGTTGGCAGTGCCTCCACCCAGGGCAGGGCCTCTGTGAAAAGTGGGGACTCCCTTACTTAGAAATTAAACAAAGTAATTGGGAGCAGAGAAACTACTGCAACCAGCATATACCATTATTAACCTCACTCCACAGCGCTGTCCTTCTCATGCTAATATTATCACAGCAATAGTACCGTACATGATCTCATCATATATTGTATGCATTTGTGCATTAAATACAAAACTAATGAAACTGATATAACAAGAAATACGAAATGATTATACCAATTTCATTAATTGTGTAATTAATTCACAAATGCATATATGATGAGATCATGTATGGTAATATTGATGTGATAATATTAGCATGAGAAGGACAGCACTGTGGATAGAGATTAATAGTACAAACAACTGCTTAAAATTCTGGTACTTGATAAACAGCAACAGTCCAAGGCAAATATTCATGCTTTTAAAGTGACAGCGCTGTGTTAAATTTATCAGCATATACCATTAACCATAAGTATAAAGATAAAACCACAAAACACAATACACTACAGCACTATCTCTGTGCCAATCCCATGGTCATAGGATATAATTAAGCAACTGATTAAAATAAAAAGCCCCAAAAAAAGTCTTAATACCGGAGGTGTAGGAATAAATGTCAATAATAAAAAAAGAGGCTGCTGAAGGTAGTGTGGCTTGCTTCCGAAACGCATTCCCATTGGTTCTCATGGCAGACGGACTGGCAGCTCCTCTCTACACTCCGGTTGGAGATACATACTTTGGGCGGATATCCGAACACCGGACGAACCATCCCGGCTATACAGGGCAGCTTGACGTTGGCTCCTTCTGGATAGATCCCTGGATAAAGACCATAGCTCCCAGTTCACACTTGGACTTCCCATCCACTACAAACTTCATCCTCCACCACACCCACTTGTGAATGCCATTGCTGTTTATATCATTTTTTAACCTTTAACAAATTGTGCTTCATTATGTCTGCTTGGCACTTTTTTCCTTTTCCTCCTGCAGAAGTATAAAGACGCACACCTGTATGGAAATAATACAAGCTATACATAAGAAAAAGTGAACAACAGTACATACATCCAATGTACAAAAAGGCGCTGTATATCAGCAAAAGGAATTTTGCACATGTACCTGGGTATAGACACTATATTACCAAAAGTATTGGGATGCCTGCCTTTACATGTGCATGAACTTTAATGGCATCCCTGTCTTAGTCCGTAGGGTTCAATATTGAGTTGACCCACTCTTTGCAGCTATAACAGCTTCAACTCTTCTAGGAAGACTGTCCACAAGGTTTTGGAGTGTGTCTATGGGAATGTTTAACCATTCTACCAGAAGTTCATTTGTTAGGTCAGGCACTGATGTATGACAAGAAGACCTGGTTCGCAGTCTCTGCTCTAATTCAACCCAAATGTGTTCTATTGGGTTGAGGTCAGGACTCTGTGCAGGTCATTCAAGTTCCTCCACCCCATATTTGCTCACCCATGTCTTTATGGGCCTTGCTTTGTGCATTGATGTGCAGTCATGTTGGAACAGGAAGGGCGCATGCTCAAACTGCTCCCTCAAAGTTGGGAGCATGAAATTGTACAAAATGACTTGGTATGCTGACGCCTTAAGAGTTCCCCCCAATGGAGCTAAAGGGCCAAGCCCGACCCCTGAAAAGCAACCCCACACCATAATCCCCTCTCCACCCAAGGATTTGGACCAGTGCACAAAGCAGGGTCCATAAAGACATGGATGAGCGAGTTTGGGGTGGAGGAACTGGCCTGCACAGAGTTCTGACCTCAACCCGATAAACCATCCAATCAACTGATCACATGTGCAGCTTAATGTCAGTTGAAGAGTAAACAGAAACGAAGATGACAGCTTCCTTGGCTGAAAGTGATAGTTGGGTTTACTTTCAATTTAAGTTGAACAATAGAAGACACCGTCATGGAATTTAAGAGTGTTGACTCTTGGTCAGCTGAATAGAAAGGTTTAGGTTTGTTTTTCACTAGCTTGGCAGCAGTAACACTTGTAAATTCTGAAAGCCTTTGTAAACATGGAACAGTTTCAGTTTAAAAAAAAGTTAACTTCTTTCTGGGTCCAGGTCTTATCTCTTTATGTACCAATACAACCCATTGTTTTGAAGTTCAAACAACCTTTCAAACTCTGGGCAAATTTTCAGAGTCTTTTACTTTCTTTATCATACATCACGGGACACAGAGCCACAGTAATTACTGTATGGTAATATAGGCACCTTTAGGTGATGGCACACCCTAGACAAGAAGTTTAGCTCCCTATATAACCCCTCCCCTTACTGGGAGTACCTCAGTTTTTTCACCAGTGTCTTAGATGTTGCTGTGCTGTGCTGAGCTCCACTGGAGGAATCATTGCTGGGGCAAGCCATTCAACCGGATCCATTCAAAGTGTATTTTCCAGGCTGAATTGAATGGTACCTGGGCCTTGTGTCGGAAGAAACGAGGTTCTGCCTGTAACGCTTCTCTTTTTGGAGAGCTGGACCCCAGGATCCAGTGTTTGTTTTTTCAGCCATATTTCCTGGCGGGGTGCTTTACAGGCCCAGGAGTGTGGATCCCCGATAAGAAGGGGCCCCGGTCCAGGTTTTATAACTGAGCCCACCGTGAGTGGTAAAGATTGAGTCTGTTTGATTTACCACAGAACCCTGCAGCCGGATAAGGTAAGGGAGATTCCTAAGGAATTTTTCTGATTCTTGTGGGCTTTCTCCTTTAAGTAAATGTGTTATGCCTAAATTCGCCACCGGGGGCTGTCAAGAGCACGTACCTGATTCCATGCTTGTCAGTCTCGCTCTTTGTCACAAGCTGCACGCTTCCTCTGAGCCCAAGCTCCAGGTAGAATGTGGCAAGGGGGGCTTTTCTCTTCGGAATGTCCCCCCACAGCTTCTTTCCATGCAAAGAGGGCATGGGTCAGTCAGCGGTATGCCGTACCGCTCCCGCAGCCGCCGCCATTACGGCAGCTCTCCATCCACCAGCTCTCCTCCACCCCAGCCCCCCTCCATGTGCGATCACGTCAGATCGGAGCCCCCGCTCGCGAAGTGGGTGGTCGGAGGAAGGGGGTGGGGCCTTAGCGTGGCGTCGGCGTGGTTCAACGCCCACAACGCGGGCTATGCAAACCTATAAAGGTGCATACAGCTAAAGGAGGGACACAGAGCAGATGGATGGCATGTGAGTGTGGGTGACACAGGCATTCCCAGGCACAATTACTTAGCATTAGACTAAGCCTTGATAGCAGCGGCAGTTGCTGGACTATTTTGCTCAGCAGTGGATGCATTTCTGGTAGTACCTCTGCATTTGTGCTTAGCACTATGGACAGAAGGGGAGGTACAAATACCCCGAAAAATAGGGGCTCAAAGGGATCTCCCTCAGGCTCTGAGGACCCTCCCTCTGCAACACCATCCCCCCGAAAGACCTAGGGAGGCTGGTCAGAGCGAGCCATCAGGGTTGTCAGGGGCTGCAACTGCTTCTGGAATTTCAGCCCCTGTATATATTACTCAGGAGGTTTTTTCCTCAGCCTTGAGAGGATTTGAGGAAAGATTAACAGCCCTAATCGCATCTTCACAAAGTGGAAGAAAATGCATTAGGTCCCCTTCTACCACCCAGGACCCTCAAACAGAGGAACACTGGGAGAGGGAAAATGAATCCCCCTCAGGGGTCCGGGAAGAGACTGATGTCTCCTCTTTCAAGGAATCAAGCGGGAAAGGACCCTCTTCAGCTTCACAGGCTGAGAAATTGCTGGTGCATTCTCTTACTGAAATGGTCTGCTCCACATTTAAGTTACCCGTAACTGAATCGGTTGAAATGCCCACTTCTTGTTTGTGTTCACTGAAGCCTCCTCAAGCTGTGCATGCTTTTCCTGTCCATTCATTGCTGGAAAAGCTTATATATTCTGAGTGGCATCACCCAGGTAAGCATTTTTTCCCTCCCAAAAAGTTTTCAACATTTTATCTTATGGAGGAAAAAATTACTAAGATGTGGAGAGTAGGCATGAGCCGAACACCCCCCTGTTCGGTTCGCATCAGAACATGCGAACAGGAAAAAAGTTCGTTCGAACACGCGAACACCGGTAAAGTCTATGGGACACGAACATGAATAATCAAAAGTGCTAATTTTAAAGGCTAATATGCAAGTTATTGTCATAAAAAGTGTTTGGGGATCTGGGTCCTGCCCCAGGGGACATGGATCAATGCAAAAAAAAGTTTTAAAAACGGCCGTTTTTTCAGGAGCAGTGATTTTAATAATGCTTAAAGTCAAACAATAAAAGTGTAATATCCCTTTAAATTTCGTACCTGGGGGGTGTCTATAGTATGCCTGTAAAGGGGCGCATGTTTCCTGTGTTTAGAACAGTCTGACAGCAAAATGACATTTTGAAGGAAAAAACTCATTTAAAACTACCCGCGGCTATTGCATTGCCGACAATACACATAGAAGTTCATTGATAAAAACGGCATGGGAATTCCCCAAAGGGGAACCCCGAACCAAAATTTAAAAAAAAAATGACATGGGAGTCCTCCTAAATTCCATACCAGGCCCTTCAGGTCTGGTATGGATATTAAGGGGAACCCCGGCCAAAATTTTTTTAAAAAAATGACGTGGGGTTCCCCCTAAATTCCATACCAGACCCTTCAGGTCTGGTATGGATTTTAAGGGGAACCCCGCGCCAAAAAAAAAAAAAACCGGCGTGGGGTCCCCCCAAAAATCCATACCAGACCCTTATCCGAGCACGCAACCTGGCAGGCCGCAGGAAAAGAGGGGGGATGAGAGTGCGCCCCCCCCCTCCTGAACCGTACCAGGCCACATGCCCTCAACATTGGGAGGGTGCTTTGTGGTAGCCCCCCAAAACACCTTGCCCCCATGTTGATGAGGACAAGGGCCTCATCCCCACAACCCTGGCCGGTGGTTGTGGGGGTCTGCGGGCGGGGGGCTTATCAGAATCTGGAAGCCCCCTTTAACAAGGGGACCCCCAGATCCCGCCCCCCCCCCCTGTGTGAAATGCTAAGGGGGTACTTACCCCTACCATTTCACAAAAAAACTGTCAAAAATGTTAAAAATGACAAGAGACAGTTTTTGACAATTCCTTTATTTAAATGTTTCTTCTTTCTTCTATCTTCCTTCATCTTCTGGTTCTTCTGGTTCTTCTGGCTCTTCTGGTTCTTCCTCCGGCGTTCTCGTCCAGCATCTCCTCCGCAGCGTCTTCTATCTTCTTCTCCTCGGGCCGCTCCGCACCCATGGCATGGGGGGGAGGCTCCTGCTCTTCTCTTCTTCTCTTCTTCATTTTCTTCTCCGGGCCGCTCCGCAATCCATGCTGGCATGGAGGGAGGCTCCCGCTGTGTGACGGCGCTCCTCGTCTGACAGTTCTTAAATAACGGGGGCCGGGGCCACCCGGTGACCCCGCCCCCCTCTGACGCACGGTGACTTGACGGGACTTCCCTGTGACGTCACGGGGAATGCCACAGGGAAGTCCCGTGTGTCAGAGGAGGGCGGGGTCACTGGGTGGCCCCGCCCCCCGTTATTTAAGAACTGTCAGACGAGGAGCGCCGTCACACAGCGGGAGCCTCCCTCCATGCCAGCATGGGTTGCGAAGCGGCCAGGAGAAGAAAATGAAGAAGAGAAGAAGAGAAGAAAAGAAGAAGAGAAGAGCGGGAGCCTCCCCCCCATGCCATGGGTGCGGAGCGGCCCGAGGAGAAGAAGATAGAAGACGCTGCGGAGGAGATGCTGGACGAGAACGCCGGAGGAAGAACCAGAAGAGCCAGAAGAACCAGAAGAACCAGAAGATGAAGGAAGATAGAAGAAAGAAGAAGCATTTAAATAAAGGAATTGTCAAAAACTGTCTCTTGTCATTTTTAACATTTTTGACAGTTTTTTAGTGAAATGGTAGGGGTAAGTACCCCCTTACCATTTCACACAGGAGGGGGCTGGGATCTGGGGGTCCCCTTGTTAAAGGGGGCTTCCAGATTCCGATAAGCCCCCCGCCCGCAGACCCCCCACAACCATTGGCCAGGGTTGTGGGGATGAGGCCCTTGTCCTCATCAACATGGGGACAAGGTGTTTTGGGGGGCTACCCCAAAGCACCCTCCCAATGTTGAGGGCATGTGGCCTGGTACGGTTCAGGAGGGGGGGGCGCACTCTCGCCCCCCCTCTTTTCCTGCAGCCTTCCAGGTTGCATGCTCGGATAAGGGTCTGGTATGGATTTTTGGGGGGACCCCACGCCGTTTTTTGTTTTTTTTTGGCGCGGGGTTCCCCTTAAAATCCATACCAGACCTGAAGGGTCTGGTATGGAATTTAGGGGGAACCCCACGTCATTTTTTTTTAAAATTTTGGCCGGGGTTCCCCTTAATATCCATATCAGACCTGAAGGGCCTGGTATGGAATTTAGGGGGACTCCCACGTCATTTTTTTTTTTTAATTTTGGTTCGGGGTTCCCCTTTGGGGAATTCCCATGCCGTTTTTATCAATGAACTTCTATGTGTATTGTCGGCAATGCAATAGCCGCGGGTAGTTTTAAATGAGTTTTTTTCTTCAAAATGTCATTTTGCTGTCAGACTGTTCTAAACACAGTGAAACATGCGCCCCTTTACAGGCATACTATAGACACCCCCCAGCTACGAAATTTAAAGGGATATTACACTTTTATTGTTTGACTTTAAGCATTATTAAAATCACTGCTCCTGAAAAAACGGCCGTTTTTAAAACTTTTTTTTGCATTGATCCATGTCCCCTGGGGCAGGACCCAGGTCCCCAAACACTTTTTATGACAATAACTTGCATATTAGCCTTTAAAATTAGCACTTTTGATTTCTCCCATAGACTTTTAAAGGGTGATCCGCGGCATTCGAATTTGCCGCGAACACCCCAAATTGTTCGCTGTTCGGCGAACTTGCGAACAGCCAATGTTCGAGTCGAACATGAGTTCGACTCGAACTCGAAGCTCATCCCTAGTGGAGAGCATACCAGCAATTGACGCTGCTATATCCTCTGGGAATAAAAGTGTGACTTGCCCTGTTGACAAGGCCCAAATGCTTATGCCGCGTACACACGAGCGGACATTACGGCGGACTTTGCCCGGCAGACTTTTCGACGTACTTTCCGACGGACTTTGTGAATGAACGGACTTGCCTACACACAATCCACCAAAGTCCGTCGAATTCGTACGTGATGACGTACGACCGGACTAAAACAAGGAAGTTCATAGCCAGTAGCCAATAGCTGCCCTAGCGTGGCTTTTTGTCCGTCGAACTAGCATACAGACGGCGGACTTTTCGACCGGACTCGATTTCAACGGATAAATTTAAAACAAGTTTCAAATCTAATTCCGTCGAACTTTTGAGAAAACAAAGTCCGCTGGAGCCCACACACATCGAATTGTCCGACGAAATCCAGTCCGCCGGGCAAAGTCCGCCGTAATGTCCGCTCGTGTGTACGCGGCATAAGGGATCCAACCGATAAAAAGTTGGAATTCTTGTTAAAAAAACATTTTTTCTTTGGCAGGTTCAGTAACTCAACCTGCAGTGGCGGCAATTGGAGTGTGTCAGTCCATGAAAGACCACTTGAAACAGGTGCTCAAGTTTTCCCTGAACAGCAGGCCCAAGATTTAGCTGAGCTGCCAGCGGCTTTGTGTTTTGCAATTGATGCAATCAGAGATTCTATCCTTCAGACCTCTCACCTTACGCTTGGGTTGGTGAATATGTGTAGAATCTTATGGTTGAAAAATTGGTCAGCCGAAGCGCCATGCAAAAAGTTCCTGACTGGTTGTCCTTTCCGCGGTGAAAGGCTGTTGGGGATAATTTGGACAATTATATCCAAAAGATAACAAGTGGGAAAAGTCCCCCTTTGCCAGTTAAGAAAAGGAGTAAACATCCCTCATTTAAATAGGCTCTTTCTCCAGTGCCAGGGGCATCAGCCTCCAGGCAGTCACGACAGCCTCCACCGTCAGTTTCAAGAGGTAAAACTCAGTCAACCCCAGGGACTAAAGAAGTCCTGGGGGAGGAAACCTACAAGATAGAACGCTAAAGCCTCTTTATGAAAGGGCACCCCCACTGCTACAGTTCTCAAGGGTCTGGTAGGAGGATTTTCAGGACAGATGGGTGGTCTCCACAATAACTCTAGGTTACAAACTAGAGTTCAGAGAATCCCCGTCTCCTTGTTTCCTCAGATCAAATGTTCCCAAGGATCCAGAGAAAAAGAAGTCTCCATCAAGCGTTAGACCGACTTTTGTCGCAAAAAGTGATCATAGTGGTTCCCATGGAAGAGCAGGGGTTGGGGTTTTATTCAAACCTTTTCACAGTGCCAAAACCAAATGGAGATGTCAGACTCATTCAAGATCTCAAAGATCTAAACCGGTTCCTGAAAATTCAATCTTTTCGCATGGAATCAATCCGATCAGTAGTCTCTATCCTATAAGGAGGAGAACTTCTGGCATCAATCAACATCAAGGATGCATACCTGCATGTATCTATTTTCCCCACTCATCAGAAATATCTGAGTTTCGAAATGGAAAAACTTAATTTTCAGTTTGTAGCTCTACCTTTCGGTCTAGCTACTGCACCTTGGGTGTTTACAAAGGTTCTGGCCCCTCCTCTGGCCATATTAAGGACCCAGGGTATAACGATTATAGCTTACCTAGACGACCTACTCTTGATAGACCAGCCGGTAGCCCGCTTAGACCAAAGCTTGGTCACCACAGTCAAGTACCTGGAATAACTAGGTTGGGTCCTCAACCTAGAGAAGTCTTCTTTAAAGCCAGTAAGAAGACTAGAGTACTTGGGTCTGGTTATAGATACAACCCAGAAGAGGGTGTTTTTACCCCAGGCAAAGATCAACGCCATAAAGGAGCTAGTTCAGGTGGTCAGGGCGAAGAAGGGTCCTTCTATTCGCCTTTGCATGAGGTTGTTTGGAAATCATTTGAAGCAGTTCCCTATGCTCAGTTTCATTCAAGACTGTTGCAAAACAGTTTCCTGTCTGCCTGGAACAAGAAAGTCCAGGCCATAGATTTTCTGATGCGTTTGTTGCCAATAGTGCGTCAGAGCCTCAGTTGGTGGTTGACACCCGAAAATCTGCAGAAAGGGAAATCCTTCTTACCAGTTACCTGGAAGGTGGTAACAACAGATGCCAGCTGTCATGAACAGGTGTGACCAGAACCGTGTGATCTGCGACAGAGGACACCAAAACGTATATAAGTGAAAATATATTAATTTATTAAGGAAAGTGAGTAATATAATAGAACCAACTCCAATATGACACAGTGCAACAACCAACCACAGACAGAGACCCACAAATAACAATAGACAGATAAGTGCAATAAATGGGAAATACCAGGATCATAAACAATAGCCAGGCCAGGGTCATACACAGCAGATCAGCAGGGGATGTTCCAGAGACATAAACGTAAGCCAGGCCAAGGTCATACACAGGGAAGTCAGTAGATGGGGTATGGAACACAGGACAGGAAGAGGATGGATGGGTCAGACTGCAGGCAGGGATGCAAGGTAACAGGTGGGACAGGATAGGGTCCGAGACAGGGAGACAGGATCAGGTTCAGGGCACAGGATCAGATCGCTAGCAGGTCAGGAGGCAATGAAGAAATCAAGGCAAACATGTGAATGTTTGCCGGGTATTTATAGGCTTGTGATTGGCCTCAAGTGACACCTGATTGCAGGAGGTACTGTCTGCTCCACACTGCCAGGATCCATCCGCTGGTGGACGCCAGTACTGCAGCCCAAAGATGATATACTATTAACAGGGAAAAGCTCTCCTGACAGTTTCAAACTGCCAGGAGACACCTGCTGGTGGACCTCAGTACTGCATGCCAAATAACAGGTATTACCAGTGAATGGAACATTTCCTGACACCAGCCTTTCGGGTTGGGGAGCAGTCCTGGAAGAGACGACTGTCCAAGGGAAATGGTCCAAAACCGAAAGGACCTTACATATCAACATTCTAGAGATTTGGGCAGCGTACCTAGCCCTAAAGGCCTGGACATTCAGGTTGCGGGGTTGTCCTGTCAGGATCCAATCTGACAATGCCACAGCAATGGCTTATATCAATCACCAAGGGGGCACCAGAAGTCATGCAGTCCAGGGAGAGTTAAACCAGATCCTAACCTGGGCAGAAAAGCATGTGCCGTGCATATCTTCATTCCAGGGTTAGAAAACTGGCAGGCGGACTACTGTACTTAAGTCGCCAGCAGTTGTTCCCGGGGGAATGGTCCCTTCACCCCGACATCTTCCTGGCTATATGCCAAAAGATGGGGGATCTTGGACATAGATCTGTTTGCATCCAGGTTCAACAACAAGGTCGACAACTTTGTGTCAAGAACAAGGGATCCACTCGCATGTGGAACAGACGCGTTGGTGACCCCATGGGATCAGTTCTCACTGATTTATGCATTCCCTCCTATTCTGCTGCTACCACGACTTCTTCGCAGGATCAAGCAGGAAAAGAAGTCAGTGGCTCTTGTGGCCCCAGCGTGGCCCAGAAGATCTTGGTATGCAGAAATAGTAAAGTTGGCGGTAGGGGCCCCATGGCCCCTACCACCACGTCCAGACCTGCTATCGCAGGGACCAGTGTTCCATCCTACCTTACAAACACTAAATTTACCGGTTTGGCTATTGAAACCCACATTCTGAAGAATCATGGGCTTTCAGGCTCAGTGATATCTACCTTGATTAATGCAAGGAAGCCAGCTTCCACAGTTATTTTTTATAGAGTATGGAAGGCATATGTTTCCTGGTGTGAATCCAGGGGTTGGCATCCCAGAAAGTATGTCATAGGTAGAATCCTTGCCTTTCTGCAAATGGGTTTAGAGATGAAGCTGGTCTTGAGTACTATCAAGGGCCAGGTCTCTGTCTTATTGGTATTGTTTCAACATCCGCTTGCTTCGCATTCTTTGGTCCAAAGCTTTATACAGGGGGTAACGTGGCTTAATCCACCGATTAGAGCACCCCTGAACCCTTGGGACTTGAATTTAGTTCTGTCGGCATTACAGAAACAGCCTTTTGAGCCGATACAACATATTCCCTTGGTCTTTTTGACAAGGAAGCCAGTTTTTCTGGTAGCCATTTCTTCTGCAAGAAGGGTATCAGAATTGGAGGCTCTTTCTTGTAAAGAGCCATATTTAATCATTCACAAGGATAGAGTAGTATTGCATCCTCATCCTAGCTTGCTACCGAAGGTGGTTTCAGTTTTTTATCTAAACCAGGATATTGTTCTGCCTTCATTTTTTCCAGAACCCTGTTCTACGGAAGAAAAGTCACTACATTCTCTGGATGTAGGGAGAGCGGTCAAATCTATTTGGAAGCGACTGCTCAGATTCAGAAAAACTGATGTTTTGTTTGTGTAGCTTGAAGATCCTAGAAAAGGACAGGCAACGTCGAAATCTACTATTGCTAAGTGGATTCGGCAAGTAATTATTCGAGCTTATGGTTTGAAGAGGTAAGTTCCAACTTTTCAAATCAAAGCGCACTACACCAGGGCTGTTAGTGCTTTATGGGCAGTGCATCACCAAGCCTCCATGGCTCAAATCTGCAAGGCCGCAACTTGGTCTTAAGTCCATACATTCACCAGATTCTATCAGGTGGATGTAAGAAGGCATGAGGATTTTGCCTTTGTGTCCCGTGATGTACAATTAAGAAAATAGGATTTTTCTAACAGCTTTCCTGTAAAATCCTTTTTCTTAGAGTACATCACGGGACACAGAGGTCCCTCCCCTCTTCTAATAAACTTATATTTCTTTGCTACAAAGCTGAGGTACTCCCAGTAAGGGGAGGGGTTATATAGGGAGCTAAACTTCCTGTCTAGGGTGTGCCAGTGTCCATCACCTAAAGGTGCCTATATAACCATACAGTAATTACTGTGGCTCTGTGTCCCATGATGTACTCCAAGAAAAGGATTTTACAAGCAAGCTGTTATAAAAATCCTATTTTTATGTGTTAAAAGGTTTATCCAGAGGTTGATTACATATAACCTCTAAATGAATTATACTAATCATGTTGTGGCTCTAACAAGTGAAAAACAAAGAATTTAAGCTTGGTTTCTAAATTTTTTTTCCATTAAAGAGTTTTATTAAAAGGTTAATGAAGATTAACAAACAAAGCCATATGTCAATAGTAATCTGCAATAAATGTTCATTACATCCAATAAACAGTGGGTACATCGGCTAACATCTATATGAGAGTATTGAGCAGAATATAAGTTAAAGCAGCCTACTTCTGTACCAGTGATGCATATAAAGATACTGAAGGTTAAAACTATCTGCTACTCTTATTGTATAGAAATTTGGATCAGTTAAAACATTTCAAGCGTCATACCTATCCAACTGTTAGTTTGAATTTAGTAAGGATAACGTAATTTTATTGTTCAGAAAGAGACACAGAAAAGAAATAGTGAGCAGAGAAAAGAGTGGAGAATAAAGAAATAGGTAAAGAGAAAAGGGAGCTAAAAGAGTGGGGCCTGTCTGTAAAGTAGTGGCGTCCCCTCCTCCTTGGTCTCCTATGCGTATTTTTGTCCTATGCGGGGCGACGAAGAGCTCTCACACCCAGAGACATATTAAATGTTCATTAGTTGTTCATAAGCCACAGAAAACTTGAAAATTAGCCATGGGGTCCATGTTTTGTGATATCGTTCTATGCTATCTGTGGATTGGGCCAGCAAGTCTTCCATACGACAGATCTCGGAGATTTTCTGAAGCTACTCCGTGACCAAAGGAGCCTGGGTGCTCTTCCACCGTAGCGGGATCAGTGCCTTGGCGGTATTCAACAGGTGCTTCGTTAAAGATTTTTTATATCTTTTGTAAGGGAAGTTCGAGATGTGGAGTAGGCAGCACGCTGCATCCAGATTAATATTGGTCTCCGTTATCTGTCGTATAATATCCCTCACTTTTGTCCAAAAGGCTTCAAGGATTGGGCACTGCCACCAAAAATGTATGAGAGTGCCCGACTCTCTGTTACAGCGCCAGCATCTGTCTGAGGCCTCAGGGAACCATTTCTTGATTTTATGGGGAGTAACGTACCAGTGAGTCAGAAGTTTATATGCCGTCTTATGTGTTTTAGTGCTAATGGAACATTTATGCGCTAACGTACAAGCCGTTAGCCATTGGTTATCTGTAATATCTCTCTGTAAGGCTCTAGACCATTCTACTCTAAATCTGTCATCAGTAGTTGATATAGGGTTTTGAAGCCAGGAGTAGACAACAGAGGTTGTCTTGTAAAAGTCATCTCCTCTGTAGCACACTGTCTCTAATTGGGTCATAGGTCTCTGAAAGTGAGGTAGTTTGGTCTTATCCGTAACGAAGCTATGGATTTGAAAGTATGACCACCTGGATAGGTGGGGAATACCAGTCTCTTCTTTCATCACCGAATAGTCTTTAATTTTGCCATTCCTAATGCAATCTCCCGTAGTCAGTAATTTTGATATGTCTAGAGCTTGGAAGTTCCTGCCTGTCAGACCTGAAGCAAAATCTGGATTATTTTGGAGCGGAGTCAATGGGCTCAACTGCGTCGTTAAATCATATTTTTTAACCACCGTCTGGAAAGCCTTCATGGTGACCCCCGTCAGTGGATGTTTCTGTATAGACTCATGTAGTTTTCCCCAGGGAATCCATGGGGAAAACCTAAGTCCGCTCGAGGTCAGTGACTCCTGCAAATGGACCCAGTCCTTTGATTTTCCGTGACAGTGCCAATCGATCACCCTAGTAAGGTGAGAGGCTAAATAGTAATTGTGAAAATGGGATAGGCCCATGCCACCTCGCTCCTTGGGTCTGGCTAGTAGAGAAAATTTGACTCTAGGCCGTCTATGGCCCCATAGAAAGTGTGTAAGAATGGATTGTAATTGCTTGAAAAAATGCAATGGGATCCCAACCGGCAGTGATCTCAACAGGTATAATAGCCTCGGAAGGATGACCATTTTAAGGATAGCTGCCCTACCGAACCAAGAGAAAAATTTAGAGTTCCAACTCTGTAAGTCAGAGGCAATGCTTATTAGCATAGGGGTAAAGTTCTTCTCGAAAGTTTTTGACAGTCTCGGAGGTATCAATACCCCTAAATATTTGAGTTCACTTGTTACCCAACGGAACGTACAGTTCCCCTGTGTTTTGGTCAGCGAATCTTCTGATAGCGATATATTCATTGCCTCGGACTTAGAGTAGTTGATTTTGAGGTTCGATATGTAGCCATAGTGCGTGAATTCCGCCAGTAAATTTGGGATTGTGATATGTGGTTTAGTTAAAAAAAACAAAAGATCGTCCACGTAGGCAGCTGTCTTGTAAGTTTTGTTAGGCACTTCGAAGCCTGAGATGGATTCATTCTTATTAACCTTTCTAATAAACGGCTCTAGCGAGAGGATAAACGACAGCGGCGACAGGGGGCAGCCTTGTCTAGTCCCATTTGAGATTTTAACCTTGTCCGACAATATGCCATTAACTTGTATCCTAGCACAAGGGTTCTGGTAGAGGGCTGCAATCCAAGTCATCATGTGTGTTCCTAGCCCCACATGGCGACATACCTCTATCATGTAGTCCCAGGAGACCCGATCGAAGGCCTTCTCCGCGTCCGTGGACATGAGAAGGCCCTCGATGCCCTGTGAATGTGCCGCATGCGTCAAGAGTAATGCCTTTATAATGTTATCCCTTGCCTCTCTTCCCGGCATGAAGCCTACTTGATCCTGTCCAATTATTGATGCAAGGAGTGGTTTTAATCTATTGGCCAGTATCTTAGTTAGTATTTTGAGGTCTAAATTCAGTAACGAAATAGGCCTATAACTTGGGCACTCTGCGGGGTCTTTCCCAGCTTTATGTATTACCGTTATGTGAGCTGTTAGAAAGTCAGTGGGTATTTGCCTGGGTGAGGAGAGGGAATTCAGGGCTCTTGCCAATGGGTTAGACAGGATGTCACTAAAAGTCTTATAATAGGCGGATGTGTAGCCATCCGGCCCCGGGCTCTTTCCAGGATTAAGTCCTTTAATAGCCCCCTGGATTTCAGTCAGTGTTATCTGTTCCTCTAAAGGAGTCGTCTCTGCGGTCTCTAATCGTGGCAAACCACTCTCAATCAGGTAGTCTTGTATGGCCTGCATTCTATCGGTCAGTATCGTAGGGGGTCTGTTTTGTCTCGTTAGGTTGTAAAGTTTTGAGTAGTAGCTATGAAACTGAAACGCAATAGCTTCTGAAGTTACCTCCATAGTCCCCTCTGGTGACCTAATTCCAGAGATCACATTGGTGGAGTACGCCTCTTTCAAGGCCCTAGCCAGAAACCGGCCGGTCTTGTCCCCCGACTCATAGTATACCCTTTTTTAAAAAAATAGGGATCTCTGCATTTTGGTGTGGAATAATTCTTGCAACTTTTTCCTGGCTTCTAACAGTTCTGTAGCTGTCTGGATAGCCAAAGATTGTTTGTGTAAGGTTTCTAGAGAGTGTATTCTGTTAGTTAAGTCCCTCAGTTATTTTTCCTGTTTTTTCTTGCGTTGTGCCCCTAACCTAATTAGTTCCCCCCTAATCGTGCATTTATGTGCCTCCCAAATCATCATCGGATCCATGTCCGGTGTGTTGTTATGGGTGAAAAAGTCAGATAAAGCTTCACGTATGCGAGGAAGTAAGTCAGGGTCTGTTAGCAAAGAAGTGTTCAGTCTCCAAGTGTTAGCCCTGGGTGGAGTGTACAGTAGGTCTACTCCCAAGGAGATAGGCGCATGATCAGAAATCGTCTGAATGCCAATGTGGGCCTCCTTCACCATCTGCAGGTCCCTCTGGGATATGTATATGTGGTCAATGCGGGAGTATCGATCATGTGGAATAGAGTGGAACGTAAAGTCTCGGGTGTTTGGGTGGAGGAGTCTCCATGTATCTACCAATTGTAAAGAGTTTAAGTATTTTTTGATTGTTTTGAGAGCTCTGTACGTAATGCAAGACTTTCCAGTGGAGGAGTCTATAATTGGGTTTAATGGGACATTAAAGTCTCCTCCCATGATCAATGTTCCCTCTGCAAAGCCCTTTAGTTCATGTGTGATCTTCTGGCAAAAGGTGACCTGGGAAGCATTCGGGAAGTACACATTGGCCAGCGTCACAGTCCTGTTTCCATATGTACCTTTGATGAAAATATATCGACCCTCTGGGTCTGTCAGTCGGTCAGTAAGGGTAAAGGGATTGTCTTTCCTAAGTAGGATGGTCACCCCTTTGGTTTTTGCTAGGTCATTAGTTGCGTGGTATGCCCTATTGATGTATGCGTCGTTGGTAAGTCTGGGAATTTGGTTGGTGCGGAAGTGGGTTTCCTGTAAAAAAACAAATTGAGGCCAACCTTTCTTCAGTTCTCTGAGAAGTGAAACCCGTTTCTCCGGGATGTTCAAACCCTTAATATTATAGAAGATCACCATAGGCCCTTCTCCTAAAGATGAGTACGCCATTATTGTAAATTAAGTATGTGGACGGCTTGTCAGTCTAATTCTGCAAAGACAAATAAAAGTTATTCAATGTATACGTAGATGGTCGGTAGACCAAGGAAGTGGGATGCAGAAAAGGCAGAAGCCCAGAAGAGGGTAGAGTATAGAAGAAAGAATTGAAAGAGGTGGATTCAAAAAAAAAGATAGTGAATCCTATAACAATGGAGAGATTTTTCAGGTAAATATACTTTTAGATGTGGAACAACTTTTCTAAAGCAATTGGGTAGTACACCTGGGTCGAGAAATCTCCGGCCCACGTGTACTTTGTGGGTTCGTGGGTGGTTCGCCACCAGAGTGGGAAAGTCACACCTAGTAGTATCGTGAAGAAGAGCAAGTCCTGATCACGAGACTCTAGTAATCAATACGATCAGTAAATTAACTCAAAAATGTGACTCGGGTAATGTAAACCACACAATCTGGAACTACATGAAAAAGAAGAACACAGCCTGTGAAAAATAGGCAAATAAAAAGCAAAGACATAAAAACTAATGTCTTGTAGGATCAACCCTAACTTGGTAAAGTAATAAACTCTTTGAAGACCGGTACATTTTCCCTGGAGTCTGTAAAAGGTATTTTGTTTCAAATCTTTCGTTATCCCCCACATCACTTCTGTATGAAAGTCTCTTGCTTGCCGAAGCCCAGAATAGCGGGACTCTGTTGTTGTCAGTCCTCTTGATCCAAAACAGCATTTTAAAGCACCGTCCAGCCAGACATTAGTAACTTGAGAGGGGTTTTGCAACTGCAACAACTCTGTGACTTATGTTAGGCAAGTCCTCTGGCTACCTTGATTTGGTTGAAAAGGGCTGAGGTAAGAAGTGGTCTGTGGTCAACAGGAACCCGAACGGTAGTGTAAAGATATTAAAAGATAAAATACCATACTCCAGGGTTGTAATCCTACTGCGTCACTCCACCACTTGAGACCTGGGAGGAATTTGTCTCCTATTAGGAGTCCCTGTATGGTGGCCGCCTCCACGCCCATGTTTCATTCGCTTAGAGAACTGCTTCTCCGGAGTGGACGATGGTGAAGAGTGGGGACTTCTTGTGGGCGGTGGGAGAGCAAACTCCTGGTACCAGTCCGGTAATTCCACTCTATCTAAGCCAAGACCTGCACAAAAGTCTGGTAGATCAACTGGCGAGCGTAGGATATGTTGCTTTCCGGCCAGTGTCACTACTAATGCAAAAGGGAAGCGCCATGTGTAGCGCAGATCCATTTCCCTAAGTTTGTCCAGCAGGGGTCGCAGGGCTCTGCGGTTTCGCAGGGTGATTTGGGAGAGGTCTTGAAACAACATAATGTGTTCACCATTAAATACAATTTGGTCATTTCTGCGGGCCTTTCTCATGATTTCCTCTTTAAGTGGATAGCTCTGGAGGCAGCAAATAATGTCCCTGGTAGGAGCTGTATCTGGGCCCCTGGCTCTAAGAGCTCTGTGTGCTCTCACGAATTCTATGTCCATATCTTCCTGCCTCTCTAGGAGAGAATTGAATACACGCTGTAGCGCCGGTATTATCTGGTCCGGGTCTACCATCTCAGGGATCCCCCTCACCCTTATATTGTTCCTCCTTCCGCGTTTATCAAGGTCCTCTAAATGCCTGTTCATTTCAATGAACTGTTCAGCATGAGAATCCACCACCTTTTCCAACCTATGTATGGCCTTATCCCTGCGCTTGCCCGCGGCCTCTACATTCTCCATCTTATCAGACAATGAGAGAAAGTTGGATTTCAGATCCGTGATGGCCGCGGAGAATGTGGACTTTATGTCTGCGGCAAATCCGGTTATGTCCACATATGTGAGGGGCTTGTTGGAGCGATTACGTCCCCTACCTGAGTCCTCCTGTGCTTGCCCGCGGCCTCTACATTCTCCATCTTATCAGACAATGAGAGAAAGTTGGATTTCAGATCCGTGATGGCCGCGGAGAATGTGGACTTTATGTCTGCGGCAAATCCGGTTATGTCCACATATGTGAGGGGCTTGTTGGAGCGATTACGTCCCCTACCTGAGTCCTCCTGTGCTTGCCCGCGGCCTCTACATTCTCCATCTTATCAGACAATGAGAGAAGGTTGGATTTCAGATCTGTGATGGCCGCGGAGAATGTGGACTTTATGTCTGCGGCAAATCCGGTCATGTCCGCATATGTGAGGGGCTTGTTGGAGCGATTACGTCCCCTACCTGAGTCCTCCTGTGCAGATTGGGAGTCCTCACTGAAGTCCTCCTCATTGTTCGGCGCCCGCGCGCTTTTGGGGCCTGTCCCGCTGCCTCGTGGAGACGGCTGTGCCTTTAGGAGTTCTGCTATGCTTCTAGCGGCGGCGACAGCTGCAGAGTTGCGGCGTGATCTGGAGTGTGGTGTCTGCTGAGTCAGCTTGCCCATCTCCAGGTCTGTGCTCTCGGGTTGTCCGGCTTTAGGCTGTGTCGTTCCGGGAGCTCCTCTAGCACACGTCCATCTTGGTCGCTCGCCAAGCCACGCCCTCTGGTTTCTAAATTTTTTATGAAAAGATGAACTAGCTCACATCACCCTAGCACCCTTCCCCCAATCTCTGCTGCACTTATACAGTATATTATGACCATCCACACCAGCCTGTGTAACAGACCTCACACTTGGAGTATTCACTGCACAGCTCTTGGGGCTATGTACTATTACAATGCATGCAATGAGGTGAACTTAGCCTTTAACTAATCCAATAGTTCGGTTTATATGTATCTACAATCAGCTCCTTTGGCCACACTGTTTGCATAGTGGTGCATTTCCTAGCTGGCCTTTTTAACTCCTTTGCACCAACAGTACACAAATATGTGGCCTCTCCTGAGCGGCCTCAGATTTTCATATCATTTTGTAAACACAGCTGTACCGAGAGCGCTCCCAGCACGGTTACCGGCAACTAACGGAAAGCTTTCCAATTATGTGACTGCTGTGACAGACAATTATGGTGGTCACATGATCATAAACCTCACCCTGCCTCCCGGCATCTGAAACCTCTTAAAGGGCCAGGAGGCTCTGGCGCCAAGGGGTTTTCCTCATCACCATAGGTCATAGAAAATGAGGACTGTAGCTGTCAATTTCAGTGCTATCTTTTAAGAAGGTTCTGAATGCACGACCTCAAACATCACCAACTCCATGAGGTAGAGAATATTTTGATAATTTGTTTTTCCAATTCTATTGGTCTAAGACACAGCATTGGCAAATAGGTATAGATAAGACTAGGCCTGGCCTATTGCATCTTGTATTCACCCTCATTTCTGTTCCTTTACATAGTTATACAGTTTATAATGATAAAAAAAATACATCCAGTTAAACCTATGTAGTGTGATTTTTATTCTCTAATAAACCCGGTAGCCTTTTATATTCTGTCTTGTGAAAAAGACATCTCAACTTTTTTGAAGTATAGTTCTTTACTTACATGGCTCCATTTATGTGGCCTCAAATATACTGGTCAGCACATCGTGTAATTGGCTACTATGCAGTTTCTGCCTGAAGACCTGCAGATGCCCTTTTGCAGGTACTTTGCAAAAGTCATTTATGTTAGTACTGTGCCTGGTACTGGTTAAAAAAAAACAAAAACACTAACCTAAGAGCCCATTCACACAGGGGCAACACAACTTCCAGCGCAACTTTGGGAGGCAACTTGGACACGACTTGAGTATGAATCACAGCGCGACTGGAGGCGACTTCAGCGCGACTTACAACACGACTTGAAGTCGCCTCCAGGACAGGGAACTGAACATACCAGGCTCTTAGGTCTGGTATGGATGTTAACCACTTGAGCCCCGGACCTTTATGCTGCCTAAGGACCAGAGGTCTTTTTCCAATTTGGCACTGCGTCGCTTTAACTGCTAATTGCGCGGTCATGCAATGCTGTACCCAAACGAAATTTGCGTCCTTTTCTTCCCACAAATAGAGCTTTCTTTTGATGGTATTTGATCACCTCTGCGGTTTTTATTTTTTGCGCTATAAACGGAAAAAGACCGAAAATTTTGAAAAAAAATGATATTTTCTACTTTTTGTTCTAAAAAAAATCCAATAAACTAAATTTTAGTCATACATTTAGGCCAAAATGTATTCGGCCACATGTCTTTGGTAAAAAAAATGTCAATAAGCGTATATTTATTGGTTTTCGCAAAAGTTATAGCGTCTACAAACTAGGGTACATTTTCTGGAATTTACACAGCTTTTAGTTTATGACTGCCTATGTCATTTCTTGAGGTGCTAAAATGGCAGGGCAGTACAAAACCCCCCCAAATGACCCCATTTTGGAAAGTAGACACCCCAAGGAAATTGCTGAGAGGCATGTTGAACCCATTGAATATTTATTTTTTTTGTCCCAAGTGATTGAAAAATGACAAAAAAAAAAAAAAAAAAAAATATTTACAAAAAGTGGTCACTAAATGATATATTGCTCACACAGGCCATGGGCCTATGTGGAATTGCACCCCAAAATACATTTAGCTGCTTCTCCTGAGTATGGGGATACCACATGTGTGGGACTTTTTGGGAGCCTAGCCGCGTACGGGGCCCCGAAAACCAATCACCGCCTTCAGGATTTCTAAGGGTGTAAATTTTTGCTTTCACTCTTCACTGCCTATCACAGTTTCGGAGGCCATGGAATGCCAAGATGGCACAAAACCCCCCAAAATGACCCCATTTTGGAAAGTAGACACCCCAAGCTATTTGCTGAGAGGCATATTGAGTCCATGGAATATTTTATATTTTGACACAAGTTGCGGGAAAGTGACACTTTTTTTTTTTTTTTTTTTTTTTTTTTTTTCATAAAGTTGTCACTAAATGATATATTGCTCACACAGGCCATGGGCATATGTGGAATTGCACCCCAAAATACATTTAGCTGCTTCTCCTGAGTATGGGGATACCACATGTGTGGGACTTTTTGGGAGCCTAGCCGCGTACTGGACCCCGAAAACCAATCACTGCCTTCAGGATTTCTAAGGGTGAAAATTTTTGATTTCACTCTTTACTGCCTATCACAGTTTCGGAGGCCATGGAATGCCCAGGTGGCACAAAACCCCCCCAAATGACCCCATTTTGGAAAGTAGACACCCCAAGCTATTTGCTGAAAGGCATGGTGAGTATTTTGCAGCTCTCATTTGTTTTTGAAAATGAAGAAAGACAAGAAAAAACATTTTTTTTTTTCTTTTTTCAATTTTCAAAACTTTGTGACAAAAAGTGAGGTCTGCAAAATACTCACTATACCTCTCAGCAAATAGCTTGGGGTGTCTACTTTCCAAAATGGGGTCATTTGGGGGGGTTTTGTGCCACCTGGGCATTCCATGGCCTCCGAAACTGTGATAGGCAGTGAAGAGTGAAATCAAAAATTCACGCCCTTAGAAAGCCTGAAGGCGGTGCTTGGTTTTCGGGGTCCCGTACGCGGCTAGGCTCCCAAAAAGTCTCACGCATGTGGTATCCCCGTACTCAGGAGAAGCAGCAGAATGTATTTTGGGGTGTAATTTCACATATTTCCATGGCATGTTTGAGCAATATATCATTTAGTGACAACTTTGTGCAAAAAAAAAAAAAAAAAAAAAAAAATTTGTCTCTTTCCCGCAACTTGTGTCGCAATATAAAATATTCCATGGACTCGACATGCCTCTCAGCAAATAGCTTGGGGTGTCTACTTTCCAAAATGGGGTCATTTGGGGGGGTTTTGAACTGTCCTGGCATTTTATGCACAACATTTAGAAGCTTATGTCACACATCACCCACTCTTCTAACCACTTGAAGACAAAGCCCTTTCTGACACTTATTGTTTACATGAAAAAGTTTTTTTTTTTTGCAAAAAAATTACTTTGAACCCCCAAACATTATATATTTTTTTAAAGCAAATGCCCTACAGATTAAAATGGTGGGTGTTTCATTTTTTTTTTTCACACAGTAATTGCGCAGCGATTTTTCAAACGCATTTTTTGGGGAAAAAACACACTTTTTTTAATTTTAATGCACTAAAACACGCTATATTGCCCAAATGTTTGATGAAATAAAAAAGATGATCTTAGGCCGAGTACATGGATACCAAACATGACATGCTTTAAAATTGCGCACAAACGTGCAGTGGCAACAAAATAAATACATGTTTAAAAGCCTTCAAAAGCCTTTACAGGTTACCACTTTAGATTTACAGAGGAGGTCTACTGGAAAAATTACTGCACTCGATCTGGCCTTCGCGGTGATACCTCACATGCATGGTGCAATTGCTGTTTACGTTTGACGACAGACCGCCGCTTGCGTTCGCCTTAGCGCGAGAGCAGGGGGCGACAGGGGTGTTTTTTTTTTTTTTTTTCTTTATTATTTTTTTGCTTTTTTAATCTTACTTTTAAACTGTTCCTTTCATATTTTTTTTTTTAATCATTTTTATTGTTATCTCGGGGAATGTAAATATCCCCTATGATAGCAATAAGTAGTGACAGGTACTCTTTTTTGAAAAAATTGTGGTCTATTAGACCCTAGATCTCTCCTCTGCCCTCAAAGCATCTGACCACACCAAGATCGGTGTGATAAAATGCTTCCCCAATTTCCCAATGGCGCTATTTACATCCGGCGAAATCTAAGTCATGAAATACTCGTAGCTTCCGGTTTCTTAGGCCATAGAGATGTTTGGAGCCACTCTGGTCTCTGATCAGCTCTATGGTCAGCTGGCTGAATCACCGGCTGCATTCTCAGGTTCCCTGTTGAGACAGGAGAGCCAGAGAAAAACACGGAAGACGGTGGGGGGGGGGGCATTCCCTCCCACGGCTTGTAAAAGCAGTCTAGAGGCTAATTAGCCGCTAGGATTGCTTTTACATGAAAGCCGACCGCTGGCTGAAAAGAATGATACCAAGATGATACCTAAACCTGCAGGCATCATTCTGGTATAACCACTCAAAGTCGTGAATGGCGTACCTGAAGACAAAAAAATGGTTAACAATGGTTAACAATAAAGCACAGTAAAGTGTAAATAATTACACACCTGAAAAACAAACATGATAAAACATAATAACAATAACAATAACAATAAAACATTGCAGAATAGAATACAGTAAAAAAGAGCAGAACAATAGAGAGAGAGAATAGAGAGAGAGAGAACAATAAAACAACTATTTTTTTTATTTCATATTTTTTTTTTTTTTACACTTTTTTTGTAACTAACTTTTATAACTGTAACCGGTTCCAGGTTCGGGTCTCTCAAAATGCGATGGCATTTTGGGAGACCCTGTGAAAGTGTGTCCTAGTCTGTGCAATGCTGTACCCTACGCTAATACTCAACTAGTGAATGGTAGTGTTCAAAACATTCACCAATGCAAAGACCAGGATTGTCAGGACAGGAGGGACAATAATAGCGGGTGTCACCCTATATCCGCGCTTGCTGCAGACACGACATCTTTTTTGGGGGGTTCGTTGGGTAGGGGTACTCGGGAGGACATAAAAATGCCTCTCATGCAGCCGACTGCATTTGGTTGGGGATGTGAATGGGGGAAGTACGGGCACTGCAGAAGCGGTGGGTTCCCAATTAGGATTGGCGAATGCAGCAGGAAGGGCATTATGGGCACGACGGGCCTGTGTTTGTCTTTTTGGTGGCAGCGGGACACTACTTGTGCTTGCCACCTCACCAGCTTGAACTGCACTTATGGGACTCGCCACGTCACCACGTGTTACTGCAGTGCTGGTTTGACTACGACCGGGGTGTACTAGGCCGCTGGCGCTTGCCAGTTCACCAAAACGCTACCAAAAAACTGTTAGCGATCGCAGGGATCAGGCCTGACTCTGCGAACGCTGCAGTTATGCTTTTAGTGTTTTGTAAGTGACAGTGATCGATCGATACTGCACTTGGGTGGGCTGGGCCGGGCGGAGGGGCAAAACGCAGGTGCTAGCAGGTATCTGGGCTGATCCCGCTAACACTGCGTTTTTGGGAACCCTAAACTGCTGGTGACGCTAGTATAGATCTGATCGGATCAGATATTGATGCGATCAGATACTATACCACTAAGGGAGGTGTACGGTGCGTGCGTGGGTGTTAGCGGTACTGGCGCTAATCTGACGCTGCCTGGGGCTGGTGCTTGCCAGTTCACCAAAATACTACCAAAAAAACTGTTAGCGATCGCAGGGATCAGGCATGACTCTGTGAACGCTGCAGTTATGCGTTTAGTGTTTTGTAAGTGTCAGTGATCGATCGATACTGCACTTGGGTGGGCTGGGCCGGGCGGAGGCGCAAAACGCAGGTGCTAGCAGGTATCTGGGCTGATCCCGCTAACACTGCGTTTTTGGGAACCCTAAACTGCTGGGGACGCTAGTATAGATCTGATCGGATCAGATATTGATCCGTTCAGATACTATACCACTAAGGGAGGCGTATGCTGCGTGCGTGGGTGTTAGCGGTACTGGCGCTAACCTGACGCCTGGGGCTGGTGCTTGCCAGTTCACCAAAATGCTACCAAAAAAACTGTTAGCGATCGCAGGGATCAGGCCTGACTCTGCGAACGCTGCAGTTATGCGTTTAGTGTTTTGTAAGTGACAGTGATCGATCGATACTGCACTTGGGTGGGCTGGGCGGAGGGGCAAAACGCAGGTGCTAGCAGGTATCTGGGCTGATCCCGCTAACACTGCGTTTTTGGGAACCCTAAACTGCTGGGGACGCTAGTATAGATCTGATCGGATGAGATATTGATCCAATCAGATACTATACCACTAAGGGAGGCGCATGCTGCGTGCGTGGGTGTTAGCGGTACTGGCGCTAATCTGACGCTGCCTGGGGCGACGCATATCACCGCCGGGCGATCGGGGGGCTAAACCTTTATTCGGTAATAAACGGCGGGTGCCCTGACACTATAAAAAATAAACAAACTAACCAGCGTCAACCGTAACGGTTATACGGTGATCAGTGGTGAAAGGGTTAACTAGGGGGCAATCAAGGGGTTAAAACATTTATCAGATAGTATAGGGGGGTCCCTGATGCTATAAAACGCTGACGGCGAACCTAAATATTTACCTCACTAACTAGCGTCACCAGCGACACTAATACAGCGATCAGAAAAATGATCGCTTAGCGACACTGGTGACAGGGGGTGATCAAGGGGTTAAAACTTTATTAGGGGGGGTTAGGGGGGTACCCTAGACCTACAGGGGGGTAACAGTATCTGTCCCAACACTGTAACTGTCACAAACTGACACTATGCAGTAATCAGAAAAAAAAAAAAAAAAAAAAAAAAAAAAACTGCTGGTGTCAGTTTGTGACAGGGGGGGGAGGTGATTGGGGGGGGATCGGGGGGCGATCGGGGGGGGGATCGGGGTGTTTTGTGTGCCTGGCATGTTCTACTGTGTGTGTGTGTGTTGGTGCACTCACATTGATGTCTTCTCTCCTCGGGCCGGAACGGAAAATACCGACCCGAGGGGAGATGACATCATTTCCTTTGCTGCTGTTTAGCATACAGCAGCAAAGGAAGATTCTCATTGGCCGGCGGCGATCGCGAGGGGGGGCCACGAACGGATGGTCTCCCCCTCATCACCGATCGCCGCTGGACAAAAGACGACCGCCTCGGGCACCGGGGGGGGGTCCGATCGGACCCCCCACCCGCGGAAGGCAAATCACGTACCCTGTACGTGATTTTGCCTGTCCGTGCCACTTTGCCGACGTACATCGGCGTGAGGCGGTCGTCAAGTGGTTAAGGGGAACCCCCTACGCCGAAAAAACAGCATGAGGGTCCCCCCCAAAATCCATACCAGACCCTTATCCGAGCACGCAGCCTGGCCGGTTAGGACAGAGGGTGGAGACTAGCGAGCGCCCCCCCCCCCCCTCCTGAACCGTACCAGGCCGCATGCCCTCAACATGGGGGGTGGGTGCTTTGGGGGCACCTTATCCCCATGTTGATGAGGACAAGGGCCTCTTCCCGACAGCCTTGGCCATTGGTTGTCAGGGTCTGCAGGGGGGGTTATTGGAATCTGGAAGCCCCCTTTAATAAGGGGGCCCCAGATCCCAGCCCCCCACCCTATGTGAATGAGTATGGGGTACATCGTACCCCTACCCATTTTCCTGGGGAAAAGAAGTGTCAATAAAAAACACACTACACAGGTTTTTAAAGTAATTTATTAGGCAGCTCCTCTTCCGACTTCGTGGGTTTCTTCTGACTTCTCCGCTCTCTCCAGCCTCTTCTCCCGGTGTCCGGTTCTTCTCCCGCTCTCCGGTTCTTCTGCCGGGCTCCTCCGCTATCTTCTGCTCTTTTGCTGCTCTTTTGCCGCTCTTTTGCTAGCGGTGGCCCGGTCATCTTTGTCGTCTTTTCCCTCTTCTTTTCTTCCGATGTTGACACGACGCTCTCTCCCGCTGTAATGCCGTGTACATGGTGCGCAAAGCCTTATATAGGCATGGGGCGTGGTCACCGGGTGATATCACCCGGTGACCATAGGCGTGCACACAGGGTGTGCCAGGTGTGCCTGGGCACACCCTAATCACCCTGTGTGGTGCATATTCCCCCTGTTTAGACCCCTAATATTTCATCCAATTAAATAAAAGGATCTCCTTTTTTCTGCAAATTTTTATTTTTAAAAAATAATAAAAATAAAAACTACTGACACCGCCCACTGCCCTACTGACACTGTTAGTATACATGCACACACATATGTGTTTGAGCGTTGGGGTGCACACCCTAATGCAACAGGCTGTGCACACCTATGCCGGTCACCCCGCCCCTTATGACGTCACAGTCCCATCATGCCCCGGGACTGTGACGTCATAAGGGGCGGGGTCACCGAGTGATATCACCCGGTGACCACGCCCCATGCCTATATAAGGCGTTGCGCACCGTGTACATGGCATTACAGCGGTAGAGAGCATTGTGTCAATATCGTAAGAAGAGAAGAGGGAAGAAGACGACAAAGAAGACCGAGCCACCGCTAGCAAAAGAGCGGCAAAAGAGCAGAAGATATCGGAGGAGCCCAGCAGAAGAACTGGAGAGCGGGAGAAGAACCAGACACCGGGAAAACAGGCCGGAGAGAGCGGAGAAGTCAGAAGAGACCCCCGAAGTCGGAAGAAGACCCCTGGAGCTGCCGGGATCTGGAGGCCCCCTTATTAAAGGGGGCTCCGGCATTCCAATAACCTGCCGGGATCTGGAGGCCCCCTTATTAAAGGGGGCTCCCGCATTCCAATAAGCCATTACACATTCTCCACAATAACCCATATGCCCGTCACATTGTATTCTTCGGTCGCTATATCGACGATATCGTCATAATTTGGGATGACGACGTCGATGTGATTATAGACTTTGTAAAATATTGCAATGATAACCAATATGGCTTATCTTTTACCTTTGTTGCCAGCCCTGATACGTTGCCCTTTCTCGATCTGGAGTTAGGGGCCGACGTAGCCACTTCTACCATCATCTCCAAAAACCGACTGCGGGCAATTCATTTTTGCACTATAAAAGTTGCCACCTTCCGCAATGGATCAATAACATCCCAAAGGGGCAGTTCTGCTGACTAAGACAGAACTGCACCAGAGAAAGTGACTATGTCCACCAGAGTACTTTGCTCAAAAACAAATTTATAGACAAAGGCTATCCTGTAGATCTCACTGATCGAGCCTTCAAGCACTATCTTAAAGGCAAACCTCCGAAACTATCTTGAGACCCTGACCAACATACAGTACGTTTTACCACCACCTTCCACTGCCAATTCAAGAAAATGGAAAGAATTCTAGCGGACCATTGGGACATACTACTACAAGACCAACTACTAAAACCCTACATTTCTGAAAAACCCAAGGTCACATATCGCAGAGCTCCCAACATTAAAACAAAAATAGCCCCTAGTAGAATCCGATCAAAACACTGCCTCCCCAGCCAGCCCGTACTCATCCCACTGGTTGGGATGTTCCAGTGTAAAAAACCGCTGTGTAAAACCTGCAGATTTGTTCACCATGGCCAGAAGTCCTTCACTACCAAGGGTGTTTCTCATGCGCTAAAGGATTTTTACAACTGCACTTCAGATTTTGTGATCTACGGACTATCCTGTCCTTGTGGCCTACTTTATGTAGGCCGTACAATACGAGCACTCAGGACCAGGTTCGGTGAACACTGAAGAGCTATTGAGGGTGGAATTGATTCCCTAAAGGTGGCACATAGTGTGCCCAAACACTTTGCCCAAGTCCATAAAAAATCCACCGTAGGGTTACAGGTGTGGGTCATAGAACAAATCCCTAGATCTCTACCAGCTGCAGAACGTTTAAAAAAACTATGCGCCCGCGAAACGTTCTGGATTTACCAGTTAGACGTTCTCTCACCTGGGGGTATGAACGAAGGAATAGAAATCTCTACCATACTGTAATACTGTAATTCTGGTACCTTCGTCTTTCCGCCCATAACGTAGAGAGTTCACAACAATATAGGCTTATAATTATAATAACTATATTATTTTTCATTATCCCTTAGACCTGTGGTCCCATTCAGTATTGCAGACACTGGTTTCCCCTTTTTATAGTCCTATTGACATTCTTATATAACTTCGTACTATGTCAGATATTTTATATATATATTTCTATATGTGCATTTATTCTATATGTGCGTATATGCATTTACACGTGTATATATCGTGTATATATTTCTTAATATTTTTATACATTTTATATACATATTTTACAACTCCTTCCAATTTCCTTTAATTTTTTCAAATTTTTTCCAATTTTACTACTATGCAGGGCATAGTCAGTAGTAATGTCATATTTTTATATTTTTATTTTTGACTCTTATAATTCCTTGCTTTATTTCCCGGTGCTATCCACGCATATGTTCTGCGTGGATATATATCTGTCTTGAACATCTAGTGTTTTACTATTTATATATATGCTCTATGACCAATATCAATGTGTTGTATTAACAAGATGCATTTTACATGTCCGATTATTGTTTTGTGCTTTTAGAGATTAGTCAGTTGTCTCTCTCCCCTCTCCCTCTCTCCTCCCCTTCTTCCCATCTTTCCCCCCCCCTTCACATTCTGTTTTTTGCTCAAAGTCATCCTCACCACTTCAGCCTCTTCCCCCTCCTCTCCCCCCTCCCCCTCCGTTCCTGTTCCTTCTTTCCCTTTTCCTCCCCCCCTTTCTTTCCTCCCCTATTCCTCGGTCACATATCTCCCTTCTCCTTATTTTTTGTCTCCGGTTTTATTCCATCTTTTATTAATTTTTTTTATTTTTCATTTTTTCTTTCTTTTTTTCTATTCACTGCATTAATCACTTCAAACAGCATTGGGCTCTGTATATTCCTTTTGCTCTCCCGCCCCATCCCCTCCCCTTTCTCCGCCCCGCTCCCTCTCCCCATCCTTACTTAACTCTCCAGCATGTCTAGTAGATTAGTCTGTTGAGAAAGGGTCGTGGCTTGCTTACCACCCAAGCGCGCTTGCCCAGGAAACGCGTCCACTACTGATGACGTCATCCCCCTGCAGCCAGCTGTCTCGTGTGTCTCAAGCCTCGTTCTGAGGCCGCTCCTCCGTTGTCTGAAGCCGGCTCACTACAACCAGGAAGAGCTGTCACTATATCCATCACAGAGACTGTACACAGGCACAGGACTGGGAGCGCCATCCATGACTCCTACTATCATGCTTGTTTTTATCACCACAATGTGAGTTTATCTCTATATATCTTATTAAAGCATTTTAAATCTATAAAAATGTCTGCACCCAGAGGCGCCTCTTTACTTGTTGTATTTCAGCCTCAGGACCATGGTTTCGTTCCTACTATGATGGCAGCCCTGCTTGCTCTCTCTGGGCGTTTTTTCCCCTCATCCTGATCACAACAATATATGGACTATTGGCCTATTGAATGGATTGTCATTGTTCATATTTTATATTTCGTTTTTTGACTGTCCTTTGATTGCTTTTATTGTATAGATTTGATTATGTGGGAGCTCTAGGTGATTGCGCCTAGACTTGTTATTTTATGCTAGCATTCCAATAAGCCCACTGCCTGCAGACACTGACAACCAATGGCCAGGGTTGTCGGGAGGAGGCCCTTGTCCTCATCAACATGGGGACAAGGTGCTTTGGGGTGGGGGGGCCGCAGGGCGCCCCACTTCCCCAAAGCACCCACCCATGTTGAGGGCATGCGGCCTGGTACAGTTCAGGAGGGGGGGTGCTCGCTCATCCCCACCCCCTTTCCTGACTGGCCGGGCTGTGTGCTTGGATAAGGGTCTGGTATGGATTTTGGGGGGACCCCCACGCCGTTTTTTCGGCATAGGGGGTTTCCCCTTAAAATCCATACCAGACCTAAGGGCCTGGTATGCTCTTGGAGGGGAACCCATGCCGGTTTTTTATTTAAAATTTGGCATGGAGTTCCCCCTCATGATTCATACCAAACACATATCAGTATTGCTTGTCGCTCATCGGGAAAGGAAAAAACACATTTTTCCTTTCCCGATGAGCGAGCCAGCTCGGCGCTGGCATATCGCGGTCACTATTCCTGGGTAAATTCTTTTCTTTTTCCTGTAAAGTTGCCTCATTATGAAATCAATGGGTACAATGGATATCCGGGTTTTGGCGAATCTTGTTAAGTAAGGTTTCTAACGTAAGGGCGAACAATAGTGGCGACAAGGGACATCCTTGGCGCGTGCCATTTGTAATTTTGAAAGGTTTTGAAAATACTCCGTTTACTTTAACTGATGCTTGTGGTGTAGTATAAACTCCAGATATCCATTGGGTCATACGGTCTCCCACTCCTATTTAAATAAGCAAAAAGGAAGGGGGAGGGGAGAGAAATTGCGCTCGGTGTTCAATTTAAAAATTGAAAGTAAAAAAACGTGAAGTGAGTCCTGCAGCTAAAACACAATAACCCCAATACAAGGGCACACAAACTAAACAATATATAAAACAGTGTAGCGCTGGACTAATAGAAACACGCATATATTGGTATATGCGAATATACCAGGACCCATATATGTGTGAATAAGTGGGTAATATAAAAGAAAAAAACCATATGACACTTAGTCTAAAGCAATCCAGTGCCCATATGTGTAATTTGTATAAACAAAAAACAATGTAGCGCTGGATAGAAAAACATTTTCCTAAAGATATGTGATACCCAATCCCTAATATCACCGGATGCCTAATGAGTAAGGCATCTATAGTGAAAAAGGGGTATGTGCACAATAAATAAACAACGTGACATTAAGCAAATGATACAGTCCGTATAACCAATATAAACATACGTGATATGTTCATCAAAAACTTAAAGTAAAATTCATATAAGTGATAATATCCATTATTGTAAGTCCATACCCACTGGGTATATGTAAGAAAAACACAAAATATGTGAAAAAATTATAAAATTAATATTAAGTTCGTAAGTGTCCCATATAAAGAATATGTGATAATTCAAAAGAAATCCAGAAAATCCACAGGGTTCAGGATTGCTTGGTTCACCTCGAGTGCAGCCCGCCACCAGATGTAAGAATTAAAGGCTTACCAGAAAGCCTGCGACCACCCTTACTCAGGGGGGTCAGTACAGGCTTAGTAGTGGAAGGTAACCGGGGATGGTAAACCTCTGGACTCTCCACCCACTCAGCTCACCCGACCAGTAGTCCACAGCAACAGGGGCTCCAGTGTGGAAAAAGGATCCTGAGATTCCTTCAACGCTCCTTCCCAGGAGACCAGGTGCAGATAAGTCACTGTTTTATATATTGTTTAGTTTGTGTGCCCTTGTATTGGGGTTATTGTGTTTTAGCTGCAGGACTCACTTCACGTTTTTTTACTTTCAGTTTTTAAATTGAACACCGAGCGCAATTTCTCTCCCCTCCCCCTTCCTTTTTGCTTATTTAAATACGTGGTTATTGCAGCTGGTGTTTTTCCTGCAAATGGATATCTTTGAATATAGGTCACAGTTGGTCATAGACACTACGGGTGTTTTTGACGGTAGAGAGGACCCCAGTGATGACTTAGCAGGATGTTTTCTCAGATTAAAAAATCTCACTGTTTCTGAGGTACACCTAAGATGGGACATTGCATATTTGGAAGAGTATGTAAAAGTCAATATGGTCCCGAGAAGTCTAATGCCGCGTACACACGGTCGGACTTTTCGTCTACAAAAGTCAGACAGCCTGTCCGACAGACTTCCGGCAGACTTTCGGCGGACTTGCGGCGGACTTGCGGCATACTTTCTAACGAACGGACTTGCCTACACACGACCACACAAAAGTCCGACGGATTCGTACGTGATGACGTACACCGGACTAAAATAAGGAAGTTCATAGCCAGTAGCCAATAGGTGCCCTAGCGTGGCTTTTTGTCCGTCGGACTAGCACACAGACGAGCGGATTTCGGGGTCCGTTGTAGTTACGACGTAAAGATTTGAAGCATGTTTCAAATCTAAAGTACGTCGGATTTGAGGCTAAAAAAGTACGTTGAAAGTCCGGAGAAGCCCACACACGATCGGATTACCAGCCAGCTTTAGTCCGTCAGCGTCCGTTGGACTTTTGTAGACGAAAAGTCCGACCGTGTGTACGCGGCATAAGGTGGGAAGTGAATCCCAAAAAGGAGGATAATGAACTTGCAGAATGGTTTAAATACTTTAATGAAGCAGGCGTGGGGTTTCTGCAATTTTTAATAGCCAAAAAGAAGCGTAGGCTTACTATGTTAAACATAGAGATCAACATCATTAAGGCTAAGCTTACACCATTCAAAGAGAATCAGGAATATACCCGCAAATCAGAATCCTTGAAGACTCTCCTGATTAAGGAGGAGTCAGAACAAAGAAAAGGAGGAAATACAATAGGGATGCCAAGGACTACAGGGATAAACTAGTGTTCAAGTGGCAAGTTCCTGCCTCCACTGACCCCCCCACCACCATTACTTCTAGTAACATTCCAAGTGCTCAAGTTGGGCCTGTGTCCCAAGGCATTCATGGGAACACTGGGTTGGAGATACCCCAGGGTTACTCTCCTTCCCCCCACTCATGGGGGGGTGCTAAACCTCGGGGACATCCTCATCATATGAGGGGTAGAGGGGGTAGGAGGAATTCCTCCTCCCGATCACGTCGTTGGTCCCCCTTACCTTGGAGACGACTGAATGACCGGGAAGCCCATCACAACCTTGGTAGCAACCAACGACTTCCCGATTTTCAGGGACAGAGGCCCCGGGGAAACCAATGTAATAATGATGAGGTACGTGATCAATATGGGGTCAACGTTGGGAACAGATTTTCTCCTTTATATGATGGCATGAATGATAATGCACTAAATTTCAATAGGGATCATAACCCCTTAGATTCCTCCCACAACCGGCACACTGGAGATAACCGTTTTAATCGGGATTTTCAGTTGGCCGGGAGGGGAAGGAACAAAAGAAACGGAGATGCAAGAGAGGGTGCAGAGGGGGGAGGAAGCTTCACCCCAAAACGGAGGAGGATATAAGTGGCATCATAAACTTAAGCACCAAGGAAATCTCTAAGGAAGAACTTTCCACCCTTAGTAAGGGTTTGAAGTTCGTACCACCACGGAATCTTAACAAATTCCAAACGTTCATTGATGTGCAAAAATACACACGGAAATTAAATATAAAAAGGTATGTTCTAAGCAACCCTGCTAGGCAGCTAAGTAGAGAAGCTTCTGTGGTCACACACTCAGGATTAAAGAATGCATCACTTTTTAATCCTGCCAGCACTGGGGCACCGAATGTTACCGTTTTTCGGGATTTGGTGCTGAATGACCTGGCTAATTTAAATATTAGACCAGTACAGACGCAACATAACATTAAAGTTGGTTTGGAGGCCTTGACGAATAGAAAGGATATTGTGATATGCCCCGCCGACAAAGGTGGAGCGATAGTTATCATGGATCACGACTCCTATAACAACGAAATATTGAGAATCCTTTCGGACACGAATACGTATTCTTCTTTACCTTCCGACCCGACCTCTGGTTTTAAGCGGGAACTCAGGGTTCTGATTGAGAAAGGTTATGACTTAGGGATCCTTGACAAAAAAGAGAGGGAGTATTTGGTCCCCTTAGCCCCTCGGCTACCGGTAATGTACATATTACCGAAAATTCATAAGACCTTGACCAATCCACCAGGGAGGCCCATCATCAGTGGTATTGATTCGGTAACCTCGCGTGTTGGGAAGTACATCGATTTCTTCCTACAACCACTGGTGGTGGGCACTCCCTCCTATCTTAGGGACACTAAACATGTCCTTAATATATTGAGAGGAGTGGAGTGGAAAGCTACATATATGCTGGTGACAGCTGATGTCGCATCACTCTATACCTCTATATCCCACAGTCTAGGACATGAGGCTGTACGCCATTTCCTCTATCGAGACTCCAGTATCTCCGTCACGCAATGTAATTTCGTGATGGAGCTACTGGACTTCTCGATGGAACACAACCATTTCTGGTATGGTGGCACACATTATCTACAAACGAAGGGAGTGGCCATGGGAGCTAAATTTGCTCCCAGTATGGCCAACCTCTTCATGGCCAAGTGGGAGGAGGATGTG
The DNA here is from genome assembly GCA_037952835.1 of Lithobates septentrionalis. NCBI lineage: Eukaryota > Metazoa > Chordata > Amphibia > Anura > Ranidae > Lithobates > Lithobates septentrionalis. The sequence continues at coordinate 376,901 of JBBDGP010001212.1, forward strand.
GTATTAAAGGACAGTCCTCCCCAGTTGGTCATGTGGAGGAAATTTATTGATGATGTCCTGTTCATTTGGGACGGTGACATCATTTCTGTGACCACCTTTCTGTCTGTACTTAACAACAATGATAGAGGTATATCACTTACCCATGAAGCCAGCTCTACCCAAATCCATTTTTTGGATTTGGCTATCACCATTGTTAATGATGTCATTACCACTTCGACTCATTTTAAAACAACTGACAGGAATAGTTTTATACCACTTGACTCCTGTCATCATCAGTCCTGGCTATCTGCTGTGCCTAAAGGCCAGTTCTTGCGTTTAAGACGAAATTGTTCTGATGCCAATGAGTTCCATAGGGAGGCCTTGGATTTGAAATCGAAATGCGTTGGATTCCCTAATTGTGGAGATAGGAAACAGGGAGCGTGAGGAATTACTGCGTGACAACCCCCCTCAGGTAGAAGACAGAGAGGATTTTGGGTTAGCCTTCCTCACAACCTACTCAAGCCAACATTGGGCCATCAAAAGGATCATTAGAAAACATTGGCCCGTCATTAAAAACGATTGAGTCTTGGGACCCCTTTTGTCTGAAAAACCGCAAATTTTATTTAGGGGGGCCACCAGCTTTAGACATCTGTTGGCACCGAATATCCCTGTCCCACCTAAACGCCCTACTTTTTTCGGGGACTTAAAAGGATTCTCCCCCTGTAGGAGATGTAATGTTTGCAGTATCAACTCACTACGAGATAGAAGAATAACAGAATTCACCTCTAGTGGTACAGGTGCTACATACCCCATCAAATCACTTATCACATGCACAACCAAATGCGTAGTATATTTACTCAGGTGTCCATGTGGGTTGGAGTATGTTGGCCGTACCATTAGGAAATTGAATGTGAGGTTGGCAGAACATATTACCAACATCAAGCAGGGCTTCGATAAACACAGTGTCTCTAGACACTATGATGCAGTACATGATAGGAATCCTAAGGGAACTGTGTTTATCGGTATTGAGAAGTACGTTCCCCATTGGCGGGGTAGTAACGGGAAAAGAACCATCTCTAGATCCGAAACAAACTGGATCTACAGATTGGGTTCTCATGCCCCGAAAGGGTTGAACATAGAGTGGGATATTAATTGTTTTATTAACAATAGTTGAAATTAAAATTTTTTTTAGAGATGATCCTCCCCTCTTTTTTACTGATATGCATTTTTATTGACATTTCATTAATATACATCTACCCATCATGTGTTTTTAGATACATTTGAACAATGAAGTGTCCGTTTTTTTATATATACATCATGATGTTTTTAGTATATTGCTATCACGTTTATTTATTTTTCATTGGAGATATGGCTGATGGGGAATTTAATTCCACCCATATTTATTTTGCTTCTATGCACCCTAATCCTATGCACTTTATTATGTGTTTCATATTGGAGAATAATTTGTTTTCCGCCACTAGATGGTAGTGTGTATTACACACCTCCGCGTTGTAGAAGCTGTCTTTTGTTTCTACACATTAAATTTTGGAGTGTGTTCTGTATTTTTTATTTTTTTTTAGCCACTAGATGGCGGTGTGTAATATATAGCTTTGCCTTATATGTATATTTCCATGTTTACACCAAGGAAGGATCCATGTATGGGCGGTTTCATTGGGCTGGAACGATTATCAATGTAGTATTAACATCCGCCCCCGTTCCCCCTCAGCCAATGAATGAGCTATGGCGCTACGGCGCTTGTGTATTTAAAGCGCATGCGCGAGCGTGGCCACGTACCCCTGATGATGTCGTAGGGTCACAACGTTGTTACGCATCGCGCATGCGCGAACTGTTTTTAAACAGCCTAGGAACTTTTTTTATTGTCACTTCGCTGTAAGTGTTTTTTTGGTATATTAAGCTTAATAAATTGAGCCCTCGCTTTTCAATCTGCACTATTGGAGTCCCCTCTTGTTTTTTTTGGAATCCGTGACTTATCTGCACCTGGTCTCCTGGGAAGGAGCGTTGAAGGAATCTCAGGATCCTTTTTGCACACTGGAGCCCCTGTTGCTGTGGACTACTGGTCGGGTGAGCTGAGTGGGTGGAGAGTCCAGAGGTTTACCATCCCCGGTTACCTTCCACTACTAAGCCTGTACTGACCCCCCTGAGTAAGGGTGGTCGCAGGCTTTCTGGTAAGCCTTTAATTCTTACATCTGGTGGCGGGCTGCACTCGAGGTGAACCAAGCAATCCTGAACCCTGTGGATTTTCTGGATTTCTTTTGAATTATCACATATTCTTTATATGGGACACTTACGAACTTAATATTAATTTTATAATTTTTTCACATATTTTGTGTTTTTCTTACATATACCCAGTGGGTATGGACTCACAATAATGGATATTATCACTTATATGAATTTTACTTTAAGTTTTTGATGAACATATCACGTATGTTTATATTGGTTATACGGACTGTATCATTTGCTTAATGTCACGTTGTTTATTTATTGTGCACATACCCCTTTTTCACTATAGATGCCTTACTCATTAGGCATCCGTGATATTAGGGATTGGGTATCACATATCTTTAGGAAAATGTTTTTCTATCCAGCGCTACATTGTTTTTTGTTTATACAAATTACACATATGGGCACTGGATTGCTTTAGATTAAGTGTCATATGGTTTTTTCTTTTATATTACCCACTTATTCACACATATATGGGTCCTGGTATATTCGCATATACCAATATATGCGTGTTTCTATTAGTCCAGCGCTACACTGTTTTATATATTGTCCCCACTCCTATTTGCTTAAGGACCTCAAACATAAATTGCCAATTTACTCTATCGAATGCTTTTTCAGCATCTGTACTCAAAAAAACGCAAGGTGTATTTGTATCGTTGGCTTATTGCACTAAGTTAAGTACCTGAACAGTATTATCCCTCGCCTCACGATATGGGACAAATCTCACTTGATCTAAATCCACTAGCTGGGGGAGCAATGGTTGGAGCCATAGGGCTAGTACTTTGGTAAAGAGCTTTAAGTCCACGTTCAATAATGAGATGGGCCGGTAGCTGCCGCACTCCGCCGGATCCTTCCCTTCCTTTGGAATCACGGAAATATGTGCCAATAATGCTTCCGGGGGTAGCGCGGCACTTCGACCCAGCTCATTATATACCTTTGTCATCTGATTACCCAGTATCGAAAAAAACCTCTTATAATATTGTATGGAAAATCCATCAGGTCCTGGGGCTTTCCCAGGTTTGACTGTTTTTAACGCCTCACTAAGCTCTTCGGTGGAAATGGGCATTTCCAAGTTATGACGATCTGGTGATGATATCCGGGGGAGCCGTGCTGAGGAAAGGTATTCCTCCATTGTGGTAAGAGATGAAGATACTGGGTTCAGATTATATAGAGAGGAGTAGTATTCTCCAAACCTCTGCACTATTCCCTTTGGCAGTGATATTAACTGTCCGTTTCCCCCTTTTATTTGAGGTATGTTTGTTGTCGTACCTCTTTCTTTAAGTTTCCCAGCCAATAATTTGCTACATTTATCTCCCAGTTCATATGTTGTTTTCCTGCCTAGCTGTATTTTTGCCTTAGCTTTATATCGAAGGATGTCCGTGATCTGCCGCCTCAGATGCATCAATTCTCTCCCAACAGCCGGTGCCTGTGTCCTCCTATGCTGAGATTCCAAGACCTGTATTTCCTCTAGTAGCTTTTTTATCTGTTTTTCTCGTTCCTTCTTATGCATGCATCCATGTTTAATCAAAATCCTCCGGATCACGGCTTTATGAGCCTCCCATACCACGCCCGGGTCACTCCCCGGAGTGTCATTTATTTGAAAGTATATGATAATTTCTTTAGCTACATCCTCCCGAATCTCGGGATCTTGCAACAGGCTCTCATTTAAGCGCCATCGCCACTCTGGGGAGGGAGATGTGCCCGGCAGGGAGAGGCACAACGTGACCGGGGCGTGGTCCGACCACGTTATACTTCCTATGGAAATCCCCAAAACTGAATCAAGTAAATAATGTGGAACCAGGAATAGGTCTATACGGGAGTATACTTGATGGGGATTCGAAAAGAAAGTGTAATCTCTCTCTCCAGCATGTACAGTCCGCCATGCCTCTACCAACTGTAATTCGTGCAGTTTCCGTATTACACCCTTCATGGTTCCTTGAGACTGAGGAGGTGTCTACTCTAGGGTCCAACGGGATGTTGAGATCCCCCCCCAGGATCAACTTTCCCTCCACGAACTCTGCTAATTCTGACAAAACTTTCCCCAGGAAGGAGTCTTGATGTATGTTCGGTACATATACAGTGGCTAACGTCACTTTGGTACCTCCAATATGGCCCTTCAAAAAAAGATACCGACCATTTTTGTCTAAATATTTACCTGTAAGGGACCATGGCACCCGATTAGAGATCAATATTGATACACATTTAGATTTTGCTTTTTGATTGGCTGCGTGATAAGTGCAAGGGAAGAATCTATTTTGTAAGAAAGGGAGTCCTCCTGTTTTAAAGTGTGTTTCTTGCACAAATGCTATATCCGTGCTGGAGCTTTTTAAATCATTAAGGAGCATCCTTCTTTTTTCTGGGACATTAAGTCCTTTAGCATTTAAGGAGGTCACTTTCACCCCTTCCATCTCTCACCGTGAAGTTAAGGGGAAACGGGAAGAGGAGAAAGAAGAAAAAAAAAAAAAGGAAAGAAACCCCAAACACAACCCCTCCACCCCCCCTTTCCTATAGAGAATCCCTCCCCCCACCCCTATAACCAATCCCCCCTCTAAATTCCTAAGGAAATAGGCCCACCTCTAACCTATATTTCCTGTGGGCCCTGGCCTATATAGGGGATTGGTCTGAGTCGGGTGTAAAGCTCAGCTTCCATCCCCATCCCCCCCGACCGTCCGTATCCCAAAATATCATATCACATCATATTTTACTTCTTCATTTGCTTTATCTAATTTTTTCTCATTTTCCCCTTCCTTCCCTCCCCCCTCGTCTCCATGTACGATGGACCCCTCCTCCACCTTTCTCCTCATTGTTACCTCCATCCCAGTTATTCAAAATTCCAATATTTCCAGTATCATAGCCTATTTATATCAATCCCCCTCAGGCTGCCCTTCCCCCCCCCATCCCAAATGGGAGGGGGGGGAGGTGCCACACCTCCGTTAAAAAAAAAAAAAAAGGGAAAACAGAAATTTTATATTAGGGGGAGGGAAAAAGTCCCCACCTCCCAATGAATTAATTCATCTTTTAGTGACATTCCTGTGACATAATTCCGATCAATATGTTAGTGCAATATATATGAGAGGAAGAAAAAATAAATAAATAAATAAATAACCTCCTCATTTTCTAATAGCTTAGATCAGCATTCGTGATATTATTCGTGACATTATTTCGTGACAATATTCAATATCTTAGAGAGAAAAAAAAAAAAAAAACATCATGAGAAACTTTCCTATTCAATTAGTTCCAATTCAATATATCTGTGACCCCCACCAACATACATAATCCAAAACACTTCTAACGTAAATAATTTAGCATAGAACAACAAATAAGTGTCATTATTCCAACTTCAATTCCATGTGGTAATATCCTTAATTAATTCCCCACAAACCCACCAGACGAACAACCAAAAAGAAAAAATATATATATATTTAAAGAAAAGGGGGAAACCCCTTAAAAAAACTCAGAAATAAGAGGTGGCCCAGGTCCGTTTACTACGTTTCATCGGCCATGTCCTGGTAACTCACTCAGAAAATGAGAGATAAAACCAGAAGAAAAAAAGAAAAATGAAACATACCGCGAGGGGGGGAAGGGGGAAGGGAGGCAAGGGGAGAGGAACTTTGGGTAGGAGGCAGCGTGACCCCCCCACCTTTCACTTCTCATGTCTTCCCTGTTAAGGGGCAACCCCGTCCTTCCCCTGCGTTAACTCATCATCCCCCCTCAAAGGAGGCCTCATCGTTCTTATTGACCCTGGGGTGGGTTGTAGCCAGTTTGGGATCACCATATTATCCACCCCCAGAAAAATAAACAAGTCTGGGAGGTCAGTGGGGTGTTTCAGCTTAAATGATGATAAATTCCTTTTTACAGTTAGTGAGATAGGGTAACCCCATCGATATGAACCCCCTATACTCTTAATTCTGTCCAATAGGGGGCGTAACATTGCTCTTCGCTGTAAAGTAGCTCGTGATAAGTCTGGTAAAATTTTCACTGAAAACCCCTCATGTATAATTTCTCCCGCTTCCCATGCCTTACGGCTAATCAGTTCTTTATGAACATAACAGTGGAAACAGCATATAACATCTCGGGGGCTGCTTAAGTCTGTCGAGCAGGGTCCTAAGGATCTATGTCTCCTCTCAATTTCTAGGATCTGAGGTGGTGTGAAGTTGACCAACTGATGGCATATTGCCATAATCGTGGGCTGCAAGTCCACCTTCCCTATTGCCTCCAGTACTCTCCTGAACCTCAAGTTCTTACGCCTACTGCGATCTTCCATTTCTTCCACACGGAGCTGCAGCGGGGGGGCATAACAAGATTGTACAATCTGTACCTGCTCCAGTTGTTTGACCCGATTCTCCAGGGAAGCTAGTGTGGTGCTTTCCATTTCAAGCTTATTAGCTATCCGTTGTACCTCTCTTTGAACCACCTTTATCTCTCTGCTCTGTGCTTCCTCCAGGTGTGCAATCATCTTCTCTATGTCTGCCCGTGTTGGCAGGGCTTGCAGGAGCGCTCTGAGATCCCTATCATCATACCTTGGAGCTGTATCCTCCAACAAGTGTATATCCATGTTGCCCGGCACTCCCTCCTCTGTTTCCAGCCTCTCTGGAGGTGCCGGTCGGGTATGCTCTGCTAGGTCGAGGCTCTCATATTCTCCGCATGCTGTTTCGGGCTTGTGTTTTTTAAAATCCGCGCCTCCCTGTTTCTCCGCCGTTCGGCTTCGGGATACCGCCGCTTGTGTTCCCGGAAAGTATTGCTGGATCTCGGGCTGCACAGGTGTCCACTGGAGCTTGTTGTCTCTCCTCCTTATTACGGGTTAGGTGTCAGGGCTCGATAGCTCCACTTACTTAGTTTACCCGCTACATTAATAGCTGTATAAAGCAGTCAAACAGCCGGACGGTCTGGGGGATGGACAGAGCCTCTGTGAGCATGTGTCTCTACTCCATCTTCCTCAGGCCACTCCCCCCTACATTGATCTTTTCTTGTAGCGTGACTTGAGGCGACTAGGGGTGACTTGGGGCGACTCCAAAGTTGCCCCTGTGTGAATGGAGTCTAAAGCTTTATCTAATTATAGTAATAACAAATCATTAGTTATTACTACATATACAAACACATTATAGAATCGAAAAAGTATAACTAAAGAAAGTTACCTTTTGTGATAATGTAAACATTTACTTTTTAGTTTCTATGATGTGTATATTTAATTAATATTCAAAGTAATTTATTTGGCATGCTATTTACAAAACGTAGTTTATTTATTATATATGCACTGTGATATTGGAGCCGGGGCACCTTAGTAAAAGCAAACAGTCCCTTTTACGGTCAAAAACAGGCCAACAGAAAAAACAGCTGGTCCTCCAAGCAAAAAATGTACAATTGTTGGTACAAAACATAAACGCTCGGCTCACTGCCAGTCACACTTCTACTTTAACAGGGTGTTTGAAATCTCCCGGATGCCTAAGGGGTCCCAAAGAGAAGGTCATCAAAGTTCAGCAACCTTGTCTCGGCCACGTACTAGCCCACATTGCTCATTTAGTTGTGTTTCTTCTCTACTTCACCTCACAGACAGGCACTGAGTGTTTCCTCCTCCTTTTCTGGACTCTGATGCAAACGGGTGAACCCTTTCAGGGTAAAAGTCCCTGTAATGAGGGATAGAAGTTCTTTCTCACCCAAATATCTCTCTGAAACTCCAAATTTCGGATCCCAAATGAGGACTTATCGATCCAGAGGGGACCATAAGTCAGTCCTCTTCTCTCCCTCGGGTTCAGACCCACTGATCACAGTTTGGGGTAAAGGGCCAATCACAGTAGTCCTTTACCACATGATCAGCTGTGTCCAATGACAGCTGATCATGGATGTAAACACAAGCCGGTTATCTGTGTTTCTTTCCTCACACTGACAGCGCTAGGAGAGAAGAAGGAAGCCAAAAACTGGCTTGTGTTAAAGGGACATCAACACTAATAATAAGGGCACCGATTATCAGTGTACTGATTATCAATGCAGTCCCAACAGTGCCCATCAGTGCTGCCAATCAGTAGCCATCAGTGCCTCTTCATCAGTGCCACCTATCAGTGTTGCCTACCAGTGCCATCTGCCAGTGCCACCTATCAGAGCCCATCAGTGCCACCTATGAGTGCCCATCAGTGCCACCTATCAGTGCACATCAGTGCCATCTATCAGTTCCCATCAGGTTCTCCTCATCAGTCCCCATCAGTGCAGCCTAATAATGCCCATCAGTGAAGGAGAAAAATTATGTTTGCCAAATTCTATAACAAACTATGAGAAAAATATTTTTGAGTGAATACCACCAAAAGACTCTATTTGTGTGAAAAAATGATAAGAATGTCATATGGGCAAAGTGTAGCATGACCGCGCTGAATTGTCATTCAAATTGTCATTCAAAGTGTGACAGCGCTGAAAGCTGAAAATTGGCCTGGGCAGAAAGGGGGTAAAAGTGCCCAGTAAGCAAGTGGTTAAAAGGGACCACAACCCAAATAGTGGGGAAATATAGCTGCCACCCAGGACCCATCCCTGCCGTCCTGTACAACACTTAACACTCAATTTAATCTCCTATATTTTTTCTCCTCACAAACTTTTAATAATGTTTAAGTATTGAACCTGATAATGTTATTTTTTTATGTTTTCTAGTATATTGTCCATACACTGTATCTGATATTGTATTTTTACATAATCTTTATCCATATTCTGATGAAAGGCACACAGTAATTGTCCTGAAATGCGTTGGTTATCAATAAATAGATAAAAAGATATATTGTATGCATAAAAGGTTGACAATATTGTTCCAAGACATATAAAGCCAATAGCTCCGCGCTTAGGTAATCAAGGAACTGCAGCCCCCCAGCACAGAATCGCACCAATGTGAAATTCCAAAAGAGATTAGAGTCAAAAAAACAGGGGTAATTGGCGCTGTTCCGCTAAGATCAAAAAGACTGGTGTATTATATCAAGTGAACTATGAAACAAACCAAGCACAAATAGCAATGTATAAAATAAAGAGAAATTAAGTGAAAATAGCTGAAGTGTGTGCAACACCTGCCATGAAAAAGTGCAGCGTGTATTCGTTCCTAGGTGAACCAAAATAGATTAAGGTCTAGGTGAAAATGAATTCTCAAACCAACTATCAGGAAATCCTTAAAATCATATACTAATCATAATAAACATCAGTAGTGCAAAAACTAGCAAACACCAATAGTGTATAAATAAATGACTTTGAAATCTATAATCACAAATGCACATAAAAAAATTAAAAAATTAAAAATTAAAAATTAAAAATTCATCACAAATCTTGAGTCCACAAAAAGTCCCACAAAATATAAGTAAATTGTAAAAAAGGCCTGTAGTGCAAAATTCTTCATAAAGTGCAAATAGTGAGTCTTTTTAAATTTCTAGCAATGATCTTAGTGCCGTGAAATCCTCCTGTCATCCAAAACGCCCCCCAATGTGCCCTCACTCACCGAAGGAGGACACCCCTGCAGGGGTATCAGGCCTGTCAGCTGTATTCCGCAGCTATGGTCCTTGGTAAAGGCTCCTGTTCGGATCTCCACTCTCGGTGTCCGGGCTGGCTCCAATCAATCCCCGCAGGCACATCTGGCTGATGGTGTCCTGTTCCGCAGATTGATGTGCAGCTCCTCTGATGAGTCTTCTATGGTTGGGGTCCTCTCGGATGGACCTCATGGACCTCATCGACCATCCGAGAGGACCCCAACCATAGAAGACTCATCAGAGGAGCTGCACATCAATCTGCGGAACAGGACACCATCAGCCAGATGTGCCTGCGGGGATTGATTGGAGCCAGCCCGGACACCGAGAGTGGAGATCCGAACAGGAGCCTTTACCAAGGACCATAGCTGCGGAATACAGCTGACAGGCCTGATACCCCTGCAGGGGTGTCCTCCTTCGGTGAGTGAGGGCACATTGGGGGGCGTTTTGGATGACAGGAGGATTTCACGGCACTAAGATCATTGCTAGAAATTTAAAAAGACTCACTATTTGCACTTTATGAAGAATTTTGCACTACAGGCCTTTTTTACAATTTACTTATATTTTGTGGGACTTTTTGTGGACTCAAGATTTGTGATGAATTTTTAATTTTTAATTTTTAATTTTTTAATTTTTTTATGTGCATTTGTGATTATAGATTTCAAAGTCATTTATTTATACACTATTGGTGTTTGCTAGTTTTTGCACTACTGATGTTTATTATGATTAGTATATGATTTTAAGGATTTCCTGATAGTTGGTTTGAGAATTCATTTTCACCTAGACCTTAATCTATTTTGGTTCACCTAGGAACGAATACACGCTGCACTTTTTCATGGCAGGTGTTGCACACACTTCAGCTATTTTCACTTAATTTCTCTTTATTTTATACATTGCTATTTGTGCTTGGTTTGTTTCATAGTTCACTTGATATAATACACCAGTCTTTTTGATCTTAGCGGAACAGCGCCAATTACCCCTGTTTTTTTGACTCTAAATTGTTCCAAGACAAGTCAACACACATTTATATTCTGAATGATCTTTATTAAGATAGATATTTGTTAAAACAATTTAACACAGATTGATGCAAAAAAACATTGCTGACTTTAGCGCAGCTGCTGTGATTTCTGACTGCCATTAGTAGGTCATTACATAATTCTATTTAGGTTTATTTGGCTCCAATCATCTACTCCCCTTTGCGTCCTACAATGAATAGCATAGCTTTATAATCAATGATATCGCTGACGTTGCGTCTCCTCTGCACTGCACAGTAATCAATGACTAAACCGACCTTACCAAAGGCGTTTTTCACAAACTCCTCATTACATGTAAAACAATGGAACCGTTCTGCTCCAGCAAACCAGTAAGTTGCATCTACTAGTGAAATAAGTAACAGTTGGCCTCCGGGTTTTAGCAGCTTTATTGTTTTGCCCAGATTTTTCATGTATTCATCTTCATTTTTACTGATAATTTCCAGTATCCACGCACTGATAATACAATCAGCAAGTGGTAGTAGCACCGGGGAAGTTATGTTTTCCTGTTCAAAATCACATTTCAACATCTGCATGATGGATGACCTTAGGCGCATTTCTTTCTCCTGAAGTTGATCTCTGAAAGAAAAAAAAAACATAATATGGACATTACAGGAAATATTTCAATATACAGTGATGTGGCGTAATAAGCAATTCTGCCAAAATTCAGTTAGACTGTAATTTGACAAGTTAAAATAAAATTGTCATACTAGTGTAGCACTACCCCTGTAGGAGTTGCTAATTGCAGGGTTCCTCACTACTACACAGCCAGTCACACAGCATTTCCTTCTCGCATCCAGACACAGTGATCAGACCTTTGGCTTGTTTTTTGTTGTTTTGTTAGGGGATGAAAACTTGGATGGGGTAATGGCAGGGCCGTCTTAATAGCATCATGGGCCCCTGGGCAAAGTAATGCACTGGGACCCCTACTAGCTTGCCTCAATTTACGCACCTACTTTCAAGAAATAAAGTATAAATCGTTTATAAATTAAACATATATTCATTAGTACTTTAAATAAAATCAATTTAAAAAAATCAAAGACTAATCAACACAAAGGGCACAGTACACGGGGGAATGCAGAAGGGCACAGTACAGGAGGGGTCAGGAGGGCACAATATTAGGATCAGGAGGGCACAGTATACAGTAGGTTCTGGTACTCTTCCCAGGACACGGCCATCTTGGGACAGTTTAGTAAAAAGCACGACTGTCCCAGCAAATCCGGGACAGTTGGCAAGTATGATGCCCAGAAGTGCCCTTGTATTAAGATGGCCCTGGGTAAGGGATTATGGGATACCCAACTTGAAAATGTCCAACAATTAAAAACAGGGACAACTTCCTCCCTATTGACAGATTTCTCTTCTTCCTTCCACCTGCACAAACTTGGTTCCCTTGTACAGCTACTGCTGGTTCACTCCTGGGGGAACTAACAGTCTTTAGTTAGTTCAGCAACAGCCCGTTACAGGCTAGAAATAGGGATGAGCTTGATGTTTGGGTCGAACATACAGTAAGTTCGACTTGAACATTGGGTGTTCGCCCGTTCGCCGAACAGCAAACATTATAGGGCGTTCATGGAAAATTCGAGCCCCGCAGAATGCCCCATAATGCACTGCGAGATCGCAGTGCATTGCTGTATGATGATTGGCCAAAGCATGCACCTGACCTGCATGCTTTGGCCAATCACAGCACGCTCTGCTGAGAAAGCCATAATTGGCCAAAGGCAGGGTGCCTTTGGTCAATCATGGCTCAGGGGGACTAAGTCCACACCCCTCACTATATAAGGCTGCCTACATGGCGGCCCTGTGTAGTGTTGTTGGTATGGACAGGGCGATAGCTTGATTTAAATTAAGCAGGCATGTTATTCAGTTAGTGGCAGTGTATTTAATATCTATCTATATATCTATATATATATATATATATATATATATATATATATATATATATATATATATATATATACATATATATATATATATATATATATATATATATATATATATATATATATATACACATACATACATACATATATATATATACATACACACACACTGCATCCAGTGTAGCCTATATCTACATTGCATTCTATGGTGTACTGTTTCTAATACACTTCAGGCGGTGTATTAATATATACAGTATCTCACAAAAGTGAGTACACCCCTCGCATCTTTGTAAATATTTTAGTATACCTTTTCATTTGACAACACTGAAGAAATAATACTTTGCTACAATGTAAAGTAGTGAGTGTACAGCTTGTATAGCAGTGTAAATGTGCTTTCCCCTCAAAATAACTCAACACACAGCCATTAATGTCTAAACCGCTGGCAACAAAAGTGAGTACACCCCTAAGTGAAAATGTCCAAATTGGGCCCAATTAGCGATTTTCCCTCCCAGGTGTCATGTGACTCGTTAGTGTTACAAGGTCTCAGGTGTGAATGGGGAGCAGGTGTGTTAAATTTGGTGTCATCACTCTCACTGTCTCATACTGGTCACTGAAAGTTCAACATGGCACCTCATGGCAAAGAACTCTCTGAGGATCTGAAAAAAAGGATTGTTGCTCTACATAAAGATGGTCTAGCCTATAAGAAGATTGCCAAGACCCTGAAACTGAGCTGCAGCACGGTGGCCAAGACAATACAGTGGTTTAACAGGACAGGTTCCACTCAAAACAGGCCTCGCCATGGTCAACCAAAGAAGTTGAGTGCACATGCTCAGCATCATATCCAGAGGTTGTCTTTCAGAAATAGACGTATGAGTGCAGCCAGCATTGCTACAGAGGTCAAAGGGGTTTGGGGTTCAGCCTGTCAGTGCTCAGACCATACGCCACACACTGCATCAAATTGGTCTGCATGCCTGTTGTCCCAGAAGGAAGCCTCCTCTAAAGATGATGCACAAGAAAGCCCAAAAACAGTTTGCTGAAGACAAGCAGACTAAAGGCATGGATTACTGAAACCATGTCCTGTGGTCTGATGAGACCAAGATAAACTTTTTTTGGTTCAGATGGTGTCAAGCGTGTGTGGCGTCAACCAGGTGAGGAGTACAAAGACAAGTGTGTCTTGCCTACAGTCAAGTTTGGTAGTGGGGGTGTCATGGTCTGGGGCTGCATGAGAGCTGCCGGCACTGGGGAGCTACAGTTCATTCAAGGAACCATGAATGCCAACATGTACTGTGACATACTGAAGCAGAGCATGATCCCCTCCCTTCAGAGACTGAGCCGCAGGGCAGTATTCCATCATGATAACGATCCCAAACACACCTCCAAGATTACCACTGCCTTGCTAATGGAGCTGAGGGTAAAGGTGATGGACTGGCCAAGCACGTCTCCAGACCTAAACCCTATTGAGTATCTGTGGGGCATCCTCAAATGGAAGGTGGAGCAGTGCAAGGTCTATAACATCTACCAGCTTCGTGATGTCATCATGGAGGAGTGAAAGAGGATGCCAGTGGCAACCGGTGAAGCTCTGGTGAACTCCATGTCCAAGAGGGTTAAGGAAATGTTGGAAAATAATAGTGGCCACACAAAATATTGACACTTTGGGCCCAATTTGGACATTTTCACTTAGGGGTGTACTCACTTTTGTTGCCAGTGGTTTAGATATTAAATGGCTGTGTGTTGAGTTCTTTTGAGGGGACAGCAAATGTACACTGTTATACAAACTGTACACTCACTACTTTACATTGTAGCAAAGTGTTATCACATTAAAAGATATATGAAAATATTTACAAAAATGTAAGGGGTGTACTCACTTTTGTGAGATACTGTATATACAGTCAGGTCCATAAATATTGGGACATCAACACAATTCTAATCTTTTTGGCTCTATACACCACCACAATGGATTTGAAATGAAACAAACAAGATGTGCTTTAACTGCAGACTTTCAGCTTTAATTTGAGGGTATTTACATCCAATCAGGTGAACGGTGTAGGAATTACAACAGTTTCTATATGTGCCTCCCACTTTTTAGGGGTTAAAAGTAATGGGACAGATTAACAATCATCCATCAAACTTTCACTTTTTTATAAGCTTGTTTTTTTTTTTTTCCAAAAAGTTTATTAGAATTTCAAGTTATACAAACAAGCACAACAGATTTGTAATCATTACATCAGGTATAGATAGTATTACAATGTACTGGACAAATATCAATAAAGAACACGTTTCAGAAATAGCACATCTATACACTTGAAATACAGTCTATACATAGATCGTTCATGGTAAACGTAGAGTATGGTGAACACCAATGTCTCTGCCGTACGGCTTAGGAGGATATTCCTCGGAAATCTTGCACCAGAGTGCCTGGTAAACCAAAGCGGGCCGTCCCATATCCCCAACACCCCAGACGGAATCATACTGTGTTAGGGAGGGGCGATTGTAGCTGTTAGGATTTAAATCCATAGTAATGGTATACTCGTTGGCTTAACTGGCCTTCACCATAAGCAAGATGGTTTGGTAAATTAAGTCGTAAGTAAGGGGCCGTCAGAAAAAGTATTTTTACATATTACCTTTAGGTAGTCCCTGCTTAGGAAGGTTGGGACAATAGAATAAGGGGAGAATAAGGTTTCTCCTTACTGCATGGAGGGTTAGCATGAGAAATTAGGGATTAGGGATGAGCTTCGAGTTTGAGTCGAACTCATGTTCGACTCGAACATCGGCTGTTCGCCAGTTCGCCGAACAGTGAACAATTTGGGGTGTTCGCGGCAAATTCGAAAGCTGCGGAACACCCTTTAAAAGTCTATGGGAGAAATCAAAAGTGCTAATTTTAAAGGCTTATATGCATGGTATTGTCATAAAAAGTGTTTGGGGACCTGGGTCCTGCCCCTGGGGACATGGATCAATGCAAAAAAAGTTTTAAAAACTGACGTTTTTCGGGAGCAGTGATTTTAATAATGCTTAAAGTGAAACAATAAAAGTGTAATATTACTTTAAATTTTGTACCTGGGGAGTGTATGCCTGTAAAGGGGCGCATGTTTCCCATGTTTAGAACAGTCTGACAGCAAAATGACATTTCAAAGGAAAAAATGTAATTTAAAACTACTCACGGCTATTAATGAATTGCCGGTCCGACAATACACATAAAAGTTCATTGATAAAAACGGCATGGGAATTCCCCACAGGGGAACCCCGAACCAAAATGAAAAAAAAAAAAAAAGATGTGGGGGGCCCCCCTAAATTTCATACCAGGCCCTTCAGGTCTGGTATGGATATTAATGGGAACCGCGGCCAAAATTTTTTAAAAAAATGGCGTGGGGTCCCCCCAAAAATCCATACCAGACCCTTATCCGAGCACGCAACCTGGCAGGCCGCAGGAAAAGAGGGGGGACGAGAGAGCGCCCCCCCTCCTGAACCGTACCAGGCCACATGCCCTCAACATTGGGAGGGTGCTTTGGGGTAGCCCCCAAAACACCTTGTCCCAATGTTGATGGGGACAAGGGCCTCATCCCCACAACCCTTGCCCGGTGGTTGTGGGGGTCTGCGGGCGGGGGGCTTATCAGAATCTGGAAGCCCCCTTTGACAAGGGGACCCCCAGATCCCGGCCCTCCCTCCTGTGTGAAATGGTAAGGGGGTACAAAAGTACCCCTACCATTTCACAAAAAAAACGTCAAAAATGTTAAAAATGACAAGAGACAGTTTTTGACAATTCCTTTATTTAAATGCTTCTTCTTTCTTCTATCTTCCTTCGGTTTCTTCCTCCATCTTCTTCTTCTTCTGGTTCTTCCTCCGGTGTTCTCGTTCGGCATCTTCCTCCGCGCCGTCTTCTTCCCTTCTTCATCTTGGGCTGCTCCGCATCCACCATGATGGGAGGCTCCCGCTGTGTGACGCTTCTCCTCTTCTGACGGTTCTTAAATAACGGAGGGCGGGGCCACCCGGAGACCCCGTCCCCTCTGATGCACGGGGACTTGACGGGGACTTCTCTGTGGCATTTCCCGTGATGTCAGAGGGGGCAGGGTCACCCGTTACGTAACGTATTATTATTCGGGTGAGATGGCATGCCCATTGATATTTGTGTAGGTCAGGGAGGCCCAATCCCCCTTTGGGGATAGTCATTTGGTTCCAACTAATTCTCGGGGATCCAGTTGCCCAAATGAAACTCCTGCAGATTCGTTTGTAATGAGTGAAGAAAGACAAGGGGATTTTATTTGGGGCTGTCTGAAAAAGATATAAGATTCTGGGCAAGATGTTCATTTTTACTATTGCTAAATGACCAAACAATGAAAAATTCCCTGGTGACCATTTGTGAAGGTCTTGTTGGATAGTTTTGATTATTGGAACATAATTCCTATTGTACAATTCAGTCAGTTTCGCTGAGATTTGTATACCTAAATAAGTAAGGGCTTGTGGTTCCCATCCAAACGGGAAATTGGTCTGACATTGAGAAACCAATGTGGAAGGAAGGGAAATATTTAGTGCTTTTGATTTTGCAAAGTTTATCTGTAAGTTAGATATAGATTTAAAGAGGGTAAATTCCTTAAGCAGGTTGGGGGTGGTGGTAATGGGGTCAGTGAGGAAGAGAAGAATATCATCCACATACGCTGCGATTTTACAGGTTTTGTTTAGAACATTAATGCCCTTAATGTCTGGGTTCGCTCTTATTTTGCGTAGCATGGGTTCAAGAGTGAGCACAAAAATTAGGGGGGAGAGGGGGCATCCCTGGCGTGTGCCGTTCGAGATGGAGAAGGCGCTCGACAGGCGGCCATTGACTCTAATTTTGGCTGTGGGAGTAGAGTATAATGCCATTATTAAGTGAAGGAAGTGGGCTGGGAAACCCATAGCTTGTAATTAGGGATGAGCCGAACACCCCCCTGTTCGGTTCGCACCAGAACATGCGAACAGGAAAAAAATTTGTTCGAACACGCGAACACCGTTAAAGTCTATGGGACACGAACATGAATAATCAAAAGTGCTAATTTTAAAGGCTAATATGCAAGTTATTGTCAATAAAAGTGTTTGGGGACCTGGGTCCTGCCCCAGGGGACATGAATCAATGCAAAAAAAAGTTTTAAAAACGGCCGTTTTTTCAGGAGCAGTGATTTTATTAATGCTTAAAGTCAAACAATAAAAGTGTAATATCCCTTTAAATTTCATACCTAGGGGGTGTCTATTGTATGCCTGTAAAGGGGCGCATGTTTCCCGTGTTTAGAACAGTCTGACAGCAAAATGACATTTTGAAGGAAAAAACACATTTAAAACTACCGCGGCTATTGCATTGCCGACAATACACATAGAAGTTCATTGATAAAAACGGCATGGGAATTCCCCACAGGGCAACCCCAAACCAAAATTAAAAAAAAAAAATGATGTGGGAGTCCCCCTAAATTCCATACCAGGCCCTTCAGGTCTGGTATGGATATTAAGGGGAACCCCAGCCAAAATTAAAAAAAAAAATTGACGTGGGGTTCCCCCTAAATTCCATACCAGACCCTTCAGGTCTGGTATGGATTTTAAGGGGAACCCCGCGCCAAAAAAAAAAAAAAAAACGGCGTGGGGTCTCCCTAAAAATCCATACCAGACCCTTATCCGAGCACGCAACCTGGCAGGCCGCAGGAAAAGAGGGGGGGACGAGAGTGCGCCCCCCCCCTCCTGAACCGTACCAGGCCACATGCCCTCAACATTGGGAGGGTGCTTTGGGGTAGCCCCCCAAAACACCTTGTCCCCATGTTGATGAAGACCCGCCCCCCCCCCCCTGTGTGAAATGGTAAGGGGGTACTTACCCCTACCATTTCACAAAAAAACTGTCAAAAATGTTAAAAATGACAAGAGACAGTTTTTGACAATTCCTTTATTTAAATGCTTCTTCTTTCTTCCTTCATCTTCTTCTTCTTCTGGTTCTTCTGGCTCTTCTGGTTCTTCCTCCGGCGTTCTCGTCCAGCATCTCCTCCGCGGCGTCTTCTATCTTCTTCTCCTCGGGCCGCTCCGCACCCATGGCATGGGGGGAGGCTCCCGCTCTTCTCTTCATCTTCTTCTCTTCTTCATCTTCTTCTTCATCTTCTTCTTCTTCTCTTCTTCCTTCTTCTCTTCTTCATTTCTTCTCCGGGCCGCTCCGCAGCCATGCTGGCATGGTGGGAGGCTCCCGCTGTGTGACGGCGTCTCTTCGTCTGACGGTTCTTAAATAACGGGGGGCGGGGCCACCCAGTGACCCCGCCCCCCCTCTGACGCACGGGACATGACGGGACTTCCCTGTGGCATTCCCCGTGACATCACAGGGAAGTCCCGTCAAGTCACTGTGCGTCAGAGGGGGGCGGGGTCGCCGGGTGGCCCCGCCCCCCGTTATTTAAGAACCGTCAGACGAAGAGACGCCGTCACACAGCGGGAGCCTCCCACCATGCCAGCATGGCTGCGGAGCGGCCCGGAGAAGAAATGAAGAAGAGAAGAAGGAAGATGAGAAGAAGAAGAAGAAGATGAAGAAGAAGATGAAGAAGAGAAGAAGATGAAGAGAAGAGCGGGAGCCTCCCCCCATGCCATGGGTGCGGAGCGGCCCGAGGAGAAGAAGAAAGAAGACGCCGCGGAGGAGATGCTGGACGAGAACGCCGGAGGAAGAACCAGAAGAGCCAGAAGAACCAGAAGAAGAAGAAGATGAAGGAAGAAAGAAGAAGCATTTAAATAAAGGAATTGTCAAAAACTGTCTCTTGTCATTTTTAACATTTTTGACAGTTTTTTTGTGAAATGGTAGGGGTAAGTACCCCCTTACCATTTCACACAGGGGGGGGGCCGGGATCTGGGGGTCCCCTTGTTAAAGGGGGCTTCCAGATTTCGATAAGCCCCCCGCCCGCAGACCCCCACAACCACCGGCCAGGGTTGTGGGGATGAGGCCCTTGTCTTCATCAACATGGGGACAAGGTGTTTTGGGGGGCTACCCCAAAGCACCCTCCCAATGTTGAGGGCATGTGGCCTGGTACGGTTCAGGAGGGGGGGGGCCGCACTCTCGTCCCCCCCTCTTTTCCTGCGGCCTGCCAGGTTGCGTGCTCGGATAAGGGTCTGGTATGGATTTTTAGGGGGACCCCACGCCGTTTTTTTTTTTTTTTTGGCGCGGGGTTCCCCTTAAAATCCATACCAGACCTGAAGGGTCTGGTATGGAATTTAGGGGGAACCCCACGTCAATTTTTTTTTTTAATTTTGGCTGGGGTTCCCCTTAATATCCATACCAGACCTGAAGGGCCTTGTATGGAATTTAGGGGGACCCCCACATCATTTTTTTTTTTTTTTTTGGTTCGGGGTTGCCCTGTGGGGAATTCCCATGCCGTTTTTATCAATGAACTTCTATGTGTATTGTCGGCAATGCAATAGCCGCGGGTAGTTTTAAATGAGTTTTTTCCTTCCAAATGTCATTTTGCTGTCAGACTGTTCTAAACACAGGAAACATGCGCCCCTTTACAGGCATACTATAGACACCCCCCCAGGTATGAAATTTAAAGGGATATTACACTTTTATTGTTTGACTTTAAGCATTAATAAAATCACTGTTCCTGAAAAAACGTCCGTTTTTAAAACTTTTTTTTGCATTGATCCATGTCCCCTGGGGCAGGACCCGGGTCCCCAAACACTTTTTATGACAATAACTTGCATATAAGCCTTTAAAATTAGCACTTTTGATTTCTCCCATAGACTTTTAAAGGGTGTTCCGCTGCATTCGAATTTGCCGCGAACACCCCAAATTGTTCGCTGTTCGGCGAACTTGCGAACAGCCAATGTTCGAGTAGAACATGAGTTCGACTCGAACTCGAAGCTCATCCCTACTTGTAATGTAGCCGACATGTAGTCCCATGCCACCCTGTCGAACGCCTTCTCCTCATCGAGGGAAAGAAAAAAGCCTTGTGTGGAGGTATTTGTGAGCCATTGATGAATGTTTATTGCTTTTATGGTGTTATCCCTGGCTTCTCGTCCAGGTATAAAACCTATCTGGTCCAATGAGATCAGTTTCAAAAGGGATATGGGTCGTTAGTTAGATACTATCGTGACGTCTTTGCCTGGTTTGGGTATGAGTGTTATGTGGGCTTCGAGGATATCTTTGTTAGCTTGAGGAGATGATGATAAAGAGTTAAATTCCTGGGTGAAGTAGGGGGTGAGTATGTTAGAAAAAGTCTTATAATAGCTCACCGTTAGGCCATCCGGTCAGTGACTTTTACCCGTTTTAAGTTGTTTTAGGGCAATAAGGGTTTCGTCCACAATGATCTAGGGTGATCTATGTTCGCTGAGTCCTCAGTTGAAATGGGCGTTGGACAATATTGTTTTAAAAAGGCGTTAAGCAGCGCAGTCCTGTCATTGATGCATCCCATTGTGTGAGGGGAAGGCAGGTTATAGAGTTTAGAGAAATAGTGGACAAACTGGTCTGCAATATCTTCTGTGGTCACGTGAGCACGTCCTAGGGGATCCTTAATCATGTGAATGGTCCAAGATGCCTTTTTATGTTGCAGGGCTCTCGCTAACAGTTTTCCTGGTTTGTTCCCAAACTCATAAAACAGTTTCTGTGTTAGTAGATATTTGTGTTTCAATGTTTTGCCCAACTCCTCTAATGGGGCATACACACGGTCGGACTTTTCGGCTACAAAAGTCCGATGGACGCCGACGGACCAAATCTGGCGGACAATCCGATCGTGTGTGGGCTTCCCCGGACTTTCAGCGTACATTTCCAGTCGCAAATCTGACGGACTTTAGATTTGGAACTTGCTTCAAATCTTTACGTCGTAACTCCGCCGGACCCAGAAATCCGCTCGTCTGTATGCTAGTCCGACGGACAAAAACCGACGCTAGGGCAGCTATTGGCTACTAGCTATCAACTTCCTTATTTTAGTCCAGTGTACGTCATCACGTACGAATCCGTCGGACTTTGGTGTGATCGTGTGTAGGCAAGTCTGGTCATTAGAAAGTCTGCCAAAAGTCAGTCGAAAGTCTGTCGAACAGGCTGTCGGACTTTTGTAGCTGAAAAGTCCGACCGTGTGTACGCCTCATAAGAGTTCTTTTCTAGCCTGTATGAGGTCAACCAGGATTGTGGTTGCTTGGGAACATTTGTGAACATGTTCTAGAGCTTGAATGCGTGTGGACAATTCAGATATGCGAGCTTTTCTGAGTTTAGCTCGTTTGACAGCTAAGGAAATCAGTTCCCCTCGAATCACACATTTATGTGCAGCCCAAATATTTGCAGGTGTAGTGTCTACTGTGTCATTTTCTTTAAAGTAGTTTGAAATGTGCTCAGTTATTTTCTGAGTCGTTTCAATGTCGGTCAGTAAGGAGTTATCTCAACGCCATACTGTGGGTTTTACTTGTGACATCTGGAGGGTCAACGTCATGGAGATGGGGTTATGATCTGAAAGCACCATAGGGTCTTTGGATGTTTTTCGATAAGAACGTGAGATCATTTTGAGAGAGAAAGAAGTAATCCATTCTGGAATATTTGTCGTGTGGAGAAGAATAGAACGTGTAGTACCGTTCGTTGGGGTTGAGCGTACGCCATGTATCATGTAAAGTCAATTATTTAAGGTGGGTTTTGATAGCTCGTAGAGCTCTATATGTCATGGATGAAGCTCCTGTGGAAGTGTCTTGATCTGGGGTGAGAGCGATGTTGAAGTCGCCTCCTACAATTAAGATGCCGAAGTAGAATGTCGTGAGCTGCTGTAAGGTTGAATGAAAAAATGGTACATGATGTTTGTTCGGTGCATATAGGTTAGGAAGAGTGATGGGTTTGTTGTGTAATGTCCCTTTAAGGAAGATGAATCTCCCCTTGACATCTCTTTGGACGTCAGTCACTTGTATAGGACAGTGCTTTGATATAAGTATTGAGACTCCCTTTGAATTTGAGTCTTCATTGGAGGCGTGGTAAACTATCGGAAAATGGGTATTGTGTAGTTTAGGGATATTGTCTGAATGAAAGTATCTTTCTTGCACAAAGGCTATATGCGCTTTGGCTTTCTGTAATGTGTATAGCAATTGAGATCTCTTTTCAGGGGTGTTAAGCCCGCGTATGTTTAGCGAGCATAATTTAACCTGTAAAGAGGGCGCAACATTATCCTGATGTGTCACTTTTGTGGCTGTTGATTCCGCCATTGTTAAGGTGGTCTTAAAAGGGGGAGGGTTACTCCAGATATTAAACCTACTATTTAGGCTGAATATGGTGGGGGGGATTTATCAAACCTTCTCGATGACGAGATGAGGTAAGACGTTACAGGGAGCTACCAGTGCGGGCCAACTCAATTGCAAGCCAACACTGTATTGCCCTACTGTGTGGGGGTTGAAAATGACCTAGCAGAGAAGAGTCTATAAGAGAGTATGGTGACCCGCCGTTGTCAGGTGTTGGTACTTAGGGGTGGAGGTATGTTTCCTGGGCATGGTAATATTACTGAGTTATGTCAAAGGCGACACATAAAAAAAAAAGACAGAAAGAGTGGACACACATGTGAGCCTTCCCGTTATGGGGATATAGTGTGCAGCCAAAGTATGGGGAGGTTTCTCTAATTCCTTGTTTAGGTACCTAGTCCCGGTTCTCCATCATGTCCCAAGATCAAAGAGTTAAGGACCATGTATATTGTGTGTAGCGGGCACCTACTTTCAGGTAGGTGACCCTTTCTACTAGCTTTCTATGACTGGTAAATTTAGACAGGCTTGTGCTATTACAGCAGGCCTGTTTTGTTAATTTCCATATTTGAGTGGCAGGTAGTTTATGTGTTGGTCTCGGCCAATCATTAATTTGCTTGGTGATCCCGGGACTCTCATATAAAAGCGGGGTCACGTGGTGCTGGGGAGAGTTGGAGTGTGTGTCCGGGCCCAGACCTGCTCTGCGGAGCGAGGGAGCCAGCCTGGTTCCTAGAGGGGAGGGTGGAGGTTTTCCCCTCCGGGGAGCCAACGGGGCTTCACCTTAGCGAGATGGGTGGAGAACCGGTCCTCATGTTGGAACAGACGACATCTTACAGCATGTAGTCGCTGATGTCGTTGGCCGCCCCTGCGGGGAAGGGAGCGGGCCATAAAGGTGAAGAGGAACTCAGAATCATTGCGGGAGAAGTAGAGACAAGCTGAAGGAAACTGGGTGATCGATCGCTTAGGAGCGACACACGGGCTATTGATCAAGTGAGTGAAAAGCCCCGGGAGGGGTACTGTCCAGAGGCTGAGGGATGTTGGTACGCAAGTCAGCAAGACAGGTGGTTGTGGCCTGTGACTTTGGGTTCAGCATTACCCCGGGATTCCAATCAGTCAAGCGGGAGAGATCATTCAGAGTGACTCTTTTTAGCTTAACTTGGAAGTACCATGTCTATGGGAAGTAGTGGCAAAAAAGGTAGCGGTGAAGCTGCAAGCACATATATAGAGAAACAGACTGTTCTTAAAAGTATCTGCAGATAAAGATGTTATTCAGAGTGACTCTTTATTGTTTATTCTCTATCAAGAAAATCTACTTCCATCTTCCCTGGTAAATTAATCATCCAGTTTTGAATCACTGTCACCCGCAATGTTATGAGTCTTTGCCAGTGAAACAAAGGAAAAATCTAAAATCAACCCAAGAGCATCTCAAGGAAAGTCCTTCTCCCATCCCAGTTTATGTTGTTGAATAAAGCATTAAGAAAAAGATTAAGGACTGTGCCTTTTAAATCCATGGGCTGCGAGGGTTAGGTAGTAAACGTGAATTACGGATATACCTTACCTCCTTCCAGGGTAAGCGCTACATGTGCAACAGAGAAGTTACAGTATACCTCTATCTGTAAGTTATCAGAAAGACAGAGCACAGGTCACTTAAGAAGTGAAACTTATATGCTAGTTCTAGTATCTATACTATTAACCTGTAAAACAATAACATAACAGTCCAATCTTGACAACTGCAATATTCTGTATATGTAAGGTAGGTACTTAAAGGGGATGTGAGTAATGAACAACTTGGATACCAGAATAGTCTACACTCCGCTAATCGTAGCTACGTAAGCTAGCATCTGCCCGTGTGTAGCAGCAGGCTTTGGTTGTAAGGGTTCGGGCAAATTAAGCATGTAAGCCACAAATAATATCATAAATGTAGAGGTCTGAGGATTGGCTGAGGGTTTTGGAGGAGTAAAATGTCTCCAAACTCCTGCGCCCTTCTCCGAAGGGGGTTATGAGTTCTAGAATATTTGCCGTGAGCACCCGAGATCTGTACCATAACAACCCCCCCTGAATGCTGCATATCCCTTCTAGCTTTTGCGATTATGTATATATGTAGTAATGTATGCAGCATTACGTACTCCATACCCATATCTATAGCCTGGTACGTGATATGTTTTGAGGGAGAAGCAGAGGCGAAGGGAAGCACTCAGTTGGATAATAAGGGTTACAAGCAGGGGCGTCGCTAGGGGGTGGCTTTTGGGGCTATAGTCCCGAATCTGGGGCCAATAGCCCCGAGTCTCTGCAGGGGTCCCCAAAGTGGAGGGGAGGCTCTCTGGGGACCCTTATGTAAGTGGGGGGCTATCTGGGGACCCTGATGCAAGGGAGAGGCTCTCTGGGGACTCTGATTTTAAGGCAGATGCTCTCTAAGGACCCAGATTTAAGGGGGAGGCTCTCTGGGGACCCTAATGTAAGGGGGGCTCTCTGGGAACCCTGATGTAAATGTGGGGGGCTCTGGGTACCCTGATGAAAGGGGGAGGCTCTCTGAGGACTCTGATGTAAGGGGGGCTCTCTGGGGACCCTGATGTAAGGGGGGCTCTCTGGGGACCCCGATTTAAGGGGGGCTCTCTGGGGACCCCGATTTAAGGGGGGCTCTCTGGGGACCCTGATGTAAGGGGTCTCTCTGGGGACCCTGATGTGAGGGGGGCTCTCTGGGGACCCTGATGTAAGGGGGGCTCTCTGGGGACCCTGATGTAAGGGGGCTCTCTGGGGACCCTGATGTAAGGGGGCTCTCTGGGGACCCTGATGTAAGTGGGGAGCTCTCTGGGGATATATACACACACACACGTATATTACTGTATATACAAGTGTATGCCTTCCCAAGCGTATGACTTTCTTTACTACGCTGCTATGGGCTCTAGCCCCAGATCTTTTGTAGACCTAGCAACGCCCCTGGTTACAAGGATCCCTGCGTCTGTTTAAACACTAGTTTTGTGTACAATCCGTTCCTCATAGATGTTCTTCAACAGGGGAGTGGCTAAGAAAAAGCTCTCCCATCCTCGGATGAGCCTGTGAGTTAGTGTATTACTGTATCCTCCCTCCCCCTTTTGTGAGACAAGGTGTGGAATAACTGTTCTACATACAGTATATCATAACATCAGAGGCACGCCTAAAAGGGGAGGATAAGAGGCCCATGAGTTCCTTTTAGTTGTGCTGTTCTCCATCATGCCTATCCCATGGTGCGAGTCTGAAGATCTGTACAAGCCTACCCAACCTGGTCTGTGCACCAATCATGGTTCCCTCAGCCGCACTTGCGATCTCTCATGCCATTATAAGACACGAAAATCAGTGCCAGCCATGGTAAGGTAAGATCCTCACATGGATGCAGGCCCGAGAACCCAGTCATTAAGTCTAATACTGACCTTATTTCATACATGTTTGGGGCTGAACCCCCCAGCTTCACACTTAAAGTATACATTACCCGTGTTTCAGTAAAAAAGTATGGTAAAGTTCATTTAGGTTGAGCAGCTGTCTAAGTCATCATGTTATACTGTCCAGCCGGAGGCAGAGTTTCTTCTGGGAGATCACTGGGATGTCACCTTCTACAATAAATCGCCGGGTACACAGTGTTGTGTAGGTAAAGGTATCGTAGCGTGGACAGTCGCCATTTTGAAATCCAAGATCCGCTCAGCAGGATAGCAATAAACATAGGCACGATAATGTAGCTGGCACTTCAGGCGGTATATACAGTCGTTCTGCAAAACTTTTCATCCACTATTACTGTTTAATGCACTTTCAGTCTGCTATGGGACTAGCCGAAAGAACACAAAAATCTGTGCGAATTAAGAAAAAACTTAAAGTTTGAACTGTGCCAACTGTGGCAACCTCAAATGATGTAAGCAGGGGGCTTGAAGGATTTTCTAATAGTCCCGCCGTGCTCTCGGATATGTGGGGGAGTCAGTAGGGCTGTGTCCGCGGTTCAATCCTTGACGATCAGCCTGAGGTCTGGGGCCGAACGGGGATCGTCTTCTGCGGAATCTGGAGTCTTGGGCATCCATAGGTTCATCTTGTGGGGTATCTTTTCTAGCAGTAGTACGTCTAAATTTGGCATACCATGCAGGGACCTTGACCATAGGGATCCCCAGGGTGTCACAAAATGGACGCAGGTCTTCAGGCACCTTCAGTAATGCTGTGTGGCCCTGATGAGTGGCGGAGAGGCAGAAGGGAAATTTCCACCTGTACTGGATTCCCTTGGAGCGTAAGACGTCCAGAAGAGGTTTCAGATCCCTGCGGTATTGAAGCGTGATAGCAGATAGATCCTGAAAGATCTGAACAGAAACTCCTTCATGCATGAGTTGCTGTTTGCTTCGTGCTTGACGCAGGATTTCTTCTTTTAATTTGTAGTCCACAATACAGCAAATAATGTCTCTATGGGGGTCTGTCTCTCTCCCCTTGGGCCGGAGGGCCCTGTGGATCCTTTCCATTGCAATTGCAGAATGAGGCTGATTGTTTAGCAGCCCATTGAACAAGCTAGTGACTGAGGAGGGTAGTTGGTCCGCACCTACCGATTCAGGCAGACCCCTGATTCTGAGGTTATGTCGGCGTCCTCTATTGTCGAGGTCCTCCATGTGTCTTTGGAGATCCCTCAGTTTTAGTGTGTGTGTGTCCACCTGCTTTGTGGTCCTGCGGATGACCGTGCTCTGCTGCGCTGTTACTTTTTCCACCTCATGAACCCTGTCAGCCATTGCATGAATATCAAGTCTCAGCTCTGAGATGGCGGTTGACAGGGTATCTTTAATGTCAGCTGCAATAGCTTTCAAATCATGTATGCTGAGGTGCTGTGGAGGGAGAACGTCAGTGTCTGACAATGAAGGACCCGTTATGTGAGGTTCGGGTGGGGGTCCTGACAGAGGCGGTGAGGCATTCTGAGGTATTCTGTGGCTGGACGCCGCCATGTTACCCCTTTTTGTCCTGCACATCTCCGGATGTTCTGGCTCAGATCCCCTTGTTGTTTGCAGGGGGAACGGGACCGCGATGCGGAGGAGTGTATGGAAGCTGTTCCCATGATCGGGGCACGTTTTCAGGTGATATTACCTGATTGAATTTCGGCTGACAGCGGCGGGAGCTCCGGAGTTATGTGGCCATCTTCCTGCACAGCCAGACCACTAGATGTTGTTCCAGAACTGTGAAGGCTTTTTTAGATGTTGTTTGGCAAACTCTAATCTGGCCTTCCTGTTTTTGAGGCTCACCAATGGTTTACATCTTGTGGTGAACCCTCTGTATTCACTCTGGTGAAGTCTTCTCTTGATTGTTGACGTTGACACACATACACCTACCTCCTGGAGAGTGTTCTTGATCTGGCCAACTGTTCTGAAGGGTGTTTTCTTCACAAGGGAAAGAATTCTTCAGTCATCCACCACAGTTGTTTGCCATTGTCTTCCGGGTCTTTTGGTGTTGCTGAGCTCACCAGTGCATTCTTTCTTTTTAAGGATGTGTGTACAGTTTCTACTACACTTCAGGCGGTGTACACAGTATCTAATACAGTGTAGTGTGGTGTTGCAAAGCAAAAAATATGTCATGTCCGGAAGGCCACCGAGAAGTGGCAGATGCTCACAGGCCACTGAAAGAGGGCAAGCAGCCTCTGTGTCTACAGTCAACAGTGGTGGTCGTGGACATGGTGCATCCTCTGCAGGTGGCCGTGGGGCACACTTGTCCTTTGTTTCTGCTGCTGCCCGTGTTATTGAGCCACAACATGCAGAAGAGTTGGTAGAGTGGATAACAAAGCCGTCCCCATCCTCCTCATTCTCTGTCACCCAGGCTCAGAGTAGTTTGCCTTCCAACGCAGCTGCCAAAGCAGCCTATTCCACCAGCTTCTTGTCCACAGTCACTCCTTCCGTAGCCCCACCATCATTCATGGAGGAGTCCCCAGAATTATTTGACCACAGTGTTGGGTACATGCTGCTGGAGGATTTGCAGTGATTTGAAGGCCCTGATGATGGTTTCCAGGTTGAAGGAGGGAGTAACATGAGCCTAGAGAGAGGGGGTGCCACAGAAGGACAAGAAACTGGCAGTCATGTTTTTCCAACTGCAGCATACTGCCACGTTTGCTCCAGTGACGAGGAGGGAGGGGATGATCAGGTCACTGACTATACTTGGGTGCCTGAGATAAGAGAGGAGGAGGAGGAGGCACAACTCCAATGAGGCAGGATGTCCTCTAGGGGGCAGCTTAAGGGCAGTCACCCTATTGCATCACACCACAGAGCTCTGCAGGTGCAGGGAGCTGCTGACTCCCCGCTGACATTTAAAAGTTCCTTGGTGTGGGCCTTTTTTGACACTTGTGCAGCAGATCGCACCGTTGCTGTTTCCAGCCTATGTCTGAAGCAGATCAAGCGTGGCCAGAACAGCAGCCGTTTGGGCACCACATGCTTGACCAGACATATGACGACATGCTATGCAGTCCGTTAGCAACAGCACTTGAAAGACCCACATCAAAAAAAAGGCAGACTTCTCCTTGCTCCTCATCTGGGATCTCCAACTCTACTTTACCTCCAGTTCTCTCAAAAACCTGCACTGAGAGGAATGAAGGTATAGCAATAGGTGTCCCAAGTACTTGCAGCCAATCTGCTAGCAGTACACCACCATCTGATTTTAGCAGGCAAATTTCCCTACCCCAGTTGCTGAACCGTAAAAAGAAATTTGATCCCAGCCATCCACATGCTCGGCGTCTAAATGCTAGCTTGGCCAAATTGCTAGCACTGCAACTGCTGTCTTTTCAGTTGGTAGACTCTGCCCCTTTTTCGTGAATTTGTGGAATGTACTGTACCTCAGTGGCAAGTTCCAAAACGCCATTTCTTTTCACGGAAGGCCATTCTGGCTCTCTACCAGCATGTGGAAGGCAATGTTTTGGCCACGTTTGACAGGGCGGTCAGCAGTAAGGTTCATATTACCGCTGACTCATGGTCCAGAAGGCATGGACAGGGACGTTACCTTTCCTTCACGGCGCACTAGGCAACTCTGCTGGCAGCTGGGAAGGATGCAGAACAGGGTTCAGTGTTGTTTTTTTTTTTTTCAATAAAGTTTTTATTGAGTTTTACAGCTTTACAGAGTATATGTAACATACATCTCAATCCGTGCGTTTACAAACTTATAGCGTATATGCAGTGTTCAAAGTAGTACATTCACAGACGGACGTTAGGTAAGCCACTTTAAAGCGAGAAGTTATCATTCACAAATCAACAATTAGAATTCCCGAACTGAAAGCAGTAAAATTGTGCTGAGATGTTGCTTCTAGGAGGGAAGGTCTGCATGGGGTCCATGGTCACGTCCGGACATGGTAAGTGAAGAGACCCCGAGTCCATTCACCCCAAAAGGGGATCATCTCTGTGAATGGGTCGGGAGCGGAAGTTGTTGGGTCAGTGGTACCATTGACTAATGAGCAATGTGGGTCATGAATCGGTTCCACTGAGTGACCTGGTTCTTTGCGACCGAATGTTGTGAAAGACAGATTGTCTGGGGTATTTGTACGCCTGTGTCACAGGTGTGTAAGATGAGAGAATATGCTCAAGAGAATAAGTGTCCATGGTGTCTGTGAGAAGGGTGGGGGTAGGGACCCAACTGAGACAGGGAGAGGGGGGTAGGAGGGACCAGGGGGTAGGCGGCCTGGCGTAGTCAGGGAGTTAGGATTATGCTACAAATGCGTTCAGAGAGTGGTGTGTGGGAAAGGGGCAGGTTGGGTGGTTTGCGTGGATGATTGGCGGAAGTGTAGCCAGCTCGCCCAGGTGGTGTTAAATTTGGTAGGGTTGTCGTTGACTTGACAGATAAGATTCTCCATTTCTGCTATTTTATCTACCCTCCGGATCCAGTCTTGAACCGATGAGGGTGACGTATTCCTCCAGAGAGCGGGGATGCATAGATTAGCTGCGTTGATTAAGTGTATGGTAAGTGATTTTTTGTAAGTGCCTGGGGCGACAGGAGTGTGGTGAAGTAGGTATCTTTCGGGTTTGAATGCCGGTGTATAAGTGGTTATTTGGGTAATTAACCGGTGGATCGCCTGCCAGAATGGTTGAATGAGGCTGCAAGTCCACCAAATGTGCAGTAGGGTGCCTTTGGCAGAACCACACCTCCAACCGGTTCGGGGGATGGATGGGTGAAAGTGGGGAACTCTGTCAGGTGTTCTGTACCATTTAGAGAACATTTTATATTGGTTTTCTTGCGTTAAGACATTTATAGATCCCTTATGCATGAGGGTGAAGATGGAATCCCATTCCTGCGGGGATAGATCCAGCGAGAGGTCCGATTCCCATTGCCGAACTAGTTTGTCATTTTTGACTGTGTGCTGTGTGAACAGGAGAGAGTAGGTTGCGGAAATGAGGTGGCCCTGGGGTTCGGTGTCTAGGCAAGTTAGTTCGAATGGGGTTTGATCTCTGCTGTAAGGGGAGTCCCTGCTATGTGTT
Source organism: Lithobates septentrionalis (assembly GCA_037952835.1). Classification (NCBI taxonomy): domain Eukaryota; kingdom Metazoa; phylum Chordata; class Amphibia; order Anura; family Ranidae; genus Lithobates; species Lithobates septentrionalis. Next base: position 408,136 of record JBBDGP010001212.1, read on the forward strand.
TGAAGAAAATGTCTCAATTGCAGGTATTTAAAAAAGGGTAAGTGGAAGTCAGAAAGTGTCAAGCCGAGTTCCGTGTGGGTGAGTAGCGAGCCATTGCGAAAACAGCTGTGAGCCCTTACTGGAGTGGTGACCGTGTCTTGGGTAGGGTCTGTATGTACTAGACCCGGGGGGAATTCCGGGTTGTTAGTTAGTGGGGTCATGGGACCCGGTGCTGGAAGCATGTGAAGTGTTTTGCAAACCCTTTTGAAAATTGCAAGGGTGGCGCCAATGGAAGGGTGAGATGAGAAGGCTTCTGGTACGTGTCTGCTATCAACCCATGGAGAGTTCACGATCGGAAGACTCGCGAATGAGTCTTCTAATTCCACCCAGTCTTTGGCCGGGCGGTGTTTGTGCCAGTCCACCATTCTAGTTAAGTGGCAGGCCCAATGGTATTTTTAAAGATCAGGAAGTCCCAGGCCTCCTAATCGTTTGGGAAGGACTAATCTGTCCCAACTAAGTCTCGGTTGTTTCGATGCCCATATGAAGGACCTGCAAATGTGTTTATAGGATGAGAAGAATGTGGGAGGTAGCTTTATTGGTATGGCTTGAAGAAGGTACAGGATTCTGGGCAGAACGTTCATCTTTAGTATAGCGATCCTGCCCAGCCAAGAGAAGGATCCCAGATGCCACTTCTGAAGATCCCCTTGGATGGACAGCATCATGGGTGCAAAATTACTGGCATATAGGTTTTTCAGGTCTGAGGTGATTTTGATTCCAAGGTAAGAGATGGCCAATGGTTCCCAGCCGAAGGGGAAGTTAAGTTTGCAGAGATTTACCGTGTCAGGGGGTAGAGTAATGTTGAGGGCTTTGGATTTGTCGAAGTTGATTCTCAGGTTAGAGAGGGTTTTGAAGAATTTGAAGTCAGCTAGAAGATTGGGGATGGTTGTGATGGGGTCAGTCAGGAACAGTAGTATATCGTCCGCGTATGCAGCTAATTTGTATGATTTATGGTGCATATCGACACCTCTGATAGTGGGGTTATCTCTCAATTTGCAGAGCATGGGTTCAAGGGTCAGTATAAATATAAGCGGTGACAGGGGGCACCCTTGACGAGTTCCATTGGAAACAGAGAAGGCGTCCGACAGTGTGCCGTTAATTCTTAATCTGGCAGTTGGGGAGGCATAGAGGGCCATGATCATTGTGAGCATGCGCGGAGGCAACCCTATTGCCTGAAGGGTGGCCTCCATGTAGTCCCAGGCCACCCTGTCGAACGCCTTCTCTGCATCCAGTGAGAGAAAAAACCCTTTGGTGGACGTTTTTGTGAGCCAATAGTGTATGTTCAACGCTTTAGTGGTGTTGTCCCTAGCTTCACAGCCGGGGACAAAGCCAACCTGTTCTAGTGAAATTAAAGATGGTATGAAAGGTAGGATTCGGTTAGCTAACGCTTTCGCGTATAGCTTGAGGTCTACGTTAAGCAGAGAGATGGGGCGATAGTTTGTCACTTGCGTGGGATCCTTATCTTTTTTGGGGATGAGTGTAATGTGGGCAGTGAGCATTTCATTGTGCGTGTGTGTTGAGGGGGATAGAGCGTTAAGGGCTTTCGCTAGGTGTGGAAGGAGGGTGGAAGGGAAGGCCTTATAATAGCAGGTCGAAAAGCCATCAGGGCCGGGGCTTTTACCTGTCTTTATTTGTCGTAGTGCTAGAAGGAGTTCATCTGTTGAGATTGGGGTGTCTAGTGATTGAGCGTCTTCAGTGGATAGAGGTTGCGGTCCGTATTGTTGAAGAAAATTTAGGAGGGCGGTCTTCCGGTTAAGTGAGTCGTCGGCATGATGGGGCGGGGTCAAATTGTACAATTTGGTGAAGTATTGAACAAATTGTGTCGAGATATCTTCATTTTTAGAAAACGATTCCCCAGTTGAATTAGATATTTTATGAATAGTATGTGAGGCCTTTTTAGAATGGAGTGCCCTCGCTAATAGTTTGCTGGATTTGTTCCCAAATTCATAATATAGTTTTTGTGTCAGCATGAATTTGCGTTTCAACGATTTGTTAAGTGCATCTAAAAGCTCCTCTCTCGCCCTTGTCAAATCGGTTAGTAAAGCAGAAGCGACGGAGGCTTTGTGTGCCTGTTCGAGCGTGTGTACGCACGCGGTTAGTTCGGCTATGCGTGCGCGGTTGAGTTTGTTGCGGTTAGCGGCGATAGAAAGGAGTTCGCCCCTAATGACACATTTATGCGCGTTCCATGCGGTCAGCGGTGTGACGTCAGGAGTGTCGTTGTTGGCAAAAAAGTCAGTCAGGCATTTGGATAGTCTATTTATGTTAAGTTCATCCGTCAGTAGGGAACTATCAAGACGCCGGACCTTGCCGGGAAAGAAATCTCCTGCGCGCATACGCGGGAGTGATGACATTGCGGCTCCAGCCACTCACAGCGCTGGAGCCACGATACCCGGAAGACACGCCGAGGCAACATGTCAGCTACCTCCGCGTGGTGGACCAGGTAAGATACCGATGCCTCGTTCTGAGGTAAGTATTTCATAATGAGCTAGTATGCGGTGCATACTAGCTCATTATGCCTTTTGCCTTACAGGGGTATAAAAAAAAAAGTGTCAGCGGGTATACAACCTCTTTAAGTGGTTAATACATTGCATTGATACATGCCACTTGAGGCAGGACCTGGGTCCCCAAATACTTTTTATGGCAATAACTTGCATATAAGCCTTTAAAATGAGCTTTTTTGATTTCTTACGTTCGTGTCCCATAGGCTTTAACGGTGTTCAAACTAATTTTTTGCCTATTTTTCCTGTTCACATGTTCTGCTGCAAACCGAACTGGGGGTGTTCAGCTCATCCCTAGCTAGGAACAGTCCTTTGGTAAAGTTGCAATGTGGTGTGAACAAAACACGTCGGGCCTACATAGATGCATGATGTCCATACAGATGATTTTATATGTCTTTTACATTGTTCCACTCAAGACTTTTAAATACCACCCAGCCCTTTCAGTGGCCTATGTTGTGTAGGACTTGTCTTCATCCCATGATATATGAAAGTACCATGGCGTCAATATTTATATGTGGTTTTTAGCATGCCTTGCATTTATGCTATTTTGTGTATGCATTTTTTGTCATTGAGTAAGCTGTATATGATCTCGCAAGATACAGTAAAATGTTCTTTGCAATGACTGCTTTTTGTTATACATCTCTCATTCAAAGTCCCCAAAAAAACACCTTTTTTGTTGGATATTATGTAATAAACTCATACAAGCAATACTGTGCTTTACAGTGCCATGCAACAGTATTCACCCCCCTTGGCATTTTATCTATTTTGTTACATTACAGCCTTTAGTTCATTTTTTAAAATCTGAATTATATGTGATGGATCAGAACACAATAGTCTAAGTCGTTAAAGTAAAATTAGAAAAATATATACATAAAACAATTTTTCAGAAATAAAAAACTGATAATTGGCATGTGCGTATGTAACATCCCCTTTGTTATGAAGCCCATAAAAAGCTCTGGTGCAACCAATTACCTTCAGAAGTCACATAATTAGTGAAATGATGTCCACCTGTGTGCAATCTAAGTGTCACATGATCTGTCATTACATATACACACCTTTTTGAAAGGTCCCAGAGGCTGTGACACCTAAGCAGGAGGCACCACTAACCAAACACTGCCATGAAGACCAAGGAACTCTCCAAACAAGTAAGGGACAATGTTGTTGAGAAGTACAAGTCAGGGTTAGGTTATAAAAAAATATCCAAATCTTTGATGATCCCTAAGAGCACCATCCAATCATAACCAAATGGAAAGAACATGGCACAACAGCAAACCTGCCAAGAGACAGCCGCACACCAAAACTCACGGACCGGACAAGGAGGGCATTAATCAGAGAGGCAGCACAGAGACCTAAGGTAACCCTGGAGGAGCTGCAGAGTTCCATAGCAGAGACTGGAGTATATGTACATAGTACGACAATAAACCATATGCCATAGAGTTGGGCTTTATGGCAGAGTGGCCAGAAGAAAGCCATTACTTTCAGCAAAAAACAAAATGGCACGTTTTGAGTTTGAGAAAAGGCATGTGGGAGACTCCCAAAATGTATGGAGGAAGGTGCTCTGGTCTGATGAGACTAAAATTGAACTTTTTGGCCATCAAAGAAAACATTATGTCTGGCACAAACCCAACACATCACCCAAAGAACACCATCCCCACAGTGAGACATGGTGGTGGCAGCTTCATGTTGTGGAGATGTTTTTCAGCAGTTGGGACTTGGAAACTGGTCAGAGTTGAGAGAAAGATGGATGGTGCTAAATAAAGGGATATTCTTGAGAAAAACCTGTACCACTCTGTGTGTGATTTGAGACTAGGACGGAGGTTCACCTTCCAGCAGGACAATGACCCCAAACACACTGCTAAAGCAACATTTGAGTGGTTCAAGGGGAAACATGTAAATGTGTTGGAATGGCCTAGTCAAAGCCCAGACCTCAATCCAATAGAAAATCTGTGGTCAGTCTTAAAGATTGCTGTTCACAAGCGCAAACCATCCAACTTGAAAGTGCTGGAGCAGTTTTGCAAGGAGGAATGGGCCAAAATCCCAGTGGTAAGATGTGGCAAGCTCAGAGACTTATCCAAAGCGCCAAAACAACAAAACAAAACAAAAACTCTTGCGCATAAATGTGTGGCCCAACAGTTCAAAGTTTTCGATTGATGGTAGCTTTCAGTCTTGCTGCCCTCAAGGATAGGGAAATCCTAACATGCAGACAAAAAACAGAAAAGAGAGGGCGCACCGGCCTTGTGCATTATCTTTAAAAAAGTTTATCAAAAAGAAGGAAACGTAAAAATACTACTCACAAGGGTAGATAAAAATTGCGCATAATGGTCTATTGATGGTGATAATGGATACACCGATAGCAGTCTCCAGACCTACGGACAAGATGTGCAGCTGCTGGCTGATGCGTTTCGAAGGTAGCACCTTCTTCTTCAGAGCCTAGCAGTGTCCATCTCTTACAGCTACTTAAATAGTGTGCTCATCTAAGGAGCACAGACTAGGCTGACCCAAGAGCCACTCTCATGTGAATGGGCGGTCAAGAGGCGGGCCCTGGCGTAACACCATAGAAACCATATGTATACATATATGAAGGCACACCAAAGTGTGTGGGGAACACAAGTGCACAAGTGTGGCAAGTGTCTCAAAGAGGATGGGAAAGGGGAAAAGCCGGAGGGGGAGGGGGGGGGAAGGGGTGGGGGGGGTATATATTATGTCATGGTGGTGACGGTGATAACAGGGGTAATGTGCGCATGGAATGTGTGATGCAGCACATTCGGACCGCACCACACACAACGAACATGGTGTGCGTTCCAACCGCCGCCTATAGCTATACAGCGTCCTTGAGGTAAGATCTGTACATTTATACACTCTGGGAATTAAGCTATTTGTCTCTCTAGACGACAAGTGTAGATGGGTCCTGCCGCTCTAGACAATCATTGACCCGTAAGATATTCCTTACATGCTGTCTATGGTACAGACTTTTGCATGCGATTTGAATGTTACAACTTTCTTTGTCTATGTAAGTGGTTGCATTTATGGGAGTCCTAAGCTTAGAGGTGCCTGGCTGTCTGATGTGCTGCATCACACATTCCATGCGCACATTACCCCTGTTATCACCGTCACCACCATGACATAATATATATCCCCCCCTCCCCCCTCCCCCCTCCGGCTTTTCCCCTTTCCCATCCTCTTTGAGACACTTGCCACACTTGTGCACTTGTGTTCCCCACACACTTTGGTGTGCCTTCATATATGTATACATATGGTTTCTATGGTGTTACACCAGGGCCTGCCTCTTGACCGCCCATTCACATGGGAGTGGCTCTTGGGTCAGCCTAGTCTGTGCTCCTTAGATGAGCACACTATTTAAGTAGCTGTAAGAGATGGACACTGCTAGGCTCTGAAGAAGAAGGTGCTACCTTTGAAACGCGTCAGCCAGCAGCTGCACGTCTTGTCCGTAGGTCTGGAGACTGCTATCGGTGTATCCATTATCACCATCAATAGACCATTATGCGCGATTTTTATCTACCCTTGTGGGTAGTATTTTTACGTTTCCTTCTTTTAATAAACTTTTTTAAAGATAATGCACAAGGCCGGTGCGCCCTCTCTTTTCTGTTTTTTGTTCACTTATCCAAAGTGACTTGGAGCTGTGATAGCCGCAAAAGGTGGCTCTACAAAGTATTGACTTTAGGGGGGTGAATAGTTATGCACATTGACTTTTTCTGTTATTTTGTCCTATTTGTTGCTTGCTTCACAATAAAAAAAATCTTCAAAATTGTGGGCACGTTCTGTAAATTAAATGATACAAATCCTCAAACAATCCATGTTAATTCCAGGTTGTGAGGCAACAAAACACGAAAAATGCCAAGGGGGTGAATACTTTTGCAAGGCACTGTATATCCTATGTGCTTACTCTATATAGTGATTGGCCTCATTCAAAGTCCCCCTGACAAAAATTCTCTTTTTTCTGTCCATATTTGGGATGGAGACCAATTACTGATGGTGCCACGAACCACATAATTTTTCTCTTTCAATATGGAGGGAACAGCATCTCACACAACCTTCTGCCTCTTCATAGAGGCTCATCCCAGTTTTACTGCTTACAGAAATGCTAGCCCACCTGGCTGCCACCAACCCATCTGGCTGATTTCTCTTCCCAGTCCTCCCAACTGACACACATGGAGACTCCCCAGGGCAAAGTTGGATGAAGGCTTGGCATACTACTGGCACAATACTGTCTATAAGAGAGCACTGCTACAGCTGGAAGTCTCTCCCCTTGTCTGTCCCTGCACTGTGTTGATCTACTCGCTGTCTCTCCTTGCTCTCACTGCCTCTCTGGCTAGGGTCCCTCCAACTGCCTCCTGTAGTGGGATCCTTCCAGGTTTGCCTACTGAACTCTAGCCTGAGGTAAAGCCCCTCCTGGCAGGGGTCCCTCAAGGGCTACCGACAGACTCTCTTCAACACTGTTTCTCCATCTGCCACCCAACTCCTTTGCTGACATAGGTCATTTGTTCCCTGCCAGGCCCCCAACCTGGGGATTGGTAAGGATCCCTAAATATTCAAGGCAAACTCTCCTAGCTTTCGTCCACTATCTTCCAGAATGTTCTCCAACATTCTAGAAACAGGGTGGGGCATCAGAGAGCTGCTAGGACGAGTCATCCAGCCTTGGCCTCTAATAACCCTGACCCAGACCCAGTGACTCAGGTTTATCCCTGGGCTAGACTATAGTTTGCCTACTCTCCATTCTAGTAGCACACACTGGAGGGTGCTACACTAGGATTTATAAATTAAATTACATTGCAGTCAATAGGAGGTCATATTTTATGTTTAAATTAGGTTCTCTGGAGGGCTGCTGGACAAGCTATTGTCACTGAAATGACATGTTTGTGTTTGCATGTTGTTCCTTGAACTAGTAAGTCAATGGGGGTGGTTTACTAAAGGCAAATAGACTGTTGATTTTGAAAATGAAGTTGCGCTTTGCAATGGCATTTTCCCCAGAGCTTAGTGAGTGAGGTGATTTTTCACTTTGCAAAGAATACCCAATCAAACACAAAGACAATTTAAAAAAATAGAAATTTTACTTGCATGTGATTGAATGATAGAAGTCAGCAGACCTTCACTTTATTCGCTAAGTGCAGGGTAAAATTCCCTTGCAAAGTACAACTTCCCTTGCAATGTCTATTTGTCTTTAGGAAATTAACTCCAAAAAGTGTGATGATAGCACCCTAAAAAACAGAGGCCCTGTCTCTCGGAAGTTCGGCCCCCTCCTTCCTCCGCCACGGACCAATTAGAAAGCACAGCCCGCTTTGCGCATGCGCAGTAGGGACCTGGCTGTGAAGTCGAAAAGCTTCACTGCCGGAGTTCCCTTACCTGGAATGGCGGCGGCTGCACCCGACACCGCAAGATCCTTTAACCTCCCTGACGGTATTCCCGAGTGTGGCTCGGGGTTAAATTTCAGTACCATTAGCCGTAACCCCGAGAGACACTCGGGATCCTGGTGCAGGTTACTTACCTTGTCCCCAGGATCCTGCGATGTCCCCCCGCGATGTCTGCGGTCTCCGTCCTCTGCCTGAAGCCTCTCTGTGCCAGGCTCTGTTCCCTGTGAGTGTCGCGACGCATGGGGCGGAGCCTGGCGGCAAATTAAAAAAATGTAAAAATCATAACACATACAGTACTGTAATCTTGCAGATTACAGTACTGCATGAAATCATTTCACTTCCCTTTTGTCCCCAGTGCTCTGGTCCATGCCCTGCATGCAGTTTTATATTACATATATTGTTCTTTCTGCCTGGAAACTTGAGATTGTCCATAGCAACCAAAAAGTGTCCCTTTACGTCAAAAGTGGCTTTAGACCAGCTAGAAAACAGCGATAGTAAATTAGAACACTTGCAGAATTGAGCGATAGTGAATCGTGGGGAAATTTATTTTATTATTATTATATTATTTTATTTTTTTAATTACCGTATTTATCGGCGTATAAAACACATATAACATTTTTTTCCCTTAAAATCAGGGGAAAATCGTGGGTGCGTGTTATACGTCGATCCCCCGCCGATCTCCGCTGATTGTGAGCGGAGCGGAGTGATTATTATTATATTATTTTATTTTTTTTAATTACCGTATTTATCGGCGTATAAAACACATATAACATTTTTTTCCCTTAAAATCAGGGGAAAATCGTGGGTGCGTGTTATACGCCGATCCCCCGCCGATCTCCGCTGATTGTGAGCGGAGCGATCGCGCCGAGATACACATAGCCGAGTGTACTCGGCTCTTCTCCGCTCCACTCACAGTCACGCCCAGTCCCGCCATTGGACCTGTGTTATGTCCATCATGGGCATGACTGTGAGCGGAGCCGAGAAGAGCCGAGAAGAGCCGAGTACACTGCGATCTCGGCCGCACTCACTCTGCTCTGCCGAGTCCCTGCGATCTCCGCGGTGCCATATTTAAATCTTAACAAGGCTGCAATGGACACTAGGAAGGCTGCACTAACAAGGCTGCATTGGGGCAAGGCTGCAATGGACACTGGGGAAGGCTGCACTAACAAGGCTGCACTGGGGCAAGGCTGCACTGACAAGGCTGCACTGGGGCAAGGCTGCAATGGACACTGGGGAAGGCTGCACTAACAAGGCTGCACTGACATGACTGCAAGGCTGCACTGGGGCAAGGCTGCACTGACAAGGCTTCAATGACACTGACAAGGCTTCAATGACACTGACAAGGCTTCAATGACACTGACAAGGCTGCAGATGAACACTGATAAGGCTGCAGATGGACACTGATAAGGCTGCATTGATGGGCATTTAAATGTAAGTTTTTTTTTCCTTAAAATTCCCTCCTAAACTTGGGATGCGTGTTATATGGCGATGAATACAGTATTTATATTTATTTATTATATTATAATTTATGATTTTGTGCTTCAAACTTCATCATACCCGGGATATCTACTAGACTCTTGGTGGACAGATCTAAGTGTGTTATTGCTAAGAATTACAGACCTACAATATAAAACGCCAAATTTCTATGCAAAATAATTGTACCGCTTTGAGACGCAAAAATCTGAAATAATCATACCACCAGGGAGGTTAACAGATAAGTGTCCATATATTAAAAGTTAGCAGCTGCAGTATTTTTAGCTGCTGACTTTTTTTTTTTTTCGTGGGTAGGCTGGACCTCCTCTTTAAGTTCATTCTCATAACTGATTATTCTCTGTTATTGTATTTCAATACATTTTACCTTCGACTAAATACATTTCTCATTTTTGCATTCTGCCTAATAGTCCTTTCCTGTGCATGGCATGGCAGTATATTGATGGGTCAAACTTTACAAGGCTACAAGACTGACTACTCCATAAATAAAAAAAATATACCTAGCACCAGAATCCTTTTTTTTTCTTATTTATCCTCGCAATAATAGGATGCAGCTACTCTCCCTAGCAAGAAATTACTAAATAAATACATTTTTTTTTACCATTTTTACCATTACCTGACTGCTTCCTTTGGTCCATTTCAGGCAAGTTCTCTGAAACTCTCTTCCATGAATTCCACATACCACAGGTGCTAAAGGTGTCCCCCATGAGAAACCCTATTCTGGTGGTTGTGGGGGTATTGTGTAATAAGCAGGTAACAAGTAATGTGGTGTTCTATTAATGAAGCACAGGACACGTGTTCAGGACGGTCTTCAATATGGATTGGACCCTGGGCAAACATTTTCTTTGCCCCCCCCCCTCCTCCCCCAGCAATTTTGATCTTCACCCCAACATCTCAGTTCCCCTTATCACATCACAGCGCCCCATTACATTGCAGCCATTTCTACATCATAGTGCCCCTCTACAAATCACAGTGCCCTATTACATTAGAGTCCCCTTCATGTCATAGTGCCCCTTTACACATCACAGCACCCAAATTACATTGCAGCCATTTTCACATCATAGTGTATACTAGTGCATTATGACTTAAACCTGCAGTGTTTTAATTTGTAAATTACTTTACTACCACTTTAGACCTGTATGTGAGTTGGCGGCCCAGATTTGCACAGGCACAGCAGCCCATTCATTTCAATGGGTTGCCATGCCTATGTTACATGCAGAAAAAAGGTGCATACAGCATTTTAACCCCTTCAATACTGGGCACTTTTACCCCCTTTCTGCCCAGGCCAAATTTTCAGCTTTCAGCGTTGTCACACTTTGGATGACAATTGCGCGGTCATATAACACTGTACCCATAAGCAATTTTTATAATTTTTTCACACAAATAGAGCTTTCTTTTCTTGGTATTTAATCACCTCTGGCTTGTTTTTTTTTTTTTTTTTTTTTTTTTTTGCACTACAAATAAAAAAGACATTTTTAAAAAAAATATGTTTTTCTTTGTTTCTGTTATAAAATGTTGTATATAAGTTCATTTTCTCCTTCACTGATGGGCACTGATGAGGCAGCACTGATGGGTACCGATGAGGCAGCACTAATATGCGGCACTGATGGGCACCGATAGGTGGCACTGATAGGTGACACTGATGGGCACTAATAGGTGGCACTGATGGGCAGTACTGTTTGGCACTGATGGGAAGCAGTAATGGGTGGCAATGATGGGCACCGATGGACAATGATGGGCACTAATAGATGGCACTGATAAGGAGTCAATGATAGGCATTACTAATGAGTACTGATTTGCATCCTTTATTGTCAATGATTGACATATGATGTGGGTACAGTTGGCACTATTTGGCATACAGGTGGGCATCACTGGTGGGTACTGATGGACATCACTAGCGGGCACTGGCACTAACTAGCGGGCACTAATCAGTGTAGACCCCCCCTGTCAGGAGAGCCGCCAATCAGCTCTCCTCTACCTACACCTTGTCAGCCTGAATAGAGGAAAGCCAATAAACGGCACTTCCTAGTTACCACTGTGATCAGCTGTGATTGGACACAGCTGGTCCATGGTAAAGAGCCTATGTCAGAGGCTCTTTACCTAGACCAGAGATTCGGTGTGTCGGATCGACACGCCACACCACACATCACCGCGCTGCCTGCCCCCCCCCCCGGGATGCGCAAGAGCGGCTGAAACCACTTTCTGGCCGTCATTCTGCTATATGGTGGGCAAGAAGTGGTTAAAAATGCAGTGCCTTGAAATCCATTCTGCTTTTGCACCATGCGACTTACCTACAGTCTCTGCACATACAAACGCACTGTGTTTTTAAATGCATGGCCCACGCATTTAAAAACGCAGCAAGGCCGGGGGCGTGGCGTCTGAGCCCGAAGATGGCCGCTTAGCTTCTGAGCTCCGCCACCTCACCGGGGGAATCCACTAGCATCGGAGCCCTACGAAGCGCTATCCAGGCACATCCGACCCCGCAGAGCCTGCACCATCGTCCGGGATGCCGAGGAGAAGGAAGGAACCTCCGCCGCAGCTCCGTAAACTGCCGAGCTACTACTCTAATTCGGCGCGGCCTCACCAAAATGGCGCCCGGCCGGAGAACAACACAGGCAAAACCGCAGCCACGGCCTCTCCACCTAGACACAGCACCGATCCGGGGAATCTGCCCAGCGGATCTTCCTCGGCGGCATCCACCCCCACTGCTAGAAGCCCTGTCAAATCCAGACAACGAACGGCTTCACCACATGAGATTCAGCTACAGCATAGCATGGAGGTGAGTGCCCACAATCCTTCACTGCAACAGGCCTCAGAGGCACCAGATCCCATAGCTGGATTCCCTACTTCAGGGCAGCCTGTGTCAGACACAGTACTGAAGGACATGTTAATGTCCCTGCGGTCCTCCTATGTATTACTGCGGCTTCACTTTTACAGAGCCAAAGAAACCATATTGGTTGCTTTCCGCAACCCTGATCAATGCCCAGCTCAATATACCTCTCTACAACTGCTCCCTGACCTATCTAGACACACTCTCCAGAAACGTCGCAATCTAGCCACCATTACCAAAGCGCTACGCAATCACCACATATTGCACAAGTGGAAATACCCTGCCACACTCTCCATCACGTACAACGGTACAACTACCAACATCTCCACCATGGAAGAAGGCCTGAATACCCTCAGGCACTGGGGAATTTTGTCAGAACCACCTCCAACTTCCATACAAATTGACAGTCCCTCATACATGCAGGCTGACTGGCAGGTGGTGACATACAAAAAAAGTGATAAGAAAGCTGGTCAAATGAAGGAACGCTCCTAACCAATGCATCTAGTCCTTGTGTTTACACCCCCCGGTGACGGCGCACATGGAAATATTTCCATTACCCCCCAACCTTACTGAACAGTGCATATGGATCAAGAATCCCCATGTGGATTCTCCTTTTACCCTGTAACCATTCTTTTTTCCTTTTTTAACTTGTTCTGTTGTATTTTCCTATTTGTTTTTATGGATCAACGTCCAATAACAGAGACAATTCCAACTATAACCTTATGGAGAAGAACCTTCAGATTCTGCATAGCACCTACTCGAATCGAGGAATATTCTAATAGAAGCATCGCCCTGGAACAACGGTCATCCATCTTCACGTGGACTGCCATCTTTCACCTCAAGCGTGAGTACTATCAACCCTCGACATACAAAATAATTTCCAACTTGCTATATGCCAGTTAAGCTACTCTCCATTAATACGCACGGCCTAAACCACCCGGCCAAGAGAGCATCCCTTTGGAAAGAGGCAGACTCTTCCCAATGCGATATCCTCTGCGCCCAAGAGACACACTTTCATCAAGCAGCTCCACCAAGATGCTCTCATAGGAACTTCCAACACTACTTCTTCTCCAATATGAATGCGAAACAAAGGGGTGTCATGGTGGCCATTAAAGATTCTGTTTCTTTCCACCTCCACTCTGAAACATCTGATCCAGCGGGTCGCTATCTCATTATTGTATGTGACATTAACTCTACCCGTTACACTCTAGTGAACGTTTATGTTCCCAACACCAAACAAATTAAGTTCCTGAATGGCTTGATGAAAAAGCTGAAGAAACTCCAACAAGGTTCCCTTATGATCTGTGGGGACTTTAATGCCACACCAGACCCTCGCATTGACTCTACCTCGAAACATTCCAAAAGATCTCCATCTCTTAATTTTTTTTTGAGATCTCATGATCTATTCGATGCATGGCGGTGTACACATGCCAACGAACGGGACTATACGTTTTATTCTCATAGTCATTGCATTTATTCGAGGATTGATCTGATTCTGATGGACAAGTGGTTGCTTCAAAAAGTGACTCAAATTAAAATCAATAACATTACCTGGTCCGACCACGCTTCTGTCCTCCTTACCCTGGGAGATAACTATCCTACTAGCAGGACCTACATGTGGCGTGCCAACCCTCAGGTAATACAATCCCCATCCACTCAGAAACTGCTAGAAAACCACTTGTCTGATTATTTTCGGATCAACTCCTCCTCCACGACTGACCCATTTGTACTCTGGAACGCCCACAAGGCGTACATTCGAGGTATATTCATTCAACTAACCACTAGGCTTAGGAGGCAGAGGCAGCAACGGCTTAATACCCTTCTTACAGACATTAGAACTCTTGAAGATCAAGATAAAAAAAACCCTACTTGCCATATTAGTGCGCAATTGACAGCTCTTCGACACGACCTTAGACTAGAACTACTCCATTCCTTCGAACACAGGGAAAGACGACTTAAAATGTCCTATTCGACCAGTAATAAAGCTGGAAAAGAACTGGCTCGCAAATTACAAGGTCAACGCTTTAAAACCAAAATACCCCACATCATTAGTCCCACATCCCAGCAAAAAGTATTTGATCCCCAAAACATTGCCAACGCATTTAGCGAATATTATAGTTCCCTTTACAACCTCAATCAAGACAGCCATACTACACAACCATCCCAGTCAGCTATAAATGATTTCTTAGAGGACATCACCTTACCCAAGATCTCTGCTTCACAACTTCAAGCTTTAAATTCCCCTTTCACACTATCTGAATTACTAAAAGCCATAGACACTCTTCCCAATAATAAATCCCCAGGACCAGACGGCCTAACAGGGGAATATTACAAAACTTTTAAACAATCCCTAGGATCACACCTTCTTAAGGTGTTCGAGACTGCTGCTGCCTCGGCCTCCTTTCCATCTGAGATGTTAGAAGCATTAATAGTTACATTACCTAAACCAGGGAAGACACCAGATGTTCCCCAAAATTTTAGACCAATATCCTTATTAAACACTGATCTAAAGCTTTATGCTAAAATGATAGCACTGAGACTAGTCGACATCCTTCCTACTCTAATTGACCCAGATCAATCTGGCTTCACCAAGGGAAGACAAACATCCGATGCTACAAGAAGACTAATTGATGTGATTCATATAGCTAGAAAACACGGGACGCCTTCTCTGCTCCTTGCTCTGGATGCAGAGAAGGCGTTCGATAGAGTACACTGGAAATATCTCACGGCTACACTGGAGAAATTCGGCTTCTCAGGCCACCTACTTTCTGCAATATTATCCCTATATACCTCTCCATCAGCCCGCGTGTACACTTCGGGTATGCTATCTAAACCTTTCAAGATAACAAATGGCACCCGCCAGGGGTGTCCACTATCTCCCCTCATTTTCAACCTATTAATGGAACCCTTGGCTACCAGCATAAGACAAAATCCCAACATACAAGGCTTCTGGATCAACAATCGCAAACATGTCATAAGTCTCTTTGCGGATGACGTGATCCTTATGCTAACTAATCCGGTGTCTTCCCTGGACCATGTATCTCAACTACTACATGATTATGGTAAAGTATCATATTACAAGGTAAATGAAAACAAATCTTATATCTTAGATCTTGGTGTACCAGAACAAGATAGAAAAATCCTGCAACACAAATTTCCATACGTATGGAATTCCCAGGAAATTACTTATTTAGGAATTAAGCTCACATCCCAACCTACACAACTATTCCATGCTAACTACCTCCCACTGGAACGTACATTACGAAAAGGCCTCCAGTCCCTGAGTAAACATATACTGTCATGGTCGGGCCGCTTGGCTGCCTTTAAAATGCAAATCCTACCGCAAGTACTCTACATCTACCGAACGGTACCCATTCCAGTCCCCCGAAAATTCTTTCATAACCTACAAACCATACTTTCCAGATATTTATGGGAAGGTAAAAAAGCTAGAAGCGCTCTATCCAAACTTCGCAAAACTAAAACAGCAGGAGGGGTTGGTCTACCGATATTGGCTGACTATCACCTAGCTGCAATCTTGGCACAACTTAGAGGGTGGTTTCCCAACCACCAAACCCCTCTTTGGGGAAGTATTGAACAAACCATGATACCAGGAGGCAACCTTTATGACTATATTTTAGCTTACCTGCATCTTAACGCCAAACCCTCTAACTTCCCTCTAACAATTCTAGCAACCTTAAACTCATGGAAGACCTTGATAACTACCAAGTCTCGGTCGTCTCCTACTATTTCTCTATCAATTCCAATATCGATTCTAGCTTTGCTAATCCCAGACATATCCCTGACTAATTGGGAAATGAGGGGACTACAATGGATTTCGGATCTATACACAGGCACAATTATAAGATCATTTGCTGACTTACAAATTAAATTTGGCTTACCTATCTCTGAACAATTTAAGTATTTCAGAATTACATCTTATCTTAAAAAAAATGACGCCATTAAATACAATTTATTCTGGCGGATTCATATCTACCTTACTGCCAAGTCATCTCGTAAAGGCGGTATCTCCTTGTTTTACGACTATATCCATGACAAGAGTATATTTACAAAAACGAATTCCATGCTAGCATGGGAAAGGGACCTTAACGACTCCTTTACTGAACAACAATGGCACAAAGCTATGCAGCACATCCACTCAGCAACCAAATGCACCAACTTATGGGAACTCTCACATAAGATCACACAACGATGGTACCTAACACCCTACAGACTAGCTAAATTTAACCCCTCCACATCCTCCACCTGTTGGAGAAATTGTGGACAACCGGGTACCATATTTCATATCTTATGGAGCTGCAAGAACCTAACCACGTATTGGTCCCACATCTTCAAAATTCTTTGTCAAATAACAGATTTACAAATCTGCTCTTCACCTTCTTTAGCTATCCTCAATATAGGAATAGAAGACATTCCACCATTACATAGGCAGTTTGCTATTCACTTGTTCCTAGCAGCCAAATTAGCGATACTAAGAAAATGGAGGTCCCTGAACCCTCCAGAGGTAACGGAGGTCTTGCACACACTATCCTTACATTTCACTTATGAAAAAATGCTAGCGTCCATTGGGGGACACTATGACCTCTTTCATCCACGGTGGCAACGATGGATGACTTGGTGCGACACTCATCACGAATGAATAATATTTCATCAACTACTGCTCTGGCAAACTCTCTAATACTTATCTGCATCCTTTTTTTTTTTTTAAGGTTCATATCCTTCCTTTCCATATGGTCTCTGAGCTGATCCTGTTTCATTTATATGTATGTTTACTTAATATTAGTTCTGAGCTTCACGCTCTTGTTATATGAATGCTAACAGATATAACCCAGTTAATGATACCGCTGACACATAGGTTTGTAGAACTGGTACCTCCACTGTGTCACAGTAAGTTCCCAAATGGGGTGACTAGTGGAGGAACATAGCTTCTCCTGCCTTAATCATATTCCTCATAATTCAGGTTATTGTACTATGAACGTAATGTTACTATACGATTTTGTTAGCCATCACGGTTTATTTTTCGGTTTACGATACCTATTGCTGTATGAATATGCGATTTCTCATTTTGTAAACTGACAAAAACTGAATAAAAATTATTATACAAAAAAAAAAAAAAAACGCAGCAAGTTTGCTGGTGCAGGAACTGCAGGTAAGTTGCATGGTGCAAAAGCAGAATAGATTTCAAGACCACTTGATTTTTAAAATGCTGCATGCAACTTTTTTTCTGCAGGAAACGCAGGCATGGCAGCCCATTCAAATGAATGGGCTGCTATACCTGGGCAAACTCACATCCATGTAAACCAGGCCTAAAATAAGCCCATCAAGCAGTAAAATACAGTACTTATATGTGATAGAGTTTTGTGAGCTACCCAAAAACCAAAAGTAATTATACATGTACTAGAAACACAGAGTGTGTGTGTGAAAGGTATTCAAAAGACCAGCTGCTAGCACTGATCACATCCCCATATGCATGTGCACAAAAATAAATATATAAGAGTGCAGCTCTGAATCACGAAATATAAACAAACAAATATCAAAAATCATTGAATCAAACAACATATAAAGTGCATAATAAAATGTCCATACAATAAAGTGCAAAAATAATAGTCCATAATAAAACAGTGAACTTTCCACAAATGTATGTTGTTTGATGAACAACTAAATGCAATTGCAAAAACCTATATGTAAAACTTCCAGACCACCAACGAATCACCTCACTCGTGCTCCCCCCAATGGGTATAGGCTCACCTCTGGGATTGCGACCCTCATTTTAGCAGGGTCAAAAATGCCTGTGAGCCACCCCAGGACTCAGTGAGTTATCCAACACAGCTGGCTCCTAAACTTCTCCCAAGATCTCCTCCTCAGTATGTCAGCAGCAGAGTCTATGCAGAGAGAAAGACTCCAATAGTGCTTGAATCGTTTAAAACACTTTAACATGCGTTTATTAAAACGTACAGGGTTCTCACAATATGCGAGTGCTTCCAGCGCACCACACTAATAAGAGCATGGGTTTAAAGCGCAACATAGAGCCACACATCCAAAATCTTGATCAGCTCCTCAAATCACTATAGAGCCCAAGTGCCTTCACCATCCTAGCCCCTCACCTACGTGTGTTCGACACAGGGTCACGTGTCTTCCTCAGGGGGAACTCTGATTGATCTGGTGGCCCATGCTGCATGCTCTGTAATAAATACAGCCACAGCCTGGACTGGTCAGGGTTTTGAAAAGCTACATATGAGGAGTCAGGGGAGGAGAAAGACCTACCTGGTCCTCCTTGCCAGCTCAGCTCTGATCACCATCTGCAGGCGGGCTAACACCAGTGCTGTTGGCTGCCACAATTTACAACCCAGCACTCTGACATCGGCTCCACTGCGCGGTCCTACCCGAGGACTCCGATGTACAGGAAGCACAGCACACATAGAGAGGGGTGGGGTCAGAGCATTAGTGAAGCTCAAGGCCCCGCCAGCCCACGGCCCGCTCCTTGCTCGAGAATATGCAGCACTGCATGCTGATGCTGGCTGCCTGTGTCACTGTCTGCAGCGCTGATGGGAGTCTTGATTTGTGGACAGTGCAAGCTTAAGGGGCAGCTCTGCTTTGGGCCCCAAAACAATGACAGAGCCCTGGCAGGTTGCCCCGTTTACCCTGCGGTAAAGACAGACCTGCACATGTTCCATGCTTTTATTTCCATGCTTTCAAACAGGCTTCCTGATAAGCTTTTTAGATAAGCCAAATTGGCTCTAGGTATTGAATCTGCAAAAGCAGCTGGACATGGGAACTTGGATCACAATATGTCAGATGTCAGCAGTCAAGGCTGCAGAGCTTATTTTCAGGTTATTCTAGTCCAGGGCAAATAGCCAAGGTCAGAAATAGTAACAGTCTTCAATATTCTGGAACTTTGAGCAGCATGACAAACATTGTACTTCTTTGTTTCTCTAATCAGGAGGAAGAAAACTCTAATTCAAACAAAACAACAAGATGGTAGTGTCTTATTTTCTGAAGCAAGAGACAATGAAATGCAACACCATCTACTACAAAGCCAAAGTACTGGACTAAATGAAGTACTGGTTCTCTTGCCAAACAGACAATAGGTGGACTCAACTAGAAAGAGAGATTACTCCAGGACATAACCTTCCAGCTTTAACAATGGCAGCTAGTCTGCACCATAATATATCAAATATAAATTACTGCGCTATCCCCATATATTCTGTAAATAACAAATACAGAGTGTAAAATATCATGTGACACCAAGCTGCAACTATAAAATGTGAGACACCCAGTGGCGTCACTAGGGGGGCTAGAGGGGGCCATGCCCCCCCAACATTATACTGTGCCCCCCTATGTGCCCCCCCAATTAAAAAAAATGGACACTGGGAATGCAGGGGACAGGTATAGACTGAGCCGCTCTATTGCTGGTTCCGGCTCCTCCTCCACCTCTTGAGTCTACTCCCAGCCACTGGTTACTAGAGCCGCCTCGCATCTAGCAACCAGTGAAGTCAGAGTCGGCATTGACAGTTCTCTCTCCCCTGCTTCCTTTCTCACACGGAATAATGAGAGAGGAGACACACAGCCGATCTGCTCCTTCTCCCCTCTTGTGTGTGCTTCCAGGGAAGTCAAGTGTGAAGCCAATGAGCTCACACTTAACACGGTACACACACAGGAGAGGGGAGAAGGAGCAGATCGGCTGTGTGTCTCCTCTCTCATTATTCTGTGTGAGAGAGGAAGGAGGGGAGAGAGAACTGTCAATGCCGGCTCTGGGGCTCTGAGCTGTTGGGAACACTGATACAGGGGTGGTGCCAGGTGGGTGCTTTAACTCCCCCATAATTTCACATATAACACCCCCACCAGCAGCTGCCTCTGGAAGAGATTTACTGTAGCCTGGGTGTGCTGCTACCAGTGACACTCCCCGCCCCTCAGCCCGCCCCTGTGTGTATGGAGATCACAAACAGCATGTTAGTTGCAGGGCTAGAGTATATCCTTCCTGTGCACTGTGCAGCATAAGGAGGGAGGGATCCTTTTAAGCACCTGATCAGTATTATCCAATCAGGCTGTGCCTGTGCTACAACCCCTCCCACTTCCCCTGCCGCCGTGTTTTGATTTCAGGCAGCTCCAGAGGAAGCCAGAACCCTCAGCTCTGTAACTCCCATGTGAGTCTCTTTTTATGTATTCTTCATGGAGGGAAGAAGAAGTGTGTGCACAGTGCAGCAGCTTGCAGAGTGATAGGTGTGAGGTTTAGTGCAGGCGGTGTTCTCCATAGAGGGACAGGACAAGGGGAAAACATACTCTTATAAATGATATATGTTGTAATTATCAGGCTGTTAGATCCTCAGCATCAGAAGACAGAACACACAGACCTCATACATTGATTTATATCAGCAAAAAAAATGTTTATTACAGAGACTTCTGTGACAGGAAGAAAGGAATCCATCAGGTCTGTGTGCTCTGTCCCTTTCCTGTCTCTGCTAGCTCCATCTTTAACCCTTTTGGCTCATGCACACTAGTTTTGCCCTCTGAAGAGCAATCAACATTTAGCAATCAACAAAACGCACACTGTTAGACAGGATCATTTGGTTGGTTGCAGGCTGGTCAGTAAGTTGATCTGGGAATGTCTTTGGTTTTGTTTTGCATGCGTTGCCCTTCCATGTGCTCCTTGCTGCAAAGGCCAGTTATAGGTGAGGGCAATGGCCATTTGTTTGTACTGAAATTTGAAAGTGCAATACTTGCACTTTCAAATAAATATTCTTTGAAAGGGTTTATGCACTATGGTAGATTTTATTTTTCATGCATATATTATGACTGCAGCTACCATGTGATGATGTCAGTTGGCAAGCCTTTGAAAATTGCAATGCAGGTTATTCATTTGGAGCCAGTCAGAGTGGGATTGTGCTGCCGGATTACAATTAAGTGTGTTTGGGCCTATGTATTGTGGCTGCAGCCTCTGGTAGTGCCCTGTATGCTCACAGTAGTGGCGGTGGCGGTGCTCCAAAGTGGGTGTAAAGATCTCAAATATCCAGATGAACTTTTGTTTTATTGCACATCACTTTGTTTTTGGTGGAGGAACAATGAAATGGTGGCTAATAGCCATCAGGAGATCCGCTTTTGTTCGTAATGCATAAATAAATTTATTCTGATGGCTTCAACTTTATTCACTTATTCTAGTTATGTATGTGTCACTTTGTTTGCACTCAGCACTTTAATTCATTTTGCACAGCATGAAATCAGCATGAATTAGCACATTTATTTAATATTTAGGTATTTATCTAAGTTTTTTTTTATTCACACTGCAGTGTGCTGTTTTCTCCATGTTATCGTTTTTTTTAAATATTTTAGTGAATTACCACTAAGCACTTTAGTTTCTATGCACATTTATCAGATTCTATTAAACCTATTTCTCTTAGGCCACTCCCACTGTTGGGTGTTCTCTGCATGCCCTAATGGGCACTGATAGGAGGCACTAATGGGCACTGATGGGAGGCAATAGAGGGAAACTAATA
The DNA here is from genome assembly GCA_037952835.1 of Lithobates septentrionalis. NCBI lineage: Eukaryota > Metazoa > Chordata > Amphibia > Anura > Ranidae > Lithobates > Lithobates septentrionalis. Next base: position 429,869 of record JBBDGP010001212.1, read on the forward strand.
GGAGGCACTGATAGGTGGGATTGATGAGCACTGATAGGCGGCACTGATGAGGAGGCACTGATAGGTGGCATTGATAAGCACTGATATGCTGCACTAATAGGCACTGATAGGCTGCTTTGATGAGCACTGATAGGTGGCACTGATGAGCACTGATCACTAATAGGCAGCATCAATGGGCACTGATAAGCTGCACTGGTAGGCGACATTGATGAGCATGTATGCTAGCCCAACATTAAAAGAACAATTACACACTTTAAATCTTTAAAAGTGGCCGCCTGCAGCTGCAATCTTCGGCTAACGTCTCTCTTTCTAACAAGACCTCTGGAGTGCATTCTATTCTTGGGAAAAAATAATATATATATATATATATATATATATATATATATATATATATATATATATATATATATATATATATATATATACATTGCGTTTTATAGTTGGCCCCCCTACTTTTGTCCCTGTCCCCCCATGTGCCCCCCCTAAATATGAAAGCTGGAGACGCCACTGGAGACACCCACACTATAAAAAACGAAAAATCGGAAGTAGCTGCGCTAAAAACTTGAGTAATAAACAATTAAATCACCTCTTAGTGTGAAAATTATGCACCCACAATAAAGTGACAAATATTACAAATTAGAAAAAAATTTGTTGTAAACCACACATGGAACAAAATAAATCCAGCATGGAAAAAATAAATACATTGAGTCCATTCAAAAAGGAATAAACGAAAGAGAAAGTTCACTGTCAGAACACTCCTTCAGAGGTAGATGTGACAAGCATCCATGTGATGTGAGTCCTACGATCATTACACCCAGAAGGATATGGTGATAAAAGGGTTCCTCCACCAATGTAAATGCTGCCCCTTACCAGCTCCTTTGATCCCTTTTTACAGAGATCATACAGGCGTGTGGCTTTCTACCCCAGCCTCGGATTTTGGTAAGGACGGATCCAAATGAGTCTCTCCACCAAAGATCTTCTATGCCGTGGTTGGGCACTCATCCTCCATACAGTTATGCTGTAAAAACACAGGCTCGTATAAAAACAAATGCCGGCCGGCTTCAGTATGCTGCCTGTCGCTTCCAGGATCAGCGTAGTAGTGTGTGGTGATGTCAGTATGCCGCTCCTCCCTACGCTGTTTCGTCACACCTGACGTCTTCCAAGGGCTCGGGCGGCGTACTGACTCACCACCTTAAATGTCATACATAATTGAAAGGAACGCCCCATTCTGAGCTCCAGGCGTCCCGCAATCAGAAGCGCCATCTTGAGAGAGGGCAAACGCCCTTCTCCCCGGTAAACGCTTGTATTATTATGAATAATCAATAAAAGTTCACTCTGTATTCCTGCAAAAATCTAAAAAGATTAAAATTAAAAGGAACATATGGGAATTTCGAAAAACATCAAAGAAAAATCTAAAAAACTGATAAAAAACCTCACCGTCAAATGACTGGACAATATGGGTTAACAGTCAAAAATAAACAATGGAAATAAGGTTACCCTACCTTAAATGGGGTCCCCATGGCCAGTTTGAGCCCTATTTAACTGGGTAAATCCCAGTAAATAATGCAACTTGACCAGTTTTATCTAAACAAGTACCCGGGATCTGCCTGTAAACAACCAATATTCTCGAATAGAATCCATCTATGTGTGTAGTATATAGACATGTGCATTTTGTTTAGTTCCGAATCGAAATTCGGACGAAATTTTCATTATTCGGACATTCGGATGCATCCGAAATACCGAATTACAATACTAACGAATTTAAACAAATCCGAAATGTTTCGAATCGAAAACCCACGGACGAAATTCGAATCGAATTTGAATCAAATTCGAAACCAAATTCGAAATATATTCAATTCGAAAACAAATTCGAAATCTATTCGACTCGAATTCGAAAACAAATTCGAATCGAATTAGAAAAAATATAAATTGATTTCTAAAAAAGAATACAATAAAATAGAATATAAAATAATAAAATAATAGAATAAACATAAAAGAATTGTAAAGAACAGAATAGAATTTAATAGAATTTAATAAATTACAACAGAATATGACCATCCTCTGAAATTCGAATTTCGAATAGTATAAATTTGAATTCGAAAATAGATTGGAAAATAACAATTTATATATATATATATATAATATATATATATATATATATATATATATATATTCAAATTCATTCTATATGAAATTCGAATTTCGGAAAATGGTTTTATTTATATATATATATATATATATATATATATATATATATATATATATATATATATATATATATATACATATACATATATATATATTTTTATATATATATATATATATATAAATATATATATATATATATATATAACCATTTTCCGAAATTCGAATTTCATATAGAATGAATTCGAATATATATATATATATATATATATATATATATATATATATAAATTGTTATTTTCCAATCTATTTTCGAATATATATAACCATTTTCCGAAATTCGAATTTCATATAGAATAAATTCGAATTCGAATAGAAAAGAAAATAGACTAGAACAACAATAGAACAGAATAGAATAAAATATAATATATATATTAGATTATGTTCTGTTCTATTGTTTTTCTATTCTAATCTTGTCTATTTCAAAAGATGGTTATATATATATAAATATTATATATATATATATATATATATATATATATATATATATATATATATATATATATATATATATATATATATAAATAACCATTTTCCGAAATTCAAATTTCATATAGAATGAATTTGAATTCGAATAGAAAAGATTACACTAGAAATAGGAAATAGACTAGAAAAACAATAGAACAGAATTGAGTAAAATATAATGTGTATATATATTATATTTTATTCTATTCTGTTCTATTTTTTTTCTATTCTAATCATTTCTATTCGAATTTGAATTCATTCTATATGAATTTCGAATTTCAAAAGATTATATATATATATATATATATATATATATATATATATATATATATATATATATATATATATATATATATATATATAAAACCATTTTCCGAAATTCGAATTTCATATAGAATGAAATCGAATTTGAATAGAAAAGATTAGACTAGAAATAGAATATAGACTAGAAAAACAATATAACAGAATTGAGTAAAATATAATGTGTATATATATTATATTTTATTCTATTCTGTTCTATTTTTTTTCTATTCTAATCTTTTCTATTCGAATTTGAATTCATTCTATATGAATTTCGAACTTCAATAGATGGTTATATATTAATAAATTTTCCGAAATTCGAATTTCATATAGAATGAATTCAAATTTAAATTCATTCTATATGAATTTCGAATTTCAATAGATGGTTATATATAAAATAGATGGTTATATATAAATAAATATCTAATATATATATATATATATATATATATATATATATATATATATATATATTCAATTTCATTCTATAAGAAATTTGAATTTCGTAAAATGGTTATATATATATAAAACCATCTTTTGAAATTCTATTTTTTTTTCTATTCTAATCTTTTCTATTTAAATTTGAATTAATTCTATATGAATTTCGAATTTCAATAGATGGTTATATATAAATAAATATCTAATATATATATATATATATACACTACCGTTCAAAAGTTTGGGGTCACATTAAAATGTCCTTATTTTTGAAGGAAAAGCACTGTACTTTTAAATGAAGCTAACTTTAAACTAGTCCTAACTTTAAACAAATATACTCTATACATTGCTAATGTGGTAAATGACTATTCTAACTGCAAATGTCTAGTTTTTGGTGCAATATCTACATAGGTGTATAGAGGCCCATTTCCAGCAACTATCACTCCAGTGTTCTAATGGTACAATGTGTTTGCTCATTGGCTCAGAAGGCTAATTGATGATTAGCAAACCCTTGTGCAATCATGTTCACACATCTAAAAACAGTCTAGCTCCTTCCAGAAGCTACAAAACTGACCTTCCTGTGAGCAGATTGAGTTTCTGGAGCATCACATTTGTGGGGTCAATTAAACGCTCAAAATGGCCAGAAAAAGAGAACTTTCATCTGAAACTCGACAGTCTATTCTTGTTCTTAGAAATGAAGGCTATTCCATGCGAGAAATTGCAAAGAAATTGAAGATTTCCTACAACGGTGTGTACTACTCCCTTCAGAGGACAGCACAAACAGGCTCTTACCAGAGTAGAAAAAGAAGTGGGAGGCCGCGTTGCACAACTAAGCAAGAAGATAAGCACATTAGAGTCTCTAGTTTGAGAAACAGACGCCTCACAGGTCCCCAACTGGCATCTTCATTAAATAGTACCCGCAAAACACCAGTGTCAACATCTACAGTGAAGAGGCGGCTGCGGGATTTTGGGCTTCAGGGCAGAGTGGCAAAGAAAAAGCCATATCTGAGACTGGCCAATAAAAGAAAAAGATTAAGATGGGCAAAAGAACACAGACATTGGACAGAGGAAGACTGGAAAAAAGTGTTGTGGACGGATGAATCCAAGTTTGAGGTGTTTGGATCACAAAGAAGAACGTTTGTGAGACGCAGAACAAATGAAAAGATGCTGGAAGAATGCCTGACGCCATCTGTTAAGCATGGTGGAGGTAATGTGATGGTCTGGGGTTGCTTTGGTGCTGGTAAGGTGGGAGCTTTGTACAGGGTAAAAGGGATTCTAAATAAGGAAGGCTATCACTCCATTTTGCAACGCCATGCCATACCCAGTGGACAGCGCTTGATTGGAGCCAATTTCATCCTACAACAGGACAATGACCCTAAACACACCTCCAAATTGTGCAAGAACTATTTACAGCAGAAGCAGGCAGCTGGTATTCTATCGGTAATGGAGTGGCCAGCACAGTCACCAGATCTGAACCCCATTGAGCTGTTGTGGGAGCAGCTTGACCGTATGGTACGCCAGAAGTGCCCATCCAACCAATCCAACTTGTGGGAGCTGCTTCTAGAAGCGTGGGGTGCAATTTCTCCAGCTTACCTCAATAAATTAACAGCTAGAATGCCAAAGGTGTGCAATGCTGTAATTGCTGCAAAAGGAGGATTCTTTGATGAAAGCAAAGTTTGATGTAAAAACAATGTTATTTCAAATACAAATCATTATTTCTAACCTTGTCAATGTCTTGACTCTATTTTCTATTCATTTCACAACGTATGGTGGTGAATAAGTGTAACTTTTCATGGAAAACACAAAATTGTTTGGGTGACCCCAAACTTTTGAACGGTAGTGTATATATATATATATATATATATATATATATATATATATATATATATATAGATAGATAGATAGATATACATATATATATATATCTATATATATATATATATACATATAAAACCATTTTCCGAAATTCGAATTTCATATAGAATGAAATTGAATTTAAATAGAATAGAAAATAATATCTTAGAAAAACAATAGATTAGATCGAAAAAAAAAATATATATATATATATATATATATATATATATATATATATATATTTATGGTCGGAGCCCTATGTCCGATATGGACATAGATAACACTTATAATAAAGATAAGACTTACCATCGGAAATAGACCTGGAAGTGTGGACTTACCATATGAAATGGACCTGAAAGTGTGCCTTGGTCTAATGGCCGGTATGCCAAAATAAGGGGGCATACCCTGGTTTTAAGAAATGATTATTCTGTAGAGAGAAATGAGATGAAATGAATGAAATGAAATGAATGCCTTGAAATGGGGATGGGAGGGTGGGTATCGCGCACAGGAAACCGACAAGCACCACAGGTGAGCGGGCTGCTTAAATACCCACCGGGCTCCTCCCATAAATTCAGGCCACCATACTGGCCTTCCTACTTATGGTCGGAGCCCTATGTCCGATATGGACATAGATAACACTTATAATAAAGATAAGACTTACCATCGGAAATAGACCTGGAAGTGTGGACTTACCATATGAAATGGACCTGAAAGTGTGCCTTGGTCTAATGGCCGGTATGCCAAAATAAGGGGGCAAAAACATTCAGGTAGGGGTATAATATATAATTGGTTTTCAGGTATTCATTGAGCCAATTTGGTGAATGCCTGTGCCATCTCTACTTGAGGATTGGGTATATACCGGGCGACGCAGGCTGATTTCCATCTGCCTAGTCTTTTGATGATGTGGTCTGGAACCCCCTGGCGGGTTGCTGCGGAGGCTGCTCCGATGCGGAAGGAGTGTCCGGAGTACTGACTGGGTTTAAGGTGAAGATTGCGGAGAAGTATCCTTATGTGTTTTACCAAGTGACATGCGTTTAAGGGTTTAACTGGGAATGGTAGAAGAGGACTGGTGTCCGATTGTTCAGGCAGGAGTGAGAGGAGACGGTTAAGTACGGTGACTGGACACCAGCTGTTATTGGTTCTGTAGAGGTGAATGTCCACTCCAGAGCCTGTTTCCTGGGTTTAAGAAACCTCGAGGTGAAGGATGAAATGGTCTTGGTGGCGAAGCAAGTGCCGTCTGCGTAATACTTGGTCTGTGGGGTGGTTATAGGTGAACCCGTAGTAAGCCAACTATATGGCTGCTTGTAGGACCGTGCTGGGCAGCAGACCGAATGGCGAAGTAGCCAGAATAGTCGACATATCCCTGAAGATGGGCCCCGTAATGGGTAAGCGCTTAGTACTGATCACTGGTTGTTGTTTCTGGATGCCCCTTAGGATGGCTCGTATAGCGTGTGATGAGAACAGTGAAGATTTTGTGGGGTCTTCCAGGGTCACGAAGTGTTGTATGCCGGCTAGGTATAGCCGAATGGTATTGTAAGATAAAGCCAGCTGAGTGTGGCAGCATGAAATGAAGACCAGTACCTGTTTGACATCTATTGGTCCTTTACGGCAGGATGTGAGAAATTTATTGAACGCCTTTCAAGCTGTCTGGTAGGCTTTGAGTGTGTTATGAGAGAGTGAGTGATTGATGAGCTGCGTTGCTCCTTGTAAATGTTAGGCTAGTCCAGGGTCAGTTGTGACCAGGCAGGGATAGGGGCTGACACTGGATCGGCTCCGGGAACCTGTTTGAAAAGGAGGTGTAGTTAGAACGTGGCAGTGCGTCAGCAGCTAAATTGTGTCTGCCTGGAATAAATGCACAGTGTATGTTAAACTGATGCTGTAAGAACAGTTGTACCAATCTGCGCAGGAAGGACATGACTGCTGGGGAATTGGACCTGCCTTTGTTGATGTCTGCCGTGGCCTGATTGTCGGTGGTGAAGACTACGGTTTGCCCTGTCCAATGGTGACCCCAGAGTTGTGCAGCTGCCACCATGGGATAGAGTTCGAGGAGGGAAGATGTTTTGAATAAAGCCGGGTATCAACAGTATCTGTTGAGGCCAGGGTCCTGAAAACCAATGATGGCCAAAAATTGCAGCGAAACCTGTGGTGGCTGCAGCGTCTGTCACCACCTGGGGTGACAGGGCTGAAACCATGGGTATAATTAGGGATATGCCGTTCTGGGAGGACGGAATTCGTCCCACATAGATAGGTCCGCTATTGCTGCGGAGTCTAGATTTAAGATCTGATCGGGGTCTTGTGTTTCTGGCAGGAATCTCAGCAGGCGTGACACGAAGGTGCGGCCTTGTGGAATAATTCGTATGGCGAAATTCAGCATTGCCAGGAGAGATTGCAACTGCTTCTTGGTACACCCCTTGGTGTGGGTGAATTTGTGAAGGACCGCCTTAATGCGGGTTAGTTTGTCGAGGGGGAGACTGGCTTGCATAGCGCAGGTGTCTAAGTTGGCCCCGAGAAAGGTGATGTTATGTGCTGGGCCTTCTACTTTGTGCTTGGTGATGGGAAGATTGGGTTTTCCGAATATCGCTCTGAGTTTGTCGAGGTCTCCTGGGGGCTTGCTGGGAGGTTCTATTAGTAGGAAGTCGTCCAGGTAATGGATGACTTTTGTCACTGAGCCTTGTGTAACAGTATCCAAGCAAGAGACTGAGCGAATGTGTCGAAGAGCCAAGGGCTGCTCTTCGAACCGAACGTCAGTTTTGTGGCCAAATAATATGCCTCCTTCCACTTGATGCCATGCCAGCACCAAGGGGATGGATGGATAGGCAGGAGCTTAAAGGCATCCGAGATGTCGGTTTTGGAAAGCCAGGCACCTGTACCTGCTTTGATGACTGCTTGTATCGGCATGTCTACGGAGGAATATTTTAGGGAGAATTCTTCGGAGGGAATCAGGAAATTGAGACTGGGGATGTGGGAAGAATGAGGCGCAGACAGGTGGTACCCCAAACGTAATTTATTTGTGAATTTGCCCTTGACAAGCCCCAAATAGGGCTGACTCTCCAAGTGCTGAAAGGGGGCTGAGTGAAAGGCCTATAACGTACTCTCGGTCTAGTTCTGTTTGTAAGAGCCGATCTATGGTTTGTTCGTCGATGGCTGCTGAACGAATATTCCCAGATTCGTACGTACTGTGAGGTAGTGAAATGAGGCCTGTGAGAAAGCCGACAGAGGGGCCGTGAAGTCTTCGCTGCCGGCCTGTGACATGATTTGATCTGATGAGAATATCCTGTTTTTGAGCTCGTATATTTTTTTTTTTTTTTTTTTTTTTTGTGAGAACGAAATGATTCAAAATGTTTGCCTTGATGTTTGAAATGACTGAACTGCATGACAAAGGTCCGGCCTGGTCGTGTCGTGACTGATGCGACCGTGAACCGGGCTCTGGAGCATGTACTGAAATGAGGCAACAGAAGAAACATTGGTGCATACCGGGACGAATCGGTGCTTGTTTGATGCATCTGGATTCGAATCGGAGCGCAGCATGAAATGAAATGAGAGAAATGTTTACCTTGACCGAGGCTTGAATTGGTTGTGCCGTGTTTTGCGACTGGCAACCGACCGAGCTCTGGTATAGGTATGGATTTTTTTTTTTTTTTTTTTTTTTTGAGGAAAATGAAAAGGTGACAATTCGTGAAGGGATTGCTAAGTAACTTGAAGCAATGATTTGTATGATGCTTGCAATCTTGTGACAATGAAATGATTCGAAATGTTTGCTTTGATTGTGAAATGAATGAACTGCATGACAGAGGTGCGGCCTGGTCGTGTCACGATTTGTTCGACCGTGAACCGGGCTCTGGAGCATGTATTGAAATGGGGCAACTGAAAATATTGGTGCTCCTGGGACGAATCGGTGCTTGTTTGATGCATCTGGATTCGAATAGGAGTGCAGTATTAAATGAAATGAGAGGAATGATTGTTTTGACCGCGGCTCCAATTGGTTGTGCCGTGTTAGCGACTGGCAACTAACCGAGCTCTGGTATAGGTATGAAATGCGATCGGAACCAGTGATGCATGCCGTGACGAATCGGTGCACCTCAGATGCGACTGGTTTCGAAACGGTGATGCGTTGTGGGAGTGAATTGGTAGAAATTGCATGACAGAGATGTGGATCAATCCCCCGATGTCTGCGATTAGCTATGATCTGGACTCTGGAGCATGTATAGAAATGAGGCCAATCCTGGGGCACGCCGAGATGAATCGGTGCATTTCATGCGACTGAATTCATGTCGGAACGTGATACATGGAAATGAAATGATAACCATGACAGAGGTACGAATAACTGATAAAACGTAACTCTGGAGCATGTATAGAAATGAGGCCAATCCTGGGGCACGCCGAGACGAATCGGTGCATTTCATGCGACTGAATTCATGTCGGAACGTGATACATGGAAATGAAATGATAACCATGACAGAGGTACGAATGACTGATAAAACGTAACTCTGGAGCATGTATAGAAATGAGGCCAATCCTGGGGCACGCCGAGACGAATCGGTGCATTTTTCATGCGACTGAATTCATGTCGGGACGTGATACATGGAAATGAAATGATAACCATGACAGAGATACAATTGACTGATAAACGTAACTCTGGAGCATGTATAGAAATGAGGCCAATCCTGGGGCACGCCGAGACGAATCGGTGCATTTTTCATGCGACTGAATTCATGTCGGGACGTGATACATGGAAATGAAATGATAACCATGACAGAGGTACAAATGACTGATAAACGTAACTCTGGAGCATGTATAGAAATGAGGCCAATCCTGGGGCACGCCGAGACGAATCGGTGCATTTTCCATGCGACTAAATTCATGTCGGAACGTGATACATGGAAATGAAATGATAACCATGACAGAGGTACAATTGACTGACAATAACGTAACTCTGGAGCATGTATAGAAATGAGGCCGTAATAACTGGGGCACACCGGAACGAATCGGCGCACCTTTTGGTGCGATTGGATTCAAATCGGAGCGCGGTAGGTGACTGAAATGAGAAATGATTGAAATGATTTGAAATGTCCGAAATGAGTTTTTAGAAATGTTTTCAGAAATGAGAAATGATTTGAAATGTCCGAATGAGTTTTTAGAAATGGGTTTGATAATTTGCGAGTTGCGACTGGCTATGGCTGTTTAGTAATACCGACATGCTAGAAATGAAGCGGCGTCAGCGTCGCTGTGCTATCGAATTGTGATATATCGAAAGTACGAGCGATATACATTGCAGTTTATGCGATGCGGGTGAAACGAAATTTTGAACTCACGGTTTAGTGACATGATATGAAAAACGAAAAGTCCGACGGGACCTTACCTGCGACAGCCAAGCCAGACGCGTGGTACAACTATAACGAAAAACGCGGACTTCGAAAGTTTTGAGTACGGAGTATCGAATGCGGGAACTGCGAGGCAAGAACTTGCGGACGCTGGTATGTCGAATAGTCGGCTTAGTGACGTATATCGCGCACAGGAAACCGACAAGCACCACAGGTGAGCGGGCTGCTTAAATACCCACCGGGCTCCTCCCATAAATTCAGGCCACCATACTGGCCTTCCTACATATATATAAATTCGAATTTCATATAGAATGAAATCGAATTTGAATATAAAAGATTAGAATAGATTAGAAAATAATAGAAAAAAAATCATAGAAAAACAATAGAACAGATCAGGAAAAAAATATATATACATATATATATATATATAACCATGTCCCAACATTCGAATTTCATATAGAATGAATTTGAAAAGAAAAGAAAATAGACTAGAAAAACAATAGAACAGTATAGAATAAAATATAATATATATATATTAGATTCTTTTCTGTGCTATTGTTTTTCTATTCTAATCTTTTTTATTCGAATTTGAATTCATTCTATATGAATTTCGAATATCAAAAGATGGTTTTTTATATATATATAAATATATATATATATATATATATATATATATATATATATATATATATATATATATACCGTATATACTCGAGTATAAGTCGAATTTTTCAGCACATTTTTTTGTTCTGAAAGTGCCCCCCTCGACTTATACTCGAGTCAAGCACTTTTCTGCAGCAAAAAATTTCATTTTCCGAACCGACTTTGGGGCCCTGTATCTCAGGGCCACTTGGTGCTAGGAACCCCAAATTTGGTGTGCAAACCCAGTGGAACTGGTACCACAACATATCCAAAGATGGAGTTCCTAGCACCAAGTGGCCCCGAGATACGGGGCCCCAAATCCAGTTCGGAAAATGTCATTCTCTGCTACAGAAAAGTGCTTGACATTTTCTGAACCGATTTTTGGGGCAATGTATCTCGGGGCCACTTGGTGCTAGAAACCCCAGCTTTTTACATTTTATGGTGCTAGTTCCACTGGGTTTGCACACCAAATTTGGGGTTCTTAGCACTAAGTGGCCGCAAGATACGGGGCCCCAAATTTGGTCAACTGTGTCCATCTGCAGCAATGTCATTTTGGGACCCTTTGGGTTCAGTGACCCCACATTTTGGCTGCAGCTAGGGGGCATCTAGGAACCCTTAACTACCGAGTTTGAAGTTCGGGGGACCTATGGCTGCAAATGGGCACAGTGAGGCATGCAATTGGGCACAGTGAGGCTGCAAATGGGCATTGTTGACCCTCTTTTCCACTTACAGTAGCTGTGCATTTCTCACCCTCGTCTTATACTCGGGTCAATAAGTTTTTCCCATTTTTTGGTGGTAAATTGGGGCCTCGACTTATACTCGGAACGACTTATACTCGAGTATATACGGTATATATATATATATATATATATATATATATATATATATATATATATATATAACCATTTTCCGAAATTCGAAAATTCGAATTTCATATAGAATGAATTCGAATTTGAATAGAAAAGATTAGACTAGAAATTGAAAATAGACTAGAAAAAGAATAGAACAGAATTGAGTAAAATATAATGTGTATATGTATTATATTTTATTCTATTCTGTCCTATTTTTTTTCTATTCCAATCTTTTCTATTCAAATTTGAATTCATTCTACATGAATTTCGACTTCAATAGATGGTTATATATCAATAAATATCTTTTATATATATATATATATATATATATATATATATATATATATATATATTTATAAAAAAAAATTCCGAAATTCGAATTTCATATAGAATGAAATTGAATTGAAATAGAATAGAAAAAAATATCTTAGAAAAACAATAGATCAGATCAGAAAAAAAAATAAAAATATATATATATATTAGAAAAAAAATAGTACAGAATAGAATAAAATATTATATATATATTTATAATATTTTATTCTGTTCTGTTCTATTGTTATATATATATAATATTTTATTCTATTCTGTACGTATTCTGATACGTATTCTTCTACATATTTTTGGTAAAAAAAAATTGCAATAAGCGTCTATTGATTGCTTTGCACAAAAGTTATAGTGTTTACAAAAAAATAAATAAATAAATAAATATATATATATATATATATATATATATATATATATATATATATATATATATATATATATATATATATATAATTTTTTTATTCTATTCTGTTCTATTGTTACTCTATTCTATTCTATTCTATTTTTTTCTATTCAAGTTTGAATTTCTATTCAATATATGAATTTCAAATTTCAGAAGATGGCTATATATATAAATATTACATATATATATATGTGTGTATATATTATATTATTATATATATATATATATATATATATATATATATATATATATATATATATATATATATATATATATATATATATATAGCCGTCTTCTGAAAATTGAAATTCATATAGAAAAAATTCAAATTAAAATAGAAAAGTTTAGAATAGTAAAGAATAGAATAGGATAGAATTACAATAGAACAGAATAGAATAAAATATTATATATATATTTATAATATTTTATTCTGTTCTGTTCTATTGTTATATATATATAATATTTTATTCTATTCTGTTCTATTGTAATTCTATTCTTTACTATTCTAAACTTTTCTATTTTAATTTGAATTTTTTCTATATGAACTTCAATTTTCAGAAGACGGCTATATATATATATATATATATATATATATATATATATATATATATATATAATATAATATAATATATACACACATATATATATATGTAATATTTATATATATAGCCATCTTCTGAAATTTGAAATTCATATATTGAATAGAAATTCAAACTTGAATAGAAAAAAATAGAATAGAATAGAGTAACAATAGAACAGAATAGAATAAAAAAATTATATATATATATATATATTTATTTATTTATTTATTTATTTATTTTTTTGTAAACACTATAACTTTTGCACAAAGCAATCAATAGACGCTTATTGCGATTTTTTTTTACCAAAAATATGTAGAAGAATACGTATCGGCCTAAACTGAGGAGAAAAAATGTTTTTTTATATATTTTTGGGGGATATTTATTTTAGCAAAATCTAAAAAATAATGCGTTTTTTTCAAAATTGTCGCTCTTATTTTGTTTATAGCGCAAAAAATAAAAACCGCAGGGGTGATCAAATACCACCAAAAGAAAGCTCTATTTATGGGAAAAAAAGGACTTCAATTTTGTTTGGGAGCCACGTCGCACAACCACGCAATTGTCAGCTAAAGCGATGTAGTGCCGAATCGCAAAAAGTGCTCTGGTCAGGAAGGGGGTAAATTCTTCCGGGGCTGAAGTCTTTAAAGACTTGTAGCTTTATTAGCTGTTTTTTTTTTTTTTTGACAGGGGCGCAGTTTCAGTGCTTGCCATAGGTGCCATTTTCACTAGATACGCCTCTGGGAGACACAGAGAGAGAGAGAGAGAGAATGTAATCATTTTTATTTACCGATGACGGATGCAGTCTGGGGTGCGCTCAATCCCTCTCACAGCTTTTACTGCCATGGTGACGCGAAACCATGCAGCGTTCTTCTGGTTTGCTGAAGAGGAATATTATCTGAATATTATCTGAATATTATCAAATTTGAAAATAGAAATATTTTTGAATGCGATTGAAATATTATCAAATACGATTGAAATAATTTCTAATACAGTTGAAATAATTTTGAATGCTGTTGAAATATTTTCGAATGCGGTTGAAATATTATCGAATCTGATTGAAATAATTTTGAATACAGTTGAAATAATTTCGAATGTGGTTGAAATATTATCAAATTCGGTAGAAATATTTTGGAATGCGATTGAAATATTATCGAATACGATTGAAATAATTTCTAATACAGTTGAAATAATTTGGAATGCTGTTTAAATATTTTCGAATGCGGTTGAAATATTTTCGAATTCGACCGATTTTCGAATTCGGTCGAAAACGAAGCTGATTTGAAAAACGAATTTAATGAATTTAACGAATCTAACTAAACTAAATTAATTAAATAAGAAATTAAAACGAAACAAAACGATTTTTTTCATTTTGCACATGCCTAGTAGTATACCAAATTATTTGATCCATATACACACCACATAGATTGAATATATAATGGTCTATTTTTCCTTCCCCAAGGCTAAATCGCAATCTACCATCTGTAACCCCCCTAGCAGGGCAATACATGTTCAGATATCTAAAGTGTCTCATAATGACAAGGTAATCAACCATCTAGAAAAATTTATCTGGACTACGTACAAATCTTTACATAACAACTAAAATAACTCCACAAAAAATATTCAAAATGAGAGCGAAATGGAATATTTCCACTCCCTGATAACAAGGAAAAAATACCAATACAGGACAAATAAATAATGGTATCTATAAAAAATAAGCAAAGGGGCTGAATGCCCTGACCGATTTAAATATGGCCCAATTACCATGATGGTCAAAAAAATACTTATAGACACCCCGTGCGAACAACGAAGTGAAAGGCCCAATATTTGAGTCCCCCTTAATATAAAAAATATATAAAAAGAATTTATGAAGAATCTATAAAAAATCAGGTCGACCATGAGCTCAGAGTGGGGATAAACAAAAAATATTTAACTATTATCAATAAACGCATTAACGTCTGTGTCAATATTAAGGCCATATGGGGTATAGCACCGGACCCGATGGATCCATGCCATTTCAAGTTTTGATAACTCCCTAACTAGGGAGCTACCCCTCCAATGTGCACTATACCTGTCGATCCCCAAAAAGAGCGTGTTTGCAGGGTTACGATTATGATATGTGGCGTAATGTTTAGACACAGAATGGAATTTGAAGCCATTTTTAATGTTAGTGATGTGTTCCCCCAAACAGACCTGCATAGGCCTTTTGGTTCTGCCTATATATTGGAGCCCGCACGGGCATTGTAATAAATACACAACACCCGTCGAGCTACAAGTAATGAACGGTTCTATTTTGTACTCCCTAGAAGTGCTATGAGAGACAAAAGACTCCTTTGTTTTCCTTTGTTTGCTTTTATTCAGTGCGCAGATCTGGCACCTGCGACACTGATGGTAGGCAGAGAGGTTCTGGAAAAAAGGCACTTTCTGAATGGGTGGATCTACTACATTAGGGGCAATCCTATCACAAAGAGATGAGACTCCCACTGGTGCATCAAGTACCTTCATATGTGAAAGACACCAGACATGTGATCAACCAGTTGTCTAAAATAAGATCCAATGACCAGACTCTGCTGGTGACGGCAGATGTCACATCCTTGTACACAATTATCCCACACCATCTAGGGATAACAGCAGTTGAATATTATTTGAGTAAATTTTCTTCTTTACACAAACAACAACAGACCTTCATCATTAAACTGTTGGAGTATGCGGCTGGTCATAATTATTTTTGGTTCGATCACCGGTATTATCGTCAACAACATGGTGTGGCTATGGGGGCAAAATACGCCCCTAGTTTGGCCAATTAATTTATGGCCAAATGGGAGGAGGAAGTCATCTATAAGGACCGAAGCCCTCACTTGAGGTTTTGGGCTAGGTATATCGATGACATCCTCCTCCAATAGGATGGATCCATCTCCCAATTGGACGATTTCTTCTCCTTGGTTAACACCAACAATAGGGGGATTAAGTTTGTCTATGAGATGAGCCATGAGAAAATTAACTTCCTTGACCTCACTATCTCTAAAGATGGAGATGCATTCAAAACAATTTCATTCTTTAAGAAGACTGACCGCAATGCCTTCATCCCTATAGGAAGCTGTCATCATGACTCCTGGCTGAAGTCTATCCCAAAAAGCCAGTTCATAAGAATGAGGTGTAATTGTACCGATGTTAGTGATTATAGGACCCAGGCAGGCATTATCTTAAGTAGATTGGAGGAAAAAGGGTATGAGAGGGACTCTTTGGTGCGTGTAATGGCACAAGTGAAGACTATGGATAGAGCCACTCTGTTAAGTGAGAACCCTAGGGAGGATAATAAAGGACCATCTTTACCATTTATTACCACCTTCTCCACACAACATCGCCAAATTAAGAATATTCTACGCAGACACTGGCACCTGCTGGGAAATGACAGAGTGATCAAAACCTTCATTCCAGATAAACCACAGATTGTTTTTAGGGGAGTCTCATCTCTTCGTGATAGGATTGCCCCTAATGTAGTAGATCCACCCATTCAGAAAGTGTCTTTTTTTCAGAACCTCTCTGGCTACCATCAGTGTCGCAGGTGCCAGATCTGCGCACTGAATAAAAGCAAACAAAGGAAAACTGAGTCTTTTGTCTCTCATAGCACTTCTAGGGAGCACAAAATAGAACCGTTCATTACTTTTAGCTCGACGGGTGTTGTGTATTTATTACAATGCCCGTGCGGGCTCCAATATATAGGCAGAACCAAAAGGCCTATGCAGGTCCGTTTGGGGGAACACATCACTAACATTAAAAATGGCTTCAAATTCCATTCTGTGTCTAAACATTACGCCACATATCATAATCGTAACCCTGCAAACATGCTCTTTTTGGGGATCGATAGGTATAGTGCGCATTGGAGGGGTAGCTCCCTAGTTAGGGAGTTATCAAAACTTGAAATGGCATGGATCCATCGGGTCCGGTGCCATACCCCACATGGCCTTAATATTGACACAGACCTTAATGCGTTTATTGATAATAGTTAAATATGTTTGTGTTTATCCCCACTCTGAGCTCATGGTCGACCTGATTTTTTATAGATTCTTTATAAATTCTTTTTATATATTTTTTATATTAGGGGGACTCAAATTTTGGGCCTTTCACTTCGTTGTTCGCATGGGGTGTCTATAAGTATTTTTTTGACCATCATGGTAACTGGGCCATATTTAAATCGGTCAGGGCATTCAGCCCCTTTGCTTATTTTTATAGATACCATTATTTATTTGTCCTGTATTGGTATTTTTTCCTTGTTATCAGGAAGTGGAAATATTCCATTTCGCTCTCATTTTGAATATTTTTTGTGGAGTTATTTTAGTTGTTATGTAAAGATTTGTACGTAGTCCAGATTAATTTTTCTAGATGGTTGATTACCTTTTCCCGGGTACTTGTTTAGATAAAACTGGTCAAGTTGCGTTATTTACTGGGATTTACCCAGTTAAATAGGGCTCAAACTGGCCATGGGGACCCCATTTAAGGTGGGGTAACCTTATTTCCATTGTTTATTTTTGACTGTTAACCCATATTGTCCAGTCATTTGACGGTGAGGTTTTTTATCCGTTTTTTAGATTTTTCTTTGAATGATGTTTTTCGAAATTCCCATATGTTCCTTTTAATTTTAATCTTTTTAGATTTTTGCAGGAATACAGAGTGAACTTTTATTGATTATTCATAATAGTACAAGCGTTTACCGGGGAGAAGGGCGTTTGCCCTCTCTCAAGATGGCGCTCCTGATTGCGGGACGCCTGGAGCTCAGAGTGGGGCATTCCTTTCAATTATGTATGACATTTAAGGTGGCGAGTCAGTACGCCGCCCGAGCCCCTGGAAGACGTCAGGTGTTCCGAAACAGCGTAGGGAGGTGCGGCGTGCTGACGTCACCACACAGTACTACGCTGATCCCGGAAGCGACGGGCAGCATACTGAAGCCGGCCGGCATTTGTTTTTTTTATACGAGCCTGTGTTTTTACTGTATGGGGGATGATTGCCCAACCACGGCATAGAAGATCTTTGGTGGAGAGACTCATTTGGATCCGTCCTTACCAAAACCCGAAGCTGGGGTAGAAAGCCACACGCCTGTATGATCTCTGTAAAAAGGATCAAAGGAGCTGGTAAGGGGCAGCATTTACATTGGTGGAGGAACCCTTTTATCACCATATCCCTCTGGGTGTAATGATCGTAGGACTCACATCACATGAATGCTTTTCACATCTACCTCTGAAGGAGTGTTCTGACAGTGAACTTTCTCTTTTCTTTATTCCTTTTTGAATGGACTCAATGTATTTATTTTTTCCATGCTGGATTTATTTTGTTCCATGTGTGGTTTACAACAAATTTTTTCTAATTTGTAATATTTGTCACTTTATTGTGGGTGCATAATTTTCACACTAAGAGGTGATTTAACTGTTTATTACTCAAGTTTTTAGCGCAGCTACTTCCGATTTTTAGTCTGCACCATAGCCCATCAATTCCTCCTTACTTGACCATTCAAGCCACTACGGCAATGGGGTCCTCACTGACGAGGCAAAACTTTGCTGAAACACCAGTTTGTACACTTACAATACCCTTAGCATCCCATGAATACCTAATCCTGGGGGTTATCCACTCAATCCTGGGCAAAAAAGGGGGCGCATTACTCCACAGCTGATATAACAGATCCAGATGCATTGGACAGGTACAACATTTACCAAATACAGCACTACAAAACCTCGAACCAAGCCCACCCCATAGAATTACCTCTATCAATATGGAACTACTTAAGGAACAAAAATCCAAGTAAAACTAAAAGGAATATCCTCCCCTCTATGCATACAAGCTAAACTACCAAACATGGTAAAATGGGAACGAGATCTGCAAAATGAATTTACATTACACCAATGGCAGTTAGCTATACATTATAGTAGTAAATCGTCAGCATGTGTAGACCACTGGGACAACACCCAGAAAATACTCCACAGATGGTACCTCACACCTTTACGTATAAACAAAATGGACCCAAATACCTCACCATTATGCTTGGAGATTGCTATGGTACTGGCAATCTCCTTCATATACTCTTGAATTGTGTAGTGCTACGTCCTTTCTGGGAAGAGGTCTCGTCCCTTATCCAAGAAATTACAGGGCACAATTGCACCTTAACCCCATCATTAGCCATACTGAGCCTGGGGATTGAGCAGTTCCCCCCTCTAACGGGGAAAGTGGTCATTCATATACTCTTTGCCACACGTATCAGCCTAGCGAAAGAATGGTGCTCTAAGACATCCCCAAAAATTGAGGAGGTAATCTCCAGACTGAATACACAATACACAATGGAAAAGTTGTTTGCATATAAAGAAGGGAGAGCCTTGGGATTTCATAAATTTTGGGATATCTGGAGAAATTCTCCAAACGCCACCTCACATTTATGATGTACGATTTATTCATCCAAAGAATGATGATAACTGATGTAAACGTGTAAAGTGTTCACCCTCCAGTGGTAGTACTGATTGATGATAACTCCAGCTTTCTAGAGGTGACAGTATATATGAGCTGAGAATTGCTAGAAAATGTGTATCGCTCTACACCCTAAGCATGAGTTTATATGTTTGCTTATCAACAAATACCACTAAGCACAAGCAGCATTGATGTGACTGAGCACAAGAGCCCTTCTCCAGGGATCAAGTGGGCCTCATACTAATGTATGACCAAAAACCTGCTCACAGTGTGAACCCAGATGGGGTGACAGGTTGTAGCTCAAAGCAAAACCATTATTTATTGCATTATAAGAGGCCGGCATATGATAAGCTACGTTTCAGCATTGAAATCCCCTCTTGTTTTAATACTTTGTATAACTAATATTTTGTACGAAATGCAACTTATAATGTAATGTACACTGTGAAAATCAATAAAAAACTATGGTTAAAAAAAAAAAAAGAAAGAAATGCAACACCATCCTGAAGGAGTCCAAGCTAATTTTTCTCTGAGCACAGAACAATCTCTTAGACCTTAAAGCGGAGTTTCACCCAAAAATGGAACTTCCGCTTTTCGGAATCCTCCCCCCCTCCGGTGTCACATTTGGCACCTGTTAGTGGGAGGGGGAGCAGATACCTGTCTAATACAGGTATTTTGCTGCCACTTCCGGGCATAGATAGCCGAGCCACCCGCGGGTATCTATGCCACTTCCAGCGCCTTCCCCGTCCCCCCTTCTGTCTTCTGGGAGAGACACAGGTCCCAGAAGACAGCAGGGACCAGTGGGATCGCACAGCGTGAGTCGCGCATGCGCAGTAGGGAACCAGGAAGTGAAGCCGCAAGGCTCATGTGAATGAGTATCGGCTACATAGTAACACTACCCATTCATCAAAAAAGTGTAAAAGTGTAATAAAAACAGGTTTTTGACAAATCCTTTATTAAAAAAATTAAAAAATAGTGTCCCTCAATGTAAATCCATCATCATTTACGCCACCCCCCGCACCGCCGACCCCAAAAAATAATTGTTTTTTTTTTAAATGCTCTGCCTCCTGGGATGGCCTCCCGCCAAATGCCTGCTCTGCACTTTGAGATTTCTTATATAGGTAAGGGGTGGGCCCACCTGTCTACGTCACCCAGGGGCTCATTGTGACATCACAGGCCCAGCATTAGGGATGGGCCGAACACCCCCCGGTTCGGTCCACATCCAGAACATGCGAACGGACCGAAAGCTTGCGCAAACATTCGAGCACCGTTAAAGTCCATGGGACTCGAGCGTGAGAAATCAAAAGTGCGACTTTTAAAGGCTAATATGCAAGATTTTGTCCTAAAAAGGGTTTGGGGACCCGGATGCTGCCCCAGGGGACATGTATCAATGGAAAAAATAGTTTTAAAAACTGCAGTTTTTTCAGGAGCAGTGATTTTAATGATGCTTAAAGTGAAAAAATAAAGTGAAATATTCCTTTAAATATCGTACCTGGGGGTGACAGTAGTATGCCTGTAAAGTGGCACGTGTTTCCCGTGCTTAGAACAGTCCCTGCACAAAATGACACTTCTAAATGAATAAAAAAGTCATTTAAAACTGCTTGAGGCTTTAATGTAATGTCAGGTCCCGGCAATAGGGATGAAAATCAGTAAGACAAATGGCATGGGTACCCCCCCGAGCCTATTACCAGGCCCTTTGGGTCTTGTATGGATATTAAGGGGAACCCCGCACCCAAATTCTCAGGAATACTACCGGTACATCGAGCCACACCAGAAAGGTAGAGGGAGATTAGGGAAGTAAACAAGTGGCTGAAGAGCTGATGTAGTAAGGAGAGGTTTGGGTTCCTGGAGGACTGGGCCGACTTCTCAGTTGGTAACCGGTACTATAGAAGGGACGGACTGCACCTAAATGAGGAGGGTGCATATCTGCTGGGAATGAAGATGGCCAAAAAGTTAGAGGGGTTTTTAAACTAGGCAATGGGGGGAGGGTCCAGAGGCAGAGATAGCCAGCGCGGAAGATATTCCAGAGGGTAGTATTGGGGGCATTAATGGTAGGTTAACCAAAGCACAAAAACACAAGGTGAGTATAGTAGCAAGTCCTAGTTGCAATCTCAAAACACCCAATACGAGGACAATATGCGACCGGTCTAAACTATGTGGCATGTTCACCAATGCCAGGAGCATGGCGGACAAGATGGGTGAACTAGAGATACTGTTGTACGAGGAGGATTTGGATTTTGTGGGAATTTTAGATACCTGGTTCAACAGCTCTCATGATTGTCTGGCAAACATTCAAGGGTATACCCTATACCGCAAGGATAGAGAGGGAAAAAAAGGGGGAGGGGTATGCCTATATATCAAGAATAATGTACAAGTGAATGTGAGAGATGACATCACTGAGGGAGCTAGAGAGGAGGTGGAATCCTTATGGGTAGAGCTCCAAAGGGATGAAGCTAAGGGGAAAATAATACTGGGAGTATGCTATAGACCCCCTAACCTGAGGGAGGAAGTAGAGACAAATCTCCTATCACAATTTGGATTAGCAGCAAGGATGGGAAGTGTTATCATAATGGGGTATTTTAATTATCCAGACATAGACTGGGCGGAGGGAACCGCGCATTCATTTAAGGCTTGCCAGTTCCTTAATGTCTTGCAGGACAATTTTCTGGGTCAGATGGTAGACGCACCAACTAGAAATAAAACATTACTGCATCTACTGATTACAAACAATACAGACCTGATCACGGATGTGGAAATACGGGGCAATTTAGGTAACAGCGAGCATAGGTCAATTAGTTTCAGTATAAATCACACAAATAGGAAACATAAAGGGAAAACAAAGATACTGAATTTCAAAAGAGCCAACTTCCCTAAACTACAAACCTTGCTAAAAGGCATAAATTGGGATAAATTATTAGAAACAAAGAATACGGAGGAGAGATGGGTTTGCTTTATAGGCATATTAAATAAGGGCATTAGCCAATGTATCCCATTGGGTAATACATTTAAAAGGAGCGAACAAAAGTCCTGGATGGCTTAACTCCAATGTAAAAATGCATATAAAAGCAAAGGAGAAGGCCTTCAAAAAATACAAGGTTGAGGGATCATCCTCAGCATTCAGACTTTATAAAGAATGCAACAAGAAATGTAAGGGTGCAATTAGGACAGCTAAGATAGAACATGAAAGACACATAGCGGAGGAGAGCAAAAAAAATCCCAAGAAATTCTTTAAGTATGTAAACAGTAAAAAAGGGAGGGCAGACCATATTGGCCCCATAAAGAATGAGGAAGGACATCTAGTTACAAAGGATGGGGAGATGGCGAAGGTATTGAATTTATTCTTCTCAGTCATCACGAGTGAATCAGGGGCTTCAGTAACCAAAACTGCAGTGTTTATCCTTATGACACAACACAGGAAGCACCTCCATGGTTAACAGAGGACAAAATTAAAATTAGACTTGAGAAACTTAACATTAATAAATCACTGGGACCAGATGGCTTGCATCCGAGGGTACTTAGGGTACTCAGTCAAGTGATTGCCAGACCGTTGTTCCTAATTTTTACAGATAGTCTACTGACTGGGATGGCACCAGCTGATTGGAGAAAAGCCAATGTAGCACCAATATTTAAAAAGGGCCCAAAATACATCCCTGGGAATTACAGACCAGTTAGCCTAACATCAATTGTATGTAAACTCTTGGAGGGGATGATAAGGGACTATATACAAGATTTTAGTAATAAGAACGGTATCATTAGTAGGGATGAGCCGAACACCCCCCTGTTCGGTTCGCACCAGAACATGCGAACAGGAAAAAAGTTTGTTCAAACACGCGAACACCGTTAAAGTCTATGGGACACGAACATGAATAATCAAAAGTGCTAATTTTAAAGGCTTATAGGCAAGTTATTGTCATAAAAAGTGTTTGGGGACCTGGGTCCTGCCCCATGGGACATGGATCAATGCAAAAAAATTTTTTAAAAACAGCCGTTTTTTCAGGAGCAGGGATTTTAATAATGCTTAAAGTCAAACAATAAAAGTGTAATATCCCTTTAAATTTCGTAGCTGGGGGGTGTCTATAGTATGCCTGTAAAGGGGCGCATGTTTCCCGTGTTTAGAACAGTCTGACAGCAAAATGACATTTCGGAGGAAAAAACCCATTTAAAACTACTCGCGGCTATTGCATTGCCGACAATACACATAGAAGTTCATTGATAAAAACGGCATGGGAATTCCCCACAGGGGAACCCCGAACCAAAATTTAAAAAAAAAAATGAAGTGGGAGTCCCCCTAAATTCCATACCAGACCCTTCAGGTCTCGTATGGATATTAAGGGGAACCCCGGCCAAAATTTAAAAAAAAATGACGTGGGGTTCCCCCTAAATTCCATACCAGACCCTTCAGGTCTGGTATGGATTTTAAGGGGAACCCCGCGCCAAAAAAAAACGGCGTGGGGTCCCCCCAAAAATCCATACCAGACCCTTATCTGAGCATGCAACCTGGAAGGCCGCAGGAAAAGAGGGGGGGACGAGAGTGCGTCCCCCTCCTGAACCGTACCAGGCCACATGCCCTCAACATTGGGAGGGTGCTTTGGGGTAGCCCCCCAAAAACACCTTGTCCCCATGTTGATGAGGACAAGGGCCTCATCCCCACAACCCTGGCCGGTGGTTTTGGGGGTCTGCGGGCGGGGGGCTTATCTGAATCTGGAAGCCCCCTTTAACAAGGGGACCCCCAGATCCCGGCCCCCCCCTGTGTGAAATGGTAAGGGGGTACAAAAATGTTAAAAATGACAAGAGACAGTTTTTGACA
The DNA here is from genome assembly GCA_037952835.1 of Lithobates septentrionalis. NCBI lineage: Eukaryota > Metazoa > Chordata > Amphibia > Anura > Ranidae > Lithobates > Lithobates septentrionalis. The sequence continues at coordinate 454,501 of JBBDGP010001212.1, forward strand.
ATTCCTTTATTTAAATGCTTCTTTTTTCTTCTATCTTCCTTCATCTTCTTCTTCTGGTTCTTCTGGCTCTTCTGGTTCTTCCTCCGGCGTTCTCGTCCAGCATCTCCTCCGTGGCGTCTTCTATCTTCTTCTCCTCTGGCCGCTCCGCACCCATGGCATGGGGGGAGGCTCCCGCTCTTCTCTTCTTCTTTTCTTCTCTTCTTCATTTTCTTCTCCGGGCCGCTCCGCACCTATGCTGGCATGGAGGGAGGCTCCCGCTGTGTGACGGCATCTCCTCGTTTGATGGTTCTTAAATAACGGGGGGCGGGGCCACCCAGTGACCCCGCCCCCCTCTGACGCACGGTGACTTGACGGGACTTCCCTGTGACGTCACGGGGGAATGCCACAGGGAAGTACCGTCATGTCCATAGCGTCAGAGGGGGGCAGGGTCACCGGGTGGCCCCGCCCCCGTTATTTAGGAACCGTCAGACGAGGAGACGCCGTCACACAGTGGGAGCCTCCCTCCATGCCAGCATGGATGCAGAGCGGCCCGGAGAATAAAATGAAGAAGAGAAGAAGAGAAGAAGAGAAGAAGGAAGAAGAGAAGAAGATGAAGAAGAAGATGAAGAGAAGAGCGAGAGCCTCCCCCCATGCCATGGGTGCGGAGCGGCCCGAGGAGAAGAAGATAGAAGACGCCGTGGAGGAGATGCTGGAAGAGAACGCCGAAGGAAGAACCAGAAGAAGGGGAGGGGAGGGTGGTAATTGGAGATGTAACGAATAGAAGAAGGTCGTCTGCGAAGAGGGCGCATTTATGGGTGTTCAAGCCGCAGTTGACACCTTTAATGTTTGGGTCTGACTTGATTGCAATGGCTAGTGTTTCTATTATTAGAGCGAAAACAAGTGGGGAAAGGGGACAGCCCTGTCTTGTGCCCCGGGCAATTTTGATTGGGGATGAGAGGAAGCCCTGTAGTTTGACTTTCGCTTCCGGTTCTGAATAAAGAGATTTGAGGATTCCGATGAAATGTTCTCCGAATCCCCAGAATTTAAGGGAAGCGAATATGAAGGGCCAGGACACAGAATCGAAGGCCTTTTGAAGATCTAGGGAGAGGAAGAGACCCTCCTGCTTTGGGCCTCCGTCCCATCCCGAGTGCAAAATTGAGGCTATGTCTATGGCCCTTCTGACCTGGTCAGGACCCTGTCTGCCGGGGATAAAACCCACCTGATCCTTGTGGATATAAGTGTTGATGAATGTATTTAATCTATTGGCGTAAATTTTCGTTAGGATTTTTAGATCGTTATTTATTAGTGATATTGGTCTGTAATTTTCTACCTGATCCGGATTTTTGTCGGGTTTAGGGATGACAGTAATGAAGGCAGCATTCATCTGGGGGTCTATGGGGTCTCCCTTTCGTTTGGAATTGAACATTTTAGTTAAATGTGGCGCTAAAGTCACGGCAAAAGTCTTGTAGTAAAGATTGGAAAGACCATCTGGACCTGGGGCCGAGCCCCCTTTCAGATTTTTTATGACCTCCAAGGTTTCCTCCCCTGAGATCTGAGCCTCCATAATATCTTTGTGGGATTTTTGTATAGTGGGGATAGGGAGGTGCTCTAAAAATGCTTCTATAGCTCGTGAATCGTTGGATTCATTTGCTCTGTATAGTTGTGAGTAGAAGGCTTGGAAAGAATCCAGGATTCTATGTGGATTTGGGGAAGACGTCCCATCCTGTAGTTTTATTTTGGGGAGGGCGAAGAGACGGGTCCTAGGGGATAACTTGGAGGCCAGCATCGTGCTCATTTTGTCCTGATTCAGGTAGAATTTCACCCCATTCCAACGCAGAGAATCCTCAGCTTTAACCGTGAGCGCCAGGTTTAGTTTAATCCGAGCAGCATCAAGCTGGTCGGATTGAACCAGGGATGGGTTAGCTTTATGGTTTTTGCGTAAGAGGAGGAAATCTCTCTCCAATTTTGCAATGTCCATGGTTCTCTCCTTTTTGAGTTGGGAGGATATTTGGATCAGTTTGCCTCGTATCACGGCTTTGTGGGCTGCCCAGAGGGTCTCGGCTGAGATGTCGTCTACGTTGTTCAGAAGAAAATATTCTTTTAGTGTCTTGGTGAGTTCCGAAATCTGAATGGGGTCTTTAATGATGTGTTCTTTAATACGCCAGATGGGGGATGAGGGTCTGAGAAGCGAGCCTTGGATAGATAGAGAGATCATAGAGTGGTCGGAGAGGGGAGTATCCTTAATTTTAGCTGAGATAGCGGCGGGAATATGCATGGAGGAGATCAGGATATGGTCAATTCTGGAGTATACTTGGTGGGGTATTGAAAAGTGGGTGTAGTCCCTTGAAGTGGGGTTGAGTTCTCTCCAGATGTCTGTGAGGCCCTGTTGGTGAATCAGTTTAGCAATTTTGGAGCTGATTTTTGTTGGCCTGGAGAGCTGTTTAGCCGGGGGTTTAGATTTATCGAGGCTCTGATCAAAGGCGACATTCGAGTCTCCTCCAAAGATTACTGTTCCTTCCAGGAGGGGACCTAGTGTTTGGAAAAGCGAAGTGAAGAATACATTCTGTCCCTTGTTTGGGGCATAATAGGAGATCAGAGAGAAAGTTTGGTCTGCGATCTGACCTTTTACTAGTATGTACCTGCCTTCGGGGTCACAAAGAGTCTGGCTTACTTTGAATTGGCAATCCTTAGCAAATAGGATCGCGACACCCCTGGTTTTATCCTCAGCGTTTGCCAAATAAAACGAGGGGAAGCGCGCATGTAGGAATGAGGGGGAGAATCGAGAAGGGAAATGCGTTTCCTGGAGCATTACTATCGAAGCCCTCTGTTTATGATATGATTGGAAGGTTTTCCTTCTTTTAATCGGGGAATTGAAACCTTGGACGTTGTGGGAAATAATTTTTATCTGGGGGCGAGATGGAGTGGTGTTAGGCATGTTTTTTGAGTGATGAGTGTGCTATTGATGGTGGAACACTTACCCTGACCCAGTTGAAGAGGGGTGGGCAGGCGGCGAATGAGGAGCGAGGTCTGGAACCTGGAGATGCTGGACGAGAAGGAGCTGCAGACAATCCGTCAACCCTGGCAGGAGGGGGTAAGGGAGAAAAAAGCACAGATGGGTTAAAACATAGAGACAGAAGGAGAAAGAGAATATGTACAAAATGACCTGAAATAGGCCGGAGGCAGAGAGGGGGGAAGGTATTCCCCTTTCCGAACTCCAATAACAGGAAAAGGTGGTCCTGGGATCGAACCACCAGTCCATCGAACGGGAATGGGAATTCCATTTTCGTAGGATGGAGGAAGTCGCAGGGCAGCTACCGCAGCCCAAGCCACCCTTGAAACCTTGCATAGAGAAATAAGCTTTGTAACAATATAGATAAAAAGAAGCATACGGAGAACAAAAAGGAGTATCAAAATCTGAAAAAAACTGAAGTGTTTTTAACTTGGGGCCGCTCTGGTCTGAAGTACAGAAAGAGTCTTCCTTGTAGACATAATGGATTCCTCTGTGGGGATGGAGAAGGAAGGTGGTGTGGGAAATCCAAGTCCCACTGTGGACTTGGCCAGTCCGTTGTGAGGGAATGAGGTTGTGGAGAGGGGCCAGAACATCCTGCTGACGCTGGGGGTGCCCAGAGGGACGATGAGGGAGTGATGTTCAAGAACCGATGAGGCCATTCTTGTGGAGATCAATGGGCTAAATCTTTAAACCTCCTGGAGGCGTAGGTGAGAGAAAGGGGCAATAGTAGATCTTGGGGAACTGGATACGTAGCCCCGCTGGGGTGCTGGGATGCAAACTTGAGAGTTAGGGGCGGATGGAAAAATTTCCCCTTGCGGGGACAAGGCCTCTTTGTGAAGGATCCGAGAAAGGTGGAGAACATCTGGTATGAGATGGATTGGGGACAGTGGATCACAAAGAGGAAGAAGGGTGTCGCCGGGGTCTTGTATAAGACCTCCTCAGGTTGGTAATTGATCTTTCAGTCGCCTGCTTTTATTAGCTTTCCAGGCTGGAGAGATGGGGCTGTTGGGAGTTTGGCGTTTAGAGGAACCCGCTTGAGTGTTGGTTATGTCCATTTCCGAGTCTAGGGATATGAGCTTGAGTGAGAGGAGGATTCGTTCGCCTTCAGTGAACGTGGTGAATGAGTGGGTTCTGCCTTTAAGGGAAAATTTTAGGGCGAAAGGGAATGCCCACCAATATTTAATCTCCTTCTGGGAGAGGACGAGCAGAAGGGGCTTGAGGGCTCTGCGTTTCTGAATGGTCGTGGGGGAAATGTCCGCGAAAATTTGCACTTCCTGTCCTTGAAAAAGGATGCGGGATTGCTGGCGTGAAATTTTCATTATTTCTTCCTTTACACTATAGAAGTGTGGCTTCACGACCACATCTCTGGGGGATCCGTCTTTTCTGGGGGGACCCAGGGACCTGTGTGCCCTGTCCAGCTCCAACTTGATGGGGGGCAGCTCAGGGATGAGGGATTTGATTAAATCCTGGATAGCTTTGGGGACGTCTGTGATTGATTCGGGGATACCTCTTACTCTGAAATTGTCCCTTCTCGACCTGTTCTCCAGGTCATCGATTCTGTTCAGTGCCACCTCTAGTTGCTCTTGAACAATATGAATGTGCTCAGTGTCCTGGTTAGCTCTGGACACTGTAATGTCTAATTTGTGTTCTATGGCTTCCATCCTTGCTCCCAAGTTTTGAAAGTCTGCTCTTATCTCGTTTGTGATTCTTGTGGCTGTGTTTGCTAAGCCTCTGTCTAGTAGATCTGACAGTTTGAGGAATAAATCTCCTGTGTTGAGGGGTATGGCAGCCTCCGGATCTCCTATGGAGGTTCCAGCTCCCTGATGTGGTGGTGTAGCGTTCAGTGGGGACAGGGAGTAGTTCTCAAAGGTGCGCTCTAGGAGGGATACTGTGGAGGCTGGGGATGGGGTCCCCATAGGCTGGTTATGGGAAGCAGGTAAGGGTGTGTAGGCCAGAGTGGCAGGAGCAATCACTTGCCTGGTTTCCACGTGTCCCCCTGCATACTGCTCCTTGTGCTGTGCTGCGGCCGCCATCTTGGATAAGGCCCGGGAATCCTCTGCTGAAAACTGCGGTCCCAGGTCCCTGCGGACCGTGCTGTTTGGCATGGATCGATGCAGCGGGTGTTCCCGAGTCCGGTTCCGCTAGTGGTGGGCGAAAAGGCGGCCTTAATCCAGCTCTTGGGTGGCTTGCTGGGCTGGGTAGAGCGGAGCTCCCGGCTTACGCGGCCATCTTGGGAGTCCCGCGCCTGCGCGATTCCCAAACACTTTTTATGACAATAACTTGCATATAAGCCTTTAAAATTAGCACTTTTGATTTCTCCCATAGACTTTTAAAGGGTGTTCCGCGGCATTCGAATTTTCCGCGAACACCCCAAATTGTTCGCTGTTCGGCAAACTTGCGAACAGCCAATGTTCGAGTCGAACATGAGTTCGACTCGAACTCGAAGCTCATCCCTAATCATTAGCAGTAATCAGCATGGATTCATGAAGAATCGTTCTTGCCAAACCAATCTATTAACCTTTTATGAGGAGGTGAGTTGCCATCTAGATAAAGTTAGGCCCGTAGACATGGTGTATCTGGATTTTGCAAAAGCATTTGACACAGTTCCCCATAAACGTTTACTGTACAAAGTAAGGTCCGTTGGCATGGACCAGGGTGAGTACATGGATTGAAAACTGGCTACAAGGGCGAGTTCAGAGGGTGGTGATAAATGGGGAGTACTCAGAATGGTCAGGGGTGGGTAGTGGGGTTCCCCAGGGTTCTGTGCTGGGACCAATCCTATTTAATTTGTTCATAAACAATCTGGAGGATGGGATAAACAGTTCAATCTCTGTATTTGCAGACAATACTAAGCTAAGCAGGTCAATAACTTCTCCGCAGTATGTGGAAACCTTGCAAAAAGACCTGAACAAATTAATGGGGTGGGCGACTACATGGCAAATGAGGTTCAATGTAGAAAAATGTAAAATAATGCATTTGGGTGGCAAAAATATGGATGCAATCTATACACTGGGGGGAGAACCTCTGGGGGAATCTAGGATGGAAAAGGACATGGGGGTCCTAGTAGATGATAGGCTCAGCAATGGCATGCAATGCCAAGCTGCTGCTAACAAAGCAAACAGAATATTGGCATGCATTAAAAAGGGGATCAACTCCAGAGATAAAACGATAATTCTCCCACTCTACAAGGCTCTGGTCCGGCCGCACCTGGAGTATGCTGTCCAGTTCTGGGCACCAGTCCTCAGCAAGGATGTACTGGAAATGGAGCGAGTACAAAGAAGGGCAACAAAGCTAATAAAGGGTCTGGAGGATCTTAGTTATGAGGAAAGGTTGCGAGCACTGAACTTATTCTCTCTGGAGAAGAGACGCTTGAGAGGGGATATGATTTCAATATACAAATACCGTACTGGTGACCCCACAATAGGGATAAAACTTTTTCGCAGAAGAGAGTTTAACAAGACTCGTGGCCACTCATTAAAATTAGAAGAAAAGAGGTTTAACCTTAAACTACGTAGAGGGTTCTTTACTGTAAGAGCGACAAGGATGTGGAATTCCCTTCCACAGGCAGTGGTCTCAGCGGGGAGCATTGATAGCTTCAAGAAACTATTAGATAAGCACCTGAATGACCGCAACATACAGAGATATATAATGTAATACTGGCACGTAATCACACAAATAGGTTGGACTTGATGGACTTGTGTTATTTTTCAACCTCACCTACTATGTAACTATGTAACTATGTAAATTAAAAAAAGAAAAAGCGTTGGGCCCCCAGGCCCTATATATGCTGAACAGCAGTATACAGGCGGTGCAAACAAGACAGGGACTGTAGGTTTGTTCTTATGTAGAATCTGTTTGTAATTTGGAACAGGTGCACTTTGTAAGTGTAGCTCCAGCTAAAAAATATATTTTAAAGCTTTTTCAAAAACATAGGGAAGGATTATCACTTCTGTAACATTTGTTTTGTGGTCTGTGCCCCTGTTCAGAAGATTTCACCTCACTTTCTGTCCCAATGACAATTGGATTTTGAAAATTTGGGGTTTTTAAAGGAAACAAGGATTGGTGATAAATCAGTGGAGGAGACACCTTTTTCCCATATTAACTCTTACAGGAGAGAATTTCCCTTCCTAGTGGTAGATTTCCTCTCACTTCCTGTTGTCTCCCTCCGTTTGCAAGTAGGAGTCGTTTGTAAGTCGGATTTTTGAAAATAGTGGACCGCCTGTATATACTATACGGCCTGCCCTATACACTCTGTGGAAAATTGGGCCTTAGGCGTTGGTGGTACCAGAACACTGTAAGCCCTCACAGTTACTCTTGGTGGGCACTGGAGTGGGCCCTGCTGTGAAATATTATATCAAGAATTGTAATTACACGCCCCTGTTAAACAGGGGCAGAAAAATTGGGCTTTAGGCAGTGGTGGTGGTGCCACAACACTGCAACCCCTTACAGATACTCTTGTTGAGCGTAGGAACCAGCCCTGCTGCAAAATATTACAGCAAAAATTGTAATTACACGCCCCTGTTAAACAGGGGCAGAAAAATTGGGCCTTAGCCACTGGTGGTGGTGCCTAGAACCAAAAATGTTCTTAGAAGGATGAACATGAACATTGAGGAGGAATAGGATAATCACTCAGCATTACAGGATAGTCGCTCAGCATCAGCATAGGCAGTCTTGAAGGGATCTCACATTCATAAAAAAATTAATCGGTTAAATCAGCTTTAGGTGCTTGGTAGCTGGTGGTGATCCAAGACTGATTCATTTTTATGAAGGTGAGCCGATCAACCGAGTCGGTGGACAGGGACACTCTGTGATCGGTTACAAAGCCTCCAGCAGCACTGAATGTGCGTTCCAAAAGAACGCTGGATTTAGGACAGGCCAGTAGCTCAATTGCATACTGTGCAAGCTCTGGCCAGTGATCCAACCTCAAGACCCAGTAACCCAGTGGATTTTCGGTTGGAAAGGTCTCCAAGTCTGATCTTGCCCCTAGGTATTCCTGCACCATGTACAACAGATGCTGGCGATGGTTGCTGGAACCGATCAGACCTTGGTACTGTGGACTAAAAAACTGTCTGAACGCATCGGTCAGACGGCCACCCTCTCCACCGCTCTTTCTGTGACTGATCGAAGCCTCAGCAACACGTTGTCCATGAGTATCAGAAAATTGTAGCTTCCCAGGCTCTGGAAATGCATTGCAAAAACCTTTCTGCAAGGCCTCCCGAAGATATTTCATCCTCTGCTCCCTCTGCGATGGCTGGATAAGTTCCACCACCTTACCCTTGTAACATGGATCAAGAAGGTTTGCCAGCCAGTACTGATCCCTCTCCTTGATACCACAAATCCGAGGGTCCTTTCGCAGGCATTGCAGGATCAGGGAGGGCATGCAGCGTAGGTTTGTTGAGGCATTCAGTCCTGAGTCCTCTGGGTCACTAAGGACGACCTGATCTGCAGCCACCTCCTCCCAGCCACGTACAAGTCCATAGGTTTTTGAGGACTGAAAATGATCCCTTGAAGACTGCTGCTGATGCGGAGTGCCAGGCTCCACCTCCATGCTGACATAATTCTCCTCCTCCTCTTCCTGTGTGATAGGCGGGCCTGCAGGAATACTGTCTGGGGGCCTTGAGAGGTAAGGAAGTCCTCCTCTTCCTCCCTCTGTTCTGCCTCAAGTGCCCTGTCCATTATTCCACTCAGCGTGTGCTCCAACAGAAGGTCAAGAGGGACAGTATCACTGATGCATGCACTGTCACTGCTTACCATCCTCGTGGCCTCCTCAAATGGTGACAGGACAGTGCATGGATCCTTGATCATGAGCCACTGGCATGGCGAAAAAAAGCCAAGCTCCCCTGACCCTGTCCTGGTGCCATACTCACACAGGTAGTCATTGGTGGCCCTCTGCTGCATGTGCAGCCGCTGCAGCATTGCCAACGTTGAGTTCCACCTGGTGGGCATGTCACAGATGAGGCGGTTCTTGGGCAGGTTGCATTCCTTTTGGAGGTCAGCCAGCTGAGCACTGGCATTATATTACCGGTGGAAATGTCCACAGACTTTCCTGGCCTGCCTCCGGAGATCCTGTAAGCCCGGGTACCTGCACAAAAACTGCTGCACCTCCAAATTAAGGACGTTAGCCAAACAGGGAACATGGGTGAAGTGTCCCTGTCAGATGGCGGAGAGGAGGTTGGTGCCATTGTCACAAACCACCATTCCTGGCTGAAGCTGGCATGGCATCAACCACCTCTGAGCCTGCCCCTGCAGAGCTGACAGAATCTCTGCCCCAGTGTGGCTCCTGTCCCCTAAGCAGACCAACTCAAGCACCGCATGGCATCTTTTTGCCTGAGTGCTTGCGTAGCCCCTAGAACGCCTATGGAGCACCGCTGGTTCCGAGGACAAATCTGCACAGGAAGAGGCCATAGAGGAAGAAGAAGAGGAGGGGGTGGAGGAGAGAGGTGTGGCAGAATCACCACTACCAGCATTTTGGAGGTGTGGTGGCAGAACAAGCTCCAACAATACTGCACCCTTCCCAGCTGCCAGCAGGGTTACCCAGTGCGCCGTGAAAGAAAGGTAACGTCCCTGTCCATGCCTGCTGGACCATGAGTCAGCATTAATATGCTCCTTACCACTGACCGCACTGTCCAACGAGGCCAAGACATTGCCTTCCACATATCGGTAGAGAGCCGGAATGGCCTTCCAAGAAAAAAATTGGCGTTTGGGAACCTGCCACTGAGATACCGCACATTCCACAAATTCTCGAAAGGGGGCAGAGTCTACCAGCTGAAAAGGCAGCAGTTGGAGTGCTAGCAATTTAGCCAAACTAGCATTCAGCTGCTGAGCATGTGGATGGCTGGGACCAAATTTCTTTCACCGGTTTAGCAACTGGGGTAGGGAAATTTGCCAGCTACAATCGGATGTTGGTGTACCGCTTGCAGATTGCCTGTGCTTGGGACATCTAATTCTACACCTGAATTCCTCTCAGTGCAGGTCTCTGAGAGGACTGAAGTTATAGTGGGGTTGGAGATCCCAGCTGATGAGGAGCAAGGAGAGGTCCGCCTTGTTCTTTGGTGTGGGTCTTTTAAGTACTGTTGCCAACGGACTGCATGGGAGCTTGACATATGTCTGGTCAAGCATGTGGTGCCCAAGTGGCTAGTGTTTTGGCCACGCTTGTTACGCTTTAGACATATGTTGCAAACAGCAATGATGCTATCTGCTGCACACGTCTCAAAAAAGGCCCACACCAAAGAACTTTTGGAAAAACGCGTGTGAGCAGTACCTTGCACATGCGGAGCTCTGCGGTGTGATGCAGTTTGTTGCCTGCCCTTAAGTTGGCCCCATAAATTCTTACTTCCCCTGCCGGACCTCAGTTTTTTCAAGATCACCTCCAGCCAGCTGGGGAGACACAAGAACACATTAATAACATTACCATCCAATATCATTACCATGCTGCGTTCTGGTCTTTTGTAAGACCCCCCAAAGTATGGGTGGGTAACTAGGGCTGTCCTGAAAGACTACAGGAAAAGACGTTACCGGTAAGCGTAACTTTAATTTACCCTTTTCGTCATTCAGGACAGCCACTATTGAGAGGATAATCGAGCAATTACCAATTAGGGTGGGACTACAGCTTGCAGAACCTTTTGGCCAAAGGCCTGCTCACCTGCCAACACCAGGTCCACTCTGTAATGCTTAACGAAAGTGGAGTAACTGGACCATGTCGCTGCCTTGCATATTTGCTCTGCGTTGCTCCAGCCTTCTCTGCCTGGGAAGTTGCCATGGCTCTGGTAGAGTGTGCCCTTATACCCATAGGGATCTCCTTCCCCGCTAATGAATATGCCTGACCAATAGCTAATCTAAGCCATCTGGCAATCGTGCGTCGAGTCCCTTTCTGGTCCCGTAAAACAAAACAAATAAAGAATCAGACTTTCTTATTGTCTTAGTCATTTCTAGGTATTGTAGGATACACCTCCTTACATCCAAAAAAATGAAATTTCAGTTCCCTTTCTCCTGAAGGATTGGGACAAAATGAAGGTAGGACTATTTCCTGGCTTCTGTGAAAACCTGAAGCCACCTTAGGCAAAAATGCTGGATCAGTCTTAAGGACTATCCTGTCTGTCAAAATAACACAAAAAGGAGGTCTAATTGATAGCGCCTCAAGTTCTCTGACTCTCCTGGCAGTTGTCACTGCTACAAAAAATACTGTTTTTAAGGTTAGTTCCTTTAACAAACATTTGTCCAAAGGCTCAAAGGGGATTCCCGTTAGGCTCTGTAAGACTAAAGAAAAACAAATAAAGCCCAGCGCTCAGGGTATATTAAAAGCGAACTGCAACAGACATAAATCAATAAAATGAAGTAGTTTAATAAACCAATAATAATTGACAGTGATGACTACTGAATAATAAAACTAAAATGTAAAATAATGTTGCAGGAAGCACCACAGTGACACAAGATTAAAAAACCACAATGACAAAATCTTAAGAGGTTACATGGTATAGCATCAAGTTTCATTATGTAAAAAGCACTTGCATTGATGGACACTCAGCCCTCGAGCAACAGGAGACCAGCAAAGGAGATCAGTCCAAAAAAATCCCCAACCAAATTGGTATAAGCGGAGTACAGTACTTACAGCAGGAGGCAATAAATGAAATGATAGGAGCAGAAAAACGTGGAGAGAAGAACGTTCACGACTGCCTGTTGGTTGGGGATTTTTTAATCTTGTGTCACTGTGGTGCTTCCTGCAACATTTTTTTACATTTTGCTTTTATTATTCAGTAGTCATCACTGTCAATTATTATAGGTTTATTAAACTACTTCATTTTATTGATTTATGTCTGTTGCAGTTCGCTTTTAATATACCCTGAGCGCTGGGCTTTATTTGTTTTTCTTTGTGATGATCTGTATCTACCAGTTACGGTTGGTCCAACTGCACGGGTGGTCCTTTTTTCCTTCCCCCACTTTTTTTATATAGGTTATGGTATATGTATACAAAATGTCTGAGCACATGTTATGGTAAATATATACGAGTCATATACCACATGTCTTGTTTAGAGCTCTCCAGATAGTCCATCATTGGCGCTGGGCTTTTATTGTGTGTTTTTTCTGTAAGACTAAAGATAGATCCCACCCGGGAAAGGGTGGATCTCGGATAGGTCTCTGTCTGGACAGTGCCCTGAAGAATCTGACTACCCATGGATTGGTGGCCAGAGATTTCTCCAAATAAGCACTGAGTGCTGACACCTGACTTTTAAGGGTACCTATGGATAACCCCTTGTCTGCTCCACACTGCAGAAACTCTAAAACAGCTATGGGGCTCTGCACCGAGAAAGAGTTCCCTACGCACCATTTGTTGAAAAGGAGCCAGACCTTTTTATAAATCCGACATGTCTCCTTTTTTCTACTGTTGAGGAGGGTGCAGATTAATCTCTGTGAATATCCCTTCAATTTTAATATACCCTCCTCAGTAGCCAGGCCGCTAACTTCCACTAGTGTACTTGTGAACAGAGGACTGGGCCTTGTGAGAGGAGATCCTCCTGAGGTGGAAGGAATAGGGGCGGCTCTGCTGCTAACTGACTGAGAATTGAAAACCATGCCCTTTTCGGCCAATGTGGAGCTACTAGAATGAGAGAGGTACTCTCTAGTTGAAACTTCCTCAGAACTGCCGGTAATAACATCGGAGGAGGGAAGGCATAGCATGTCTTGAAATGCCAATTCTGGGTTAACGCGTCCACCCCCAGTGCTCCTTCTCCTGCGTTTAGGGAGAAAAAACAGGGGGTTTTCGCGTTGTCTCTTGAAGTGAAAAGATCCACTTCCGGGGGTCCCCATTTTTCGGATATGAGATTGAAAACCTCCTGGTTGAGGGCCCAATCTCCCTCTCTCAGTCTCCTTCGGCTGAGAAAGTCTGATATTACATTCCTCTCCCCTCTCAGAAAAACCACTGAGAGTGAGAGAGTGTTGGTCTCTGCCCAATTTAGAATGTCTGTTGCTAGGGCCAGCAAACTTCTGCTTCTGGTGCCTCCCTGTTTGTTTATATAGGCCACAGCAGATGAGTTGTCTGACCGCACCTGGATATGGTGGCCCTGAAGTTCTTTTTTGAAAAATCTGAGGGCTAGGCCAACTGCCCTCAGCTCTTTCCAATTGGATGATCTTTTTAGTTCATCACCCTTCCACATGCCCTGTGCTGGAAGGGATCCCAGATGTGCCCCCCAGCCTTTGCCGCTTGCGTCCGTGGTTACTATCTGCGAAACTGGGATAAGCCACAGACGTCCTTGCGACAAGTTCGCTTTCTTCCTCCACCACCAAAGAGATCTCTTTATCTGATGGGGAACCTGTACTAAGGTGTCTAGATCCCTCTGACTGTGGTCCCATACCCTTAGTACAAATGACTGCAGGGGACGAAAGTGTAATCCTGCCCACTGCACTGCAGAGAGTAGAGGTTAGAAGGCCTAGCGTTGACATTAAGGACCTTTTGGAAACCAGATGGTTGCACTGGAGGGAGAACACTGCTCTGTCCAGTTTTAGAATTTTTTCCCCTAGGAGAAAAACTCTCAAAAGCGTAGTGTTCAACAGGTATCCTAGGTACATAATTGCGCTGTGAATGGATGAGGCTGGACTTTTCTAAGTTCAGCAGCCACCCCAATCCTATTAGTACCTTCTTTGTTAGATCGAGATCCTTGATTAATTGTTCTGGGGATACTGCAAATAGGAGCAGGTCGTCCAGATAGGCTATAACTGACACTCCCTGGAGTCGCAGGAAGGCCATGGCCTCTGCCAGGACCTTGGTAAATATGCGGGGCGAGGAGGATAGCCCGAAAGGCAGTGCTTGAAATTGTAGATGCAGTATTGCACCGTCCAGGTCTATTGCTAAACGGAGAAACTTCTGAGAGGTTTCTGCGATAGGGACGTGTAAATACGCGTCTCAGAGGTCCAGAGACACCATAAAACAATTGTGCGGTAGCAGGGCTCTGACCGTGAAGATTGACTCCATGCGGAATCTTTTGTAGCAAATTGACCTGTTTAAGGGCTTTAAATTCAGAATCAAACTGAATTTCCCTGAGGGTTTTTTCACCACAAATACGTGGGAATAAACCCCCTCTCCTTCCTCCCCCTTTGGTACTCTTCGAACTACGTTCTGAATTTCTAGTTCCTTTAGGGCATCTAACAAGGCCTTGGCCTTTGCCGTGCAGCTGGAAAGCTGCGTGACAATGAACCTTTGCAGAGGGGGGGGGTCTTGTGAATCCCAGGAGATACCCCCTTCTTATGATCCCTGGGATGAACCGATTCGGGGAGATGGTCTCCCACTGTGGAAGGAAGGCCCCCAGTCTTCCCCCCACCGTACTTAAAGAGTCATTGATCTTTACAGGCTTTTTCAGGAGGGCGAAAAATTGCCCCTCCTCCACCCTTGCCTCTTTGGCCCCAAGTTTTCTTCTGCCCTTGTTTTGGAACTCCTCTGCGCTTTTGCGGACGAAACCCCTTCTTTGTCTGTGCTGGGGTTTTCCGTTTGAGTGGGAAGGACTTATTTTTGTCCGCTGTACAGTCTAATGCCCCGTACACACGGTCGGACTTTGTTCGGACATTCCGACAACAAAATCATAGGATTTTTTCAGACGGATGTTGGCTCAAACTTGTCTTGCATACACACGGTCACACAAAGTTGTCGGAAAATCCGATCGTTCTAAACGCGGTGACGTAGCTTTCATCCCTTTATTTATTCTGAGCATGCGTGGCACTTTGTCCGTCGGATTTGTGTACACACGATCGGAATTTCCGACAACAACATTTTTGGATTTTGTTGTCGGAAAATTTTATATCCTGCTCTCAAACTTTGTGGGTCGGAAAATCCGATGGAAAATGTGTGATGGAGCCTACACACGGTCGGAATTTCCGACAACAAGGTCCTATCACACAAAATCCGACCGTGTGTACGGGGCATTAGACTGTATCTAACCCAGGACCAAAGAGTAGATCACCTGTCAGGGGTATTCCACACAAATTGACCTTAGAGGCGGTGTCGCCCCCGGTCAAGTCTTCAGCCAGAGGGATCTTCTGGCCAAGTTAGCCAGAGCCGCTGATCTGGCCGACATACGGACTGACTCTGCCGAGGCATCTGCTATGTATGCGATTCCTCGCAGAATCGTGGGGAAAGAAGATAGGATAGTTTCTTTGGCCGTGCCAGCTTCAATATGCTCTTGAATCTGGAAAAGCCAGTGTTCTAAATTGCGGCTACTACCGTAACAGCCATTTCTGGCTTTAAGTTACCTATTAATATATACACAATAATTCTGCGCTACCACAAAGGGGAATGGACACAGCAGCTAACACAACCAGCAGAGATCACAAAATGGAGTCTATGGATTAACAGTTCGAAGTTCATAAGTTTAAAAGAACATCCCTGGAGGGAATTAGAAAAGTCCTCTGGAACAAATCTCCACAGGAGTATAAATCATCTGTGACAGGAGCCCACACACCACCAATAGAAGTGAAAAGGCTTACCGGACTCGGTGGACCCAACAAGGCATACGCCAGGTAGAGTCAATCAGGCTTGGGTGGTGCTGGGTTGACAGGAGCCCACACACCACCAATAGAAGTGAAAAGGCTTACCGGACTCGGTGGACCCAACAAGGCATACGCCAGGTAGAGTCAATCAGGCTTGGGTGGTGCTGAGTTGAAGTTGGCCCGGACGGGCAAAGTTGGTGGAGTGGCTACCACATGGCTGTGTTCTTCAAGCATAATCGGGCCCAAAGATATGAAGTACGGCACCCATAAATCGTATCCCTCAGATCAGCGTTGGAACCAGCAGTATCAGCAGCCAAATAAAGAGAAGGAATGGTCAAATAGTGTAAATCCGTTTTAATGGGAAATATATTAAAAAAGTATACACTCACATAAAAGGGTATCTAAAAACAGCGCTGTAGAGAAGTGGCGACAGTGAGGTCCTACCCGACGCGTTTCGTCTGCACAGACGATGTCTGTGCCAGGTCTGTGTGCCTAGAGACCTGAGAGAAGGCGGCGTCCAATTTGGGATTTTTATTCCAAATGGATGCTGGATCCTCTGAAAACAGGAACCTTCTCTTTAGGGAGCTAGAGAAAAAGGGCTTCCTTTCAGGATCCTGCCACTCTTTTTTAATTGTTTCCACCAGAACTTCATGTACTGGAAAAACTTTTTTCTTTTGATCTCCCAAGCCCTTGAACATAAGGTCATGGAGTGATGGGGTTTTTTTATCCTCGTGTATACCGAGGGTTGTATATATTGCCCCTAGGAGATCTTCCACCTCATCCAAGGACAATTTATACCTGGAGATTTTCCTGGACTCCCCGTCCTGGTCCTCCCCTTCTGATTCCTCATGGGAGTCAGAAGTGCCACTGTTTGGTTGCCTTTGCTCCACCCCGGAAGAGCTTGAGATCTCCTCTGCCATAACTATATTAGAAGATCTGACAGGTGCAGAGCACTGAGCATGAGGCGGGGTTGTGTCCTGCTGAATGGGATTAGAGGGAAGCTGAAATTTTTCAAAAAGCGTTTTAAAAGATGAAAAAGTGGATGACAGCTCTTTCACAGAGGCTGCCAATCCGGAGTGCTGTTCAGATTCCCTTTTCTTCACCAGGGAGTCTATGCAGTCTTTACACAAAACTTACTCCATGGATTTCTTCAGAATAACAAAAGTGCTTGCTGATCACGGATTTGCAGTCCTGCTTCTGCTGGGAGAAAATAATACAAGGAGAATTCCACCTGGATAGTTCTGCTTCTTGATGGATGAGGGGTTCCAGAGAGCTGAATGTGCAGGATGAGCCTGGAAATATTTCCACATGCCTATCTTTTAGAGTCATCTGGTAAGCAGACTACCTTATCACGTGGTGCCGAGTGCTCCCCCATAGACGCACTATAGCTGGTGATGGATTACCCTCATCTTTTGCTTTTCAATGGACATTTTATCAGTTGCTATCTAAGCGCTGCATTTACAGATTTTGGATATATATATATATATATACACACAAGCCTGTATATATATATATATATAATGAACTGCAGCTCACTGAGTCACCTGCCTGAAAGTGTCTTTAGCACGTACTCCAGGAATGGTCTACAGTCAGGTGTAGGCTTGGCTAGACATATATATACACACACACACACACACACACACACACACACATATATATATATATATATATATATATATTAAATGCACTGCAGCTAGCTGAATAAACTGCCTGCCTGAAGTATATTAGAAACAGTAGAGCAGGAACGGTCTGCAGTGAGATCTAGCTAACTGAATAAACTGCCTGCTCAATGTAAATGATATGACACGCTCTCTCTCTCTCTGCCAGCAACACACTACACAAGGTCGATGTGCTGGCGGCCTTATATAGTGTGGGGCGTGTACTTAACTCCCTGAGCCATAATTGACCAAAGGCACCCTGACTTTGGCCAATTATGGCTCTGTTTGCTTACGGTGCTGTGATTGGCCAAAGCATTGTGGGTCATAGTGCATGCTTGGCCAATCATCAGCCAGCAATGCACTGCGATGACGCAGTGCATTATGGGCTGTGACACGCCGCTCAAATTTGGTGCCAATGGCCCATAATGTTCGATCTTCAAATGATTGAACAGCCGATGTTTGAGTTGAACTCATGTTCAACTCAAACAGTCAGCCCATCCCTACCCAGCATGAACCAGTCTGTGAAGTCAGAAGAGGGCGGTGCCACCAAGTGATGTAGCTAGGTGGCTCTGACCCTTACCTATATAAGAAGTGTCAAAGCACAGTGCAGGCATTCAGTGGGAGGCTGTCCCAGGAGGCGGGAGCATTTTTTATTTTTTGGGTCGGCGGGTGGAGTTATTGACAATGTATTTACATTGAGGGACACAATTTTTTTTCACATTGAATGGGGGGGGGGCATGATCTGGGGGCCCCCTTGTTAAAGAGGGCTTCCACATTCCAATAAGCCCCCCGCATGAAGAACCCCACAACCACCAGCCATGGTTTTGGGGATGAGGCTCTTTTATTTATTTTTTCAATGGCTGGGTGCCGGCAATTGTAACTGCGAGTCATTTTAAATGGTATTGAACTTTTGCTGCAGCATGTTTTATACATGCTACAGATACGATCTGGTGCGAACCAAACAGGGGGGTGTTTGGCCCACCTCTATTGAAGAGTTCGGACATCAATACAATGCTAAAAGCTCCTACCGTGGGAGCCTGAAATGTTACAGATAATCCCCATATGATGCTGTTTTTTCAGATTCAGATTTCCTATCGCAACTGAACTGTAGTTACAAGCAAGCTATTGCAATTACCTCTAGAAACTTTGATCCTTCTTCACACCAATGGTGAATAGTTTCTTTATGTAAGGTGGATTGTGTAGCTAAAAACATTATATGCAGATAAGAGCACTCTGGACACTTTTCAAAACGCAATGCAATGAAATCAATACAACTTACCATACTTACAAGTCAGTTGCTGGATAAACCTGTATAAATCAACAAAACCAGAGAAGCCCAGAGTAAATAAAATAAAATGGCATAAACAAGGCCGGACATGACAGGGTTAAGCAGGGTACATGGGAAGAGCGTTTTTGTTAGAGCTGAGGAGATTGGGTGTGAGTCAGTGGGGAGGAGTTAGCTGCATGAAGCAGCATGTGCGTCCCTCCCCAGCTCAGTGGCAGCAGTAGGAGTGAGCTTGGAGGAGCAGAACCACAGTATGGCAGATGTAAAGGCCTTGATAGAATGGCTGCAGGCTGAAGCAGCAACAAGGGGGAAGGATGGCTCCAGGAACAGCTGATGGCAGCTTTAGGAGAGGGGTCCCCGGAGGTCAGCACAGTGGGGAGGGAGTCTGCATGAGCTCGGCGGTCATAGCCGCTGGATCGCTTCTCCCCAGACTCCCCCCTCCCCCAGAGCTCAGCAGCAACTAGGGAGTCCCCTGAGGGCCCCTTCAGGACCCCCTGCGAAGCGCTCAGTGGTGCGCACAGCAGGGGGTTCTGGGAGGAATCCCCATCATGGCCAGAGCTCAGCTAGTGGGGCTTCTGGCAGACCCAGAGCTCCCACTAGGCCTGACACATGGAGGAAGATGGAGGATGCGGGCTCCACCCCTGATGAACATGCAGTGGGTGTGGGGCTTCGGAGGGGAAGCGGTCTGCAGCGACTGCCGGGCCTTTTCCATCTACAGCCAGTGGCTCCCAGGCAGTGGAGGGGCCAAGGAAGAAGCCAGATGAGGGCCGGGACCCAGGCCGACAGAGCGGTGGAGGCAGAGGCCCAGGCAAAGCGACCAAAGACGTTGAGGTGTGGAGAACAGCGCAAATCCTCAGCATCCGGGGACGATTCCCCTGGAGGGCTGTCAGCTGGAGCCAAAGACATGGTGGTCGATCGGTCTGAGGGTGTGCTGTCGTTGTCAGATGAGGAAGTGCCACAGGGATGCCCAGCGGCGATGGAGGCAGGACCTTCGGCTGGTGGGACCCTTTTTAGGCAGCCTGGTAAGTCTGTTTTCTCTTCATTATATATTGCAGGGGAGGACGGGTTAGGGGTGGGTGGTGGGAACAGGTTTGGTAGGCAGCTTACTCCGCAGCGAGCGGTTCCACCCGTTGCCCCCTTCCGGCCACATTGGTCCGCGACCACGCCACGGCAGATATGGGTTTACAGGGGTTTCTGGTGGGTTTAAAGGAGTTGGAAAAAAGGTTTGAGCCGGGGCCAAGCGGGCACATGTCGCTGGCGGCAGCTTCGGTAAATGGGGGATCTCGCAACGGGGGTTGCACCCACACCTCCCACAGTAGTGGCAGTGGTCGCGGTGTGTGCAACGGCGGTGGCTGGGCAGGAGTAGGCTCCCAAGACGTCGCCAGGGGACACGGCGGGAGGCAGCTAAGAAACAGGATCTTGTCAGGTTGGTGGACACTGCTAAGTGTGAGGTTTATGTTTGTTTTGAGGGGCCCCTTGGGGCGCACCTTAAACCGGAGGTGCGGGAGAAGATCTGGAAAGGGGAGTACGTGGAGATATTCGCACTGCTGCCGCTGGAGGAATTCAATTTAATCTCAATAGTTTCTATTGTTTTATAAGAAGTAAACAGAGGATAAGTACATTTTAATGTAGGAAAATAAAGGTTAGTTCCAATTGTTATATTGAGTAACATATACAGGTACAATCATAGACATATTATAATTTTGAATATAATTCAGGTTTAAACATTAGAGTATGTTGAATTGTAGTGGTGATCTTATTTAGGTTCTATTGACCTATCCCATATATATCATTGAAGTACACATACTCCTATTTCTGAACATAAAAGATAAAAGGAATCAAAAAAGAGGAAAATAAATGCGCAGCAAACTAACCAAAGGAATATGAACTCTATGTTCATCAGTCAACCCATCTGTTTAAGAACATCATTGTTGGTGGTATTACCAATAATACTCATCTATATTTATTGTTAGAACGTCAAGGCTTCACTCCCTCATGGTCTTGGTTGGATGTGTACCATTTTTGCCAGTAACTCCATAGCTTATTGGTTCTTTCTTGGGTACCTATACTATATGCAAATTGTTTTTCATAGATCCTGTGTGTATTCGCTGTTTGTAGAGTTTCTAGTATAGTGGGTGGATTGTTGTCTTTCCAGTGACGGACTATAGTAAGCCTAGCAGCTAAGAGTATATGGGTTACCATTGTTCTTAGGTGTGGTGGGAATAACTCTATGTCAAGTGATAGAAGTGCTAGACCTGGAGAAGGGACCACTTGTATACCAGTTATCTGTACAATTATAAGAAAGATGCGGGACCAGAACTTTTTGATGCGTGGACATGCCCAAGATATGTGATAATGTTCCTGTTCCTCCACAACCTCTCCAGCATGCCGATGATTTCTCAGATGTAAATGTTGCTATGCGGTATGGGGTGAGATACCATTGCAGCTAAATTTTTTGGTGTAGTTCCCAAAGACCAGCACTTCTTGTTGATGCATAGGTTATTTTAAGAGCTTTCTGCCACTTGTGTTCTGTGTAGCTTTCCCCAAAGTCCCTCTCCCAGGCTTGTATATTGGAAGTTTTCTGAAAGGATTGTTTATCCTGTAAGTGTCTGTATATAAAGGATGTGCCTTTAAGTTTGGTGTTAGTATTTGTATAATATAAGGCTAATTGCCAGGGAAGAAGAGTGGTAAGGTTGTTGTGTTGTTTAAGTAGGTGGGATATTTGAAAAAATCTGATGATGGGATAGAGTATTCTATCTGTAAGGAGCTGAATGTCTTCATTACTGGTCTTACATATAGATCTTCCAAAAGGAGATTTTTGGTGGTACACCAAGAGTTTAAGGACATGTCAGGTATCAGGGGGGCTATGGCTGTGATTGGTAGTTTCAGAGGTTTTAGGGTACTTGAGCTTCCTACTATTTTAGAAAAGTATTGCCAAGCTTCTATAGATGCTTGAATAGTAGGGGCGAGTGTTGGGGTTTTGGATATGCGAAAAGAGCTAGTTACTAGATAATCATATAAGTTACCCCCTGGTACTTGAATCCCTTCGAGTTCGGCCCACAGGCTGTCGGCATGGAGGGTCACACCACGTCCTAATCTGCACTAGGAGTGTTGCAGCGTGGTAATCCTGTAAATGTGTATGTCCCACCCCGCCTACTCGTTTAAGAGTAATAAGACTGCTGAAGGCACAACGTGCCTTTTTCCCCATCCATAAGAATTTGTTCAGCTCAGACTGTGCCTGTTGGAAAAATGCTTTAGAGACTGAGATAGTGTCCTGAACAGGTATAAAAATTGTGGGAGAATTTGCATTTTGAATGCAGCTAACCTGCCTGACCAAGATCTCAACTCAAACTTCCCTATATTGTCCAGCTTGTGCCTTAGGGTGTGGAGGAAGTGGGTATAGTTCTCTTTAAATAGATCTGATGTTCTAGGGGTGAGAGGGATTCCGAGGTAACCTATACCTTTTTCTTTCCATGTGTAGGGGAAATTACTGCTGATATCCTTCTTGATGTCACTGGTCAGCCCCAGCCCCAATAGGTATGACTTGGACTCATTGACTTTATAGTATGATACAGTGTTGAACAGTTGTAAAGCTTGATGTACAGAAGCCAGGGAGGATGTAATGTCCGTTAACATCAGTATAATGTCATCCGCGAATAAGCTGATGGTATGCATTCTACCCCCTACTGAGAATCCTTTGATTTTTGGATGTTGGCGGATATATTCGGATATAGGTTCCATGAGCAAGTTAAAAATCAGTGGGGATAAAGGGCACCCCTGGAGGGTTCCATTTGTTATGTTGAATGGGGTTGAAAGCATGCCCGAAATATAGACCTGGGCTGATGGGGTTGTATACAGCGCCATAATGGCTTGAAGCATCTGGCCTTGAAATTTATGGAGAACTTGCTCCAGATAATCCCAGTGGACTCTTTCAAACGCCTTATCTGCATCCAAAGCTAGGAGCAGAGAAGGCGTTTTATTTTTTTGGGCAAGATGTATGATGTTAATTAGGCGCCTGGTAGCATCAGCCGTCTGCCGTCCCTTGGTGAACCCAGATTGGTCCAAATGGACCACAGAAGGCAGAATGTCCACCAGCCTGTTAGCTATTAATTTAGCGTAGATTTTCAAATCATTATTGAGTAACAATATAGGGTGGAAGTTTTGTGGGGCATTGGGGTCTTTCCTAGGCTTCGGCAAAGCAACAATCATAGCTCTAAGCATTTCAGATGGGAAAGAAGATGAGGAGACGGCTTGATTGTATACCTCTAATAGATTGGGAGTTATTATATCTCTGAATGTTTTGAAATATTCCCCAGTGAAGTCAACTGGGTCTGGTGACTTGTTATTAGGTGAAGAATCTATAGTCTGGGAAATTTCTTGTATAGTAAATGGAGAGTTTAATTTGGTTATATGCTCTTCTGTGAGTTGTGGAAGATTGCTGAATTTCTTAGCAAAATCAATCGTGTGGGAGGTAGGTTGGATCGTGTTGGAGTGAGGTAGAAAGAAATCCTGGATAGCCGCACTCTGGGATAAGGACATCTTTATTTCAATAAAATCCAACAATACAGTCAATTGCAGAGACATACAGGGTGGTAGACTGCTAACGCGTTTCACATCATTTGGATGCTTATTCGTAGCTATGAATAAGCATCCAAATGATGTGAAACGTGTTAGCAGTCTACCACCCTGTACGTCTCTGCAATTGACTGTAATGTGCGAATTTTATTGAAATAAAGATGTCCTTATCCCAGAGTGCGGCTATCCAGGATTTCTTTCTACCTCACTGCAAACCAGCAAAGCCAGCACCTGGAACCAGTTCTTACTAGGGCGGTGTCATTCCAGAGCAAGAGTGTTTGTGAGCTGCATTTCCTTTTTTCTTGGATCGTGTTGGGATCTAGTTTTAGATTGTAAAGTGAATTATTGGATTAGGAACTGAAAGCATCCGCTATAGCTTGAGGATGGTATAATTTAGATTTGTCAACTGGGTGGATTATATAGGGTATTTTCGCTTTGTGTCTCTCCCCCCTAAGCCGAGCAGCAAGTAATTTACCTGCTTTATTGTTATTAACGTAGTAGGACATTTTAAGCCTCTTTGAGGTCTTTTCAAAGTCCTCCAGCAATATTACACAAAGCCCATATCTCAGTTTAGTTAGTTCGTCCGACATTGCTGGAGTAGTATTAATTTTGTTTTGGGCTTCTAGTGTTTGTATACAGGAAGAAATAGTTTGAATCTGCCGTCCCCTCAATTTCTTGGCTCTGGCTCCCAGTTGAATTAGTAAGCCCCTCATAAACGCCTTATGTGCATTCCAGATTATAGAAGGGTCAGTCACAGAATTCACGTTATGTTCAAAGTATTCTTTAAGGTTTTTCATTAGATCTGATTTGGAGGGATCATCCTGGAATATCCGTGGGTTGGATCTCCAAATGAACGTGGACTTGGCATTAAATGCATCGTCAACCCGCAGAGACACCGATGCATGATCTGACCAAGTGATAGTGTTAATCTTAGACATTTGAGTTTTGGTTATTAACCATTTATCTGTTAAGAAAAGGTCAAGTCTCGTATAGGTTTTATGGCTTGTGGAGAAAAAGGAGTAGTCTCTTTATGTAGCGTGTAAGCATTTCCATGCATCATATAAATCATATCAGAGAAGAAGTGGTTGGAGTGCCTGGTGCTGTCTATTAGATGATGTGGTGGAGTCCATCTTAGGATCTGGGGGTAGATTGAAATCTCCACAGAGCAGTAGGTACTCTTGTCTGATCTGTGAGATCTTTTTCAGAATTCTGTGCAGAAAACGGGTTTGATGGACGTTTGGTGCATATACATTAACCACTTGTAACCTGGGGGACAGGTAGCAGGTACAATGCTCCCTGGGATGAGCAGTCTTTCAGGCACAGATACCAAATCCAGTGAAATAGTGACAAACAGTGCGGTGTTTATTTGTGATATATACACGTCTATATACAGGTGCTGTACAGTGTTCCAAAAAAAACAAATAGGAACAAAAATAGCCAAAACAAAACCTAGCCGTGTCTCGG
This sequence comes from Lithobates septentrionalis, assembly GCA_037952835.1. Taxonomy (NCBI): domain Eukaryota; kingdom Metazoa; phylum Chordata; class Amphibia; order Anura; family Ranidae; genus Lithobates; species Lithobates septentrionalis. The sequence continues at coordinate 478,946 of JBBDGP010001212.1, forward strand.
CACTAACTAAACAATATTTACAGATCCTAACTACCAGGCTGAGCAAGCCTACAGCTTGTCAGCTTCCACATACCTTTTTGCTCTCCTACACAGAAGTTGTCTGAGTATCCCAGGCCAAGAGCAAAGGCTGTCTGCTCAGGTGTGCTTAAATTAGCCTGGGGGAGAGGACCAAGACCTGAACTGGACCATGGATCAGAGATGCCTGAACGTGTATGAGAGGAGCCTGGGAGATGTATAAACCCCAAACAGGACTTTTCCTGGCTCTCTCTGGGACGCTCTGCTACACACTATATAGGTTGTGGAATTAATGTCACAAATCAGAACATGGTATCTGCCCCTAGGGTCAGAGATCTTTGTTTAAGTGGAAAGCTACCGTGTCCCTTACTGCAGTGAGTACACCCCTTTTCTTAGTATCTGCACTGGCGAAAAAAATGTGTGGAAACTTGGAATTTGAACAGGAGGTTTGGGCATGGATGTTAAAGTGGGTTTCCTGGGCACACAAAATGTCACAGTTATTCTGCATTGCCTCTTTCCACAGAGATCTGCATTTTGCCGGGTGGTTTAGACCCCAAACATTCATAGTTAGAAAGGTGATGGTCATCTTAAGGTTTGGGCAGGGATGGTGTTATGTAGCAGGTGTTGGTAACACTTACATGGATTGGTTATCTTGGCAAGCCAGGCTCTGAGGTGTTGGTAGTTAAGGGTTCTGGTTGTTATCATTACTTCTGTGCCTTGTCGTAGACATTCCTGAGGTGGGATGGGTAGAACTGCGACTGCGGATTGGAACAATAGTTAGCTGCAACATCAAAAACAAGAAGAAAGGTAGAAATAGTTGTAACAAACATAGGTCAATGCGACCCGGGTGTGACACTGAGCCACTCATGTATGCATAGAGGGTGTAAACAGAGAACAGTTTAGCTTAACGGCTTTCTCCTAATCAGGGAGCATTCAGTTTAGCTGTGTCTGCGAGCATTTTTGGAAGTGACTAGATTCCAGTCCTCCGCAATGTGGTTGGGGCTTTGTGTTTTGGAGGATTGAGGAGATCCTTCTGGTACAATGTGCCACATTTAGAGCAACTGTATGTCCTTGGCTAGAGTATCCACAATGTGATCTTTACCTTCTTTGGTGATGATCAGTTTCGTCGGGAACCCCCACTTGTAGGTGATCTTGTGGTTCCTTAATGCTTTCGAAATGGTATTCAGATTTCTGTGTTTCTGTAAAGTGAACTATGAAAAATCAGCAAAAAACTGGAGGTCCCTGTATTGTGGGGGGAAAAGATCTTTGGTGCGTGATGCTGCCATTAGACACTCCTTTACTTGAAAGAAGTGAAGACGTAAGATGACGTCTCTAGGTATGTTGTCAGGCATGTGTACTGGCTTTGGTAATCGGTGGATCCTGTCCACTGTGCTATTCAAATCTGTCACATCCGGTAGTATGGATTTGAAAAGTTGCGCTGCATATTCACGCAAGTTATGTTGGACCAATTCTGGGACCCCTCTGATTTTTAAGTTATTTCATCTGGAGCGGTCCTCAATATCCGCTAATTTAGCTTTGATCGCCTCCATGTCATCCTCAGTGTTGTCATGGGCACAAACTAGATCATTGATGGTGTTTGCAAATTCCTCCATCTTTGTTTCTATGTGATCTACTCTGGAAGATGTAGCTTGCAGCTCTACCCCAAATTTATGAATACATGATAGCATGTCAGCCTGTAGTGAGCTCCTTAGGGACACTAACATCTCTTTTAGAGTGGTGTCCAGCACTGGCTGGTTGTTTGTAGGAAAGAGATCAATTGAGTCATGGAGCTCCCTCGTGTCCTCCCCTGAATCTGGGCCCTGGATTTCTTCCCGGCTTGAATCCATTGCATCCAGCCTCAATCTTGCCTTCTCAGGGCTCCCAGATGAAGGGGTATGAAAGGGAGATTGTGGGCTTTTAGATGGCGCATTCCTTTTAACCGAATTACCCTTAGCAGGTCCCTGCTGAGGAGTGCTGGATCTGGGATGTTCTGATGCGCCACCGCCATCTTGCCTGAGCCCCTAAGCGAAGTATGCAGTGAGCTTCTGTGGCTTTCTGCTGTCTTTATGCCGTCTAGGCATGATCGATCGGGTCCCCGATGTTCCGCCTTGGCTCCGGTGTGCTCGGTGGTCCGTGCTGGGTGGTATACAGGCCGGTGTATGCCGATTTTGCCCTGATGCCCGTGGAGCTGTCCGCGGCTAGCTCGACCCGAGAAATTCAATTTAGACAGAGTGAAGCCGGAGGATCATAAGAAGGATGATGAGGAAAAGAGGAGATACAGGCTTATGCCTCTGACTTTTCAGAACTGGCTTCAGGCTTTTGCCATAAAGGCTAGTGTTATAGGAGAAAGGAACCCGGAACATTGTTTGGCGCTGTTCTGCTATTTGGACGCCATGGGTGAGGCACATGGGGCAATGGCGTGGTTGCGATATGATGAACAGTTCCAGCAGAGGAGGGTGATACGCCCGTCCTTAAGGTGGGATCACAAGGATATTAGCTTGTGGATGCAACTTATGACGTTGGCGAGGACGAGTCAGTTTTTTCAAAGGGGGGGGGCGTTGGCTCATCAAACCCTGGACAATCGACCACAAGAAAAAAGGGGGTGTACTGGCAATATAATGAGGGTTCCTGCAAATTTGGGGGGCCTGCAAGTACAAGCATGAATGCTCGAGTTGCGGAGGTGCGCATCGAGTGTCCCATTGCTTTAAGCAAGGAAAGGGTCGTGCCGGGGAGTCTGTTAGTAAAAGGGACGACGTTGGTGAAAGTGGAAAGGATGCAGCAGTTTATCGATAGGTACCCGGATAGGGGGGCGGCGCAGTTGTTGAACCTTATTTTTTTTTTTAGAGGGGTTTCAGATTCTATCGACCCTGGTCAATGCGCCCCCTTTGGCCCCCTAAGGGCAGCACACTGACTGCATCACACCGCAGAGCTCCACATGTGCAAGACGCTGCTGCCTTTTTTGAGATGAGTGCATCAGATTGCACCGCTGCTATTTGCAACATATGTCTCAAGGGTATCGCGCGTGGCCAAAACATCTCCTGCTTGGGCACCACATGCTTGACCAGACATATGTTGACCTGCCATGCAGTTCGTTGGCAAGCGTACCTAAAAAGACCCAAACCAAAGAACAAAGAGGACCTCTCCTTGCTCCTCATCAGCTGGCATCTCCAATTCCACTATACCTTCAGTCCTCTCTGAGACCTGCACTGAGAGGAATGAAGGTGTAGAATTAGGTGTGTCACAGCCAAGTACTTGTGGGCAATCTGCTATCGGTACACCAACGTCAGATTGTACCAGGCAAATTTCCCTGCCCCAGATGCTGCACCGCCGAAAGAAGTTCGCTCCTAGCCATCCACATGCCCAGCGGTTGAATGCTAGCTTTTTAGTTGGTAGACTCTGCCCCCTTCCGTGAGTTTGTGAAATGTGCGGTTCCTCAGTGGCAGGTTCGCAAACGCCACTTTTTCTCACGGAAGGCGATTCCGGCTCTCTACCGGCATGTGGATGGCAATGTCTTGGCCTCGTTGGACAGGGCGGTCAGTGGTAAGGTGCATATTACCGCTGACTCATGGTCCAGCAGGCATGGACAGGGACGTTACTTAAGTTTCACGGTGCATTGGGTGGGAAGGATGCAGGACAAGGTGCAGTAGTGTTGGAGATTGTTCCGCCACCACGCCTCCAAAATGCCACTACTGGTGATTCTGACACACCTCTCTCCTCCACCCCCCTTCTTGTACGTGGCTAGGAGGAGGTGGCTGCGGATCATGTCGTCCTTAGTGACCCAGAGGACTCCGGACGAATGCCTCAGCAAACCTATGCTGCATGGCCTCCCTGATCCTGCAAAGCCTGCGGAAGGATACTCGTATTCGTGGTATCAAGGAGAGGGATCGTTACTGGCTGGCAACCCTCCTTGATCCACATTACAAGAGTAAGGTTGCAAACCTAATCTTGCCATTGCAGAGAGAGCAGAGGATGAAACATCTTCGGGAGGCCTTGCAGAAAGGTCTGTGCAATGCGTTCGCAGAGACTGGGAGGTTACAAACTCCTGTTCCTGGACAACATGTTGCTGAGGCTTCGGTCAGTCAAAGAAGGAGTGGTGGAGAAGGTGGCCGTCTGACCGATGCGTTCAGACAATTTTTTAGTCCGCAGCCCCAAGGTATGATCGGTTCCAGCAACCATCGCCAGCGTCTGTTTTACATGGTGCAGGAATACCTAGGAGCAAGATCTGACTTGAACACCTTTCCCACCGAAAATGCTCTGGGTTACTGGGTCTTGAGGATGGATCACTGGCTAGAGCTTGCACAGTATGCAATTGAGCTACTGGCCTTTCCTGTATCCAGCGTTCTTTCGGAACGCACATTCAGTGCTGCTGGAGGCTTTGTAACTGATCACAGGGTGCACCTGTCCACCGACTCGGTCGATCGACTGACCTTCATAAAAATGAATCAGTCTGGGATCACTACCAGATACCAAGCACCTGATGCTGATGTAACCGAATAAATTTTTTCTGAAATGTCAGATCCCTTCAAGACTGCCTATGCTGATGCTGAGTGACTATCCTGTTATGCTGAGTGACTATCCTCTTCCTCCTCAATGATCATGCTGATAGCTTGTAAGAATATTTTTGTTTCTGGGCGCCGCCACCAGTGGCTAAGGCCCAATTTTTCAGCCCCTGTTTAACAGGGGCATGTAATTACAATTTTTGATGCAATTCTTTGCCGCAAAGCTCGTTCCTGCGCTCCAACTAGAGTATCTGTGAGGGGTTGCAGTATTGTGGCACCAGCACCAGTGCCTAAGGCCCAATTTTTCAGCCCCTGTTCAACAGGGACATGTAATTACAATTCCTGATCTAATATTTCACAGCAGGGCGCGTTCCAGCGCCCACCAAGAGTAACTGTGAGGACTTACAGTGTTGTGGCACCAGCACAACCACCATCACCAAAGGCCCAATTTTTCTGCCCCTGTTCAACAGGGCCATGTAATTACAATTATTGATCTAATATTTCACAGCAGGGCCCTGTGAGGGCTTACAGTGTTGTGGCAACACCAACAGCTAAGGCCCCAATTTCTGCAGAGTATATAGGGCAGGCCCCTACTTTCAAACATCCAACTTACAAATGACTCCTACTTGCAAACGGAAGGAGACAACAGGAAGTGAGATGAAATCTACCCCAAGGAAGGGAAATTCTCTCCTGTAAGAGTTAATATGGGAAAAATGTTTCTCATTTCCACTGATGCTTTATCACCAATCCTTGCTTCACTAAAAACCCCAAATTTTCTAAAAACATTTGTCATTGTGACAGAAAGTGAGGTGAAATCTTCTGAAGAGGAGCACAGACAGCAAAACAAATGTCACAGGGGTGATAACCCTTCCCTATGATTTCCAAAAAGCTTAAAAATAGATTTTTTGGCTGGAACTACACTTGAAAAATGTACCAGTTCAAAATTACAAACAGATTCTACTTAACAACAAACCTACAGTCCCTGTCTTGTTTGCACCGCCTGTATACTGCTGTTCAGAGTATATAGGGCCTGGGGGCCCCACGCCTTTCCTTTTTCTTAATTTGGGTGCGAGGTTCCCCTTAATATCCATACAAGACCCAAAGGGCCTGGTAATGGACTGGGGGGGGCAGTGCCACCAAAGGAAGGATAGAGGGATGCTTTATTGCCTACTGCCTACCCAGTCTTTGGTCTGTCTAGGAGCCTGTTGAGCTTGCAATCTGGTAAGCGTGTAATTTAGGTGGTGGAGGATCACTGCGAGGGGTGTTTTCAATTTCCTACCTTTCCACACTGATCCCTATGAAGAGCTATTAGGGGACTCTTCCCATTCCCCTTGAAGACTCTCAGATTTTCTGGTCTATGGACTTTGCTATATGATATTAATATATAATCACTATTTATGGTTTTTCACATTTTTTGATTTTTGGCACTAATTGATTTATATGTACTTAATATTATTCAGAATATTCTTTGAATTTCTGTTTTTTGTATTTTGCTATATAATCTCAATGCATATATTTATATTTGATGTTTTCTCACATCCTTTTTATTTGCATCAATTTATTTTTATGCATTTATCATTCATGGCATAGCGCAGTTTTTTCTTTGTTTTGCTAATAGGTTTAGGTAAATTTAGTTTTGGGCTCCTCTGTAGAGTGGAGCAGGATTCGATTTTGGTTGTTTTGGGTTCTGCTGGTTGCAGGCTCAACTACTTCTCATGCAGCCTCAGCCAATCCCTGGTCAAAGGTAGACTGAGGTCTACCTTGAAGAAGTTACCTACTATTAGAGTGTGTCGTTTGCACGGGCATTGCTAGGTGGCAAAAAGACCGGTGTGTTACCTACCCCACGCACACTGACATGCAGGACGTGCACTGACCTACCTGAGGCTCACCGACCTACCTGATGCACACTGACTTACCTGACGTGACCTCCCCGTGCAGCTCAGCCATAGTGTGCGCCGCACCCATCACAGTAGAGTAGATAGTGGACAGCAAGCACTCCAGGCACTCCAGGCAGCCAGAGCCAGGACAGGAGAGGAGAGCCGCCCGCCTGAGCACCAAGTGGGGATCTTCTCACAGTGATGTGGCGTGGCAGCTGCCGCATTGTAATTCTGGAGCCTGCGGTGCCTATGATGGACATCACACGTCCCTCAGTCCCGGCACTGGACCTCCATCATGCGCTGCAGGCTCCAGAAGGCGGGACCTGCTATGTCACTCGGCTGCGCTCTGGGTCAGATCGGACCCCGCTCGGGCTAGGAGCTAATAATAGAATTGTGCATGCACGAGACCCAGGGCTTTTTGGGGACCCACTCAGGGCTCCAGCCCCCCTCAGCCCCCCTCCCGACACCACTGGTCATCTGTTAAAGTGTATACTGGATTTGGAGTATCCCAAGGCTCATCCTATAACCTAAGTTCTTCAGGCAATAAACCCTAAAAATACTTTCTGCCTGGTTATTGCACAACAAGACTGAAAACTGCTGTGTGCCTGGTTGCTATGCATTCAGTAAGGAAGATAACCTGGGACAAACAGCGAGACTGGTTTGGGGTCTGCGCTACACAACATTTGGAACTTAAACCCGAAAACAGCATCTTTCATGGCTATAACATCTAGTCTCAGAGTTTATGAAGCACAGACGCTAGACCATAAAGAGTTTTGCCTATGTTTTTTTGTTGTTGTTGAAATATGTGATCTTTATTAAATCATCGCACGTGGGAGATTATATAGAACATACTGTTTCCAAGATGGAAAATAAAAGTACATGCAAAGGAAAAATCTCCCAATAGTACAACACGATACAGTACAATGGACAGTGTAGTACAATATTGCAATCACTAAAAAAGAGGTTGGCTCCTAAACAAGGTACAAATAACAGTTAGTAGAAGTGGAGCATAGGTGTGAAAAGGTCAATGGAATTTTACCAATAGAAGGCATGCGGCCCATTAATAAAGGACCCTTTTATTAGTCAACCATAAAGTGGGGCAAAACAGTACACAAGTTGGTCCATTATTCTTCATGTGGCATAGAAACACATATTCCAAAGTCACTCATATGTTGCTTACGACTGCAACCATCTATCCCACATTTTGTTGTATTTGGACAGGCAGCCTCTATGGACATATAAAAAACTTCTTATAAGGAAATTTTTTATTCATTTCACAAATCCAGGAGTTGAGTGTAGGGGGATCAGCTCTCACCCAACTTCTCGCAATTCATTTTCTAGCTAGGAATAGGGTTTCAAATGTAATAAATTTAGTGAACTTATCCATACCGGGATTAGGATAATGTTCAAGCAGACACGGCTCAGGTCTAGGGTCAATGGGGAGCCCATGGTGTCATGCAAAAATGTCACCACCTGTGCCCAGAACTCCTGAATAATATAACAGACCCATAGCAGATGATAAAATGTGCCTGAGGTAAGTTCTGATCCTGAAGCATGTCATAGGTACCAAAAAAATATGTGGTTGGGTAAAGAGAATTCCTCCTTCAAGAGGTCAAATATTTTGAGGCTACCAGGGGACAGCACATGGTGCAAGAAATATATACCTTTGGATGCCCAAATATTCACATTGGGAATAGATAAAAGCTCAGGTAGGTATTTATTGTGCCAGAGAGGAGTGAAATCATGATATTCTGGGGGATTCAGTTTGTAGAGGCTAAGTCCCATATCCTTTTGTAGGGATGGCGGATCGGTTCAGCCCGAGCCTGTTCAGCCGGTCCCCAAACACCCAAATTTGTAGAATGTTCGCTGGGTGTTAGCCCTGACAACCATCCTGCAATGCACTGAGCTCTGCACAGTGCATTCTGCTCCCTGACTGGGCAAAGCTTTGACCAGTCATGGCGCAGTGTAAGCTGGTTGTTAAGGAGCGGGGCCGTTGCGTCCGTAACAACCGATAAGTCATCAGCTGTCCATGGGTTTCCCCGCTGACAGCTGAATAAAAAAAAATTGCTGGTAACACAACAAAGAAAAAATGGCATGGAGACCCCCCTCCCAGTCCATACCAGGCCCTTCGGGTCTGGTATGAATTTTAAGAGGAATCCAATGCCAAAATTTAAAAACAAATGGCATAGGGTCCCCCCAAAATCCATACCAGACCCTTATCTGAGCATGCAGCCCAGCAGGTCAGAAAAGGGGAGGGGACTAACCCCCCTCCTGAACCATACCAGGCCACATGCCCTCAACATGACAGGTGGGGGGCTCATCTCCCACCCTATGTGAATGGGTATCAAGTACATTGTACCCCTACCCATTTAACAAAAAATGTCAAAAAGTAATAACCACAAGTAATAGTTTTTGACAATTCCTTTATTAAAAAAAAAAAATAATAATTTGTGTCCCTTGATGTGAATCCATCGTCAATCATGACATCCGCCGGACCCAGAAAATCGTCTCCCGCTCATTGCCCAGTTCCTATGTACTTTGACAGTTCTTATATAGGCAAGGGGCGGGGCCACCTGAATACGTCAACTGGTGGCACCGCCCCTTCTGATGTCACACCCCTTGCCTATATAAGAACTGTCAAAGCCCAGTCCTGGTTCCAGGAGGCGAGAGCGTTTTAATTTTTTTCTATTTTTTGGGTCCGGCGGGCATTGTGATTTATGATGGATTTACATCGAGGGACAATCGAGGGACAATATTTTTTATTATTTAATAAAGGACTTGTCAAAAACAGTTTCTTGTGTTCTTGAGGCTTCAAGATTTCAATAAGCCCCCTGCCTACATAGCATACCCTGACAACCACAGCCAAGGTTGTTGGGAAGAGGCTCTTGTCCCCATCAACATGGGGACAAGATGCTTTGGGGCGGGGGGCCAGAGTCCCCACCCCCCCATGTTGGGGGCATGTGGCTTGGTATGGTTCAGGAGGGGGGGCTCGCTTGTCTGAATAGAAGAAATACTGTAGGTAATGTGGAGGCTTCAAAAATATGATTGAACAAGTGTAGTTTAATGATTCATTTTTTAATGTTGTTTAGTTATTGGTGTTCACTTTAAAATATGTAGTACGAAAAAGCTAAAAAAAAAAAATCTTAGGTGAGGGAGATGGAGCTTGTGCCATGATAACAAACCTGCGTACTAAATCCCAATCATAAAACTCAATCAAAAATTACAAGAAAAGGTCTAAGATTCATAGAAGGAAAATAGGACAAAGACCCCATACGATATCTCTCCTATCAACAATAATATTCAATACACAAATGTTTAACAGAAATATTGTGTAAAATCGGGGGTCAAAACTAGCACAAGCTAAGCAAGCTGATGAAATAACCTAAGGGACACAATAAACTGGGATGAGTCTATTTACAGGATTCACTTGAGTGAATAAATGATCTCCAACTGAGAAAAAGGGAATAATGTGTAGGTTTACGAGATATCATGGAATCCAGCAAATATGATGAATATGTAAATATAAAAATAAGTTCACAGGAAAAAATGAAAATGCTGAACTCAGAGGTAAATATGTGTGGTTAAATATCACAAGACTGTGACATAGCCCACAGAAAAAGTAACCTTGATGCAAGACTAAGGGCTTGTTCACACCATACGTGCATGAAAAATGATGGGAACGGCGGGCGCATGCGCGGCAGCCTGAGGTGGCGGTAATGTCTCCCTAGAGCTCCGCTCCTCAGGATTACAAACCGGAGGACTACAGGTCCCAGCGCCACTAAAACTTATAAAAAACGGGTCACTGCTCACCCCAACTCAGCCAGCGATCAAAATAATGGTCCTAAGAGGTCAGACACCTAAATTTAAAACAGGTATCTCAAAGGAAAAGCTCCACAGACTGACGGGCCGAGATGGCGGCATCTTCCTCTCCCTCACAGCGCAGCAGCTCACACAGGACGCAGCCTCTACCTCACAGCAAAATAACACAGACTTCTATGGGTGAGTCAGTTTGTGACCAAAATGATTCACAAATTACTACACAGCCTGATATGTTTAAACAATTTGAATATATGCTCCAGAAAGCCCTTAAACAGACCTCTGACCACATAACAGATATGTTAACTAGAGAAATTAGAGAGCTAGTTCAGAGGACTGCAGACCTAGAATTGAGAGTTGATGAAATTGACACACGCACTCATAATTCTATGACTGAAATTATGACACTGAAGGAAGAAAACCTCACACTTCAGTCACGTTTGGAAGATCAGGAAAATAGAGATCGTCGATCGAATTTGCGTATCAGGGGGATCCCTGAATCTTATTTAGACTTGCAAACAACAGTCACAGCGCTGTTTCAGGAATTAATACCTGATATTCCCATTGACAGGCTTTAATTTGACAGAGTACATAGAGCCTTAGCTCCACGCAAATCCAATGACCCTCCCAGAGATATCATTACTAAATTACACTATTACAGAACCAAAGAACAGCTTTTAACAGCAACCAGAGGCAAAGAACTCCTCAGCTTTCAGGGCCATAGTTATCAGGTTTTCACTGACCTTTCCTCACTTACGGTGGCTAAGAGACGTTCACTCAAACCTCAATTACAGATACTCCAGCGCAATCAAATTGTTTATCATTGGGGATTTCCTTTCTGTCTTCGTTTCACACATCTGGAAACCAGATACGTTTGTCGCTCCTCAGAAGATCTACAATCGATCCTAATCATAGGTTTAGCCGAAGAAACCTCGACAAAGAACCAGCCCCGCAGACGTTTCACCTCTCGATCATCACAGCAGAATAAATCTACAGGACCCAGTTCTGCAACCTCGTCATATCAAAATCTCAATAAGCGTGGTCGTTATGAACATTCACCTCTCACCATTGTGGACTCAATGGACTGACTTTCCAGCTCACACAAATTCCTCACACTTTCTTCAGATTCCCAGCTTCTCATGCTGGTTAATTTCCTTTAAGTGCCAAGCTCATGAATAAAATGAGCTCTGACTATATGGTTTAGTAAAATGATTTTTTATTTTTTGTTGATTTTTTTCCTTTTTTCTTTTTCCTCTTTATTCTTCATTTTTTTGTTAAAAAAAAAATATAAAAAAAGGAAAAAAATGAAAAAAAGCTATTAGTTATTTAATATTATATTAGTATTCTAATAGCTCCTGTGGTCCTCCGGTGTTGGTAATCCCATAGGAATTCTTTGCTGCCCTTTTTACCACCTACAGGAACCCTCTAATTTTTTATGGGGGACTCTGCGGTCGGTCCAGGATCCTCTCAGGGAGTATTATATACTCACCTGAGATGTTTCCATACCCTATACTCTAGCTTTTGTCTAATGATACTTAGTCTACATATGGGGTTATTGTTTTTGTACTCTCTTACTTCTTCTTTTTCTAACTTTTTCTATTCCCCCTTCATCCTCCGGCTGGTCGTCCTGGCTCTTGGTAACTACTTTATCTACTATGATATAATGTTTACTCTACTTGGTTTATGGCCCCTATAAATGTTTTGTCATTAAATGTGCAAGGGTTTAATATTCCGCATAAACGAACAAAAGCATTACGCTCCTTTGCATTAAAGTAAGCTAACATTATTTGCTTACAGGAAACCCATTTCACTGATAAGATTTAACCCAAGTTTCTTTCATCCTCATATCCACAATTTTATACAGCCTCTGCCACGGTTAAACGGCGTGGAACTCTGATTGGTTTTCACTGTTCCACTCCGTTCAATCTGAGATCACAATCATCTGACCCTGAGGGACGTTATATACTTTTAACAGGTTTTATTTCTGATAATCCTATTACAATTGTTTCATTTTATGCACCTAACAAACATCCAACTGCCTTCTTGTCTCATCTTTTACATGTAATTGAAGCTCATAGGAGTGGTACAGTTGTTATCTGTGGAGATTCCAATGCAACTATTTTCCCATTTCTGGATAATTCGCCCTCAAAACCTAACACGGGTATTAAAAACTTGACTTTTCAACACCTACTTAACACGCATGGCTTAGTTGACACTTGGCGAGAGATGAATCCTGCCAGTAGACATTTTACTCACTATTCATACCCACATAAGTCCTTCTCACGAATAGATCATATCTTTACTCCATCCAGTATGTTACCAGAAATCATTTCATCCAAAATTGTTCCTCTTCCGTGGACTGACCACTGCGCAGTAATCACTACTATTGCTTCTACAATTCCCAGATCACATGACACCACTTGGTGTATAAACGACTCTATACTGACTCATCCCTCTCACCGTGTTGAGATTGAAAAAGCATTATCAGATTATATAACGTCTAATGACACAGGTGATATCTCTGCTCTTACATTATGGGAAGCCCATAAAGTGGTTATTAGAGGTAGATTTATACAACAAGCTACCATTCTCAAAAGAGAACGTAAAATTCTGTTTGCAAAACTTGAACCCACCTTTAATGACTGTTACCAGACATTTCAATCCTCTCCGAATGCTAACAACAGCACTAAACTTGAAAGAGCTCGCCTAGATTTAGATCTTTTTTTGACCGATTCAGCAGACAAACTCATACGCAAGCGCCAACATATCCAATGCCTTAAGGCAAATAAACCCGATACGCTTATAGCTAGAATCCTGAAGAATTCACAGCACAATCAAACACCTATAAAGCTAAAAATATCCAGAGAAGCATATACCAGTAATCCAGTAAAGATTCTCAAGATATTTTGTTCTAATTTAGCTAAATTATATTCCTCATCTCCTAATTTTGAGTCCAAAGCTGATGCTTTATTTTCTAATATTACACTTCCTAACCTCGACCAGCTGCAGAGAGATCATCTTGAAAACACGATTACTGACAATGAAGTGTTGAATGCTATAAAATCCTTAAAATTACGTAAGAGACCAGGCCCAGATGGCTTTTCAGCAGCTTATTATAGACAGTATGCACACATCTTAACACCAGTCTTAACCAAAGCCTTTAACTCGATCCTTAAAGGGCATTCCTTTAGAACAGAGACGCTTACTTCTATTATAGCAATGATTCCCAAACCACACTCTGACTCTACCTCCTGGACTAATTACCGTCCTATATCTCTTCTTAATCTAGATATAAAACTATTGGCTAAAATCATGGCCACCAGACTGAATTTTATTATAGGACATCTAATTCATAAAGATCAGACAGGCTTCATGCCAAAACGTCAGGCAGGTGATAATATCAGACGTACACTTTTACTTATTCATGCAGCTAAATCTAGACAGATCCCAGCTTGCCTTGTGTCTCTAGATATAAGGAAAGCATTTGATTCTGTCACATGGCCATACATGGAATATATTCTTCAAAAATGGGGTTTTGGTGATCACTTTCTAACCTGGGTTTCCTCTTTATACAATAATCCCAGAGCATATATTAAATATTCCGGTTATAAGTCAACAATGTTTGACATCAAAAGAGGTACCAGATAAGGCTTGCCCCCTTCCCCCATTACTTTTTGCCTTATTAATTGAACCTTTAGCACAACTAATTAGGACTACCCCCGATATCAAAGGTATTGAATTAGGTGGTCACCATTATAAATTATGTCTCTTCGCAGATGATATTCTTGTATTTTTGTCACGTTCCCATATATCTACCCCTAATTTATTACTCACACTTGAAAACTTCGCTCAAATCTCAGGTCTATACATCAACCCTACAAAATCGAATGCGTTAAATATCTCTTTATCACAAACTGAACTTCAACAAGCCCAAACTTCCTTACCTTTTAACTGGGTTCCGAAACAACTCCCATATTTGGGAATACAAATCACAACTTCCCTTAAAGATCTTTTTGCAGTTAACTACTTACCTCTTCTGAAACAAATTACTGCTCTCATGAAACAATGGGCTTCTTTTCCGTTATCCTGGTTGGGAAGGATTAACGCTATTAAGATGTCAATACTACCAAAATTTCTATATTTATTTAGGGTACTTCCAATACCAATACCATCTTATTTTCTAAGACTTACTCAACGTAGAGTTATGTCATTTATTTGGGGTAACACCAAACCTCGCATATCTAAATCTACACTATATTTGAATAAACTGAATGGGGGTTTGGGGATACCCAATTTTTCTTCTTATTACAATGCTGCGCAAATTGCACTTCTACCCAAATATCACGCTATGGTTGAAACACCCCTTTGGGTAGCTGTTGAATCAGTAGACAGCGATCCTATCTCAGTGGCAAATATATTATGGCTTAACCCTGCTGATAGGGTCCATCTTACTAATCCAATAACAAAACATACCTTGACTATTTGGGATAAATTCAATTGTTTACATAATCTTAAATCTCCACATAATCCTCTGCTTTCATTCCTCAATAATCCAGCCTTTTATCCTGCTTGGAAATTACCAAGATCATTCTCTGCATGGTCCACAGTAAATCTTACCCGCTTATATAATCTATCCTCCTCATCCAATATTCATACCTTTTCTGTATTATGTGAAACTTACGGTTTACCTAAAAAAGAAATATTTCACTATTTACAGATTAAATTTTTTTATGAACCATTACTTAATACAGGTTCTACTCTCAATCAAATGACTCAATTTGAGCGTATCTGTATGAGTGACCCACACATCAGAGGTCTTATCTCACTATTATATCATCAACTTACTGTGAATTCAGGAGAAACTCTACCCTCATATGCTTTTAAATGGGCACAGGATATTAACCAAAAACTGGATGATAAAGATTGGTCTAATATATGGTTAGCCACCAAAACTTCCTCTCCTAACTGTTTTGCTGTAGAAATTAATTATTAGGTTTTAACACGATGGTACATGGTACCAGCTAGAATAGCTAAATTTGCCCCCTCATACTCTCCTAATTGCTTTAGAGGATGCGACATGCCAGGTACACATTATCACATATGGTGGCAATGTCCTGTTGTTAAAGTATTCTGGAAGAACATATTTCTTATGGCCTCTAAAGTCTTGGAAATCACAATTCCTCCAGATCCCACCATGGCTATTCTAAACCTAAAACCTACCAGGCTCACTCACACTCAATTTCTTTTGTTTATCCAACTAAGTACTGCAGCCAAACAAACCATTGCCAAGGCATGGAAGTCTCAAACTCTAATCGTGAACGAAGCTAAACACAGAATGAATAAAGCACTCATACAAGCAAAGATGACAGCTATTGAAGACAATAAAATTGATATATTTAGTAAGATATGGCAACCATGGGTCAAACACTACTTTCCTGCCGACTTTTACCAATCTTTGTTATTACCACACTAGGTTATATAATATATTCACTAAATATAATTGTATGTATGCCGTGAGCCAGGACGTCACCCCGGGTTTCCCTTTCCTTCTCTCTTTCTTCTCTTCCCCCCCTTTTTTTTGTAACATTTTCTAGGGTATATACTGTTTGAATATATGAGATACTTATTCTTTATCATACTTTTTCTATTGCTCATCTTACAACTAGACAACTATATCCAGTATAACCATTTCATGTTTCCTTTTATTTCTATGCCCTACTCAAAATGTGTATAACATAATAACAGTTGTAAGACGGTTCTATGTATAATATTATACTGTAAAGCTTCTGGAAATATGTGATATGTATCCATGTATTGTATTCTTTTATTTTTTTTCTTTCTTTCTGAAAACTCAAAACTGAGTACTGCTTGGACCTTGAAGAAGGGGACATACCCCGAAAGCTTGTCCTGAAAAATTGTATGTTAGTGCAAATAAAAAAAGTATCACGGACAGTACTCAATTTTCTCTGAAAACTCAATAAATACATTTAACAAGGAAAAATGATGGGAACTGAAGGGAATGCAAATTTTACTTGCAGAAACATCAGTTTCATGTCAGTTTACATCAATTTTCATGCGTGTCAGTTCTGTGCCCTGTTCACACCGATGTTGATGTCATGTCAGGTTTTTTTCCCTGTGGAAAACTGAAAAATTTAAGATTTCTGCACAGAAAAAATCCACACGTGATTCCAGTGTTGTGGTGTGAACAGGGCACATAGAGAACCATTTTTTTTTGTCATTGCAGAATGCATGCAGAAAAACTGGAGTCTCTGCACCATGGTGTGATCCAGGGGCTAAGGCCTCGTTCCCTGTTCACACCTCAACATGCAGATTTTTTCTGCGCAGGAATCTGCAACCTGTATGCAGTTTTCTGCATGGGAAAAAAACTGACATGGCATCAACATTGGTGTGAACAGGGCACATAACTGACACGTACGAAAACTGATGTGAAACTGATGTTTCTCCAAGTGAAATCTGCGCGGTTTTCACTTCAGTTCCCATCAGTTTTTCATGCACGTATGGTGTGAATGAGTCCTCATGGTAGCAATGTTTTCAATCCTGATCTGATTAAATGCATATGAAGATACTCTCCTTGATAGTGGAATAGACTATAATCCAAAATAAACTTCAAAATGGCTCAAATATGCAAATATTACTAGTGTAAATACAAGACCACCCTCTCAATGTGCTACACTGGTGGGGAAGTTCATGTGCAAAAAAGCAGGCCCAGGAAAAGGAGTGGGCAGAACGGGCAGCTGCCCTGGGCACTGTGGGTTCATGTGAGGTGGGGAGGGGGTATGTGTACTTGGAGGGATTTTGAGGGGTAGAAGATTTGTGGTAGGAGGCGTGACTTTTTTTTGGGGAGGGGTATTTTTGCTCAGAGGGAGGATTTCAGCAGGGGGGCAGATTTGTACTTGGAGGTTTATGCTTGGGGGGTAAGCATGTAGATTAGTGCTTAATTTTGTGTTGGGGGTTATTTTTGCTGACACATGGGGGGTTATTTACTAAAGGCAAATCCACTTTGCACTACAAGTGCACTTGAAAGTTCAGGCGCTGTAGATCTGAGGGGAAGATCTGAAATTAGGGGAAGCACTGCTAATTTTATCATCCAATCAATGCTGTTTTTTATTTTCCTCACATTTCCCCCTCAGATCTACAGTGACTGCACTTCCAAGTGCACTTTCAGTGTATTTGCAAGTGCACTTGTAGTGCAAAGTGGATTTGCCTTTAGTAAATAACACCCATAATGTTCATACATCTCAACATCACAGTTTGGCATGTTCGCCCTGGGACTCTAGATTACTATGTGATGGCACTGCAAAAGAAGCATAATAAACCATGCATACCAATCAGAGTGTCCACTGAGAAAAGTCTAAGTGGAAGCAATAAGCTAAGTGTTTGGTATTCAAAATATAATATGATAATACCTGTAAGGACGTGCCAAAGTACTGAAACCTCTACCAAAACAATGTGTAAAACAATATACGTCATCACAAAAAAGTGAACATACAAATGAAAGATAAAATAATCTGATACGTTTAGACCCCTAAACAAAGGTCAATTGTGCAGGAAATTGCATCTAAAGGGTTAAGAAAACGTGCCCCAGCTGTGTAACTTAATAATATCAGCCATGGCTCACACATTCAGCAAAGTGTCAGATTGAGACATCCAAGGAACCATTATACTTGCAGATAAACCATCAAAAAGTCTTGAAAAATGTAATTTGTCCAACTATTCACAACAGTCCATATGATCCAGTCAGAGACAAGAACTAATGCTGGCCATACACTATACAGAAAATCGGCCGAAAAATCGTTCGAATGGACACTTCGTTCGTTTTTCGGCAAGTTAGTGGGCACAAATCGATAATCTTTGTGACGTTTTTGTGGTAAAAAAACGAACGGGAAGTTTGGTAAATTTCTGCCGAACGTACGATAAATTGCAAGGTTAATGTGTTTCCCGTCCGAACTTTCTGCACTAGGTATATGTAAAAAAACGAACACAAAATTATTTATTCATGTCCACTGAACAGATTATCGGTCATTATATGATGGCAAGATCGTTTGCGGTCACGGTCGAACGTTCGTTTTTCGAAAAGGGGTTCGGCCGATTTTCTGTATAGTGTATGGCCAGCATTAGCCTCAATGTTGAGATTGTTTAGACCTGTGTACATGCTGGGAAATGCCCCAGCTGACAACTCATTCACCAGAATAGTGCCTTCAGGTGAGGTATTAATCATAAGCAATGAAGATAAGAATAAATATAAATATAAACTGGCCAAGCAGCAAGATCCTGTATAGAAATCAGGCTCTAAAGTGCATAGCTTCAATAAGTACACAATGGACCAAAGCCAAGACCAGGGAACCCGGACGTACTCACTGTGACCCATGATAAATGCTTATGGGTACCCGCTCATGTTGTCAAGGTCCCTTGAGTTGGATGCTGCTGACTAGTGAGGGTGAAGGCTGAGGAGAGGTCTGCCCAGACGCAAAGCATACTGCAGAAATAGGAAGAGATAGTCCAGCCGCTGCACACTTCACCCCGCCCAAGTGGTTAGCAGGTAAAAGGTAACTCTGTTTAACTCTAGACAAGTAACCTGTAAAGATGTTTAAAGCGTCGCCTATGGAGAATTTTTTAGTACCGTAGTTAGGCACCATACGACAGGTGTACGCAATTTTAAAGTGTGACGTGTTAGGTATCTATTTACTCGGCGTAACATTATCTTTTATATTTTACCAAAAATTGGGTATTATATTGTGTTTGCATGCAAGTAAATTCATTAAAGTGTATTTCTTCCAAAAAAAATTGTGTTTGAAAATCCTCTGCACAAATACCCATTATTTTATTCTATAGGGCCTCTGCTAAAAATACATATACGGTATATATAATGTTTGGGAGTTCTAAATTATTTTCCAGCAAAAACAAATGTAGATTTTTACATGTTTGTGAGAAGTGTCAGAATTGGTCTGGGAAGGAAGTTGTTAAATCAAGAAATAGTCTTGCCAATTTTCCCTAACTTATCATAGACCAACTTCATGCTCTTACCATCCAAATTTATCTGTAAAAGAGCAGAATATGGTGCCACAGAAAATGTATTTGTGCTACCATGAAGACCATGCAAAAGACAGCCAGAGACTTCCAGAACAATTTTCCTCATGGCAAGAAAAAAAATCATCAAAAAGGCATACTCTGTCCAGTGCATGGAAGTTCCAATTCACGAGAGCTTTATCTTTGTCTATAGCATTGATCTCCAAACTGTGGCCTGAGGGGCAGATGCGGCCCTTTGCCTGCTGTTATCCAGCCCTTCGGGCACTCTTTCATCCACTGATACCAAAAATAGGGCATCATTTCTCCAACTGACACCAATGAAGGGGCACAATTGCTCCCAGTGACACCAATGATGGGACATAATTTATCTCTGATGACACCAACAATGGGGCTCAATGACACCAATGATGGGGCATAATTCCTCCCACTGACACCAAAGATAAGGGCATTGTTTTTCCCACTGATGTCGAGACTTTCTCTACTCCCAATGTCCACAGTCCTGCCCTCCTAAAGTCTGAAGGACAATAAACTGGCCCTTTGTTTAGAAAGTTTGGAGACCATTGGTCTATAGCAGGGGTCTCTAAACTATGGCCCTCCAGTTGTTCAGTAACTACAATTCCCATCATGCCTAGTCATGTCTGTGAATATCAGAGTTTTACAATGCCTTATGGGATGTGTAGTTCAAAAAAGTTGGAGGGCTGTAGTTTGTAGATCCCTGGTCTATAGCAACATGCAGAGGATTTCACTCCATTGGAGATTTTTAAGGCAGCAATATGGTCATCTTATGTTACCTCCATGACACATAACAGTGTCAATCCTATTGCCCTTACAATGGTGGACTTTGGAAGATCTGTAGTTTTCTCTTCTGCTTCCAATATTAATAATTAAAAGACAAGTAAGGGTTTTTTTTTTTTAGATTTATACTTACCTCAGTGGATGCAGCATCAATGCGATGATGCATCTGTCCCCCGTATCCTCTGCACTGAAAACCGAGCGAACGAACACCGCCGATCACTTGGTTTTCACAGCTCCATGAGCAGACAGCTGCAGACTGTCAGTCACAGCTCTCTGCTCATCTTCTTCCATGCTCATTGGAGCACTGAGCTGTGGAGGGGCGGCTCGCTGAGAGGCTGAGACGGGTGTCAGTCCAGGCACCTGGCAGATCCTGACTCCCATTGTCGGATGATGCTATGCCTAGACTGATATCCGTGACATCAGCAGAGAGCGGACTTCAGTCCACTCTCTGCTAAAAAAGGGTCACAGGAGTGCAAAACAAATTGCACTCCTGTAATCCATAGGAGAAGCCCAGCCAAACAAGCTTGAACTGCTCCTTTAAACTTTATAGGTCATTTTTACCGTTTTTAGATTGTTGTGTACTATCTATGCCATACATATTCTACGTGTTAATAAAGGAAAATGACCACAGGTAAGTATACAGTTTTTTGAATTGTATGTGTCATTCAATGCAGGGGCGGATCCAAAGTCTAGTCTCGGGAGGGGCACTGCCAGAAAATACCTTTTTTTTTGTGGGCAATATATCGGGGAAATGTCTGGTGTTGGCGCTCCAATCATCACGGCACTATGGTTATTATAGTGTCAGGATGATTGAAGCGCATTATTTCTATTCTTACATTGTAATATAACATGAAATAGTTCAACTCACCATAATGCAAAATTTAGTGGGAGCCCTGAGTGTGTCACTTTCCACGTCGCCTGCCACCAAATGCGGATTGTCACTTGCCACGTCACCTGCTACACGTTGTGGATTGTGACTTGCCACGTCACCTGCTACACGTTGCGGATTGTCACTTGCCACGTCACCTGCCACACGTTGTAAATTGTCACTTGCCACGTCACCTGTCACCAGATAAGGATAGTCACTTGCCAAGTTACCTGCCACACGCTGCGAATTGTCACGTCACCTGCTAAACGTTGCGGATTGTCACTTGCCACGTCACCTGCCACCAAATGCGGATTGTCACTTGCCACTTCACCTGTCACCAGATGCGGATTGTCGCTTGCCACGTCACCTGCCACACATTGTGAATTGTCACTAGCCACGTCACCTGCCACACGTTGTGGATTGTCACTTGCCACGTCACCTGCCACACATTGCGGATTGTCACTTGCCACGTTACCTGCCACACATTGCGGATTGTCACTTGCCACGTCACTTGCTACACGTTGCGGATTGTCACTTGCCACACTATAACAAGCCCCTGCTCGCTTGGTTCCACTCTCCCGACACTCCTCTGCTGCTATAGAATCAGATTGCAGATCACACGTCTGATGGTTCCGTCATCCGATGCTCCGGGATTAGAACTACAGCTATGTGCGTTCTAATCCAGTTGTGTAGCTCAGAACAAACACCAGGCAGGCTGTATGTAAGTTCAACAAGGAATCTCTTTTATTGAAAGGAATACAGGCTCTTTTATACAGTAGAAAAGGAGGTGTATACCTCCTGCTCATATTACTCTGAACATACACCTGTGACCAGAAACCTAATTAACATGGGCTAATTAACTAATCCCTTTAGACAGCCTAGATGACTCAGACATGACCTTTAGGCGAGACTGGCCGTCTTGTAGCTCAGAAAACCCAATCAACATTATCACAAATCAACACCGAACTCCGAGTTAATTAAGACGAACAACAATGGGGATCTAATGACTCTTAGATCCCATACTAGACTTATTTACAATACACATTCTAGCAGGCAACAGACAGACAGGTGGCTGGAATTGACATCAGCGTCTCCTAACAGTATTTGTCCCAGCATTATGAATCAGCCAGTATTTCTAATATGGCAAATTGAGGGTCCCCAGAGTCTGTGTGTCCTGGGGGACCAGGACCCAAATCCATAGTGATACCCCCTCAAGGGTCCCCAGGCATACAGCTCACAAAGAGTACCATTCCCTCAACTGCCAGGGCCCACGATCGATCGGCAAGAGGCTAGCATTCAGTCACCTCCAAAAGTCTCTCTCCTGGCTAGGTCTGTCACACACATGTTGCAGATTGTCACTTGCCACGTCGCCTGTCATTATATGCGGATTGTCACCTGACGTGTCACTTTCCTGCTAAGGTGGTCTCTTGCTATGTCCCAGAGTCAGGCAGCAGAGAGATGATGTAATCTCTCTTCTGCCCATAGCTGCCTTCACAGTGAGGGTGGAACTGCAGGGATGCAGGGCGGGCGCAGGCCGCAGGGTGGTGAGAGATGATGTCATCTCTCTGCTCCCCTGCCTGCCGGCTCCCTGATTGGCCAGCAGCCCACTCACAGTCACACATGGAGCCGCCCAGCTACCCCCCTCTCTTACCCGCCCACTCACTGATCTAGCCGCCCGCACTGTCACCCGCAGCGAAGCCCCCCGCACGAAAAACCAGAAGTGCTAATTTTAAAGGCTTATATGCAAGTTATTGCCATAAAAAGTGTTTGGGGACCCAGCTCCTGCCCCAGGGGACATGTATCAATGCAAAAAAAGTTTTAAAAACTGCAGTTTTTTCAGGAGCAGTGATTTTAATGATGCTTAACCACTTCAGCCCCGGAAGAATTTACCCCCTTCCTGACCAGAGCATTTTTTGCAATTCGGCACTGCGACGCTTTAACTGACAATTGCGCGGTCGTGCGACGTGGCTCCCAAACATTATTGATGTTATTTTTTCCCCACAAATAGAGCTTTCTTTTGGTGGTATTTGATCACCTCTGCAGTTTTTATTTTTTGCGCTATAAACAAAAAAATAGCGACAATTTTGAAAAAAACGCAATATTTTTTACCTTTTGCTATAATAAAATATAAAAAAAAACATTTTTTTCCTCAGTTTAGGCCGATATGTATTCTTCTAAATATATTTGGTAAAAAAAACCGCAATAAGCGTATATTGATTGGTTTGCACAAAAGTTATAGCGTATGCAAAATAGGCGATAGTTTTATGGCATTTTTATTAATATTTTTTTTTTTTTACTAGTAATGGCGGCAAACAGCGATTTTTATCATGACTGCGACATTATTGCGGACACATCGGACAATTTTGACACATTTTTGGGACCATTGGCATTAATACAGCTATCAATGCTATAAAATTGCATTGATTATTGTAAAAATGTCACTGGCAGTGAAGGGGTTAAAAACTAGGGGGCGGGGAGGGGTTAAGTGTGTCCTGGGCAGTGATTGTAACTGTGGGGGGGATAGGCTAGCAGTGACATGACACTGATCGCTGCTCCCGATGACAGGGAGCAGACAATCGGTGTCCTGTCACTAGGCAGAATGGGGAGATACTGTTTACATCGGCATCTCCCCGTTCTTTAGCTCCGTGACACGATCGCGGGTATCCCAGAGGCGATCAAGTCAGTGGGTCCTGCGAGCATGGTCACGGAGCTCGCGGCAGGTGCGCCTCCGGGGGGCACGCGCGCATGGTGGCAAATTCAAAGTAACGTACAGGTACGCTACTTTGCCCAGCTGTGCCATTCTGCCGACGTATATGTGCTGACAGCGGTCGGCAAGTGGTTAAAGTGAAACAATAAAAATGAAATATTGCTTTAAATATCATGCCTGCGGAGTCTCCTTAGTCTGCCTGTAAAGTAGCGCATCTGTGTAATGTGTTTTACTATGCCACAGCAAAATGACATTTCTAAAGAAAAAAACTGCTCGCGGCTGTAATGTAGTGTTGGATCCCGGCAATATACATAAAAATCATTGAAAAAAACGGCATGTGATTCATACTAGATCCAGATCTATCCCCTCCTGAACCATACCAGGCCACATTCCCTCAACACGGGGGGGTGTTTTGGGGTTCACCTCAAAACACCTTGTCCCCATGGGGATGGGGACAAGGGCCTCTTCCCCACAACCCTTGCCCGGTGGTTGTGGGGGTCTGCAGGTGGGGGGCTTATCATGGAGGTGGAGTTTTTCCGGTTTGTTGAGGTTTTTTTCTTGGGAACGTCGGACGCTGTAATCGAAGATGAATGGCCATCACGGGACACTGTCTACTGTCATTTTTACTTTTTTGAACTTTTTTTGGTAGGAGTACAATGTACCCGATACCCATTCTCATAGGGGGGACCCCAAAACAGCCTCCCCATGTTGAAGGCATGTGGCCTGGTATGGTTCAGGAGGGGGGCGCTCTCTCATACCTGCCTTTTCCTGCAGGCTGTCAGGTTGCGTGCTCGAATAAGAGCCTGGTATAGATTTTGGGGGAGGGGACCCCCACGCCATTTTAAAAAACATTTTTGGTGCAGGGTTTCCCTAAATACCCATTACCATACCTGAAGGGCCTGGTATGAATTTTGGGGGGACCCCCACGCAATTTTTTTTAAATTTTGGTGCGGGGTTCCTCTTAATATTCATACCAGACCTGAAGGGCTTGGTAATGGACTGGGGGGGGACCCATGCCGGAATCTGACAATACATTACAGCCGCAAGAAGTTTTAAATTATATTTTTTCCTTTAGAAATGTCATTTTTCTGTGGTATTGTTCTAAACACGGGAAAGATGCACTACGTTACAGGCATACTATAGACACCCCCCAGGTACGATATTTAAAGGAATATTTCATTTTTATTGTTTCACTTTAAGAATTATTAAAATCACTGCTCCTGAAAAAACATCAGTTTTTAAAACTTTTTTGCATTGATACATATCCCCTGGGGTAAGACCCGGGTCCCCAAACACTTTTTATGACAATAACTTGCATATAAGCCTTTAAAATTAGCACTTTTGATTTTTCACGTTTTTCTCCCTTATGCCGCTTACACACGGTCGGACTTTTCACCTACAAAAGTCCGACGGATGCCGCCGGACTAAATCCGGTGGACAATCCGACCGTGTGTGGTCTCCATCGGACTTCCGACGGACCGTTTCGGGCGGAAATCCGACATACTTTAGATTTGAAACTTGCTTCGTTTCTCCGCCGGACTCAGTTCCTGACGGAAAGCCCGTTCGTCTGTATGCTGGTCCGACGGACCAGATACGATGGAGGAGCAGGGTGCTGCATCTCGCGCTCGCTGCAATAGGAAAAACACATTTTTCCACCCCAGGCCCTTAGGTCTGGTATGGAACTTTAAGGGGAACCCCTACACCGAAAAACCGGCATGGGGGTCCCCCAAAATCCATACCAGACCCCGATCCGAGCACGCAGCCCGGCCGGTCAGGAAAGGGGGTGGGGACGAGCGAGCACCCCCCCCCCTCCTGAACCGTACCAGGCCGCATGCCCTCAACATGGGGAGAGTGCTTTGGGGGAGGGGGCACCCTGCGGTGCCCTCCCCACCCCAAAGCACCTTGTCCCCATGTTGATGAGGACAAGGGCCTCTTCCCGACAACCCTGGCCGTTGGTTGTTGGGGTCTGCGGGCGGGGGGCTTATCGGAATCCGGGAGCCCCTATAATAAGAGGGCCCCCAGATCCCGTCCCCCCCACCCTATGTGAATGAGTATGGGGTACATGGTACCCCTACCCATTCACCTAGGGAAAAAGTGTCAATAATAAAACACACTACACAGGTTTTTAAAATAATTTATTAAACAGCTCCGGGGGGGGGGGATCTTCCTCCGGCTTCGGGGGTCTTCTTCCAGCTTCGGGGGGCCCTCCGGTTCATCTTCTCCCGGCGTCCGGTTCGTTCTTCTCCACTCTCTCCGGCCTCTTCTCCCGGTGTTCCAGTTCTTCGGCCGGCCCCTCCGCTGTCTTCAGGTAGCTCTCTTGCCAGCAGAGGTCCGGACTTCTGGGCTTCTTGTCTTCTCTTCTCTTCCCCAGATGTTGACAAAATGCTCTCTCCGGCTGGACTGGTCTCTGAGGGCTCCGTTGTGACTTATATAGGCGGAGACCCCGCCCCCATATGATGTCACAGTCCCTGGGCATGCTGGGACTGTGATGTTTTAGGGGGGCGTGGTCAAGAACTGGAATACCGGGAGAAGAGGCCGGAGAGAACGGAGAAGAACCAACCGGACGCCAGGAGAAGATGAACCGGAGGGCCCCCCGAAGCCGGAAGAAGACCCCCGAAGCCGGAGGAAGATCCCCCCCCCCCCGGAGCTGTTTAATAAATTATTTTAAAAACCTGTGTAATGTGTTTTATTATTGACACTTTTTCCCTAGGTGAATGGGTAGGGGTACCATGTACCCCATACACATTCACATAGGGTGGGGGTGCCAGATCTGGGTGCCCTCTTATTATAGGGGGCTCCCGGATTCCGATAAGCCCCCCGCCCGCAGACCCCGACAACCAACGGCCAGGGTTGTCGGGAAGAGGCCCTTGTCCTCATCAACATGGGGACAAGGTGCTTTGGGGTGGGGGGGCACCGCAGGGCGCCCCCTCCCCCAAAGCACCCCCCATGTTGAGGGCATGCGGCCTGGTATGGTTCAGGAGGGGGGGGCGCTCGCTCGTCCCCACCCCCTTTTCTGACCGGCCGGGCTGCGTGCTCGGATCGGGGTCTGGTATGGATTTTGGGGGGACCCCCACGCTGTTTTTTTCGGTGTAGGGGGTTCCCCTTAAAGTTCCATACCAGACCTAAGGGCCTGGGGTGCCTGCGACGGGGCTCGCAAGGTTTCAATCTCGCCGATAAAAGCGGCAAGATTGACTTCCTTTTCTAGTACTGTCGTACCCGAGTCACGTTCAAAATGAACGGACTTGTCCGTGTGTGGGAAAGTCCGTTCATTCTGAAAGTCCGGCGGAAGTCAGTCGGGAAGACCGGATTCCGGAAAGTCCGGTCGTGTGTAGGCAAGTCCGTCCGTTCAGAAAGTCCGGCGGTAGTCCGCCGGAAGTCTGGCGGCAAGTACGTCAGACCTAGTTTCCCAGAAAGTCCGACCGTGTGTACCCGGCATTAGAGTTTAATGGTGTTCACACAATTTTTTTGTTCTGGTGCGAACTGAGGGGGGTTGTTCGGCTCATCCCTATTCAGTATCTCCTATCTAAAGTTGGCCATACATGGATTGAAATTAGACTGGTTCAGCAGGGACTGACCGAATTTCAATCTATGTATGGGCACTGTACTGTAGTTGCACAGAAGTTTATCCACCGATTGACTTCTGTACAACCACCCTGTTGAATTCTCCACGCTCGATCAGTGCTGCAGGAAGACAATGACACAGCAGGGAGGATTCATTCATCCACCTTGAATGTGTGGATAGGGGGATCTGATCAGTTTTTTCATTCAGCCCGCTCATCTATGGGCAGCCTAATACACCACTCTAATACCCACCAGCTAATCCAATAGATCTGGAAAGCACGTCCACTAATTTCTGATCAAATACGAATAAACATGATTTTATTTTATATCTACTCTATACTATATCTATCAATTTTAGGATTTAAAAAAAAAAGAAAAAAAAAAACAGAACTCCAGATACAAATAACAAGATGAATAGCATGTTAAAAGATAAAATAATACAACCAGATTTTTATGCAATATTCACCTTCAATCCAGAGATATCCCCCATAGTACAATTTTTCTGCCACTTGATGTCCTCGGTCTGATGGCCGGGATCATTGAACCCATTTCCTTTTAGCCCAGGTTGTCCTGGACCCTCCCCACTCTGTGACTGGACAGTGATATGAGAAGCAGCACAGTGATGGTCTTGTCTCTCTGTCACTCTGCTCCTTCCTTCTATCACCACATGAACATGTGCTGCTTTTTCCTCTCACACTCCAGTCCTGTAGTACAGAGACTGCAAGGCGGATAGCAGGTTGGATTCAGGTACTTACAGTGTTTGCATTTAAAATGATTACAGAGCTCCATTAATCTGAGTCTTTTATATCTGCCCAGATTTCAGTTTTAATATATATATATATAAAATACATCTCATTATCGAAAATTATTATTACCTTTCTCTTTTTATATGCATAAATATTCACTTTATTCATCCAGTCAATGAGACTCAGCTGATCACACATCGGAGTAAGGGGCCGATTTTTTAGTCGCGCTGACAGCGTGAGGAGGGAAAAAAAGCCAATTACCGGCTTCTGTAAACGGGACATCGGTCACTCACACAGAGAGGCACTGCCGCTTCATTAGTGCCCACCAGTGCCACCTACCAGTGTGCATAAGTACTGCTAAGCAATGCCCACTAGTGCCACCTATTAGTGTCCACCAGTGCTGCCAATCAGTGTCCACCAGTGCTGCCAATCATTGTCTACCAGTGCTGCCAATCAGTGCCCACCGGTTTCGCATCACCAGTGCCACCTATCAGTGCTGCCTATCAGTGTCACCTACCAGTGCCTATCAGTGCCTCCTATTAGTGCCACTTATCAGTGCCGCCTATCAGTGCCCTTCAGTGCCGCCTATCAGTGCCACCTATCAGTGCAGCCTTATTGATGCTCCTGATAAGTGCCCACCAGTGCAGCCTATCAGTGCCCATAAGTGCAGCCTCATCAATGCACATCAATAAAGGAGAAAAATTACCTGTTTGCAAAATTTTATAACAAACTCTGAAACCACAGTGGTGATTAAATACCACCAAAAGAAAGCTCTATTTGTGTGAAAGAAAATTATAAAAATGTCATATGGGTGCAGTGTTGCATGACCATGCAATTGTCTTTAAAAGTGCAACAGTGCTGAAAGCTGAAAATTGGCCTGGGCAGGAAGGGGGTTTAAGTGCCCAGTAAGCAAGTGGTTAGTGAGCAATTACAGTAAGTACAAGATCTCTGTACTTTTCTACATGTTAATGGGCCAATACCAGCTGCTTATGAAAAACAAGTCTGCTGAGATTCTTTAATACACCTATATTACGAGTAATCACTGCTCAAGGTTGGTCTCCACCTGTCCCACCTTCACTGCATACTACCAGGTGCTGGCACTGTTCGTTATGGGCTTCACAGTAGAGGTAAAGGGTCTGGTCGGCCACACATCCGATAAATCACCTTAATATAGACATATTCTTAATAGACTCTCCACAATGTACAATCGAGGGAAAATGGCACACCAACTAGTGCTATTTTCCCTCAATTGTACATTGTGGAGTGTCTATTTCGGAATATGTCTAAATTAAGGTGATTTTATCAGATGTGCGGCCAAACGGACCCTTTTCCTCTACTGTGAAGCCTGTAATGGACAGGGCCAGCACCTGGTAGTGTGCAGTGGAGGTGGTACAGGTGGAGACCGACCTTGAGCAGTGATTACTCTTTACCCATAGGCTTACTATGGGGCATCCGTAGTCAGTTTGGACTGGAGGGCCCTCAGAATAGGTAAGCATAGACATCCTTCCTTTGCAGGGTAGTTAGTATAGGGCTTAGAATGGGGGTGAGAGCAGGGTTAAGTTTAGATTTGACTGGACATCTACTTTAAACAATGTGAATAGGCTTTTTCAGCACAGTAGATGAGGGGAGCCTGAATACAAACATTATAAAGAGCTGAGAGCTCCATCTGCTGGATGAAAACATAGATTTTAACATTTCAAATACAATATTTCAAAGTTACCAGACTAAAAACACGAAAAAAAGTTTGTATTTTAAACAACTTAATAAATGAAATATACTCAAAAACAATATAAGTTGCCTTTAAAGAAATAATCTTCTGCAACCTAAAATGCAAAAATCAGAAAGTGATGATTTATTAGGGGACAAGTCACCTTGTTCCTTCTAACTCAGCTGCGGCTGATGATGTATGCGACCAATCATATGCTCCGGTACGGTCATGTAGCCATCTGTTCAGTTCCATAATACATTTCTCCTGGAATTTTAATATGACTATATTTTTAAAGGAATTGGAGGCGGAATAAAGATGGTGAATGCCGGAAGCAATGCTGATGTCAATCAAAAATGTACCCTCAACTCGACCTGGAGGAATATTAGAGATTCAGATGTTATCTTACCCCAAACTAATTTCACTGCCAAAAAAAGATTTCACACTTTCATAACATTTGGCATTTAATGACAGTGCTAGGTGAAAATAGCTTTAAAAAATTATTCCAAACCAATATATAATATGGTTCCGGGATTTCCTGCTAGGCCCAGCCTTATATGTCACATTATCTTCCATATATGAAAGCGCCAGATGAGCAATGAGCTGAGAGAGAGAGAGAGAGAGAGGGAGGGTAAGGTGAGTATAAAGGGATCAGAGGGCCATTTACAGAGAAGCAGTCACTTTGCTCTACATCTGTTCTGATCATTTAGGCTCCATTCACACTTGTGCAACTTCAAAATTGTGTGATTTCCACTGCGACTTTACAGTGTGATTTGATGCGAGTTTGATGCCACGTTGGACGAGTGCGGCTTTGTTGCAACTTTGGCTTTGACCATGTGACTGCGTGTGCTCTACAAAGTCGCACACACATGTATATGATTCAGGTGCAACTTTAATGTGACTTTTGAGGGTTTACATTGAAGTCTATGGGCCTCATGTCACATGAAAATCTGAATTAGTACAGGAACTACTTTAAAGTTGCTGTGACTTTAAGGCCTTATGCACACAGTGCGTTAAAAAAAAAAAAAAAACAGCTGCAAAGCCAGTACCGACACCAGGAAAAATGCGCTTTTAGAAATGTTTTGCATTGGCGTTAATGTTGTTAATGCACACAGAGTTCCTCTTTACATCAGAGTTTGCAGTATTCCCCCTTACATGCTGCGTTGGTGTTTAGCAGTGTTTCTCTGCCCTCATCTATTTTCCACTCCCAAATCCAATTACTGCAGCTTAAAAACGCTTGACGGGGCTTAGTGCTGTATACAGCGTTAACACGCATTTAGCCACGTCAGGCATTTTTATAGCTGTAACGCTGCTGCCTAAGAATGCACTGGCCCTGGGGTTTTTAGGCAGCTTGAAAACGCCTATGACACTAAAAGTTCCTAAAAGCCTATGTGGACACATAGAATAACATGGAGAGACGTTTTTAATCTGTAAAAAAAAAACGTCTGATGCTCCTAAAAGCGACAGGAAAAACGCCCTATGTGCATGAGTTTTAAGTCACACAAATATGAACAGTACTCATTGGAAAACATGGGGTGCAACGTGTCATGTGACTTTGGGGTGCAAAGTTGCATGACAAGTCGTACAAGTGTAAACTGGGGCTTAAAGATAGAAAACGTGCTATTGTCTCATCATAGTGTAGTACCAGTTTATGATTCTGTTTTACAATAATCTTCTTTGGATCAGACTGTTGACCTCTCCACCTCAAGTTGGAGTTCTCCATCCCTTCATTGTGCCATTGGATGGAGT
Organism: Lithobates septentrionalis; assembly: GCA_037952835.1. Taxonomy (NCBI): domain Eukaryota; kingdom Metazoa; phylum Chordata; class Amphibia; order Anura; family Ranidae; genus Lithobates; species Lithobates septentrionalis. The sequence continues at coordinate 510,332 of JBBDGP010001212.1, forward strand.
AAATGGACAGAGGCTTAATCTTGAAGTTGTTGTTTGCCTCCCATGGAAGTGGCACCCAAGACAGCTTTTCACAATAAAATGTTTTTTAACACCCGCTGTAGAAGTTTCTAAAAATTATTTATAAAACCCAACCTTGATTGGAACTGGTCTAAACCCTTATCCTGGACTTGCTTACTCCAGGAACAATATTTACCTAAAAGTAGACTTCATTCAACCAATTATACTAAATCAGAGGGCGATTGGTTGCTCCAGAGGAAACCCATTTTTTTGTGTTGATCTTTGTTATCTATTTAGAAAATTCAATCTAATCTCATGCACATCCATGATATAAAATATCAATCAGATCAATTTCAATTGCAGGTTGTAACACAACAAAATGTGGAAGAGTCCATAGTGAGGTGAATAATTTTTTTATAGAAACAGCTTGATTTTTTTGCAAGAAATAAAGCATTCCCCCTATTCCAGAAATAGAAAGCTGTGAGGACAGAGCTATGGGGACTCCCATGTATGTTAGTGATACTCATAAGCTCGTACACATGATGAGATTTTTGTCAGGGAAGTGTGTGGTGACAGACTGTTGGCCTAAAATCTGACCGTTAGTACGTTCCATCCATCCAGACAATTGCTGTCCAACATTAAACGAGCAAATGTTGGATGGCGGGCTAGTAAATTTTCAGTGGACAACGGTCTGTTGTCAGATTTTCATATTGTCTATATACAAGTCCGTTACACGCATGTATACAAGTCCAAATACAAACACGCATGCTCGGAATCAATGCTCACCAAACACGACATTAGCAGAAGGTGCCCAAGAGCTAAAATTCCACATAGTACGTTACTACGTTCGTATTTGTTGGCCGACAATTATGTGCCATTAGTATGCAAGACAAGTGCCTGGCACGCGCCCTTCGGAAAAAAGTCTGATGCTCTGTTGGTCAACAATCCTATCGTGTGTACGAGGCTTTAGATTTATTAACATTTTTTGTTAAAAAACATCAATCTTTGCTGTACATACCGGTGCTGAACTGATAGTGAAACATCGCCATTGGAAATTTTAAAGAATCCTCTGCAAAGACCATGTCCTCCTTATTAGAGAAATACGTATCAAGAAAACCTCTGGAATCCATTCCATGTACATGATAGAGTTTATGTGTTGTGGAATCCATTGTCCTGCAATGCTGAACTTCACCTCTTTGATTTCTGCTTTCAACTAAGCTTTAATGTTTGAGTTATATTTATATTCCTTTGAAATAAGGTGGTTACATTTTATTGTAATATAATCATAAATATATTTATAAAGCAGTCATGGGAATAGTGCTGACTAAGGTATGACTGTCATCTGAGTTTGCAAAGGTTTAACCACTTTAAGACCAGGCTTTTTTTACATTTGTTGTTTTCAAGTAAAAATCTGTATTTTTTGCTAGAAAATTACTTAGAACATCCAAATATTATACAGTGGGGAAAACAATGATTTGATTCCCTGCAGAATTTGTAAGTTTGCCAACTTACAAAGAAATGAAGGGTCTGTAATTTTTTATCATAGGTGTATTTTTGTAATGCTAGAGACAGAATATCAACCAAAAATCCAGAAAAACCACATCAAACAAATGCTATAAATTGAGTTGCAGTTCAGTGAGTAAAATAAGTATTTGATCCCCATGCAAAATACGACTTAGTACTTGGTGGAAAAAACCTTGTTGGCAAGCACAGAGGTAAGACGTTTCTTGTAGTTGGTTACCAGGATTCAGTGTTGCCAACCCCCACTGAAGTGCAATTTACTGTCAGGATGCAAAAATTTACAAACAGTGCCAATTTTTTACTGACAAAAATCATGAAATTTTTCGACAGAGCCATATTTTTTACTGACACTACAAAAGTACCTAAAATGCCCTTATACGGTGCTGAACAGTGCAAACATCAATATTTTCAACTATAAACATGTAGCTAGTGCTTTTAGTAATATCTTTAGGTTAAACAAAAGTCAAAAACACAGAGTTCCTCCTTACATCAGAGTTTGCAGGATTCCCCCTTACAGTGCAAGGGAATTCTGACATAAAGGGGAATTCTGCAGATTATGATCTAAGGGGGAACTCTGATGTAGGGGGGGGGGGGGGCTCTGGTCACCAGAGACTGCCTTTTATCAGAGTCCACTGCATTCTCCTTTACATCAGAATTCCCACTTACATTAGGGTCTGCAGCATTGCCTTATACATCAGAGTTCCCCTTTACATCAGGTTTTCCAGAATTCCCTCTTCAGACTGATGTAAAGGGGAACACCTGGAACTCTGATGTGGGGGGCACTCTGGTGACCAGAGTCCTCCTTCTGCAGAGTGAATACACTAACGTAAGGGGGTTACTGATATCGTCTGGAACCCTTATATCAGTGCCCCCTTACATTGTTGTATTTACTCCTCCCTTACACCAGTGACCCCCCCGAGTGGTCTGACGGTGCTGTCACTGACCTCCTCTCAGGTGCACCGTGCAGGGCTCAGTCAGTTGGCTCCAGCTTGGTGGCTCTGGTTTTATCCTATAGGCTCTTCTCCACAGTCCACACTGACTCCTCCCATAATCCCCATCCTGGCAGCGTTCTAACTTTCAATGCCTCTCCCGGCTCCCCCTCAGAGACTGCAGATATGATACAAGACAAGAGATGGTCAGAGATTGCAGACATCGTACAGAGGTGGTCAGAGGATGCAGACATGGTACAGAGATAGTCAGAGATTGTGGGCATGATACAGAGATGGTCAGAGGATGCGGACATGAATGATACAGAGGTGGTCAGAGGATGCAGACATGAATGATACAGAGGTGGTCTGATATTAAAATGCATTCATTTTAATTTTTCCTGATGAAATCCAGTATCCTTGCAATACAATGCAGTCAGCAAGTGGTAACACCTCCGGAGAGGTTATGTTTTCCTGTTCAGAATCACATTTAAAACCCTGCTTGATAAACTAATTTAGGTGCATTTCTTTCTCCTGAATTTCCTCTCTGAATAAAATATTAAATGGGTATTACTGGGAAAGTTTCCAATATTCTGCAAATGAAGAACGTATTTTACGCAATGAATTTATCAGCAACATCTACAGGTTATATTCAGAATTGATTGTAAAGTCTGTTTTTTTCTTCTATAGTAATAACAAACATGTTGAGTGCCCCCACAGCAAGCAGTTTGCTATGGGGCACCCGTGCCAAGTCACAGATACCCGTGTCCATTCAGACATGGAACTGGGGCCTGGCCCCACCCCCTCTCTCTCATGATTGGCTGACTAACTTTGATTGACAGTGGGTACTGCTGCTGAGTCTCAGCCAATCAGGAGGGAGAGTCTCAGATGGCCGAGACACTCATGGACATCAATGGTCAGAGATGGGGCTCAGGTAAGTATTAGGGGTGTTGGGGGGGCAGCTGCCACAGAAGGCTTTTTATCTTAATGCATAGAATGCATTAAGATAAAAAAAAAAAAAAACTTCTGTCTTTACAACTTTAACTGCTTCAGCCCAGGAAGATTTTACCGCCTTCCTGACCAGAGCACTTTTTTTCGATTCGGCACTGCGTCGCTTTTGCGCGGTCATGCAACGTTTCACCCAAACAAAATTGACGTCCTTTTTGCCCCACAAATAGAGCTTTCTTTTGGTGGTATTTGATCACCTCTGTGTTTTTTTTTTTTTTGCGCTATAAACAAAAAAGTGCGAAAATTTGGAAAAAACGCAATTTTTTTTACTTCTTGCTATACTAAATATCCCCCAAAAATATATAAAAAAAACTATTTTTTTCCTCAGTTTAGGCCGATATGTATTCTTCTACATATTTTTGTTAAAAAAACGCAATAAGCGTATATTGATTGGTTTGCGCAAAAGTTATAGCGTCTACAAAATAGGGGATAGATTTATGGAATTTTTATTATTAATTTTTTTTTTTACTAGTAATGGCGGCGATCTGCAATTTTTATCGGGGCTGCAATATTATGGCGGACACATTTTTGACACATTTTTGGGACCATTGGCATTTTACAGAGATCAGTGCTATAAAAATGCATTGATTACTGTAAAAATGTCACTGGCAGGGAGGGGGTTAATACTAGGGGGCGATCAAGGTGTTAATGTGTTCCCTAGTATGTGTTCTAACTGAAGGGGGGAGGGGACTGTGTAGGAGAAGAGATAGAGCGCTGTTCATACTCTGTATGAACAGACGATCTGTCACTTCTCCCCTCAGAGAACCGGAAACTGTGTGTTTACACACACAGATCCCAGTTCTTCATGTGCTGCGAGCTATCGCGGGAGCCCGGTGGTGATCGCGACCGCTGGGCACTTGCATCAGCTCCGTGGGTGAGCAGGGGTGCATAACGTTGTTTCGCACAGCCGTGCCATTCTGCCACAGTACAACTGCGGCAGGTGGTCGGCAAGTGGTTAAGGGCCACACATACGGGCCGCATGCCAGGTGGCATAGACCAATTGGATAGAAATTGGCCGACATTCGGCCCTTCTGTTGAAGGGGCATGACCGAAAAATGTCTGCTGATTGAAACCCCATCAGCATTCTCAGCCAATGGCTTAGAGCGCTGACCAGTGTGTTCTCGCAGGGGCCCCTGTCAGAACACAATAGCTCAGCCGGGGAGATCGCTAACATCAAATAGTTAAGAAAATGGCTCCTCCCGAGCTCTTCATTTTTTTTTGTTCAGCCTGCAAAAAAAACTGTTATGCCGGGTTCAGATGATCGGACATTCTGACAACAAAATCCTGGATTTATTTCCAACGGATGTTGGCTCAAACTTGTCTTGCATACACACGGTTGCACAAATGTTGTCGGAAATGCTGAACGTCAAGAACACGGTGACGTACAACACGTACGACTAGCAAGAAAAATGAAGTTCACTAGCCAGTGCAGCTCTTCTGTTTGATTCCGAGCATGCGTGGAATTTTGTGTGTCGGAATTGTGTACACACAAACGGAATTTACAACAACAAATTTTGTTGTCGGAAAATTTGAGAACCAGCTCTAAATTTTTGTTGTCGGAAATTCCGACAAAAAATGTCCGATGGAGCCTACACAGGGTCGGAATTTCGGACAACAAGCTCCCATCGAACATTTGTTGTTGGAATGTCCGATCGTGTGTATGCAGCATTTGTGTGTACCAGGCTTTATAGACAGAAAAATTAGAAAGTTGGAAATGCTTATCTCTTGACTCATTCAGTTCTGCAGTAAATTTCTGCTTGAGCTACTGAGCTGTATAAAGGAGCTGAGAGCTTTATAGGTGGCTAGAAATATTATTAGTAAATATTAAGTATGTGTATGCAATATTTAATATTTTCCTGACTAAAAGTTTAAAGAGTGTAGTTCACTTTTTTTTTTGGGAGGGGGGATATGGGAAATAGCAATCCCAAACAGGACATTGCACTATGCCCCTAGGAAAATAAGAGAATCAGAACCGTTGGTAAGTGGAAGTGTGAATTTGATAATAAAGTTGGAAAGTTGGCAGTGCCTCCACCCAGGGCGGGGCCTCTGTAAACAGTGGGGACTCCCTTACTCAGAAATTAAACAGAAATCTAAACAAAGTAATTGGGAGCAGAGGAACTACTGCAACCAGCATATACCATTATTAATCTCTATCCACAGCGCTGTCCTTCTCATGCTAATATTATCACAGCAATAGTACCGTACATGATCTCATCATATACTGTATTCATTTGTGCATTAAATACAAAACTAATGAAACTAATATAACAAGAAATAAGAAATTATTATACCAATTTCATGAATTGTGTAATTAATGCACAAATGCATATATGATGAGATCATGTATGGTAATATTGATGTGATAATATTAGCATGAAGAGGACAGCGCTGTGGATAAAGATTTATGGCCTGTACACACGGTCGTATTTTCAGACGGAAAATGTGCGATCGGAGCTTGTTGTCGGAAATTCCGATCGTGTGTGGGCTCCATCAGACTTTTACCCTCGGATTTTTCGACACACAAAGTTTGAGAGCAGGCTATAAAATTTTCTGACAACAAAATCCGATAACGTCAATTCCGACCGTGTGTGGCCAATTCCGACGCACAAAGTGCCACGCATGCTCTGAATAAATTCCGAGACGGAACTGCTCGGTCTGGTAAAATTAGCGTTCGCAATGGATATAGCACTTTCGTCACGGTGCAATGTTTGAAATTGTTTAATGCCATGCACTCTGTTCTTCTTTATAATGCAAGAAGAATGAAGTTGTTTTGCTGCTCATATTCGCCCAGACTTCTCACAAACTTCTTTCTTTATTATTTATCGTGATTTCATCAATATATTTTGATTTGTCACATCTGACTCAAAAATTATCATTTTTTTAATTTTTTTTGTTTGTATTTTTTTCAAGCCTGATCTTTTTTTTTTTTACTCCAGAATATTTTTGGGTGTGTCTTGTGTGTCAAGTTACCACAACACCATTATTATCTTGTATTATTTTATCTCAAGGAGATTGTTTGGTGTCTCTTGTTAATTTCACATTGTATTTTTGAAATGTACCTGTCTTCTCACAAACTGTCCTTTTTGAATGAAAACACACATAGGCAAGTATAATTGAAACAAAAATTCCTTTATTAAGGGCTCATAACCAAACAAAGAGGAAGGCAACACTGTATAAACATCAGAAATAGGCGAAGCCTTTGGCCCCCAGGGCAGACATCAATTATTTTACAGCAAAATTGGTGGCCTGAGGAGTCCATATCTAAGGGAGTGCAATGTGGTCCAGAAGTCCAAGAGAATCATGAACAGCTGCAGATGACATGTATGTCCCCAGGCTGTGGTCATACAAGATCCTGCATCTTTTTCCAGACCAGACTGAACCCAGGTCATCACTCTCTGGTCTTCCTTACACGCTTCACTCCCGGCTGTGGCTCTGGTGTTGGAGGTGTGGCAGGAGGAGGAGTAGGACTTGGAGGAGGAGGAGGCCCATGGGTGAGCTGACAAATGTGGCTTTCGCATGTGAGTTGGCCCCTCAACCTCTTCTGTAGATCTTTAGAGCTTTGAAAATGACAAACTCACATAAGAGGCGTTGGCCCTCCTCCATTTGCAGCATTTTGCATGCTGTTATGGCAGAAAAATCCTCTTCCACACTGTGGGGTGTTCTGAGGGCCTCAGTAGCCTTCCAAAATAAGCCAATTGCAGCCTCCTCCAAGCTACTCCTCTTCCTGCCACTTTTTGGTTGAAGGCGGAGGGGAGGGACCTGGGTATCGGGCAGCCTGCTTGGCCCGGCCACCTCCTGGCTGAGACTTCCCTGTGTAGGGATGAGCCGAACACCCCCCCTGTTTGGTTCGCACCAGAACATGCGAACAGGCAAAAAGTTTGTTCGAACACTGTTAAAGTCTATGGGGCACGAACATGAATAATCCAAAGTGCTCATTTTAAAGGCTTATATGGAAGTTATTGTCATAAAAAGTGTTTGGGGACCTGGGTCCTGCCCCAGGGGACATGGATCAATGCAAAAAAAAAAGTTTTAAAAACTGCCGTTTTTTTGGGAGCAGTGATTTTAATAATGCTTAAAGTGAAACAATAAAAGTGTAATATCCCTTTAAATTTCGTACCTGGGGGTTGTCTATATTATGCCTGTAAAGGGGTGCATGTTTCCGGTGTTTAGAACAGTCTGACAGCAAAATTACATTTCAAAGGAAAAAAAGTCATGTAAAACTACTTGCGGCTATTATTGCATTGCCGGTCCGACAATACACATAGAAGTTCAATAATAAAAACGGCCTGGGAATTCCCCACAGGGGAACCCCGAACCAAAAAAAAAAAATGACGTGGGGGTCCCCCTAAATTCCATACCAGGCCCTTCAGGTCTGGTATGGATATTAAGGGGAACCCCGGCCAAAAAAAAAAAAAAAGACGTGGGGGTCCCCCTAAGTTCCATAACAGGCCCTTCAGGTCTGGTATGGATATTAAGGGGAACCCCGGCCAAAATTAAAAAAAAATGGCGTGGGGTCCCCCTCAAAATCTATACCAGACCCTACAGGTCTGGTATGGATTTTAAGGGGAACCCCGCGCCACAATTAAAAAAAATGGCGTGGGGTCCCCCCAAAAATCCATACCAGACCCTTATCCGAGCACGCAACCTGGCAGGCCGCAGGAAAAGAGGGGGGGGCGAAAGAGTGCCCCCCACTTCTGAAACGTACCAGGCCACATGCCCTCAACATTGGGAGGGTGCTTTGGGGTAGCCCCCCAAAACACCTTGTCCCCATGTTGATGAGGACAAGGGCCTCATCCCCACAACCCTGGCCGGTGGGGGTCTGTGGGCGTGGGGCTTATCAGAATCTGGAAGCCCCCTTTAACAAGGGGACCCCCAGATCCCGGCCCTCCCCTCTGTGTGAAATGGTAAGGGAGTACAAAAGTACCCCCTTACCATTTCACTAAAAAACTGTCAAAAATGTTAAAAATGACAAGAGACAGTTTTTGACAATTCCTTTATTTAAATGCTTCTTCTTTCTTCTATCTTCCTTCGGTTTCTTCCTCCATCTTCTTCTTCTTCTGGTTCTTCTGGTTCTTCCTCCGGTGTTCTTGTCCAGCATCTCCTCCGCGGCATCGGCATCTTCTTCCCTTCTTCTCCTCGGGCCGCTCCGCATCCATGATGGCATGGAGGGAGGCTCCCGCTCTTCTCTTCATCTTCTTCTCTTCATCTTCTTCTCTTCTTCATCTTCTTCTCTTCATCTTCTTCTCGGGCCACTCCGCATCCATGATGGCATGGAGGGAGGCTCCCGCTGTGTGACGCTTCTCCTCTTCTGACGGTTCTTAAAAAACGGGGGAGCGGGGCCACCCAGTGACCCCGCCCCCCTCTGACGCACAGTGACTTGACGGGACTTCCCTGTGGCGTCACGGGGAATGCCACAGGGAAGTCCCGTAAAGTCACCGTGCGTCAGAGGGGGGCGGGTCACCGGGTGCCCCCCCCGTTATTTTGTGTTTTGGGGGTGCAACCCCTTCCTCTCAGCTACTTTATTATTGAGGAAGGGGTTGCACCCCCAAAATGCGTCCATTGATCTCCCGTGATGGCAGATAGTACATGTTGACACACTGTGTGCATCTTTAAAATTTGGCTTTTCGAGAATATGTCTGGAGGTGTTTTAAACCCTCCCTAAAACATCAATGATGTTCTTCATTTTGTTTTGAACATCAGTGATGTTTTGCTTTATATTTTCCAAGTCCCTATTACACCCCATGATCTCCCCGATCAGGATCTGGGCACTTTCACTGGTGAAATGACCTGGATCCACAACATCACGATCACTTAAAAATATAGAAAAAATAAAAAAAACATGTATTATAAATATGCCGGCATCCATCTCTTACCTGAGCCTGTGGTCGCACACACTCACCTCACACTCATCATGCTGTATGATGGAATTTTTTTAATTTTTTGAATTTTTTTAATTGTTTGCAGAATGTAAGCTTGATGGGAAGAGAGCAGGTAATTTTGGTTACAGTCGATGTTTCCTCTCTTTACTCCATAATACAGCATGATGATGCCTTATTGGCACTCAATTGGGCCCTTAGCCAAAGAGAAGATCTCCCCCACAGCCAAAAGATTTTTCTTAGAAATGCCTTGGATTTCTGTCTTAGTCATAACTATTTCTGGTATGACGGTACATTCTACTCACAACAAAGAGGCGTTGCGATGGGCGCAAATTTCGCGCCCAGCATCGCTAATTTGTTCATGGCGGAGTGGGAGGATAAGACCATTTTCAGAGCACAAAGGCCGGAACTAATATTCTACAAGCGCTTCATTGACGACCTGTTCTTCATTTGGAATGGCACATCTGAGTTGTTAGAAGCGTTCATACAGGCTTTGAATTATAATAACAACAACATTAAGCTCACTTCAGAGTGGCATAAGGAAGAAATAAACTTTTTAGATGTCACCATATATAGGGTGAATGATACATTAGAAACAAAAGTTTATTTAAAAAAAACAGATAGGAACAGTTATTTGCCCATTTCGAGTGGTCATCATCCGTTATGGCTCCGTAATATCCCAAAGGGACAGATTATGAGAGTAAGAAGAAAACTGCTCTGAAGATGCACAGTTCTTGATCCAATTTAAGGTCCTTACAGAGAGATTCGAAGCCAAAGGATATGACCCAAAGAAACTGAAGAAGGTGGTCGAAGAAGTGGCAACAATACCTAGGACCACATGCCTACAAGAAACACGTCCGATAGGATCTGAAGTATTACCAACAGAGACGAATTGTAATAAAGAATGGGGTTTCATTTCCCAATTCCATATTCAATACAAGGAAGATGAGGAAATTTTTAGAAGACATTGGCACATACTTCTGATGGATAAGAAACTCACCACAGCACTACCTTCTGAACCCCAATTTATCTATAGAAAAACCACGAGTTTTGGGGACAGAGTGAAGAATGTGATTGACCCTCCTAAGCGCCCTCCGACATTTTGGGACCGTAACGGCTTCTATGCATGCAGGAAATGTAAAGCCTGCAGAGAGGTCTCTAGACCTCTTAGAGGTGTTGACAATTTCTATTCCCCGGTCAATAACCGCAATTTTGGAATTAAACAATTTATTACATGCAATAGCACCTTTGTAGTATATGCATTGAAATGTCCATGCAGTTTAATTTATATAGGCCGCACAAAAAGATTACTACGGGTGAGAATACCTGAACACATGCATAACATCAAAATAGGCTATAAGGATCACAACGTTTCACTACATTTTAAATTAAAGCATGATAGTGATCTGACAGGATTGGAATTCTGGGGGGTTGAACATCTCCAAGCCCATTGGAGGGGCATAAATCGCATCCGGGAGTTATCCAAGCGTGAAACCCAATGGATCTACTCTGCGGAGGTGATTTCTCCCAAGGGCCTCAACATAGAACTTGACATGAATTGTTTTATCAGTGATACATAGACACACCATAGGGTATATTTTCTAGTTTCTATTTTTATCATAATGGATTTTGGTTCTAATATGGTCATTTTTAATAGAGATTTTTAATATATATTTTAATATATTTACTGAGTGCAATTTATTGAATGCGATTTAAATTTATCATTTTAGATGTATGGGGTTTACCATCCATTTAGATGTTAGATATAACTCAACATTTGGGCTGTGAGTTTATATAATTTATTTCGTTTTAAAAATCGCTATGCAGTTTATTTTCCCAAACATTAATTATGTTATTATACTGTAATAAGTATTGTATGATGTAAAATTGTTATAATGGTTAAACACAGTGAGCGCTCCTGACAAGTTTTCTCGATTGGAGGACGCAAACAGGCACAGTGCACTTTGATATCTTTGCTCATTCTTATATATTTTTTGGTACGCATGTTTTAAAGGGGATATTTGGATGGTTCAATAAAATGTTTTAGCAGTATCACACTATGTGGACATTCTGTTTCTCCCACATATCCTATTGGAACTACCGAGAGTAATACTGACATCTGGTGGTCGTTTTGGAAAGTGGTGCAGATCTACCATTAATAATCAAGGCTTATACTGGTTGGATTTCTGGTGAGTGTGTTTTTCATTGGGGACCCCAGCACGTGGTGTATCGCTTGGTGAAAGAAAATACTACCCTCACAGGAAATACTACCCTCACAGAATACAGCAATAGTGTTTATTAGTGGGACTCTTGCCGTCGGTTTCATGTTTGAACTTTTTGAATTTGATTGAGAAGGAGACCCTATTAAATTGGGGCATACAGCGCTGCTGCAATACTGAAGGGACTTTATTTATTTAATTTATTCATTATTGCCTATATGCATTAGCATTTCATTCTAGTTACAAACCCATCTAGACACCAAAATTATTTTAAGAGAAGTAGGCTAGCAAAAATGTATTCAAATGCATATGGCCAAAACATATAGAATATAAGAATTGGGTAGTGTGTTGGCCTGCCAGCATCCTAAACATTATTTTGTGAAGAAAAATGCAAAAAAATGCCTCCGAAGGACGCCCCCTTGGACTTTAAAGGCAGGAAAAGATAGTAGTAATAAAGAGTAGATAAATATAAAAGGAAAAAGAATGCCAACTTTATTGGTATACAAATATACAATTTTTTATATCTTTGTATACTAATAAAGTTGGCATTCTTTTTCCTTTTATATTTATCTACTCTTTATTACTACTATCTTTTCCTGCCTTTAAAGTCCAAGGGGGTGTCCTTCGGATGCATTTTTTTGCATTTTTCTTCACAAAATATGGCCAAAACATGGTGTTTTCTATGCCAAACGAACAATGTTTCATATGAACAAACAATGTGCCCATGCACATGAAAGTTGCCATTTTAAACTGTACAACAGTTAAGAAAAGCACATGGAGCAGCACAAACATTACAAAAATAAAGAATAGGAACACAGGACAACTACTTACTTTTTTGCAGCACTCTCCTGATCCTTCTGTACTGCTCGTGCTCCCTTAATTTGAGGTCCGACCACCGCTTCCTGAGTTGATCCTTGGATCGCCGGACCCCAAAATGTCGGTGCAGACTCTTCACAACTTTCGCCATGATCTTGGCCTTTCTGACATTGGGGTTGGGGTAAGGTCCATACTTCCCGTCATAGTCGGCCCTCTTCAGGATGTCCACCATCTCGAACATCTCCCCAAAGGACATATTTGATGCCTTAAATTGTCTCCTCTGGGATCGGGACGTTTCTGGCTCCGGGCTTTCCTCCTCCTCCTCATTGCTGTAATTAGCACGCACCTGCTGTGTCTCCATCATGTGCTCTTCCCCACTGCGCCGAACGAGAAGGGGTGGGAATAGACTAGAATGAACATCAGGGGCGGGCAGAGTTTCACGCATGCGCAGTGTATATAAAGCGTAACACGCGTGCGTAGTACGTACGATCTGTGAGTGGAGGAAGGAGTATCGGAGGCGCCGATCTTTCTTCTATCTTCTATCTTCCTTCGGTTTCTTCCTCCATCTTCTTCCTTCTCTTCTTCCTCTGACGAACGGGGACTTGACGGGACTTCCCTGTGGCATTCCCCGTGCATCAGAGGGGGCGGGGTCACCGGGTGGCTCTGCCCCCCATTATTTAAGAACCGTCAGAAAAGGAGAAGCGTCACACAGTGGAAGCCTCCCTCAATGCCATCATGGATGCGGAGCGGGCCGAAAAGAAGAAGAAGACAAGAAGATGAAGAGAAGAAGATGAAGATGAAGAGAGAAACGTCACACAGCGGGAACCTCCCTCCATGCCATCATGGATGCGGAACGGCCCGAGGAGAACATGGGAAGAAGACGCCGACGCCACGGAGGAAGATGCCGGATGAGAACACCGGAGGAAGAACCAGAAGAAACAGAAGAAGAAGATGGAGGAAGAAACCGAAGAAAGATAGAAGATAGAAGAAAGAAGATAGAAGAAAGAAGAAGCATTTAAATAAAGGAATTGTCAAAAACTGTCTCTTGTCATTTTAAACATTTTTGACACTTTTTTAGTAAAATGGTAGGGGTACTTTTGTACCCCCTTACCATTTCACACAGGGGAGAGGGGCCAGGATCTGGGGGGTCCCCTTGTTAAAGGGGGCTTCCAGATTCTGATAAGCCCCCTGCCCGCAGACCCCCACAACCACCGGCCAGGGTTGTGGGGATGAGGCCCTTGTCCTCATCAACATGGGGACAAGGTGTTTTGGGGGGCTACCCCAAAGCACCCTCCAAGTGTTGAGGGCATGTAGCCTGGTACGGTTAAGGAGGGGGGGCTCAGATGTGTGTGCTCAGATAAGGGTCTGGTATAGATTTTTGGGGGGACCCCAAGCCGTTTTTTTTTTAATTTTGGTGCGGGGTTCCCCTTAAAATCCATACCAGACCTGAAGGGTCTGGTGTAGATTTTGAGGGGGACCTACGCCATTTTTATTTACATTTTGGCCGGGGTTCCCCTTAATATCCATACCAGACCTGAAGGGCCTGGTATGTAAGTTAGGGGGACCCCCACGTCATTTTTTTTTTGGTTCGGGGTTCCCCTGTGGGGAATTGCCATGCCGTTTTTATCAATGAACTTTTATGTGTATTGTCGGACCGGCAATTCATTAATAGCCGCGAGTAGTTTTAAATGACTTTTTTTCCTTTGAAATGTCATTTTGCTGTCAGACTGTTCTAAACACAGGAAACACACGCCCCTTTACGGGCATACTATAGACAACCCCCAGGTACGAAATTTAAATTTCACTTTAAGCATTATTAAAATCACTGCTCCCGAAAAAACTGCCGTTTTTAAAACTTTTTTTTGCTTTGATCCATGTCCCCTGGGGCAGGACGCAGGTCCCAAACACTTTTTATGGCAATACCATGCATATAAGCCTTTAAAATTAGCACTTTTGATTTCTCCCATAGACTTTTAAAGGGTGTACCGCGGCATTCGAATTTGCCGCGAACACCCCAAGTTTTTCGCTGTTCGGCAAACTGGCGAACAGCCAATGTTCGAGTCGAACATGAGTTTGACGCAAACTCGAAGCTCATCCCTACCTAGTAGTACCACAGGCAGGCAGCTGCAGTATTTATAGTTAGTATACTGCGTCCTCTGCACAGTGTGCACCTAAAGCTACCTGAAGACAATTGCTGTTGTTCTGATCCTATTAATACCACAGGCAGGCAGCTACATTATATACAGTTAGTGTACTGTGTCCTCTGCACAGTGTGCACCTAAAGCTACCCGAAGAAAATTGGTGGTGTTCTTCTGATCCTATTAGTACCACAGGTAGGCCGCTGCAGTATTTACAGTTAGTGTACTGTGTCCTCTGACAGTGTGCACCTAAAGCTGCCTGAAGAAAATTGGTGGTGTTCTTCTGATCCTATTAGTACCACAGGTATGCAGCTGCAGTATTTACAGTTAGTGCACTGCCTCCTCTGCACAGTGTGCACCTAAAGCTACTGAAGACAATTGCTGTTGTCCGGATCCTTTTAGTACCACAGGCAGGCAGCTGCAGTATTTACAGTTAGTGTATTGTGTCCTCTGCACAGTGTGCACCTAAAGCTACCTGAAGAAAATTGCTGGTGTTTTGATTCTATTAATACCACAGACAGGCAGCTACAGTATTTACAGTTAGTGTAGTGCGTCCTCTGCACAGTGTGAACCTAAAGCTACCTGAAGAAAATTGGTGGTGTTCTTCTGATTCTATTAGTACCTCAGGCAGCTGCAGTATTTACATTTAGTGTACTGAGTCTTCTGCACAGTGTGCACCTAAAGCTACCTGAAGAAAATTGGTGGTGTTCTTCTGATCCTATTAGTACCACAGGCAGGCAGCTGCAGTATTTACCAGACATGGGGGTAAGTCACACATGTGCAAGTCACAAGCAAGTCTCAAGTCTTAACCTTCAAGTCATAAGCAAGTCCCAAGTTACTGTGGCGAAAAGCAAGCAAGTCAAGTCGAGTCCCTGCTAGAAGTCAAGCAAGTCAAGTCAAGTCATTTATTTTGGTCAAGTCACAAATGAAGTCAAAATACTGATCTACCCTATTTCCATCCTTTAATTGAGTTAAAAGTCAGTTTTCAGGAAAGGTTTTGTTTTATTTTCAACATTAACAAAACTGCTTAGTGCTTTTTTCTTGGCATATTAAAGAAACACTTTGAATGCCCAAATAGCAGACAAGCAGCAGAACACTCAGCAATTAAATGGCCAACAAGCCTGAAAAAATGTAGTCCTTGTTGAGGGGGAAAATAACTAAGCTCAAAGTTTGAACTTGACCCAATGCCAATATCTGGACACTTGAATGGTGATGAGAATAATAGTATTCTCATCACCATTCTTCAAGTGTCCAGATATTGGCAATTTGGCATTGTGTCAAGTTCAAACTTTGAGCTTAGTTATTAGAATAGAAAAAAGAGGGAGAAACACCCGCGCAATGGGATGCATGCAATGGAATACAAATTTAAAAATTAAAGAATGTTGTTGGAACTGCTGCCACTACCGATTACTTCCACTAGGTGGAGTAAGATATAAGAAAAAAGGAATAGAAGTAGATGGCGCTGTTTCCAAGCCTGGTGAATTCAAATGTGTGTTCAAAGGTCCTGGATGTGCATAAGTCAAGTTGGTTGTCTGACTTAATAAAGTGCAGTGTGTGCTCTAAAAAAGATATAACTTAATCCGTATAAATATAATATATCCATATATAAATGAACCCTATTTTTAAATTAAAAATATTTGTGCAAAATTATGTGATCCATAGCGTAAATCGATAATGTACATATGAAGTGAACAAACAAATATATATAATCAAGTGCTTTCAGTGCTGCTAGGATCTGGTGAGTGCAATCAATCACTATTAGAACACGGATTAAGGCACGCACTGAAAGGTTTACTCATTGGAATATCCATCAGAATCCAGGTTTTTTTTTGTAGCAGCACTGAAAGCACTTGATTATATATATTTGTTTGTTCACTACATATGTACATTATCGATTACGTTATGGATCACATAATTTTGCACAAATATTTTTAATTTAAAAATAGGGTTCATTTATATATGGATATATTATATTTATACGGATTAGGTTATATCTTTTTTAGAGCACACACTGCACTTTATTAAGTCAGACAACCAACTTGACTTATGCACATCCAGGACCTTTATAGTAATTCCACGGGATACACATTCACTGAATACTATAGGCAACGTCTTTACAATCTTTCCCACTCCATACTGCCCTCCCACTAAGGGAATAACACATTTGAATTCACCAGGCTTGGAAACAGCGCCTATCTACTTCTATTCCTTTTTTCTTAGTTATTAGAATAGCCACTTAAAATGCATTGCATTTGCAAAAAATAGTATTCTCACTTCTCAGAATACTATTTTTTGCAAATGCAATGCATGTTAAGTGGCTATTCTCAGAATAGCCACTTAACATGCATTGCATTTGCAAAAAATTTAATTTGAAAGTACTTTCTCGCTCAGTTGTGAGTGATGGGGGCGCATTATCACCCCACCATGGCTAAACACACGTTCAACAGGTGCGCTTGATGCAGGGACTGACATTACTCTTACCGCTACCCTAAACAAAGAGGGGAGCATGTGCCTGTTCATGGCCCAAAACTGAATGCAGCTCTGTCCATCACAAATGTCTAAATACTGGTTCAGCTGAATTTGGGGACTGGAACATGAATCTCTCTTCTGTTTTTTGCGGTATGCTGTGAACAGCCCAGATTGACTCTCTGACTCTGCCACTGGCATTTGCTCGTCTTCATCAGTGGTTGTTGGGGTGGGCTTGCAGTCCTCTTTGAGAATCAAGTCTGAAAAACACAAGCATAAAACAGTGACTCAATGCACTTAGGTGTTATTACTGCAAACGGGTTATTACCAAAAACATAACATACTTTTTATCATCGCAGACACAGCCTCCTTGACATTTTCGGTAGCCAAAACATCATGGGTCAACCACATGGTGCCAAATGAAGGATCCAGCAGAGCAGCTTTTAGGTATAGAGGGTCAGAGAAGGGTAAGGTTGCTACATCATTCTGTTCATCTGCCATCCTCACATTGACAAAGATCCCTGCGAATCGTCTTTGGAGTGATTCTTGCAGGCTACGGATCAAGCCACCAAGGTAGTGCACACTCTCTTTATGATTTTCCAAGTGGTGATTCAGAGAAAGGATACAGGGTACAACAGCACTTATTGTCACAAGTTTTTCTCCCTGTGAGAGGTTTGTGGCTTCTCCAAAAGGTTGAAGGACATCCACAAGTTCCTTAATCTGATTCCACTCTCTAGCTGTGAATACAGTCTCTTTGTGTCCCCCGTCTTCAAGCATTCTAGTCAGTTTCAGCTGGTCACAGCTGACCACTGATTTCAATTGCCTCAGTGTGGAATTCCAGCTTGTGGTAACAGAGGCAGGGATTCCACGCTGTCCAAACTCCTCCTCAAATTTTTCCTTGAAAGAGGTGCTTGTGTGTAACAAGGAGCTCAACCTGGAAGCTTTGGCGAGAGCTGCATTGACTAATTTAGTCTCTTTAAGTCCATCACCTATTACCAATTGAAGCATGTGTGCAAAATATTGAAGTCTAGTCTGGGTTTTTGCACTCAAATAATTGTCAAACATCTCCTGTTCTTCCACTGACAGGTCATTCCAAATGTCTGAATCATCAAGGTCATCGTCTTCATCTAGCTGTCCTGGAAAACATGTAGTGAATGCTTTTTTCATGTTTGCGGCGTTGTCACAGATGATGTGGTCTACCTTTTTTTATAATCTTGTACTCTTCACATATATGCTCAAATTCCTCACAAATTCTTTCCCCTGTATGGGGACCTTTGAAGCGGTTGCACGCAAGCAACTGTGATTTTAACTGAAGACGGTCATCCTCAATGTTGATCCAGTGCACTGTGACTCCAAGAAAGCCTCTCATCCTGCGGTCTGACCATATATCTACAGTCACTGACAGATGATCTACCACTTCAAGTTCATTTTTCAGCTTCATTTTCCTATCTGCCACCAGATTGTCAAGCTTGCCAGTAATTGTTCTTCTACTTACTGGAGAGTACTTGTTGTCTACTATTGACAAAAAGCGACGAAAGCTTTGATGTTCAATGATGGACAGTGGCATGTTGCAGTTTATAATGAGGTCTGACAGGATTGAGTTTGTAATTGGCTTTTGCTGCTGGTGGTTGCAGTGGTATAGCTGCACAGTCCCCTGTGCGATGAATTGTGAGATTTGAGGCTGGGTATCATCAAAAGTCCCTTTGGTATGGATGTACTCTTCATATCTATAGAGTAAACAGAAGAGAGATAGAAAAAAAAGTTAGCTATGTGATTTATTGATTTGAACAACAATACACTCTGCTCCCACCTAAAGTGGGTTGTAGGCCTAATTTGCATATATATATACATACACGTGACGTTACTGTACCTACTTTTCTTTGTGGGTTTTGTAGTGACGAATGAAGTTGGATGTTGTGGTGGACGTGTCTCTTATTTTTGAGTTGCAGACCTTGCATATCGCCGTTCTCTTCTTTTCACCAAACATCTAAAACATAATCCTTAAATCCAAATTTAATTATTTTTGGAATCGCTCCCTCCATTATAGCTGCCTTGTGCGTTGGTCTGTCAGGGGCGGATCCAGAGTTTGCTGTCGGGACAGCCCGGGCACTGCCAGAAAATAAGGTGTTGCTGTTTAGTACACTAGTACTTACCGAACTATTTTTAATGTATTATATATATACGGTCCTAACCTAACCTTGTTTAAAACAGTGACACGTTTATCATTCCAGATTAGAATATTACATTAGTGACTCATAGTGACACTTTTTGGGCACCAGTGACACCAATACAGTGACCAGTGCTAAAGTTTGCATTGATTTCAGCATGCATGGAGCACTGCAGTACATGAACTTTCACTGCATGTGGACTGTTTAATGAGTTTGTAGTAAGCATGGAGCACTTAATTCAGCAATATGATTTTTATGTAATATTCACGTTGAGCACTTTGTACTTCGCACAAGTATTAGTTAATTAGTGAAGGACTCAGGGAGGAACTGGTCTGGGACTGGGGGTCAGTGCAGTGGCCATCGCAGCGCAGGAGAAAAAAGCACAGAGCCGAGGAGGAGGAGAAAACAAGGAAAGAAGGTTTGTACCTACCTAGGTTTCATAGTTTTAGCATGTGCAATGATATTGATGATCAGTACAGGCCACTGGCCAGGGCCTTGCGGCCAGGGCCCTGCTAGCTGCTACATCACTAGTGCAGATTTGCAGAAGCTGCAGGTCTGTTTAAAAAAGTGCCAAGCAAGCTAATGCTTCCCTGCAAAGTTTGCAGGGAAGTTTTCAGGGAAGCATTTGCTTGGCACTGCATCAAACAAACCTGCAGCTTCTGCAAATCTGTTTCCTCCTCCTCGGCTCTGTGCTTTTTCTTCTGTGCTGCGAGGACCACTGCACTGACCCCCATTCTCAGACCAGTTCCTCCCTGAGTCGTGTGACTGTCCCTGCTCCAGTGCCCCCTCAGTAGAAGAATAATAGTCTGCCATGACTTACTCTATGGCTGCTGGATAGGGATGAGCCGAACACCCCCCTGTTCGGTTCGCACCAGAACATGCGAACAGGAAAAAAGTTTGCTCGAACACGCGAACACTGTTAAAGTCTATGGGACACGAACATTAATATTTCAAAGTGCTAATTTTAAAGGCTTATATGCAAGTTATTGTCATAAAAAGTGTTTGGGGACCTGGGTCCTGCCCCAGGGGACATGGATCAATGCAAAAAAAAGTTTTAAAAACGGCCGTTTTTTCAGGAGCAGTGATTTTAATAATGCTTAAAGTCAAACAATAAAAGTGTAATATCCCTTTAAATTTCGTACCTGGGGGGTGTCTATAGTATGCCTGTAAAAGGGCGCATGTTTCCTGTGTTTAGAACAGTCTGACAGCAAAATGACATTTCGAAGGAAAAAAAGCCATTTAAAACTACCCGCGGCTATTGCATTGCCGACAATACACATAGAAGTTCATTGATAAAAACGGCATGGGAATTCCCCACAGGGCAACCCCGAACCAAAAAAAAAAAAAAATGACGTGGGAGACCCCCTAAATTCCATACCAGGCCCTTCAGGTCTGGTATGGATATTAACCACTTCAGCCCCGGAAGGATTTACCCCCTTCCTGACCAGAGCACTTTTTACAATTCGGCACTGCGTCGCTTTAACTGCTAATTGCGCGGTCATGCAATGGTGTACCCAAACGGAAATTTGCGTCCTTTTCTTCCCACAAATAGAGCTTTCTTTTGATGGTATTTGATCACCTCTGCCGTTTTTATTTTTTGCGCTATACACGGTAAAAGACCGAAAATTTTGAAAAAAAATGATATTTTCTACTTTTTGTTCTAAAAAAAATCCAATAAACTCAATTTTAGTCATACATTTAGGCCAAAATGTATTCGGCCACATGTCTTTGGTAAAAAAAATATCAATAAGTGTATATTTATTGGTTTGCGCAAAAGTTATAGCGTCTACAAACTAGGGTACATTTTCTGGAATTTACACAGCCTTTAATTTATGACTGCCTATGTCGTTTCTTGAGGTGCTAAAATGGCAGGGCAGTACAAAACCCCCACAAATGACCCCATTTTGGAAAGTAGACACCCCAAGGAATTTGCTGAGAGGCATGTTGAGCCCATTGAATATTAATTTTTTTTGTCCCAAGTGATTGAATAATGACAAAAAAAAAAAAAAAGTTGTCACTAAATGATATATTTCTCACACAGGCCATGGGCATATGTGGAATTGCACCCCAAAATACATTTAGCTGCTTCTCCTGAGTACGGGGATACCACATGTGTGGGACTTTTTGGGAGCCTAGCCGCGTACGGGGCCCCGAAAACCAATCACTGCCTTCAGGATTTCTAAGGGCGTACATTTTTGATTTTACTCCTCACTACCTATCACAGTTTTGAAGGCCATAAAATGCCCAGATGACATAAAACCCCCCCAAATGACCCCATTTTGGAAAGTAGACACCCCAGGCTATTTGCTTTGAGGCATGTTGAGTCCATGGAATGTTTTATATTTTGACACAAGTTGCGGGAAAGTGACAAATTTTTTTTTTTTTTTTTTTTTGCACAAAGTTGTCACTAAATGATATATTGCTCACACAGGCCATGGGCATATGTGGAATTGCACCCCAAAATACATTTAGCTGCTTCTCCTGAGTATGGGGATACCACATGTGTGGGACTTTTTGGGAGCCTAGCCGCGTACGGGACCCCGAAAACCAATCACTGCCTTCAGGAATTCTAAGGGCGTACATTTTTGATTTTACTCCTCACTGCCTATCACAGTTTCGGAGGCCATGGAATGCCCAGGTGGCACAAACCCCCCCCCAAATGACCCCATTTTGGAAAGTAGACACCCCAAGCTATTTGCTGAGAGGCATGGTGAGTATTTTGCAGCTCTCATTTGTTTTTGAAAATAAAGAAAGACGAGAAAAAAAAATTTTTTTTTTCTTTTTTCAAATTTCAAAACTTTGTGACAAAAAGTGAGGTCTGCAAAATACTCACTATACCTCTCATCAAATAGCTTGGGGTGTCTACTTTCCAAAATGGGGTCATTTGGGGTTTTTTTTTGCCACCTGGGCATTCCATGGCCTCCGAAACTGTGATAGGCAGTGAAGAGTGAAATCAAAAATTTACGGCCTTAGAAAGCCTGAAGGCGGTGCTTGGTTTTCGGGGTCCCGTACGCGGCTAGGCTCCCAAAAAGTCTCACACATGTGGTATCCCCGTACTCAGGAGAAGCAACAGAATGTATTTTGGGGTGTAATTTCACATATTCCCATGGCATGTTTGAGCAATATATCATTTAGTGACAACTTTGCGCAAAAAAAAATAAAAAAAATAAAAAATTGTCTCTTTCCCGCAACTTGTGTCACAATATAAATTATTCCATGGACTCAACATGACTCTCAGCAAATAGCTTGGGGTGTCTACTTTCCAAAATGGGGTCATTTGGGGGGGTTTTGAACTGTCCTGGCATTTTATGCACAACATCTAGAAGCTTATGTCACACATCACCCACTCTTCTAACCACTTGAAGACAAAGCCCTTTCTGACACTTATTGTTTACATAAAAAAATTATTTTTTTTTGCAAGAAAATTACTTTGAACCCCCAAACATTATATATTTTTTTTAAAGCAAATGCCCTACAGATTAAAATGGTGGGTGTTTCATTTTTTTTTCACACAGTATTTGCGCAGCGATTTTTCAAACGCATTTTTTGGGGAAAAAACACACTTTTTTACATTTTAATGCACTAAAACACACTATATTGCCCAAATGTTTGATGAAATAAAAAAGATGATCTTAGGCCGAGTACATGGATACCAAACATGACATGCTTTAAAATTGCGCACAAACGTGCAGTGGCGACAAACTAAATACATTTTTAAAAGCCTTTAAAAGCCTTTACAGGTTACCACTTTAGATTTACAGAGGAGGTCTACTGCTAAACTTACTGCCCTCGATCTGACCTTTGCGGCGATACCTCACATGCATGGTGCAATTGCTGTTTACATTTGACGCCAGACCGACGCTTGCGTTCGCCTTAGCGCGAGAGCAGGGGGGACAGGGGTGCTTTTTTTTTTTTTTCTTTATTATTATTATTTTCTTATCTTATTTTTAAACTGTTCCTTTCATTTTTTTTTTAAATCATTTTTATTGTTATCTCAGGGAATGTAAATATCCCCTATCATAGCAATAGGTAGTGACAGGTACTCTTTTTTGCAAAAATTGGGGTCTATTAGACCCTAGATTTCTCCTCTGCCCTCAAAGCATCTGACCACACCAAGATCGGTGTGATAAAATGCTTTCCCAATTTCCCAATGGCGCTGTTTACATCCGGCGAAATCTAAGTCATAAAATGCTCGTAGCTTCCGGTTTCTTAGGCCATAGAGATGTTTGGAGCCACTCTGGTCTCTGATCAGCTCTATGGTCAGCTGGCTGAATCACCGGCTGCATTTTCAGGTTCCCTGTTGAGACAGGAGAGCCAGAGAAAAACACGGAAGACGTTGGGGGGGGGGGCATTCCCTCCCACTGCTTGTAAAAGCAGTCTAGAGGCTAATTAGCCGCTAGGATTGCTTTTACATGAAAGCCGACCGCTGGCTGAAAAGAATGATACCAAGATGATACCTAAACCTGCAGGCATCATTCTGGTATAACCATTCAAAGTCGTGAATGGCGTACCTGAAGACAAAAAAATGGTTAACAATAAAGCACAGTAAACGGTAAAGTATAAAAAATTGCATACCTGAAAAACAAACATGATAAAACATAATAACAATAAAACATTGCAGAATAGAATACAGTAAAAAAGAGCAGAACAATAGAGAGAGAGAATAGAGAGAGAAAGAACAATAAAACGACAACTATTTTTTTTTTATTTTATATTTTTGTATGTGTTTTTTTTTTTTTTTTTTTTGTAACTAACTTTTATAACTGTACCCGGTTCCAGGTTCGGGTCTCTCAAAATGCGATGGCATCTTGGGAGACCCTGTGAAAGTGTGCCTAGTCTGTGGAATGCTGTACCCTACGCTAATACTCAACTAGTGCATGGTAGCGTTCAAAATATTCACCAATGCAAAGACCAGGATTGTCAGGACAGGAGGGACAATAATAGCGGGTGTCACGCCTATATCCGCGCTTGCTGCAGACACAACTTCTTTTTTGGGGGGGTTCGTTGGGTAGGGGTACTCGGGAGGACATAAAGAAAATGCCTCTCATGCAGCCGACTGCATTTGGTTGGGGATGTGAATGGGGGAAGTACGGGCGCTGCAGAAGCGGTGGGTTCCCAATTAGGATTGGCGAATGCAGCAGGAAGGGCACTATGGGCACGACGGGCCTGTGTTTGTCTTTTTGGTGGCAGCGGGACACTACTTGTGCTTGCCACCTCACCAGCTTGAACTGCACTTATGGGACTCGCCACGTCACCAAGTGTTACTGCAGTGCTGGTTTGACTACGACCGGGGTGTACTAGGCCGCTGGCGCTTGCCAGTTCACCAAAACGCTATCAAAAAATCTGTTAGCGATCGCAGGGATCAGGCCTGACTCTGCGAACGCTGCAGTTATGCGTTTAGTGTTCTGTAAGTGACAGTGATCGATCGATACTGCACTTGGGTGGGCTGGGCTGGGCCGGGCGGAGGGGCAAAACGCAGGTGCTAGCAGGTATCTGGGCTGATCCCGCTAACACTGCGTTTGTGGGAACCCTAAACTGCTGGGGACGCCAGTATAGATCTGATCGGATCAGATATTGATCCGTTCAGATACTATACCACTAAGGGAGGCGTATGCTGCGTGCGTGGGTGTTAGCGGTACTGGCGCTAATCTGACGCTGCCTGGGGCTGGTGCTTGCCAGTTCACCAAAACGCTACCAAAAAAACTGTTAGCGATCGCAGGGATCAGGCGTGACTCTGCGAACTCTGCAGTTATGCGTTTAGTGTTTTGTAAGTGACAGTGATCGATTGATACTGCACTTGGGTGGGCTGGGCCGGGCGGACGGGAAAAACGCAGGTGCTAGCAGGTATCTGGGCTGATCCCGCTAACACTGCGTGTTTGGGAACCCTAAACTGCTGGGGACACTAGTATAGATCTGATCGGATCAGATATTGATCCGTTCAGATACTATACCACTAAGGGAGGTGTACGGTGCGTGCGTGGGTGTTAGCGCTACTGGCGCTAACCTGACGCTGCCTGGGGCTGGTGCTTGCCAGTTCACCAAAACGCTACCAAAAAAACTGTTAGCGATCGCAGGGATCAGGCCTGACTATGCGAACGCTGCAGTTATGCGCTTAGTGTTTTGTAAGTGACAGTGATCGATCGATACTGCACTTGGGTGGGCTGGGCTGGGCCGGGCGGAGGGGCAAAACGCAGGTGCTAGCAGGTATCTGGGCTGATCCCGCTAACACTGGGGACGCTAGTATAGATCTGATTGGATCAGATATTGATCCGTACAGATACTATACCACTAAGGGAGGCGTATGCTGCGTGCGTGGGTGTTAGCGGTACTGGCGCTAATCTGACGCTGCCTGGGGCGACGCATATCACCGCCGGGCGATCAGGGGGCTAAACCTTTATTCGGTAATAAACGGCGGGTGCCCTGACACTATAAAAAATAAACGAACTAACCAGCGTCACCCGTAACAGTTATACGGTGATCAGTGGTGAAAGGGTTAACTAGGGAGCAATCAAGGGGTTAAAACATTTATTAGGTAGTATATGGGGGTCCCTGTCGCTATAAAACGCTGACGGCGAACCTAAATATTTATGTCCCTAACTAGCGTCACCAGCGACACTAATACAGCGATCAGAAAAATGATCGCTTAGCAACACTGGTGACAGGGGGTGATCAAGGGGTTAAAACTTTATTAGGGGGGGTTAGGAGGGTACCCTAGACCTAAAGGGGGCCTAACATTCACTGCCCTAACACACTAACTGTCACAAACTGACACCAATACAGTAATCAGAAAAAAAAAAAAAAAAAAAACCTGCTTTGTGTCAGTTTGTGACAGGGGGGGGGGTGATGGGGGGGGATCGGGGGGCGATCGGGGGGGGGGGGATCGGGGTGTAATGTGTGCCTGGCATGTTCTACTGTGTGTGTGTGTGTTGTGCACTCACATTACATGTCTTCTCTCCTCGGCCCGGAACGGAAAATACCGAGCCGAGGAGAGATGACATCATTTCCTCTGCCTCTGTGTACAATACAGAGGCAGGGAAATGATCCCATTGGCTGGGAGCGATCGCGAGGGGGGGGCCACGAATGGATGGCCTCCCCCTCACCACCGATCGCCGGGGGACATTTGCCGACCGTCGCAGGCACCGGGGGGGGTCCGATCGGACCCCCCACCCGCGGGCAGGCAGGGACGTACAGGTAAGCCCTTATGCCTGCCCGTGCCGCTTTGTCGACGTACATCTGTGTGCGGCGGTCGGCAAGTGGTTAAGGGGAACCCCGCCCAAAATTTAAAAAAAAAACGGCGTGAGGTCCCCCCAAAAATCCATACCAGACCCTTATCCGAGCACGCAACCTGGCAGGCCGCAGGAAAAGAAGGGGGGATGAGAGTGCGCCCCCCCCCCTCCTGAACCGTACCAGGCCACATGCCCTCAACATTGGGAGGGTGCTTTGGGGTAGCCCCCCAAAACACCTTGTCCCCATGTTGATGAGGACAAGGGCCTCATCCCCACAACCCTGGCCGGTGGTTGTGGGGGTCTGCGGGCGGGGGGCTTATCGGAATCTGGAAGCCCCCTTTAACAAGGGGACCCCCAGATCCCCGCCCCCCTGTGTGAAATGGTAAGGGGGTACTTACCCCTACCATTTCACTAAAAAACTGTCAAAAATGTTAAAAATGACAAGAGACAGTTTTTGACAATTCCTTTATTTAAATGCTTCTTCTTTCTTCCTTCATCTTCTTCTGGTTCTTCTGGCTCTTCTGGTTCTTCCTCCGGCGTTCTCGTCCAGCATCTCCTCCGTGGCGTCTTCTATCTTCTTCTCCTCGGGCCGCTCCTCACCCATGGCATGGGGGGAGGCTCCCACTCTTCTCTTCATCTTCTTCTTCATCCTCTTCTCTTCTTCCTTCTTCTCTTCTTCTCTTCTTCATTTTCTTCTCCGGGCCGCTCCGCACCCATGCTGGCATGGAGGGAGGCTCCCGCTGTGTGACGACGTCTCTTCGTCTGACGGCTATTAAATAATGGGGGCGGGGCCACCTGTTGACCCCGCCCCCCTCTGATGCGCGGTGACTTGACGCGACTTCCCTGTGACGTCACGGGGAATACCACAGGGAAGTCCTGTCATGTCCCGTGCATCAGAGGGGGGCGGGGTCACCAGGTGGCCCCGCCCCCCGTTATTTAAGAACTGTCAGATGAGGAGACGCCGTCACACAGCGGGAGCCTCCCTCCATGCCAGCATGGATGCGGAGCGGCCCGGAGAAGAAAATGAAGAAGAGAAGAAGAAAGAAGAGAAGAGGATGAAGAAGAAGATGAAGAGAAGAGCGGGAGCCTCCCCTCATGCCATGGGTGCGGAGCAGCTCGAGGAGAAGAAGATAGAAGACGCCGCAGAGGAGATGCTGGACGAGAACGCCGGAGGAAGAACCAGAAGAGCCAGAAGAACCAGAAGAAGATGAAGGAAGAAAGAAGAAGCATTTAAATAAAGGAATTGTCAAAAACTGTCTCTTGTCATTTTTAACATTTTTGACAGTTTTTTAGTGAAATGGTAGGGGTAAGTACCCCCTTACCATTTCACACGGGGGGGCCGGGATCTGGGGGTCCCCTTGTTAAAGGGGGCTTCTAGATTCCGATAAGCCCCCCGCCCGCAGACCCCCACAACCACCAGCCAGGGTTGTGGGGAGGAGGCCCTTGTCCTCATCAACATGGGGACAAGGTGTTTTGGGGGGCTACCCCAAAGCACCCTCCCAATGTTGAGGGCATGTGGCCTGGTATGGTTCAGGAAGGGGGGGGCGCACTCTCGTCCCCCCCTCTTTTTCTGCGGCCTGCCAGGTTGCGTGCTCGGATAAGGGTCTGGTATGGATTATTGGGGGGACCCCACGCCGTTTTTTGTTTTTTTTTGGCGCGGGGTTCCCCTTAAAATCCATACCAGACCTGAAGGGTCTGGTATGGAATTTAGGGGGAACCCCACGTCATTTTTTTTTTTAAATTTTGGCCGGGATTCCCCTTAATATCCATACCAGACCTGAAGGGCCTGGTATGGAATTTAGGGGGTCTCCCACGTCATTTTTTTTTAAATTTTGGTTCGGGGTTGCCCTGTGGGGAATTCCCATGCCGTTTTTATCAATGAACTTCTATGTGCATTGTCGGCAATGCAATACCTGCGGGTAGTTTTAAATGGCTTTTTTTCCTTCGAAATGTCATTTTGCTGTCAGACTGTTCTAAACACAGGAAACATGCGCCCCTTTACAGGCATACTATAGACACCCCCCCAGGTACGAAATTTAAAGGGATATTACACTTTTATTGTTTGACTTTAAGCATTATTAAAATCACTGCTCCTGAAAAAACGGCCGTTTTTAAAACTTTTTTTTGCATTGATCCATGACCTCTGGGGCATGACCCGGGTCCCCAAACACTTTTTATGACAATAACTTGCATATAAGCCTTTAAAATTTTGATTTCTCCCATAGACATCTAAAGGGTGTTCCGCGGCATTCGAATTTGCCGCGAACACCCCAAATTGTTCGCTGTTCGGCGAACTTGCGAACAGCCAATGTTCGAGTTGAACATGAGTTCGAATTGAACTCGAAGCTCATCCCTACTGCTGGACTGGACTCCACTCAGATTCAGTCAGTCGGCTAGGCTTGGCTGGCTCCTTGGGCAACTTCTAGTTCCTTCTTCCTCCCCCACCGTGAGGCCCGCAACTCACGCTGCTGGCTCTGCACACTTGCACAGAAGCCCAGCTCCTCCCTCAAAGATCACTCCGCAGCAGGAGGAGGGCGGCGCCGCGGCCTGGCCAGACGGAATACAGAGACCTGTACAGCCTAGGAGGAGAGACTGCAGTGCTGTCATCATCAAATAAAAAAAAAGTCTTCGGCGGCCGCGAACACTGCAAGCGCCGCTCGCGGACACCTATCCGATCCCCGCCCACAATGTTAGCAAGCTGTATTTGTGCGGGCAGAAGCCGGGACTCGGGGGAGCTTTCTTTTGTGGGGGGGCGGCTTTTGCCTAGGCCAAGACACAGCACTGGTGGTGCCAAGTCATTGCAGGTCATTGCAAGTCAAATAGCCCAAGTCAAAGTCAAGTCGCAAGTCATTAGTGGCAAGTCAAAGTCAAGTCGAGTCATTTATTTAATTTTGTCAAGCAAGTCGCAAGTCCTCAAACAGGTGACTCGAGTCCGACTCGAGTCAAGTCATGTGACTCGAGTCCCCCACCTCTGGTATTTACAGTTAGTGCACTGCCTCCTCTGCACAGTGTGCACCTAAAGCTACTGAAGACAATTGCTGTTGTTCAGATCCTTTTAGTACCACAGGCAGGCAGCTGCAGTATTTACAGTTAGTGTATTGTGTCCTCTGCACAGTGTGCACCTAAAGCTACCTGAAGACAATTGCTGGTGTTTTGATTCTATTAATACCACAGACAGGCAGCTACAGTATTTACAGTTAGTGTACTGTGTCCTCTGCACAGTGTGAACCTAAAGCTACCTGAAGAAAATTGGCGGTGTTCTTCTGATCCTATTAGTACCACAGGCAGGCAGCTGCAGTATTTACAGTTAGCATACTGCGTCTTCTGCACAGTGTGCACCTACAGCTACCTGAAGAAAATTAGTGGTGTTCTTCTGATCCTATTAGTACCACAGGCAGGCAGCTGCAGTGTTTACAGTTAGTGTACTGCATCCTCTGCACAGTGTGCACCTAAAGCTACCTGAAGACAGTTGCTGTTGTTCTGATCCTATTAATACCACAGGCAGGCAGCTGCAGTATTTACAGTTAGTGTACTGTGTCCTCTGCACAGTGTGCACCTAAAGCTACCTGAAGAAAATTGCTGTTGTTCTGATCCTATTAATACCACAGGTAGGCAGCTGCAGTATTTACAGTTAGTGTACTGTGTCCTCTGCACAGTGTGCACCTAAAACTACCTGAAGACAATTGGTGGTGTTCTCATACTAATAATACTACAGGCAGGCAGTTGATTCTGCTAGCTGCAGTATAATCAGTATATATATACATCCCAGATTTGTGCAGCTACATCTCACTGCAGGCCATTAGTATGTCTGGAAGGCAAACAAGGAGAGGCAGACAGTCAAAAGCCAATAAAAGAGGGCAAGCAGGCTCTGTGTCTAGAGGCAACAGTGCTGGTCATGGAGACAGTGCATCCTCATCAGCACATGGCCGTGGGACACGCTTGTCCTTTTTTTTTCGGCAGCTGGCTGTGTTGAGTCGCAACATGCCGAAGACTTGGTAGAGTGGATGACCAAGCCGTCCTTATCCTCCTCATCCTCTCTCACCCAGGCTCAGGGTACTTTGTCTGGCAAAGCATCAGTCACTGCTTCCCTAGCCCCATCATGTCCTCCTGAGGAGTCCCCCGAACTGTTTGACCACAGTGTTCGGTACATGTTCCAGGAGGATGCCCAGCGTTTTGAAGGCTCCGATGATGGTACCCAGCTAGAGGAAGGCAGTAACGTGAGCCCAGAAAGAGGGGGTGCCCAAGAAGGACAGCAATCTGGCAGTCATGTTCCCCCTGCTGCAGCATACTGCCATCTTAGCTCCAGTGATGATGAGGGAGGGGTTGATGAGGTCAAAGAATCCACGTGGGTGCCTGATAGGAGAGAGGAGGAGGAGGAGGCATATCTCCAATGTGGCAGGATGCCCTTCAGGGGCCAGCTTAAGAGCAGCACACCGACTGCATCACACCGCAGAGCTCTGCATGTGCAGGGCGCCGTTATTCCAAAAGTTCCTTGGTGTGGGCCTTTTTCGAGATATGTGCATCAGATCCCATTGCTGCTATTTGCAAAATATGTCAGAAGCGTATCTCGCATGGCCAAAACATCACCCGCTTGGGCACCACATGCTTGACCAGACATATGTCGACCTGCCATGCAGTTCATTGGCAAGCGTACCTAAAAGACCCACACCAAATAACAAAGCAGACCTCTCTTTGCTCCTCGTCACCTGGGATCTTCAACCCCACTATACCTTCAGTCCTCTCTGAGACCTGCACTGAGAGAAATGAAGGTGTAGAATTAGGTGTGTCACAGCCAAGTACTTGCGGTCAATCTGCTATCGGTACACCAACGTCAGATTGTACCAGGAAAATTTCCCTGCCCCAGCTGCTGCACCGCTGAATGAAGTGAGCAGTGACAGTGCATGCATCAGTGACACTGTCCCTCTTGTCTACCTGTTGGAGCACATACTGCGTGGAATAATGGACAGGGCACTTAAGGCAGAACAGAGGGAGGAAGAGGAGGACTTCCTTACCTCTCAAGGCCCCCTTTATCCAGACAGTGTTCCTGCGTGCCCACCGATCACACAGGAAGAGGAGGAGGATTGTGTCAGCATGGAGGTGGAGCATGGCACTCAGCATCAGCAGCAGTCTTCAAGGGATCATTTACAGTCCGATGAAACCCATGGACTTGTACGTGGCTGGGAGGAGGTGACTGTGGATCATGTCATCTTTAGTGACCCAAAGGACTCTGGAACAAATGCCTCAACAAACTTACGCTGCATGGCCTCCCTGATCCTGCGAAGCCTGCAGAAGGATCCTCGTATTCGTGGTATCAAGGGGAGGGATGATTACTGGCTGGCAACCCTCCTTGATCCACGTTACAAGGGTAAGGTTGTGGACTTTACCTTGCCATCGCAGAGGGAGCAGAGGATGAAAAATCTTCGGGAGGCTTCGCAGGTTTGTGCAACACATTTCCAGAGCCTAGGAGGTTACAATTTCCTGGTCCTCCTGGACAACGTGTTGCTGAGGCTTCGGTCAGTCACAGAAAGAGCGGTGGAGAAGGTGGCCGTCTGACCGATGCGTTCAGACAATTTTTTAGTCCGCAGCCCCAAGGTATGATCGGTTCCAGCAACCATCGCCAGTGTCTGATTCACATGGTGCAGGATTACCTAGGGGCAAGATCAGACTTGTACACCTTTCCCACCGGAAATCCTCTGGGTTACTGGGTCTTGAGGATGGAGCACTGGCCAGAGCTTGCACAGTATACAATTGAGCTACTGGCCTGTCCTGCATCCAGCGTTCTTTCGGAACGCACATTCAGTGCTGCTGGAGGTTTTGTAACCGATCACAGGGTGCGCCTGTCCACCGAATTGGTCGATCGGCTGACCTTCATAAAAATGAATCAGTCTTGGATCACCAGCTACCAAGCACCTGATGCTGATGTAATCGATTTATGTTTTTTTTTAATGTGAGATCCCTTCAAGACTGCCTATGCTGATGCTGAGTGACTATAATGTTATGCTGAGTCACAACCCTCTTCCTCCTCAATTTTCATTCTGATAGGTTGTAAGAACATTTTTGGTTCTGGGCACAGTCACCAGTGGCCAAGGCCCAATTTTTCAGCCCCTGTTTAACAGGGGCATATTATTACAATGTTTGATGCAATACTTTGCAGCAGGGCTCATTCCTGCATTCCAACTATAGTATCTGTGAGGGGTTGCAGTGTTGTGGCACCAGCACCAGTGGCCAAGGCCCAATTTTTCAGCCCCTGTTTAACAGGGGCGTATTATTACAATGTTTGATGCAATACTTTGCAGCAGGGCTCATTCCTGCATTCCAACTATAGTATCTGTGAGGGGTTGCAGTGTTGTGGCACCAGCACTAGTGCCCAAGGCCCAATTTTTCAGCCCCTGTTTACAGGGTTGTATAATTACAATTTTTGATGCAATACTTTGCAGCAGGGCTCATTCCTGTGCTCCAACTATAGCATCTGTGAGGGGTTGCAATGTTGTGGAGAATTTTTCTGCCCCTGTTTAACAGGGGCATGTAATTACAATTTTTGATGCAATACTTTGCAGCAGGGCTCATTCCTGCGCTCCAACTAGAGTATCTGTGAGGGGTTGCAGTGTTGTGGCACCAGTGCATAAGGCCCAATTTTTCTGCCCCTGTTCAACAGGGACACGTAATTACAATTCTTGATCTAATATTTCACAGCAGGGCCCATTCCTGCGCCCACCAAGAGTAACTGTGAGGACTTACAGTGTTGTGGCAACACCACCACCACCACCACCAAAGGCCCAATTTTTCTGCCCCTGTTCAACAGGTGCATGTAATTACAATTCTTGATATAATATTTCACAGCAGGGCCCGTACCAAGAATAACTGTGAGGACTTACAGTGTTGTGGCAACACCAACACCTAAGGCCCCAATTTCTGCAGAGTATATAGGGCAGGCCCCTACTTTCAAACATCAAACTTACAAACGACTCCTACTTGCAAACAGAAGGAGACAACAGGAAGTGGGATGAAATGAACCCCTAGAAAGGGAAATTGTCTCCTGTTAATATGGGAAAAAAGTGCCTTCTCTTCACTGATGCTTTATCACCAATCCTTGTTTCACTAAAAATTTTAAAAAAAACATTTGTCATTGGGACAGAAAGTGAGGTGAAATCTTCTGAAGAGGTGCACAGACAGCAAAACAAATGTTACAGGGGTGATAACCCTTACCTATTTTTTCCAAAAAGCTTAAAAATTGATTTTTTTTGGCTGGAGCTACACTTTAAAAATGTACCAGTTCAAAATTAGAAACAGATTATACAACAAACCTGCAGTCCCTGTCTTGTTTGCACTGCCTGTATACTGCTGTTCAGAGTATATAGGGCCTGGGGGCCCCACGCCTTTCCTTTTTTTAATTTGGGTGCGGGGGTCTCCTTAATATCCATACAAGACCCAAAGGGCCTGGTAATGGACTGGGGGGGGGGGAGTTGCCGTTTGTCTCACTGATTTTCATCCATATTGCCAGGACCCGACATTACATTAAAGCCGCAAGAAGTTTTAAGTGACTTTTATTCCTTCAAAAATGTCATTTTGTGCAGGGACTGTTCTAAGCACGGGAAACACCCGCCACTTTACAGGCATACTATAGACACCCCCCAGTAGGGATGAGCTTGGAGTTCAATTTAACAATTTGGGGTGTTCGCGGCAAATTCGAAAGCCGTGGAACACCCTTTAAAAGTCTATGGGAGGAATTATAAGTGCTAATTTTAAAGGCTTATATGCATAGTATTGTCATAAAAAAGTGTTTGGGGACCTGGGTCCTGCCCCAGGGGACATGAATCAATCCAAAAAAAAGTTTTAAAAATGGCCGTTTTTTCAGTAGCAGTGATTTTAATAATGCTTAAAGTGAAACAATAGAATTGTAATATTCCTTTAAATTTCGTAGCTGGGGGGTGTCTATAGTATGCCTGTAAAGGGGCGCATGTTTCCCATGTTTAGAACAGTCTGACAGCAAAATGACATTTCACAGGAAAAAAGTCATTTAAAACTACTCGCGGCTACTACTCGGTCCGACAATACACATAGAAGTTCATTGATAAAAATGGCATGGGATTTCCCCTCAGGGAAACCCCGAACCAAAATGTACAAAAAAATGGCGTGGGGGTCCCCTTCAAAATTTCATACCAGACCCTTATCCGAGCACACAACCTGGCAGGCCGCAGGAAAAGAGGGGGGGCGAGAGAGCACCCCCCTCCTGAACCGTACCAGGCCACATGCCCTCAACATTGGGAAGGTGCTTTGGGGTTGATGGGGACAAGGGCCTCATCCCCACAACCCTTGCCCGGTGGTTGTGGGGGTCTGTGGGTGGGGGGCTTATTTAACAAGGGGACCCCCAGATCCTGGCCCGCCTTGTGTGAAATGGTAAGGGGGTACAAAAGTACCCCTACCATTTCACAAAAAAAACTGTCAAAAATGTTAAAAATGACAAGAGACAGTTTTTGACAATTCCTTTATTTCAAGTCTTCTTCTTTCCATCTTCTTTCTTCTATCTTCCTTCGGTTTCTTCCTCCATCTTCTTGTTCTTCCTCTTGTTATTTAAGAAGTGTCAGAAGACGAGAAGCGTCACACAGCAGGAGCCTCCCATCATGGATGCGGAGTGGCCTGAGAACGAAGAAGGGAAGAAGACGCAGCGGAGGAAGATGCCGGACGAGAGCACCGGAGCAAGAAGCAGAGGATCGGAGGAAGAACCAGAGGAAGAAGAAGATGGAGGAAGAAACCGAAGGAGGATAGAAGAAAGAAGCCCCCTGCCCGCAGACACCCACAACCACCGGGCAAGGGTTGTGGAGATGAGGCCCTTGTCCCCCTCAACATGGGGACATGGTGCTTTGGGGGGGACCCCAAAGCACCCTCCCAATGTTGAGGGCATGTGGCCTGGTATGGTTCAGGAGGGGGGGCTGGTATGGATTTTGAGGGGGACCACCACACCATTTATTTTTTACATTTTGGCGTGGGGTTCCCCTTAATATCCATACCAGACCTGAAGGGCCTGGTATGGAATTTAGGGGGACCCCCACGCTATTTTTTTAAAAAATTTTGGTTCGGGGTTCCCCTGTGGGGAAATCCCATGCCGTTTTTATCAATGAACTTTTATGAGTATTGTCAGACCGACAATTCATTAATAGCCGCAAGTAGTTTTAAATTACTTTTTTTTCCTTTGAAATGTCATTTTGCTGTTAGACTGTTCTAAACACTGAAACATGGGCCGTTTACAGGCATACTATAGACACCCCCTAGGTACAAAATTTAAAGGAATATTACACTTTTATTGTTTTACTTTGAGCAATATTAAAATCACTGCTCCCGAAAAACATTTTTAAAACTTTTTTTTGCATTGATCCATGTCCCCTGGGGCAGGACCCAGGTCCCCAAAAACTTTTTATGAAAATAACTTGCATATAAGCCTTTAAAATTAGCACTTTTGATTATTCAAGTTCGAGTCCCATAGACTTTAACGGTGTTCGCGTGTTCGAACAAATTTTTTGCCTGTTCGCATGTTCTGGATGCGAACCAAACAGGGGGGTGTTCAGCTCATCCCTACCCCCCAAGTACGATATTTAAAGGAATAATTCACTTTTTTTTTCATTTTAAGCATCATTAAAATCACTGCACCCGAAAAAATGCTTGTTTTTAAAACTTTTTTTTGCATTGATACATGTCCCCTGGGGGCCTGGGGGCACATAAAAGTCATTGAAAAAAAACGGCATGGGATTCCCCCACAGTCCATTACCAGACCCTTTGGGTCTGGTATGAATATTAAGGGGAACCCAGAACCAAAATAAAAAATAATGGTTTGGGGTCCCCCTAAATTCCATGCCAGGCCCTTCAGGTCTGGTATGGTTATTAAGGGGAACCCCGTGCCAAAATTAAAAAAAAATGGAGTGGGGGTCCCCCTCAAAATCAATACCAGACCCTTCAACATGGGGAGGGTGTTTTGGGGTGGCCCCCCAAAGCACCTTGTCCCCATGTTGATGGGAACAAGAGCCTCATTCCCACAACCCTTGCCCGGTGGTTGTGGAGGTCTGCGGGCGGGGGGGCTTATCGGAATCTGGAAGCCCCCTCTAACAAGGGGACCCCCAGATCCCGCCCTTCATGTGAATTGGTAATGGGGTACAAGTGTACCCCTACCATTTCACAAAAAAGTGTCAAAAAAAGGGCCAAATATTGAGGGTCAGGAGAAATTGCTTCGAATTAGAGGATTTTGACCAACAGGTTACAGTATTAAAAAATAGGTTTGTGGAAAAAGGGTATAAACCTCGGTTTTTAGACCCTATTATTGAGGAGATTAGGTCTCTCCCTCGAGATTATTGTTTAAGAGATGCACCCAGGATGGAAAGAAACTTAGATCATGAATGGAGTTTCATATCTCCCTTCCATTCACAGTACAAGGAAGTGGAGAATATTTTCCATAAGCATTGGCATGTCCTTTGTCTGGATAGGACACTGGCAAGTGTTCTACCTGACAAGCACAAGTTCATTTACCGTAAGGCGCCAAGCTTTGGGGATGTTATAGTCAAAAAGATTATTGATCCCCCCGGGAGAAATCCAACCTTCTGGGAACAAAATGTTTTTTTTTGCGTGCCAGAAGTGCAAAGCGTGTAGAATGGTGGCGAGACCTATGAGAAAAATAGAAAAATTCACTGCAACTTCCAACAATAGGGAATTTGAAATTAAGCACTTTATAACATGTAATACATCACATGTAGTGTATGCCCTGCGTTGTCCATGTGGATTAATGTACATAGGTCGCACTAAGCGTCTTTTAAGAGTGAGAATCGCTGAGCATGTGCACAACATTACTATTGGCTATAAAGACCATAACGTATCCCTGCATTTCAAATTACATCACGGACAAGATCCTGCTGGATTGTTACTTTGGGGGATTGATCACATCAAACAATCTTGGAGGGGGGGGGGGTAATATAATAAGGGATTTATCAAAAAAAGAAACTCAATGGATTTTTTTAACTGACACTCTTAGCCCGAAAGGGTTAAATATCGAACTCGATATTAATTGCTTTATCAGCGATTTTTAGGTTCACTGGAGTGGACGATTACACAATGTATTAGAGTTTTAATGGAGGGGTTTGTCACTCTGAGATTTTGATCTGTTTTCTGTATCGATAACTTAATAACTATGCCCCGTTTGGATTACATATTTTTTTATTGTGTATGTACAATATGGAACTATGTGATACAGAGCGGTACTGGAGAATCTTTTATCAACTTCCTCTTTCTATCTATGTAGATTTTTAGATTATGCCGTGCAGTTAATTTTAATCTGATTTGGATTTTAACCACTATTATTTTTGTGATTTTATCACAAGTTCCGAGGTTGCTGCGATTATATGCGATTTTGCATGTAACATTTTATGTCAATAGGTATGTCAGGTAATTTTAATCTGATTAGATTTTAATCATTATTATTTTCGTGATTTTATCACAAGTTCCGATGTTGCTGCGATTATATGCGATTATATGCGATTTTGTATGTAACATTTTTATTTTTTGTTAATTTTATGTCAATTTTATGTCTCAATGCGATAAACTTATGTGATTTAATATGATAATTATATCGGGTGAGGAACTATGGGTATTTTAATTACTTGGTCACTACACTGCGACATCAATATAGCTTAGATTATGTTTGGGGGTTAAGCGACTGTCTCTCTTCAGTTGCACCTGGAATATATGGAAGAGGAGATGTTTAGTTTTAATCCAGGACATAGGCACTGTTTCTCACAAGGAATTGGGAGTTTGCAGATGTAATGCAAGATTCTGGTATAAATAGACTGCGGTGTCATTTAAATGTGCAGCCTGCAGCTTTTGGTTGGTTGGAGTATGGATACGTTCCCAGTTTCAGATAGGGACGCACCTTCCAATCAGCCCTAGTGCTTACCAAGTATTAACTCATTAGGGCGGAGTGTTGGTTGTGCCCCACCCCCTGGTTTTCAGATAAATTTTGTTCAACAAGCCGTGTAGTCATGCTCTTTGAAAAAGTCTTCCTTACAAAACTAGTCAGAGCACGATACCACGGCAACTGTTATCACGTGAGGACGCAGTGTGCTTTTAGCCTGAAGCTTCAGACATGAGAGGGAGGAAGTGCAGATCAGCTGTGCCTGGTTGACACGCAGTGCGCTCCAAGCTTGTAGTTGTATACTAGTGGAATGAAGGACTGATCAGCTGTGAGTGTGTAACATCCATCCAGTCTGCAACCAGTACCCTTGTGCTTTGAGAGAAGCAGTTTGAGTTATCCACTATTACCAACCAACTGAAAGCTAGAAGGCTATCCTTTGTAAGGAACTGCGCCCACTGATTTTTACAGTGTATTTACTTTACTCGTTTTTTTTTTTTCTCTTATTTGTGACTTACAAT
This sequence comes from Lithobates septentrionalis, assembly GCA_037952835.1. Taxonomy (NCBI): domain Eukaryota; kingdom Metazoa; phylum Chordata; class Amphibia; order Anura; family Ranidae; genus Lithobates; species Lithobates septentrionalis. The sequence goes on from JBBDGP010001212.1 coordinate 549,101, forward strand.
AAATTATCAAAACGGTACTGGACTATTCAGGGTCTCTTTTTTACATGTGGACATTGTTGCTGTTATCTGATCATCAACCCTGGAGGACTTCGGGAGTAAACAGAGAGAGGATTTGATCCAAGGCTTGTTAACCTCCTGGCTCCGGTGAGTTTGAACCCCTATGGGGTGTGTGCAGCACAAGGTATCCTAATAGATGGTGAAAGGTGCACTCATCAGATCTACTATTCAAATAAGGGAATCCAGACCGAGCTCCAACCGCTGTGTCTTTGTTGGAATTGACCTGCCTGCATGTGTTTTGCTTGCATTTACAAAGACTTTGTTTTATCAGTCAGCATTGAGGACTGAAAATAGCGCTGCTTTGATTGGTTAATTGCTGTTTCATACAGTACATTCATTCATCCATATTTATATTTTTTTTATTAAGTGGCTGCTGAGAGATATCTCACTCAGAATATGGTGACATCAGGTTAAATCACTGCAGTTTATTACCATTATTATCTTCCATCTGTATATACCGAATATCCTTTAGCGCTGAGATAGGAGGATTGGAGTAGGGCGTATTGTCTCCTTTTTGTTTGTATTTTGGTTTAATGTAATGTCGGGTCCTGGCAATATGGATGAAAATCAGTGAGACAAACGGCATGGGTACCCCCCAGTCCATTTACCAGGCCCTTTGGGTCTTGTATGGATATTAAGGGGAACCCCGCACCCAAATTAAAATAAGGAAAGGTGTGGGGCCACCAGGCCCTATATACTCTGAACAGCAGTATACAGGCGGTGCAAACAAGACAGGGACTGTAGGTTTGTTGTTAAGTAGAATCTGTTTGTAATTTTGAACGGGTACATTTTTAATGTGTTTAGCTCCAGCCAAAAAATCTTTTTTAAGCTTTTTGGAAAACATAGGGAAGGGTTATCACCCCTGTGACATTTGTTTTGCTGTCTGTCCTCCTCTTCAGAAGATTTCACCTCACTTTTTGTCCCTATGACAAATGTTTTTTGAAAATTTGGGGTTTTTTGTTGAATAAGGATTGGAAAGCATCAGTGGAAAGGAGAAATGGTTTTTCCCATATTAACTCTTACAGGAGAGAATTTCCCTTCCTAGGGGTAGATTTCATCTCACTTCCTGTTCATTCGGGCCTTAGGTGTTGTTGTGGCCACAATACTGTAAGCCCTCACAGGGCCCTGCTGTGAAATATTAGATCAAGAATTGTAATTACATGCCCCTGTTGAACAGGGGCTGAAAAATTAGGCCTTAGGCACTGGTGCTGGTGCCCCAACACTGCAACCCCTCACAGACACTCTAGTTGGAACGCAGGAACGAGCCCTGCTGCAAAGTATTGCATCAAAAATTGTAATTACACGCAGTGGCGTAGCGTGGGTTGTCAGCACCCGGGGCAAGGCAAGTAATTTGCGCCCCCTAACCTGCGGACTTTTAGCTATCCCTGAGTCCCTTCAAATACAATAGTACTGACCTACCTGATTCCTATACTGACCACTACACTGAGATCTACACTGTCCACTACACTACATTGTCCACTACACTGACCACTATACTATACTGTCCACTATACTACACTATACTGTCCACTACACTACACTGTCCCCTATACTACACTACACTACACTGACCACTATACTACACTACACTGACCACCACACTACACTGAGCACCATACTACACTACACTGACCACCATACTACACTGACCACCATACTACACTACACTGACCACTATACTACACTACACTGACCACTATACTACACTGTCCACTATACTATACTGACCACCATACTACACTACACTGACCACTATACTACACTATACTGACCACTATGCTACACTGACCTCCATACTAAACTACACTATACTAACCACTAAACTGACCACTATACTACACTACACTGACCACTATAGTACACTGACCACTATACTACACTGTCCACCATACTACATTATACTGACCACCATACTACACTGTCCACCATACTACATTATACTGACCACCATACTACACTGTCCACTATACTACACTGTCCACTACGCTGACCACCATACTACACTGTCCACTATACTACACTATACTGACCACTATACTATACAGTCCACTATACTACACTACACTGTCCACTATACTACACTGACCACTATACTACACTATACTGACCACCATACTACACTACACTGACCACTATACTACACTATACTGTCCACTATACTACACTGTCCACTATACTACACTATACTGACAACCATACTACACTGTCCACTATACTACACTACACTGACCACTATACTACACTGACCTCCATACTAAACTACACTATACTAACCACTATTCTGACCACCATACTACACTACATTGACCACTATACTACACTGTCTGTTATATTACACTGTCCACTATACTACATTACACTGACCACCATACTACACTATACTGACCACCATACTATACTGTCCACTACACTATACTGACCACTATACTACACTATACTGACCACCATACTACACTACACTGTCCACTATACTACACTGTCCACTATACTGACCACCATACTACACTATACTGACCACTATACTGTCCACTACACTAAACACCATACTAACCATTATACTACACTGACCTCCATACTAAACTACAATATACTGACCACTATGCTAACCACTATACTATACTATACTATACTACACTAACCACTATACTGTCCACTATACTACACTATACTGACCACCATACTACACTGACCTCCATACTAAATTAGACTATACTGACCACTATACTATACTGACAACTATACTATACTGACCACTATACTATACTGACCACCATACTACACTGACCACCATACTACACTGACCACTATACTACACTGCCCCCCATACTGACCACTACACTACACTGACCTCCATACTAAACTACACTATACTACACTGTCCTGCCTACAGTCTCTCTCGCCCCCCCCCCCGGCCAGTAACAAGACTCTCACTCACCTTCTTATCTTGGCCTGCATCGATCCGGAGGAGGAGGAGAGGACAGCGGTGGCTCACATTCTTCTCTCCCCTGCGCTCTGGCTGCAGCCATGTTCAGTGTCCGGCGCCCTGTGATTGGGTGTATGGGGGGTCATGTGCGGAGGCTGGACTTCAGTTGCAATCTAGGACAGGCCAGCCCTACGCCTCACATGTCCCCCATACGCCCAATCACAGGGCACCGGCCACTTAACATGGTGGCCGGGCCGGGGACACAGGATCGAGAAATTAGGAGGAGGCAGCCAGTGACACATACTGGCGCCCCCCTAAATGTCGCGCCTGGGGCCACGGCACCCCCCACGCTACGCCACTGATTACACGCCCCTGTTAAACAGGGGCAGAAAAATTGGGCCTTAGGCACTGGTGCTGGTGCCACAACACTGCAACCCCTCACAGATACTCTAGTTGTAACGCAGAAACAAGCCCTGCTGCAAAGTACTGCATCAAAAATTGTAATTACACGCCCCTGTTATACAGGGGCTGAAAAATTGTGCCTTAGGCACTGGTGGTGGTGCCCAGAACCAGAAATGTTCTTACAAGCTATCAGCGTGATGATTGAGGAGGAAGAGGATAATTTCTCAGGGATAGTCACTCAGCATCAGTATAGGCAGTCTTTGAAGGGAGCTGAGATTTCAAAAAAAATTATTCGGTTACATCAGCATCAGGTGCTTGGTAGCTGGTGGTGATCCAAGACTGATTCATTTTTATGAAGGTCAGTCGATCGACCGAGTCGGTGGACAGACGCACCCTGTGATCGGTTACAAAGCTTCCAGCAGCACTGAATGTGTGTTCCGAAAGAACGCTGGATGCAGGACAGGCCAGTAGCTCAATTGCATACTGTGCAAGCTCTGGCTAGTGATCCATCCTCAAGACCCAGTAACCCAGAGGATTTTCGGTGGGAAAGGTGTCCAAGTCAGATCTTGCCCCTAGGTATTCCTGCACCATGTAAAACAGACGCTGGCGATGGTTGCTGGAACCGATCATACCTTGGGGCTGTGGACCAAAAAATTGTCTGAACACATCGGTCAGACGGCCACCTTCTCCACCGCTCCTTCTTTGACTGACCGAAGCCTAAGCAACACGTTGTCCAGAAACAGGAGTTTGTAACCTCCCAGTCTCTGGGAACGCGTTGCACAGACCTTTCTGCAAGGCCTCCCGAAGATGTTTCATCCTCTGCTCCCTCTGCGATGGCAAGATAAGGTCCGCAACCTTACCCTTGTAACGTGGATCAAGGAGGGTTGCCAGCCAGTATTGGTCCTTCTCCTTGATACCACGAATACGAGGATCCTTATGCAGGCTTTGCAGGATCAGGGAGGCCATGCAGCGTAGGTTTGCTGAGGCATTCGGTACGGAGTCCTCTGGGTCACTAAGGACGACATGGTCCACAGCCACCTCCTCCCAGCCATGTACAAGTCCATGTGTTTCTTGGGACTGATCCCTTAAAGACTGCTGCTGATGCTGAGTGCCAGGCTCCACCTCCATACTGACACAATCTTCCTCCTCCTCGTCCTCTTCCTGTGTGATCGGCGGGCACGCAGGAACACTGTCTGGATAAAGGGGGCCTTGAGAGCTAAGGAAGTCCTCCTCTTCCTGCCTCTGTTCTGCCTCAAGTGCCCTGTCCATTATTCCACGCAGTGTGTGCTCCAACAGGTGGACAAGGGGGACAGTGTCACTGATGCATGCACTGTCACTGCTCACCATCCATGTGGCCTCCTCAAATGGTGACAGGACAGGACAGTGCATGCATCCCTGATCATGGCCCACTGGCATGGGGAAAAAAAACCAAGCTCCCCTGACCCTGTCCTAGTGCCATAGTCGCACAGGTACTCATTGATGGCCCTCTGCTGCGTGTGCAGCCGCTGCAGCATGGCCAACGTTGAGTTCCACCTGGTGGGCATGTCACAGATTAGGCGGTTCTTGGGCAGGTTAAACTCCTTTTTGGAAGTCCGTCAGCCAAGCACTGGCATTATATGACCGGCGGAAATGCACACAGACTTTCCTGGCCTGCCTCAGGACATCCTGTATGCCCGGGTACCTGCCCAAGAACCGCTGCACCACCAAGTTAAGGACGTGAGCCAAACAGGGCACATGGGTCATTTGTCCCTGTCGGAGGGCAGAGAGGAGGTTGGTGCCATTGTCGCAAACCACCATTCCTGCCTTAAGTTGGCGTGGCGTCAACCACCTCTGAACCTGCCCCTGCAGAGCTGACAGAACCTCTCACCAGCTCAAGCATCGCATGGCATCTTTTGGCCTGCGTACTTGCGTAGCCCCTTGAAAGGCTACGGAGCACCGCTGGTTCCGAGGACAAAGCACAGGAAGAGGCCATGGAGGAAGAAGAAGAGGAGGGGGTGGAGGAGAGAGGTGTGTCACAATCATTAGCATTTTGAAGGCATGGTGGCGGAACAACCTCCAACACTACTGCAGCTTGTCCTGCATCCTTCCCAGCTGCCAGCAGAGTCACCCAATGCGCCGTGAAACTTAGGTAACGTCCCTGTCCATGCTTGCTGGACCATGAGTCAGCGGTAATATGCACCTTACCGCTGACCACCCTGTCCAGCGAGGCATGGACATTGCCTTCCACATGCCGGTAGAGAACCGGAATCGCCTTCCGTGAGAAAAAGTGGCGTTTGGGTACCTGCCACTGAGGAACCGCACATTCCACAAACTCACAGAAGGGGGCAGAGTCTACCAACTGAAAAGGCAGCAGTTGAAGTGCTAGCAATTTTGCCAAGCTAGCATTTAACTGCTGCGCATGTGGATGGCTGGGAGCAAACTTCTTTCGGCGGTGCAGCAGCTGGGGCAGGGAAATTTGCCTGGTACAATCTGACGTCGGTGTACCAAAAGCAGATTGCCCACAAGTACTTGGCTGTGACACACCTAATTCTACACCTTTATTCCTCTCAGTGCAGGTCTGGAGAGGACTGAAGGTATAATGGGGTTGGAGATCTCAGCTGATGAGGAGCAAGGAGAGATCCTCTTTGTTCTTTGGTGTGGGTCTTTTAGATACGCTTGCCAACGAACTGCATGGCAGGTCAACATATGTCTGGTCAAGCATGTGGTACCCAAGCGGGATATGTTTTGGCCACGCGAGATACGCTTGAGACATATGTTGCAAATAGCAGCGGTGCGATCTGATGCACTCGTCTCAAAAAAGGCCCACACCAAAGAACTTTTTGAATAACGCGCAGAGACTGCAGCGCCCTGCACATGTGGAGCTTTGGGGTGTGATGCAGTCAATGTGCTGCCCTTAGGCTGGCCCCTGGAGGGCATCCTGCCTCGTTGGTGATGTGCCGCCTCCTCCTCCTCCTCCTCTCTCCTATCAGGCACCCACGTTGAGTCAGTGACCTCATCATCCCCTCCCTCCTCATCACTGGAGCAAACCTGGCAGTATGCTGCAGCAGGGGGAGCATGACTGCCAGATTGCTGTCCTTCTTGGGCACCCCCTCTGTCCGTGCTCATGTTACTGCCTTCATCGAGCTCAGTATCATCATCAGAGCCTTCCAAACGCTGGGCATCCTCATGGAGCATGTACCCAACACTGTGGTCAAACAGTTCGAGGGACTCCTCAGGAGGACATGGTGGGGCTAGGTAAGGAGTCACTGATGACATTGAGCCGAGGGAAGAGGCCGCTGCTTTGCCAGACAAAGTACCCTGGGCTTGGGTGAGAGAGGATGAGGAGGATGAGGACGGCTTGGTCATCAACTCGACCAAGTCTTCCGCATGTTGCGGCTCAACACGGCCAGCTGCCGAAAAAAAGGCCAAGCGTGTCCCACGGCCACGTGCTGATGAGGATGCACCGTCTCCACGACCATCACTAGACACAGAGCCTGCTTGCCCTCTCTTATTGCCTTGTGACTGTCTGCCTCTCCTTCTTGGCCTTCCAGACATACTAATGGCCTGTAGCTGCACTAAGCTGGGATATATATATATATATATATATATATAATGTACTGATACTGCAGCTAGCAAAATCAACTGCCTGCCTGTAGTATGAGAACACCACCTACCTTCTACAGGTAGCTTTAGGTGAACACTGCAGAGCTCGCAAAAAAATAACTTGTAGTTTTAGCTGAACACTGTGAGCAGGACGCACCCTACTAACTTGTAGTTTTAGCTGAACACTGTGAGCAGGACGCACTGCACTAACTGTAAATAGTCTAGCTGCCTGACTGTGGTACTAATAGGATCAAAAGAACACCAGCAATTTTCTTCAGGTAGCTGTATATACTGTAACAAGACAAGCCTGCCTGTCAGTAAGAAGATAACAGGAACAGATCTAGCTGAACACTGTGAGCAGGACGCACCGCACTAACTTGTAGGTTTAGCTGAACACTGTGAGGTGGACGCACCACACTAACTTGTAGGTTTAGCTGAACACTGTGAGCAGGACGCACCCCACTAACTTGTAGGTTTAGCTGAACACTGTGAGCAGGATGCACCCCACTAACTTGTAGGTTTAGCTGAACACTGTGAGCAGGACGCACCCCACTAACTTGTAGTTTTAGCTGAACACTGTGAGCAGGATGCACTGCACTAACTGTAAATAGTCTAGCTGCCTGACTGTGGTACTAATAGGATCAAAAGAACACCAGCAATTTTCTTCAGGTAGCTGTATATACTGTAACAAGACAAGCCTGCCTGTCAGTAAGAAGATAACAGGAACAGATCTAGCTGAACACTGTGAGCAGGATGCACTGCACTAACTTGTAGTTTTAGCTGAACACTGTGAGCAGGACGCACCGCACTAACTTGTAGGTTTAGCTGGACACTGTGAGGTGGACGCACAGCACTAACTTGTAGGTTTAGCTGAACACTGTGAGGTGGACGCACCACACTAACTTGTAGGTTTAGCTGAACACTGTGAGCAGGACGCACCCCACTAACTTGTAGGTTTAGCTGAACACTGTGAGCAGGACGCACCCCACTAACTTGTAGTTTTAGCTGAACACTGTGAGCAGGACGCACTGCACTAACTGTAAATAGTCTAGCTGCCTGACTGTGGTACTAATAGGATCAAAAGAACACCAGTAATTTTTTTCAGGTAGCTGTATATACTGTAACAAGACAAGCCTGCCTGTCAGTAAGAAGATAACCGCAACGGATCTAGCTGAACACTGTGAGCAGGACGCACTGCACTAACTGTAAATAGTCTAGCTGCCTGACTGTGGTACTAATAGGATCACAAGAACACCAGCAATAATCTTCAGGTAGCTGTATATACTGTAACAAGACAAGCCTGCCTGTCAGTAAGAAGATAACAGGAACGGATCTAGCTAAACTGAATACAGTGTGTGTGTGTATATATATATTATTTATATATATATATATATATATATATATATATATATATATATATTATATATATATATGCAACACCTGGGATGCGCATATATATATATATATATATATATATATATATATATATATATATATATATATAATACACAATACACTGTAAGTGCAGCTAACTGACTGACTGTTCTGCCTAATCTATCTAACTCAAATCAAATGACACTGTCTCTCTGTCTATCTCTTTCAACGCCGGAACACACACTACACAGGGCCGCAGTGCAGGCGGCCTTATATAGTGTGGGGCGTGTACTAAATCCCCTGAGCCATAATTGGCCAAAGCCTCCTTGGCTTTGGCCAATTACGGCTCTCTGTTCAGACGGCGTTGTGATTGGCCAAGCATGTGGGTCATAGTGCATGCTTGGCCAATCATCAGCCAGCAATGTACTGCGATGCCGCAGTGAATTATGGGCCGTGACACGCCACACGAATTTGGCGCGAACGGCCCATATCGTTCGCAATTCGGCGAACGGGCAAACAGGCGATGTTCGAGTCGAACATGGGTTTGACTCGAACACAAAGCTCATCCCTACCAAGGGGGCACCAGAAGTCATGCAGTCCAGGTAAACCAGATCCTAACTTGGGCAGAAAAGCATGTGCCATGCATATCGGCAATCTTCATTCCAGGGGTAGAAAACTGGCAGGCGGACTACTTAAGTCGCCAGCAGTTGTTCCCGGGGGAATGGTCCCTTCACCTCGACATCTTCCTGGCTATATGCCAAAGATGGGGGATCTCGGATGTAGATCTGTTTGCATCCAGGTTCAACAACAAGGTCGACAACTTTGTGTCAAGAACAAGGGATCCACTCGCATGCGGAACAGATGCGTTGGTGACCCCGTGGGATCAGATCTCACCGATTTATGCATTTCCTCCTATTCTGCTGCTACCACAACTTCTTTGCTGGATCAAGCAGGAAAAGAAGTCGGTGGTTCTTGTGGCCCCAGCGTGGCCCAGAAGATCTTGGTATGCAGAAATAGTAAAGTTGGCGGTAGGGGCCCTGCTATCGCAGGGACCAGTGTTCCATCCTACCTTACACATGCTGAATTTAACGGTTTGGCAATTGAAACCCACATTCTGAAGAATCACGGGCTTTCAGGCTCAGTGATATCTACCTTGATTAATGAAAGGAAGCCAGCTTCCAGAGTTATTTTTTATAGAGTCTGGAAGGTATATGTTTCCTGGTGTGAATCCAGGGGTTGGCATCCCAGAAAGTATGTCATAGGTAGAATCCTTGCCTTTCTGCAAATGGGGTTAGAGATGAAGCTGGCCTTGAGTACTATCAAGTGCCAGGTCTCTGCCTTATTGGTATTGTTTCAACATCCGCTTGCTTCGCATTCTTTGGTCCAAAGCTTTATACAGGGGGTAACGTGGCTTAATCCACCTATTAGAGCACCCCTGAACCCTTGGGACTTGAATTTAGTTCTGTCGGCATTACAGAAACAGCCTTTTGAGCCGATACAACATATTCCCTTGGTCCTTTTGACAATGAAGCTAGTTTTTCTGATAGCCATTTCTTCTGCAAGAAGGGTATCAGAATTGGCGGCTCTTTCTTGTAAAGAGCCATATTTAATCATTCACAAGGATAGAGTAGTATTGCGTCCTCATCCTAGCTTTCTACCGAAGGTCGTTTCAGGTTTTTATCTAAACCAGGATATTGTTCTGCCTTAATTTTTTTCAGAACCCTGTTCTACGGAAGAAAAGTCTCTACATTCTCTGGATGTAGGGAGAGCGGTCAAATCTATATGGAGGCGACTGCTCAGATTCGGAAAACGGATGTTTTGTTTGTGTTGCCTGAAGATCCTAGAAAAGGACAGGCAGTGTCAAAATCTACTATTGCTACTGTAAGTGGATTCGGCAAGTAATTATTCAAGCTTATGGTTTGAAGAGGTAAGTTCCAACTTTTCAAATCAAAGCACACTCCACCATGGCTGTTAGTGCTTCATGGGCAGTGCATCACCAAGCCTCCATGGCTCAAATCTGCAAGGCCACAACTTGGTTTTCAGTCCATACATTCACCATATTCTATCAGGTGAATGTAGGAAGGCATGAGGATATCACCTTTGGGCACAGTGTTCTGCAGGCAGCAGTATAGGTCCTCAGGTCTGATTGCACTCTACTTTTGTTTGTGTCTCCCTCCCTTCAGTTAGCATTGTTCTGGGACATTCCATACAGTAATTACTGTGGCTCTGTGTCCTGTGATGTACGATAAAGAAAATAGGATTTTTCTAACAGATTTCCTGTAAAATCCTTTTTCTTAGAGTACATCACGGGACACAGAGGTCCCTCCCCTCTTCTAATAAACGTATATTGCTTTGCTACAAAACTGAGCTACTCCCAGTAAGGGGAAGTGTTATATAGGGAGCTAAACTTCCTGTCTAGGGTGTGCCAGTGTCCATCACCTAAAGGTGCCTACATAACCATACAGTAATTACTGTGGCTCTGGGTCCCATGATGTACTCCAAGAAAAGGATTTTACAGGTAAGCTGTTATAAAAATCCTATTTTTCTGTATTAAAAGGTTTATCCAGAGGTTGATTACATATAACCTCTAAATTAATTATACTAATCATGTTGTGGCTCTAACAAGTGAAAACCAAAGAATTTAAGGTTGGTTTCTAATTTTTTTTATGAAAAGATGAACTAGCTCACATCACCCTAGCACCCTTCCCCCAATCTCTGCTGCACTCATACAGTATATTTTGACCATCCACACCAGCCTGTGTAACAGACCTCACACTTGGAGTATTCACTGCACAGCTCTTGGGGCTATGTACTATCACAATGCATGCAATGAGGTGAACTTAGCTTTTAACTAATCCAATAGTTTGGTTTATATGTATCTACAATCAGCTCCTTTGGCCACACTGTTTGCATAGTGGTGCATTTCCTAGCTGGCCTTTTTAACTTCTTTGCACCAACAGTACACAAATATGTGGCCTCTCCGAGCGGCCGCAGATTTTCATATCATTTTGTAAACACAGCTGTACCCAGTGCACTCCCAGCACAGTTACCGGCGACTAACAGAAAGCTTTCCAATTATGTGACTGCTGTGACAGACAATCATGGCGGTCACATGATCATAAACCCCACCCTGCCTCCCGGCATCTGAAACCCCTTAAAGGGCCAGGAGGCTCTGGCGCCAAGGGGTTTTCCTCATCCCCATAGGTCATAGACAATGAGGACTGTAGCTGCCAATTTCAGTGCTATCTTTTAAGAAGGTTCTGAATGCATGACCTCAAACATCACCAACTCCATGAGGTGGAGAATACTTTGATAATTTTGTTTTTCCAATTCTAGACACAGCATTGGCAAATAGGTATAGATAAGACTAGGCCTGGCCTATTGCATCTTGTATTCACCCTCATTTCTGTTCCTTTACATAGTTATACAGTTAAAAAAATACATTCAGTTAAACCTATGTAGTGTGATTTTTATTCTCTAATAAACCCGGTAGCCTTTTATATTCTGTCTTGTGAAAAAGACATCTCAACATTTTTGAAGTATAGTTCTTTACTTGCATGGCTCCATTTATGTGGCCTCAAATATCCTGGTCAGCACATCGTGTAATTGGCTACTATGCAGCTTCTGCCTGAAGACCTGCAGATGCCCTTTTGCAGGTACTTTGCAAAAGTCATTTATGTTAGTACTGTCCCTGGTACTGGTTAAAAAAACCAGAAACACTAACCTAAGAGCCCATTCACACAGGGGCAACACGACTTCCAGCGTGACTTTGGGAGGCAACTTGGACACGACTTGAGTATGAATCACAGCGCGACTTGGGGCGACTTCAGAGTGACTTACAACATGACTTGAAGTTGCCTCCAGGACGGGGAACTGAACATACCAGGCTCTTAGATCTGGTATGGATGTTAAGGGGAACCCCCTAGGCCAAAAAAACATGGGGTCCCCCCAAAATCCATACCAGACCCTTATCTGAGCATGCAGCCTGGCTGGTCAGGAAAGGGGGTGGGGACGAGTGAGCGCCCCACCCCTCCTGAACCGTACCAGGCCGCATGCCCTCAACATAGGGGGGTGGGTGCTTTGGGGGCACCTTGTCCCCATGTTGATGAGGACAAGGGCCTTTTCCCGACAGCCCTGGCCATTGGTTGTCGGGGTCTGCAGGGGGGGTTTATTGGAATCTGGGAGCCCTCTTTAATAAGGGGGCCCCAGATCCCGGCCCCCCACCCTATGTGAATGAGTATGGGGTACATCGTACCCCTACCCATTCACCTGGGGAAAAGAAGTGTCAATAAAAAAAAACACACTACACAGGTTTTTAAAGTAATTTATTAGGCAGCTCTGGGGGTCTTCTTCCGACTTCTTCGCTCTCTCTGGCCTCTTCTCCTGGTGTCCGGTTCTTCTCCCGCTTTTCAGTTCTTCTGCCAGGCTCCTTTGCTATCTTCTGCTCTTTTGCCACTCTTTTGCTAGCGGTGGCCTGGTCTTCTTTGTCGTCTTCTTCCCTCTTCTCTTCTTCTGATGTTGACACGACGCTCTCTCTCGCTGTAATGCCGTGTACACGGTGCGCAACGACTTATATAGGGATGGGGCGTGGTCACTGGGTGATGTCACTAGGTGACCCCACCCCTTATGACGTCACAGTCCCATCATGCCCCAGGACTGTGACATCATAAGGGGCGGGGTCACCGGGTGACATCAACCGGTGACCACACCCCATGCCTATATAAGTTGTTGCACACCGCGTACACGCCATTACAGCGGGAGAGAGCATTGTGTCAACATCGGAAGAAGAGAAGAGGGAAGAAGACAATGAAGAAGACCGGGCCACCGCTAGCAAAAGAGCGGCAAAAGAGCAGAAGATAGCGAAGGAGCCCGGCGGAAGAACTGGAGAGCAGGAGAAGAACCGGACACTGGGAGAAGAGGCCAGAGAGAGCAGAGAAGTCAGACGAAGACCCCTGGAGCTGCCTAAAAAATTTCTTTAAAAACCTGTGTAGTGTGTTTTGTTTTTTTTTGACACTTTTTTTTTTCCCCCAGGTGAGTAGGTAGGGGTACGATGTACCCCATACTCAGTCACATAAGGTGGGGGGCCGGGATCTGGGGGCCCCCTTATTAAAGGGGGCTCCCAGATTCTAATCAGCCCACTGCCCGCAGACACCGACAACCAACGGCCAGGGTTGTCGGGAAGAGGCCCTTGTCCTCATCAACATGGGGACAAGGTGCTTTGGGGTGGGGGGGGCCGCAGGGCGCCCCCCTTCCCCAAAGCACCCACCCCACCATTTTGAGGGCATGTGGCCTGGTACGGTTCAGGAGGGGGGCACTCGCTCCTCCCCACCTCCTTTCCTGACTGGCCGGGCTGCGTGCTCGGATAAGGGTCTGGTATGGATTTTGGGGGGACCCCCCACGCTGTTTTTTTGGCATAGGGGGTTTCCCCTTAAAATCCATACCAGACCTAAGGGCCTGGTATGCTCTTAGAGGGGAACCAATGCCGGTTTTTTATTTAAAATTTGGCATGGAGTTGCCCCTCATGATTCATACCAAACACATGTCAGTATTGCTTGTCGCTCATCGGGAAAGGAAAAAACACATTTCTCCTTTCCCGATGAAAAGGAAAGGAGCTCGGTGCTGGCATATTGCGGTCACTCTTCCTGCGTAAATTCTTTTCTTTTTCCTGTAAAGTTGACTCATTATGAATGGGGATCCGACTTGGAGGCGACTTCCATTGAAATCAATGGGTACAAGTCACCTAGAAGTCGGATTGAAGTAGTACAGGAACCTTTTCTGAAGTCGGAGCGACTGCAGTAGTGTGTGTTAAGACGGACCCATTCACTTACATTGATTTTTTCATGTAGCGCGACTTGAGGCGACTTGGGGCGAGTCCAAAGTTGCCCCTGTGTGAATGGAGTCCAAAGCTTTATCTAATTATAGTAATAACAAATCATTAGTTATTACTACATATATAAACACATTTATAGAATCGAAAAATTATAAAGTAAAGAAAGTCACCTTTTGTGATAATGTAAACATTTACTTTTTAGTTTCTATGTGTATATTTAATTAATATTCAAAGTAATTTATTTGGCATGCTATTTACAAAACGTAGTTTTATTATATATATATATATATATATATATATATATATATATATATATATACACTACCGTTCAAAAGTTTGGGGTCACCCAAACAATTTTGTGTTTTCCATGAAAAGTCACACTTATTCACCACCATACGTTGTGAAATGAATAGAAAATAGAGTCAAGACATTGACAAGGTTAGAAATAATGATTTGTATTTGAAATAACATTGTTTTTACATCAAACTTTGCTTTCATCAAAGAATCCTCCTTTTGCAGCAATTACAGCATTGCACACCTTTGGCATTCTAGCTGTTAATTTATTGAGGTAAGCTGGAGAAATTGCACCCCACGCTTCTAGAAGCAGCTCGCACAAGTTGGATTGGTTGGATGGGCACTTCTGGCGTACCATACGGTCAAGCTGCTCCCACAACAGCTCAATGGGGTTCAGATCTGGTGACTGTGCTGGCCACTCCATTACCGATAGAATACCAGCTGCCTGCTTCTGCTGTAAATAGTTCTTGCACAATTTGGAGGTGTGTTTAGGGTCATTGTCCTGTTGTAGGATGAAATTGGCTCCAATCAAGCGCTGTCCACTGGGTATGGCATGGCGTTGCAAAATGGAGTGATAGCCTTCCTTATTCAGAATCCCTTTTACCCTGTACAAAGCTCCCACCTTACCAGCACCAAAGCAACCCCAGACCATCACATTACCTCCACCATGCTTAACAGATGGTGTCAGGCATTCTTCCAGCATCTTTTCATTTGTTCTGCGTCTCACAAACATTCTTCTTTGTGATCCAAACACCTCAAACTTGGATTCATCTGTCCACAACACTTTTTTCCAGTCTTCCTCTGTCCAATGTCTGTGTTCTTTTGCCCATCTTAATCTTTTTCTTTTATTGGCCAGTCTCAGATATGGCTTTTTCTTTGCCACTCTGCCCTGAAGCCCAAAATCCCGCAGCCGCCTCTTCACTGTAGATGTTGACACTGGTGTTTTGCGGGTACTATTTAATGAAGATGCCAGTTGGGGACCTGTGAGGCGTCTGTTTCTCAAACTAGAGACTCTAATGTGCTTATCTTCTTGCTTAGTTGTGCAACGCGGCCTCCCACTTCTTTTTCTACTCTGGTTAGAGCCTGTTTGTGCTGTCCTCTGAAGGGAGTAGTACACACCGTTGTAGGAAATCTTCAATTTCTTTGCAATTTCTCGCATGGAATAGCCTTCATTTCTAAGAACAAGAATAGACTGTCGAGTTTCAGATGAAAGTTCTCTTTTTCTGGCCATTTTGAGCGTTTAATTGACCCCACAAATGTGATGCTCCAGAAACTCAATCTGCTCACAGGAAGGTCAGTTTTGTAGCTTCTGGAAGGAGCTAGACTGTTTTTAGATGTGTGAACATGATTGCACAAGGGTTTGCTAATCATCAATTAGCCTTCTGAGCCAATGAGCAAACACATTGTACCATTAGAACACTGGAGTGATAGTTGCTGGAAATGGGCCTCTATACACCTATGTAGATATTGCACCAAAAACTAGACATTTGCAGTTAGAATAGTCATTTACCACATTAGCAATGTATAGAGTATATTTGTTTAAAGTTAGGACTAGTTTAAAGTTAGCTTCATTTAAAAGTACAGTGCTTTTCCTTCAAAAATAAGGACATTTCAATGTGACCCCAAACTTTTGAACGGTAGTGTATATATATATATATATATATATATATATAAAATATATATACACTGTGATATTGGAGCCGGAGCACCTTAGTAAAAGCAAACAGTCCCTTTTACGGTCAAAAACAGGCCAACAGAAAAAACAGCTGGTCCTCCGGAAGCAAAAAATGTACAATTGTTGGTACAAAACAAACGCTCGGCTCACTGCCAGTCACACTTCTACTTTAACAGGGTGTTTGAAATCTCCCGGATGCCTAATGGGTCCCAAAGAGAAGGTCATCACAGTTTAGCAACCTTGTCTCAGCTACGCACTAGCCCACATTGCTCATTTTGTTGTGTTTCTTCTCTACTTCACCTCACAGACAGGCACTGAGTGTTTCCTCTTCCTTTTCTAGATTCTGATGCAAGTAGGTGAACCCTTTCAGGGTAAAAGTCCCTGTAATGAGGGTTGGAAGTTCTTTCTCACCCAAATATCTCTCTGAAACTCCAAATTTTGGGTCCCAAATGAGGACTTATCGATCCAGATGGGACCATAAGTCAGTCCTCTTCTCTCCCTCGGGTTCAGACTCACTGATCACAGTTTGGGGTAAAGGGCCAATCACAGTGGTCCTTTACCACATGATCAGCTGTGTCCAATGACAGCTGATCACGGTTGTAAACACAAGCCAGTTATCTGTGTTTCTTTCCTCACACTGACAGTGCTAGGAGAGAAGAAGGAAGCCAAAAACCGGCTTGTGTTAAGGGACATCAACACTAACAATAAGGGCACCGATTATCAGTGTACTGATTATTAGGGATGAGCTTCAAGTTCGAGTCAAACTCATGTTCGACTCGAACATTGGCTGTTCGCCAGTTCGCTGAACAGCGAACAATTTGGGGTGTTCGCGGCAAATTCAAAAGCCGCGGAACACCCTTTAAAAGTCTATGGGAGAAATCAAAAGTGCTAATTTTAAAGCTTATATGCATGGTATTGTCATAAAAAGTGTTTGGGGACCTGGGTCCTGCCCCAGGGGACAAGGATCAATGCAAAAAAAAGTTTTAAAAACGGCCGTTTTTTCGGGAGCAGTGATTTTAATAATGCTTAAAGTGAAACAATAAAAGTGTAATATCCCTTTAAATTTTGTACCTGGGGGGTGTCTATAGTATACCTGTAAAGGGGCACATGTTTCCCATGTTTAGAACAGTCTGACAGCAAAATGATATTTCAAAGGAAAAAAGTCATTTAAAACTACTTGCAGCTAGGGATGAGCTTCATGTTCGAGTCGAACCCATGTTCGACTTGAGCATCGGCTGTTCGGTCGTTCGCCGAATTGCGAACGATATGGGCCGTTCGCGCCAAATTCGTGTGGCGCGTCACGGCCCATAATTCACTGTGGCATCGCAGTGCATTGCTTGCTGATGATTGGCCAAGCATGCACTATGACCCGCATGCTTGGCCAATCACAGCGCCGCCTGAACAGAGAGCTGTAATTGGCCAAAGCCAAGGAGGCTTTGGCCAATTATTGCTCAGGGGATTTAGTACACGCCCCACACTATATAAGGCCGCCTGCACGGCGGCCCTGTGCAGTGTGTTCCGGTGTGCTTAGAGAGAGAGAGAGAGAGACAGTGTCATTTCATTTGAGTTAGCTAGATTAGGCAGGACAGTCAGTCAGTTAGCTGCACTTAAAGTGTATTGTGTATATATATGCATCCCAGGTGTTGTATGTATGTATGTATATATATATATATATATATATATATATATATATATATATATATATATATATATATATATATACTGTATTCAGTTTAGCTAGATCCGTTCCTGTTATCTTCTAGACTATTTACATTTAGTGCAGTGCGTCCTGCTCGCAGTGTTCACCTAGATCCGTTCCTGTTATCTTCCTACTGACAGGCAGGCTTGTCTTGTTACAGTATATAAAGCTACCTGAAGAAAATTACTGGTGTTCTTTTGATCCTATTAGTACCACGGTCAGGCAGCTAGACTATTTACATTTAGTGCAGTGCGTCCTGCTCACAGTGTTCAGCTAGATCCGTTCCTGTTATCTTCCTACTGACAGGCAGGCTTGTCTTGTTACAGTATATAAAGCTACCTGAAGAAAATTACTGGTGTTCTTTTGATCCTATTAGTACCACGGTCAGGCAGCTAGACTATTTACATTTAGTGCAGTGCGTCCTGCTCACAGTGTTCAGCTAGATCCGTTCCTGTTATCTTCCTACTGACAGGCAGGCTTGTCTTGTTACAGTATATAAAGCTACCTGAAGAAAATTACTGGTGTTCTTTTGATCCTATTAGTACCACGGTCAGGCAGCTAGACTATTTACATTTAGTGCAGTGCGTCCTGCTCACAGTGTTCAGCTAAACCTACAAGTTAGTGGGGTGCGTCCACCTCACAGTGTTCAGCTAAAGCTACCTGTAGAAGGTTGGTGGTGTTCTCATACTACAGGCAGGCAGTTGATTTTGCTATCTGCAGTATCAGTACATATATATATATATATATATCTCTATCCCAGCTTAGTGCAGCTACAGGCCATTAGTATGTCTGGAAGGCCAAGAAGGAGAGGCAGACAGTCACAAGCCAATAAGAGAGGGCAAGTAGGCTCTGTGTCTAGTGCTGGTCGTGGAGAAGGTGCATCCTCATCAGCACGTGGCCATGGGACACGCTTGTCCTTTTTTTCGGGCAGCTGGTCGTGTTGAGCCGCAACATGCGGAAGACTTGGTCGAGTGGATGACCAAGCCGTCCTCATCCTCCTCATCCTCCTCATCCTCTCTCACCCATGCCCAGGGTGCTTTGTCTGGCAAAGCAGCGGCCTCTTCCCTCGGCTCAATGTCATCAGTGACTCCTTCCCTAGCTCCACCATGTCCTCCTGAGGAGTCCCTCGAACTGTTTGACCACAGTGTTGGGTACATGCTCCAGGAGGATGCCCAGCGTTTGGAAGGCTCTGATGATGATACTGAACTCGATGAAGGCAGTAACATGAGCACGGACAGAGGGGGTGCCCAAGAAGGACAGCAATCTGGCAGTCATACTCCCCCTGCTGCAGCATACTGCCAGGTTTGCTCCAGTGATGAGGAGGGAGGGGATGATGAGGTCACTGACTCAACGTGGGTGCCTGATAGGAGAGAGGAGGAGGAGGAGGAGGAGGCGGCACATCACCAACGAGGCAGGATGCCCTCCAGGGGCCAGCCTAAGGGCAGCACATTGACTGCATCACACCCCAAAGCTCCACATGTGCAGGGCGCTGCAGTCTCTGCGCGTTATTCAAAAAGTTCTTTGGTGTGGGCCTTTTTTGAGACGAGTGCATCAGATCGCACCGCTGCTATTTGCAACATATGTCTCAAGCGTATCTCACGTGGCCAAAACATCTCCCGCTTGGGTACCACATGCTTGACCAGACATATGTTGACCTGCCATGCAGTTCGTTGGCAAGCGTATCTAAAAGACCCACACCAAAGAACAAAGAGGACCTCTCCTTGCTCCTCATCAGCTGAGATTTCCAACCCCACTAGACCTTCAGTCCTCTCTGAGACCTGCACTGAGAGGAATGAAGGTGTAGAATTAGGTGTGTCACAGCCAAGTACTTGTGGGCAATCTGCTTTTGGTACACCGACGTCAGATTGTACCAGGCAAATTTCCCTGCCCCAGCTGCTGCACCGCCGAAAGAAGTTTGCTCCCAGCCATCCACATGCCCAGCGGTTGAATGCTAGCTTGGCAAAATTGCTAGCACTTCAACTGCTGCCTTTTCAGTTGGTAGACTCTGCCCCCTTCCGTGAGTTTGTGGAATGTGCGGTTCCTCAGTGGCAGGTACCCAAACGCCACTTTTTCTCACGGAAGGCGATTCCGGCTCTCTACCGGCATGTGGAAGGCAATGTCCATGCCCTGCTGGACAGGGCGGTCAGCGGTAAGGTGCATATTACCGCTGACTCATGGTCCAGCAGGCATGGACAGGGACGTTACCTAAGTTTCACAGCGCATTGGGTGACTCTGCTGGCAGCTGGGAAGGATGCAGGACAAGGTGCAGTAGTGTTGGAGGTTGTTCCGCCACCACCCCTCCAAAATGCTAATGATTGTGACACACCTCTCTCCTCCACCCCTCCTCTTCTTCTTCCTCCATGGCCTCTTCCTCTGAACCAGCGGTGCTCCGTAGTCGTTCAAGGGGCTACGCAAGTACGCAGGCCAAAAGATGCCATGCGGTGCTTGAGCTGGTGTGCTTGGGGGACAGGAGCCACACTGGGGCAGAGGTTCTGTCAGCTCTGCAGGGTCAGGTTCAGAGGTGGTTGACGCCACACCAACTTAAGGCAGGAATGGTGGTTAGCGACAATGGCACCAACCTCCTCTCTGCCCTCCGACAGGGACAAATGACCCATGTGCCCTGTTTGGCTCACGTCCTTAACTTGGTGGTGCAGCGGTTCTTGGGCAGCTACACGGGCTTACAGGATGTCCTGAGGCAGGCCAGGAAAGTCTGTGTGCATTTCCGCCGGTCATATAATGCCAGTGCTCGGCTGACGGACCTCCAAAAGGAGTTTAACCTGCCCAATAACCGCCTAATCTGTGACATGCCCACCAGGTGGAACTCAACGTTGGCCATGCTGCAGCGGCTGCACATGCAGCAAAGGGCCATCAATGAGTACCTGTGCGACTATGGCACCAGGACAGGGTCAGGGGAGCTTGTTTTTTTTTCCCCACGCCAGTGGGCCATGATCAGGGATGCATGCACTGTCCTGTCACCATTCGAGGAGGCCACGAGGATGGTGAGCAGTGACAGTGCATGCATCAGTGACACTGTCCCCCTTGTCCATCTGTTGGAGCACACGCTGCGTGGAATAATGGACAGGGCACTTGAGGCAGAACAGAGGCAGGAAGAGGAGGACTTCCTTAGCTCTCAAGGCCCCCTTTATCCAGACAGTGTTCCTGCGTGCCTGCCGATCACACAGGAAGAGGAGGAGGAGGAGGAGGAGGAGGAGGAAGATTGTGTCAGTATGGAGGTGGAGCCTGGCACTCAGCATCAGCAGCAGTCTTTAAGGGATCAGTCCCAAGAAACACATGGACTTGTACGTGGCTGGGAGGAGGTGGCTGCGGATGTTGTCGTCCTTAGTGACCCAGAGGACTCCGGACCGAATGCCTCAGCAAACCTACGCTGCATGGCCTCCCTGATCCTGCAAAGCCTGCGTAAGGATCCTCGTATTCGTGGTATCAAGGAGAAGGACCAATACTGGCTGGCAACCCTCCTTGATCCACGTTACAAGGGTAAGGTTGCGGACCTCATCTTGCCATCGCAGAGGGAGCAGAGGATGAAACATCTTCGGGAGGCCTTGCAGAAAGGTCTGTGCAACGCGTTCCCAGAGACTGGGAGGTTACAAACTCCTGTTTCTGGACAACGTGTTGCTGAGGCTTCGGTCAGTCAAAGAAGGAGCGGTGGAGAAGGTGGCCGTCTGACCGATGCGTTCAGACAATTTTTTTGGTCCGCAGCCCCAAGGTATGATCGGTTCCAGCAACCATCGCCAGCGTCTGTTTTACATGGTGCAGGAATACCTAGGGGCAAGATCAGACTTGGACACCTTTCCCACCGAAAATCCTCTGGGTTACTGGGTCTTGAGGATGGAGCACTGGCCAGAGCTTGCACAGTATGCAATTGAGCTACTGGCCTGTCCTGCATCCAGCGTTCTTTCGGAACGCACATTCAGTGCTGCTGGAGGCGTGGTAACCGATCACAGGGTGCGTCTGTCCACCGACTCGGTCGATCGACTGACCTTCATAAAAATGAATCAGTCTTGGATCACCACCAGCTACCAAGCACCTGATGCTGATGTAGCCGAATAATTTTTTTTGAAATCTCAGATCCCTTCAAAGACTGCCTATGCTGATGCTGAGTGACTATCCCTGAGTAATTATCCTCTTCCTCCTCAATCATCACGCTGATAGCTTGTAAGAACATTTTTGGTTCTGGGCGCCACCACCAGTGCCTAAGGCCCAATTTTTCTGCCCCTGTTTAACAGGGGCGTGTAATTACAATTTTTGATGCAATACTTTGCAGCAGGGCTTGTTCCTGCGTTCCAACTAGAGTGTCTGTGAGGGGTTGCAGTGTTGTGGCACCAGCACCAGTGCCTAAGGCCTAATTTTTCAGCTCCTGTTCAACAGGGGCATGTAATTACAATTCTTGATCTAATATTTCACAGCAGGGCCCTGTGAGGGCTTACAGTGTTGTGGCCACAGCAACACCTAAGGCCCAAATTTCTGCTGAGTATATAGGGCAGGACCCTACTTTCAAACATCTAACTTACAAACGACTCCTACTTGCAAACGGAAGGAGACAACAGGAAGTGAGATGAAATCTACCCCTAAGAAGGGAAATTCTCTCCTGTAAGAGTTAATATGGGAAAAAAAATTCTCCTTTCCACTGATGCTTTCCAATCCTTGTTCCACAAAAAAACCCAAATTTTCAAAAAACATTTTTCATTGGGACAAAAAGTGAGGTGAAATCTTCTGAAGAGGAGGAAAGACAGCAAAACAAATGTCACAGGGGTGATAACCCTTCCCTATGTTTTCCAAAAAGCTTAAAAAAGATTTTTTGGCTGGAGCTAAACACGTTAAAAATGTACCCGTTCAAAATTACAAAGAGATTCTACTTAACAACAAACCTACAGTCCCTGTCTTGTTTGCACCGCCTGTATACTGCTGTTCAGAGTATATAGGGCCTTTCCTTATTTTAATTTGGGTGCGGGGTTCCCCTTAATATCCATACAGGACCCAAAGGGCCTGGTAATGGACTGGGGGGGTACCCATGCCGTTTGTCTCACTGATTTTCATCCATATTGCCATGACCCGACATTACATTAAACCCGCAAGCAGTTTTAAATGAGATTTATTCCTTTAATAATGACATTTGGTGCAGGGACTGTTCTAAACACGGGAAACACGCGTCACTTTACAGGCATACTATAGACACCCCCCAGGTACGATATTTAAAGGAATATTTCACTTTTTTTTTATTACTTTAAGCATCATTAAAATCACTGCTCCCGAAAAAACGGCCGTTTTTAAAAGTTTTTTTTTGCATTGATACATGTCCCCTGGGGTAGGACCCGGGTCCCCAAACCCTTTTTAGGACAATACCATGCAAATTAGCCTTTAAAATTAGCACTTTTGATTTCGAACGTTCGAGTCCCATAGACGTCAATGGGGTTCTAACGTTCGTGCGAACTTTCGGTCCGTTCGCAGGTTCTGGTGCGAACCGAACCGGGGGGTGTTCGGCTCATCCCTACTTGCGGCTATTAATGAATTGCCAGTCTGACAATACACATAAAAGTTCATTGATAAAAAACAGCATGGGAATTCCCCACAGGGGAACCCCCGAACCAAAATTAAAAAAAAAAATTATGTGGGGGGGTCCCCCTAAATTCCATACCAGGCCCTTCAGGTCTGGTATGGATATTAAGGGGAACCCTGGCCAAAAAAAAAATTGCGTGGGGTCCCCCTCAAAATCTATACCAGACCCTTCAGGTCTGGTATGGATTTTAAGGGGAACCCCGCACCAAAATAAAAAAAAATGGTGTGGGGTACCCCCAAAAATCCATACCAGACCCTTATCCGAGCACGCAACCTGGCAGGCCGCAGGAAAAGAGGGGGGACGAGAGAGCGCCCCCCCTCCTTAACTGTACCAGGCCACATGCCGTCAACATTGGGAGGGTGCTTTGGGGTAGCCCCCCAAAACACCTTTTCCCCATGTTGATGGGGACAAGGGCCTCATCCCCACAACCCTTGCCCGGTGGTTGTGGGGGTCTGTGGGCAGGGGGCTTATCGGAATCTGGAAGCCCCCTTTAACAAGGGGACCCCCAGATCCCGGCCCTCCCCCCTGTGTGAAATGGTAAGGGGGTACAAAAGTACCCCTACCATTTCACAAAAAAACTGTTAAAAATGACAAGAGACAGTTTTTGACTCCTTTATTTGAATGCTTCTTCTTTCTTCTATCTTCTTTCTTCTTTCTTCTATTATCTTCCTTCGGTTTCTTCCTCCATCTTCTTCTGGTTCTTTTGGTTCTTCCTCTGGTGTTCTCGTCCGGCATCTTCCTCCGCGGCGTCGGCGTCTTCTTTCCTTCTTCTCCTCGGGCCGCTCCGCATCCATGATGGCATGGAGGGAGGCTCCCGCTGTGTGACGCTTCTCCTCTTCTGACAGTTCTTAAATAACGGGGGGCGGGGCCACCCGGTGACTCCGCCCCATCTGATGCACGGGGACTTCCCTGTGGCATTCCCTGTGATGTCAGAGGAGAGGAGAAGTGTCACACAGCGGGAGCCTCCCTCCATGCCATCATGGATGCGGAGCGGCCCGAGGAGAAGAAGACGCTGACGCCGCGGAGGAAGATGCCGGACTAGAACACCGGAGGAAGAACCAGAAGAACCAGAAGAAGAAGAAGATGGAGGAAGAAACCGAAGGAAGATAGAAGAAAGAAGATAGAAGAAGCATTTAAAAAAAGGAATTGTCAAAAACTGTCTCTTGTCATTTTTAACATTTTTGACAGTTTTTCTGTGAAATGGTAGGGGTTACAAAAGTACCCCCTTACCATTTCACACAGGGGGGAGGGCCGGGATCTGGGGGTCCCCTTGTTAAAGGGGGCTTGCAGATTCCGATAAGCCCCCCGCCCGCAGACCCCCACAACCACCGGGCAAGGGTTGTGGGGATGAGGCCCTTGTCCCCATCAACATGGGCACAAGGTGTTTTGAGGGGCTACCCCAAAGCACCCTCCTAATGTTGAGGGCATGTGGCCTGGTACGGTTAAGGAGGGGGGGCGCTCTCTCGTCCCCCCCTCTTTTCCTGCGGCCTGCCAGGTTGCGTGCTCAGATAAGGGTCTGGAATGGATTTTTGGGGGGACCCCACGCCATTTTTTTAAATTTTGGCACGGGGTTCCCCTTAAAATCCTTACCAGACCTGAAGGGTCTGGTATAGATTTTGAGGGGGACCCCACGCCATTTTTTTTTAATTTTGGCTAGGGTTCCCCTTAGTATCGATACCAGACCTTAAGGGTCTGGTATGGAATTTAGGGGGACTCCCCACGTCATTTTTTTTATATTTTGGTTCGGGGTTCCCCTGTGGGGAATTCCCATGCCGTTTTTATCAATGAACTTTTATGTGTATTGTTGGACCGGCAATTCATTAATAGCCGTGAGTAGTTTTAAATGACTTTTTTTTTCCTTTTGAAATGTCATTTTGCTGTCAGACTGTTCTAAACACGGGAAACATGCGCCCCTTTACAGGCATACTATAGACACCCCCCAGGTACGAAATTTAAAGGGATATTACAATTTTATTGCCCCCAGGTACGAAATTTAAAGGGATATTACAATTTTATTGCTTCACTTTAAGCATTATTAAAATCACTGCTCCCGAAAAAACGGCCGTTTTTAAAACTTTTTTTTGCATTGATCCATGTCCCCTTGGGCAGGACCCAGGTCCCCAAACACTTTTTATGACAATAACTTGCATATAAGCCTTTAAAATGAGCCCTTTTGATTATTCATGTTCGTGTCCCATAGACTTTAACGGTGTTCGCGCATTCAAACAAATTTTTTGCCTGTTCGCAAGTTCTGGTGCGAACCGAACAGGGGGGTGTTCGGCTCATCCCTACTGATTATCAATGCAGTCCCAACAGTGCCCATCAGTGCTGCCAATCAGTAGCCATCAGTGCCTCTTCATCAGTGCCATCTGCCAGTGCCACCTATCAGAGCCCATCAGTGCCACCTATCAGGGCAGCCTCATCAGTGCCCATCAGTGCCATCTATCAGTTCATATCAGTGCCTCCTGATCAGTCCCCATCAGTGCAGCCTAATAATGCCCATCAGTGAAGGAGAAAAATTGTTTGCCAAATTCTATAACAAACTATGAAAAAAAAAATATTTTTGAAAAATGTTCGGTCTTTCTTCGTTTGTTTAGAAAAAAAATTAAAAACCCAGTGGTGATTAAATACCACCAAAAGACTCTATTTGTGTGAAAAAAATGATTAACATGTCATATGGGTAAAGTGTAGCATGACCGCGCTGAATTGTCATTCAAATTGTCATTCAAAGTGTGACAGCGCTGAAAGCTGAAAATTGGCCTGGGCAGAAAGGGAGTAAAAGTGCCCAGTAAGCAAGTGGTTAAAGGGACCACAACCCAAATAGTGGGGAAATATAGCTGCCATCCAGGACCCATCCCTGCCGTCCTGTACAACACTTAACACTCAATTTAATCTCCTATATTTTTTTTCTCCTCACAAAGTTTTAATAATGTTTAAGTATTGAACCTGATAATGTTAATTTTTTTATGTTTTCTAATATATTGTCCATACACTGTATCTGATATTGTATTTTTACATAATCTTTATCCATATTCTGATGAAAGGCACACCGTAAATGTCCTGAAATGCGTTGTTATCAATAAATAGATAAAAAGATATATTGTATACATAAAAGGTTTGCAATATTGTTCCAAGACAAGTCAACACACATTTATATTCTGAATGATCTTTATTAAGATAGCGATATTTGTTAAAACAATTTAACACAGATTAATGCAAAAAAACATTGCTGACTTTAGCGCAGCTGCTGTGATTTCTGACTGCCATTAGTAGGTCATTACATAATGCTATTTAGGTTTATTTGGCTCCAATCATCTACTCCCCTTTGCGTCCTACAATGAATAGCATAGATTTATAGTCAGTGATATCGCTGACATTGCGTCTCCTCTGCACTGCATAGTAATCAATGACTAAATCCACCTTACCAAAGGCGTTTTTCACAAACTCCTCATTACATTTAAAACAATGGAACCGTTCTGCTCCAGCAGACCAGTAAGTTGTATCTAATATCGCAACAAGTAACAGTTGGCCTCCGGGTTTTAGCAGCTTTATGATCTTCTCCAGATTCTTCATGTATTCATCTTCATTTTTACTGATACTTTCCAGTATTAAAGCACTGATAATACAATCAGCAAGTGGTAGTAGCCCAGGGGAACATATGTTTTCGTGTTCAAAATCACATTTCAAAATCTGCTTGATGGATGACCTTAGGCTCATTTCTTTCTCCTGAAGTTGATCTCTGAAAGAAAAAAAAAACATAATATGGACATTACAGGAAATATTTCAATATAAAGTGATGTGGTGTAATAAGCAATTCTGCCAAAAATCAGTTAGACTGTAATTTGACAAGTTAAAATAAAATTGTCATACTAGTGTAGCACTACCCCGTAGTAGTTGCTAATGGCATGGTTCCCCACTACTGCACAGCCAGTCACACAGCATTTCCTTCTCGCATCCAGACACAGTGATCAGACCTTGTGCATGTTTTTTGTTTTTTTTATTGGGGGATGATAACTTGGATGGGGTAATGGCAGGGCCGTCTTAATAGCATCATGGGCCCCTGGGCAAAGTAATGCACTGGGACCCCTACCAGCTTGCCTCAATTTACGCACCTACTGTCAAGAAAAAAAGTATAAATAGTTCATAGAATTAAACATATATTCATTAGTACTTTAAATAAAATCAATTTTAAAAAATCAAAGACTAATCAACCCAAAGGGCACAGTACACTGGGGAATGCAGAAGGGCACAGTACTGGAGGGGTCAGACGGGCACAATATTAGGATCATTAGGGCACATTATAGGTTCTGGTACTCTTCCCAGGACACGGCCATCTTGGGACAGTTTAGTAAAAAGCACGACTGTCCCAGCAAATCCGGGACAGTTGGCAAGTATGATGTCAAGGAGTGCCCTTGTATTAAGATGGCCCTAGGTAAGGGATTATGGGATACCCAACTTGAAAATGTCCAACAATTAAAACCAGGGACAACTTCCTCCCTATTGACAGATTTCTCTTCTTCCTTCCACCTGCACAAACTTGGTTCCCTTGTACAGCTACTGCTGGTTCACTCCTGGGGGAACTAACAGTCTTTAGTTAGTTCAGCAACAGCCCGTTACAGGCTAGAAATAGGGATGAGCTTGATGTTCGGGTCAAACATACATTAAGTTCAACTCGAACATTGGGTGTTCGCCCGTTCGCCGAACAGCGAACATTATGGGGCGTTTATGGAAAATTTGAGCGCCGCAGTTGCCCCATAATGCACTGCTAGATTGCAGTGCATTGCTGTATGATGATTGACCAAAGCATGCACCTGACCTGCATGCTTTGGCCAATCACAGCACGCTCTGCTGAGAAAGCCATAATTGGCCAAAGGCAGGGTGCCTTTGGTCAATCATGGCTCAGGGGGACTAAGTCCACACCCCACACTATATAAGGCTGCCTACATGGCGGCCCTGTGTAGTGTTGTTGGTAAGGACAGAGCGATAGCTTGATTTAAATTAAGCAGGCATGTTATTCAGTTAGTGGCAGTGTATTTGATCTCTCTCTCACACACAGACACACACACACACAGACACACACACAGACACACACACACACAGACACACACACACACAGACACACACACACACAGACAGACACACACACACACACACACAGACACACACAGACACACACACACAGACACACACACACAGACACACACACACAGACACACACACACAGAC
The DNA here is from genome assembly GCA_037952835.1 of Lithobates septentrionalis. NCBI lineage: Eukaryota > Metazoa > Chordata > Amphibia > Anura > Ranidae > Lithobates > Lithobates septentrionalis. The sequence continues at coordinate 577,738 of JBBDGP010001212.1, forward strand.
ACACACACACAGACACACACACATACATACAGTATACATATATACACACACATACACACTCTGCATCCAGTGTAGCCTATATCTACATTGCATTCTGTGGTGTACTGTTTCTAATACACTTCAGGTGGTGTATTAATATATACAGTATCTCACAAAAGTGAGTACACCCCTCGCATCTTTGTAAATAATTTATTATACCTTTTCATGTGACAACACTGAAGAAATAATATTTTGCTACAATGTAAAGTAGTGAGTGTACAGCTTGTATAGCAGTGTAAATGTGCTGTCCCCTCAAAATAACTCAACACACAGCCATTAATGTCTAAACCACTGGCAACAAAAGTGAGTACACCCCTAAGTGAAAATGTCCAAATTGGGCCCAATTAGCGATTTTCCCTCCCCGGTGTCATGTGACTCGTTAGTGTTACAAGGTCTCAGGTGTGAATGGGGAGCAGGAGTGTTAAATTTGGTGTCATCACTCTCACTGTCTCATACTGGTCACTGAAAGTTCAACATGGCACCTCATGGCAAAGAACTCTCTGAGGATCTGAAAAAAAGGATTGTTGCTCTACATAAAGATGGTCTAGCCTATAAGAAGATTGCCAAAACCCTGAAACTGAGCTGTAGCACGGTGGACAAGACCATACAGTGGTTTAACAAGACAGGTTCCACTCAAAACAGGCCTCGCCATGGTCAACCAAAGAAGTTGAGTGCACATGCTCAGCATCATATCCAGAGGTTGCCTTTCGGAAATAGACGTATGAATGCCGCCAGCATTGCTACAGAGGTGGAAGGGGTGGGGGTTCAGCCTGTCAGTGCTCAGACCATATGCCACACACTGCATCAAATTGGTCTGCATGGCTGTTGTCCCAGAAGGAAGCCTCTTCTAAAGATGATGCACAAGAAAGCCCAAAAACAGTTTGCTGAAGACAAGCAGACTAAAGGCATGAATTACTGAAACCATGACCTGTGGTCTGATGAGACCAAGATAAACTTTTTTGGTTCAGATGGTGTCAAGCGTGTGTGGCATCAACCAGGTGAGGAGTACAAAGACAAGTGTGTCTTGCCTACAGTCAAGCATGGTGGTGAGGGTGTCATGGTCTGGGGCTTCATGAGTGCTGCCGGCACTGGCGAGCTACAGTTCATTGAGGGAACCATGAATGCCAACATGTACTGTGACATACTGAAGCAGAGCATGATCCCCTCCCTTCGGAGACTGAGCCGCAGGGCAGTATTCCATCATGATAACGACCCCAAACACACCTCCAAGATTACCACTGCCTTGCTAAAGGAGCTGAGGGTAAAGGTGATGGACTGGCTAAGCACGTCTCCAGACCTAAACCCTATTGAGTATCTGTGGGGCATCCTCAAATGGAAGGTTTAGCAGTGCAAGGTCTCTAACATCTAGCAGCTTCGTGATGTCATCATGGAGGAGTGGAAGAGGACTCCAGTGGCAACCTGTGAAGCTCTGGTGAACTCCATGTTCAAGAGGGTTAAGGAAATGTTGGAAAATAATGGTGGCCACACAAAATATTGACACTTTGGGCCCAATTTGGACATTTTCACTTAGGGGTGTACTCACTTTTGTTGCCAGTGGTTTAGATATTAAATGGCCGTGTGTTGAGTTCTTTTGAGGGGACAGCAAATTTACACTGTTATACAAACTGTACACTCACTACTTTACATTGTAGCAAAGTGTTATTTCTTCAGTGTTGTCACATTAAAAGATATATTAAAATATTTACAAAAATGTGAGGGGTGTACTCACTTTTGTGAGATACTGTATATACAGTCGGGTCCATAAATATTGGGACATCGACACAATTCTAATCTTTTTGGCTCTATACACCACCACAATGGATTTGAAATTAAACAAACAAGATGTGCTTTAACTGCAGACTTTCAGCTTTAATTTGAGGGTATTTACATCCAAATCAGGTGAAAGGTGTAGGAATTACAACAGTTTGTATATCTGCCTCCCACTTTTTAAGGGACCAAAAGTAATGGGACAGATTAACAATCATCCATCAAACTTTCACTTTTTTTTATAAGCTTGTTTTTTTTTTTTTTCCAAAAAGTTTATTAGAATTTCAAGTTATACAAACAAGCACAACAGATTTGTAATCATTACATCAGGTATAGATAGTTTTACAATGTACTGGACAAATTTCAATAAAGAACACGTTTCAGAAGTAGCACATCTATACACTTGAAATACAGTCTATACTTAGATTGTTCATGGTAAGCGTAAAGTATGGTGAACACCAATGTCGCTGCCGTATGGCTTAGGAGGGTATTCCTCGGAAATCTTGCACCAGAGTGTCTGGTAAACCAAAGCGGGCCGTCCCATATCCCCAACACCCCAGACGGGATCATACTGTGTTAGGGAGGGGCGATTGTAGCGGTTAGGATTTAAATCCATAGTAATGGTATACTCGTTGGCTTAACTGGCCTAAGCAAGATGGTTTGGTAAAGTAAGCCATAAATAAGGGGCCGTCAGAAAAAGTATTTTTATCTGTAAGTTAGATATAGATTTAAAGAGGGTAAATTCCTTAAGCAGGTTGGGGTGGTGGTAATTGGGTCAGTGAGGAAGAGAAGAATATCATCCGCATACGCTGCGATTTTACAGGTTTTGTTTAGAACATTAATGCCCTTAATGTCTTGGTTCACTCTTATTTTGCGTAGCATGGGTTCAAGAGTGAGCACAAAAATTAGGGGGTCGAGGGGGCATCCCTGGCGTGTGCTTTTCGAGATGGAGAAGGCGCTCGACAGCCGGCCGTTGACTCTAATTTTGGCTGTGGGAGTAGAGTATAATGCCATTATTAAGTGAAGGAAGTGGGCTGGGAAACCCATAGCCTGTAATGTAGCCGACATGTAGTCCCATGCCACCCTGTCGAACACCTTCTCCGTATCGAGGAAAAGAAAAATCCTTGTGTGGAGGTATTTGTGAGCCATTGATGAATGTTTATTGCTTTTATGTTGTTATCCCTAGCTTCTCGTCCAGGGATAAAACCTATCTGGTCCAATGAGATCAGTTTGGGGAGTAGGGGTAGTATGCGGTTAGCAAGAATTTTAGCGTAAATTTTCACTTCCACATTTAAAAGGGATATGGGTCGGTAGTTAGATACTATTGTGACGTCTCTGCCTGGTTTGGGTATGAGTGTTATGTGGGCTTCGAGGATATCTTTGGTAGCTTGAGGAGATGATGATAAAGAGTTAAATGCCTTGGTTTAGTGGGGGGTGAGTATGTTAGAAAAAGTCTTATAATAGCTCACCGTTTGGCCATCCGGTCCGTGGCTTTTACCCGTTTTAAGTTGTTTTAGGGCAGTAAGGGTTTCATCCGCCGTGATAGGGTGATCTATGTTCGCCGAGTCCTCAGTTGAAATGGGCGTTGGACAATATTGTTTTAAAAAGGAGTTAAGCAGCGCAGTCCTGTCGTTGGTGCATCCCGTTGTGTGAGGGGAAGGCAGGTTATAGAGTTTAGAGAAATAGTGGACAAACTGGTCTGCAATATCTTCTGTGGTCACGTGAGCACGTCCTAGGGGATCCTTAATCATGTGAATGGTCCAAGATGCCTTTTTATATTGCAGGGCTCTCGCCGGGAAAACCAGTAGTACGTCTAAATTTGGCGTACCATGCAGGGACCTCGACCATAGCGATCCCCAGGGTGTCACAAAATGGACGCAGGTCTTCAGGCACCTTCAGTAATGCCGTGTGGCCCTGATGAGTGGCAGAGAGGCAGAAGGGAAATTTCCACCTGTACTGGATTCCCTTGGAGCGTAAGACGTACAGAAGAGGTTTCAGATCCCTGCGGTGTTGAAGCGTGATAGCAGATAGATCCTGAAAGATCTGAATAGAAACTCCTTCATGCATGAGTTGCGGTTTGCTTCGTGCTTGACGCAGGATTTCTTCTTTTAATTTGTAGTCCACAATACAGCAAATAATGTCTCTAGGGGGGGTCTGTCTCTCTCCCCTTGGACCGGAGGGCCCTGTGGATCCTTGCCATTGCAATTGCAGAATGAGGCTGATTGTTTAGCAGCCCATTGAACAAGCTAGTGACTGAGGAGGGGAGTTGGTCTGCACCTACAGATTCAGGCAGACCCCTGATTCTGAGGTTATGGCAGCGTCCTCTATTGTCGAGGTCCTCCATGTGTCTTTGGAGATCCCTCAGTTAAAGTGTGTGTGTGTGTGTCCACATGCTTTGTGGTCCTGCGGATGACCGTGCTCTGCTGCGCTGTGACTTTTTCCACCTCATGAACCCTGTCAGCCATTGCATGAATATCAAGTCTCAGCTCTGAGATGGCGGCTGACAGGGTATCTTTAATGTCAGCTGCAAAAGCTTTCAAATCATGTATGCTGAGGTGCTGCGGAGGGAGAACGTCAGTGTCTCCTGATAATGAAGGGCACATTATGTGAGGTTCGGGTGGGGGTCCTGACCGAGGCTGTGAGGCATTCTAAGGTATTCTGTGGCGGGACGCCGCCATGTTACCCCTCTTTTGTCCTGGACATCTCCGGGATGTTCTGGTTCAGACCCCCTTGTTGTTCGTAGGGGGGGAGCGGGACTGCGATGCGGAGGAGTGTATGGAAGCCGTTCCTATGATCGGGGCACGTTTTCGGGTGATATTACCTCCTTGCTGATTGAATTTCGGCTGACAGCAGCGGAAGCTCCAGAGTTATGCGGCCATTTTCCTGCGCAGCCAGACCACTAGATGTTGTTCCAGAACTGTGAAGGCTTTTTTAGATGTTGCTTGGCAAACTCTAATCTGGCCTTCCTGTTTTTGAGGCTCACCAATGGTTTACATCTTGTGGTGAACCCTCTGTATTCACTCTGAAGTCTTCTCTTGATTGTTGATGTTGACACAAATACACCTACCTCCTGGAGAGTGTTCTTGATCTGGCCAACTGTTACATAGTTACATAGTAGGTGAGGTTGAAAAAAGACACAAGTCCATCAAGTCCAACCTATGTGTGTGATTATGTGTCAGTATTACATTACATATCCCTATATGTTGCGGTCATTCAGGTGATTATCTAATAGTTTCTTGAAGCTATCAATGCTCCCCGCTGAGACCACCGCCTGTGGAAGGGAATTCCACATCCTTGTCGCTCTTACAGTAAAGAACCCTCTACGTAGTTTAAGGTTAAACCTCTTTTCTTCTAATTGTAATGAGTGGCCACGAGTCTTATTAAACTCTCTTCTGCGAAAAAGTTTTATCCGTATTGTGGGGTCACCAGTACAGTATTTGTAAATTGAAATCATATCCCCTCTCAAGCGTCTCTTCTCCAGAGAGAATAAGTTCAGCGCTCGCAACCTTTCCTCATAACTAATATCCTCCAGACCCTTTATTAGCTTTGTTGCCCTTCTTTGTACTCGCTCCATTTCCAGTACATCCTTCCTGAGGACTGGTGCCCAGAACTGGACAGCATACTCCAGGTGCGGCCGGACCAGAGTCTTGTAGAGCGGGAGAATTATCGTTTTATCTCTGGAGTTGATCCCCCTTTTAATGCATGCCAATATTCGGTTTGCTTTAATAGCAGCAGCTTGGCAATGCATGCCATTGCTGAGCCTATCATCTACTAGGACCCCCAGGTCCTTTTCCATCCTAGATTCCCCCAGAGGTTCTCCCCCCAGTGTATAGATTGCATTCATATTTTTGCCACCCAAATGCATTATTTTACATTTTTCTACATTGAACCTCATTTGCCATGTAGTCACCCACCTCATTAATTTGTTCAGGTCTTTTTGCAAGGTTTCCACATCCTGCGGAGAAGTTATTGCCCTGCTTAGCTTAGTATCGTCTGCAAATACAGGGATTGAACTGTTTATCCCATCCTCCAGGTCATTTCTAAACAAATTAAATAGGATTGGTCCCAGCACAGAACCCTGGGGAACACCACTACCCACCCCTGACCATTCTGAGTGCTCCCCAATTATCACCACCCTCTGAACACGCCCTTGTAGCCAGTTTTCAATCCATGTACTCACCCTATGGTCCATGCCAACGGACCTTATTTTGTACAGTAAACGTTTATGGGGAACTGTGTCAAATGCTTTTGCAAAATCCAGATACACCACGTCTACGGGCCTTCCTTTATCTAGATGGCAACTCACCTCCTCATAGAAGGTTAATAGATTGGTTTGGCAAGAACGATTCTTCATGAATCCATGCTGATTACTGCTAATGATATCGTTCTTATTACTAAAATCTTGTATATAGTCCCTGATCATCCCCACCAAGAGTTTACAAACTATTGATGTTAGGCTAACTGGTCTGTAATTCCCAGGGTTGTTTTTTGGGCCTTTTTTTGTTGTGAAGGGTGTTTTCTTCACCAGGGAAAGAATTCTTCGGTCATCCACCACAATTGTTTTCCGTTGTCTTCCGGGTCTTTTGGTGTTGCTGAGCTCACCAGTGCATTCTTTCTTTTTAAGGATGTGTGTACAGTTTCTACTACACTTCAGGCGGTGTACACAGTATCTAATACAGTGTAGTGTGGTGTTGCAAAACAAAAAATACGTCATGTCCAGAAGGCCACCGAGAAGTGGCAGATGCTCACAGGCCACTGAAAGAGGGCAAGCAGCCCCTGTGTCTACAGTCAACAGTGGTGGTCGTGAACATGGTGCATCCTCTGCAGGTGGCCGTAGGGCACACTTGTCCTTTGTTTCTGCTGCTGCCTGTGTTATTGAGCCACAACATGCAGAAGAGTTGGTAGAGTGGATAACAAAGCCGTCCCCATCCTCCTCATCCTCTGTCACCCAGGCTCAGAGTAGTTTGCTTTCCAACGCAGCTGCGAAAGCAGCCTATTCCACCAGCTCCTTGTCCACAGTCACTCCTTCCGTAGCCCCACCATCATTCACGGAGGAGTCCCCAGAATTATTCGACCACAGTGTTGGGTACATGCTGTTGGAGAATTTGCAGCGATTTGAAGGCCCTGATGATGGTTCCCAGGTTGAGGGAGGGAGTAACGTGAGCCCAGAGAGAGGGGGTGCCACAGAAGGACAAGACACTGGCAGTCATGTTTTGCCAACTGCAGCATACTGCCAAGTTTGCTTCAGTGACGAGGAGGGAGGGGATGATGAGGTCACTGACTATACTTGGGTGCCTGAGATAAGAGAGGAGGAGGAGGAGGCACAACTCCAATGAGGCAGGATGTCCTCTAGGGGGCAGCTTAAGGGCAGTCACCCTATTGCATCACACCACAGAGCTCTGCAGGTGCAGGGAGCTGCTGACTCCCCGCTGACATTTAAAAATTTCCTTGGTGTGGGCCTTTTTTGACACTTGTGCAGCAGATCGCACCATTGCTGTTTCCAGCCTATGTCTGAAGCAGATCAAGCGTGGCCAGAACAGCAGCCGTTTGGGCACCACATGCTTGACCAGACATATGACGACATGCAATGCAGTCCGTTAGCAACAGCATTTGAAAGACCCACATCAAAAAAAAGGCAGACTTCTCCTTTCTCCTCATCTGGGATCTCCAACCCTACTATACCTCCAGTTCTCTCAAAAACCTGCACTGAGAGGAATGAAGGTATAGAAATAGGTGTCCCAAGTACTTGCAGCCAATCTACTAGCAGTACACCACCATCTGATTTCAGCAGGCAAATTTCCCTACCCCAGTTGCTGAACCGTAAAAAGAAATTCGATCCCAGCCATCCGCATGCTCAGCATCTAAATGCTAGCTTGGCCAAATTGCTAGCACTGCAACTGCTGTCTTTTCAGCTGGTAGACTCTGCCCCTTTTTCGTGAATTTGTGGATAGTGCTGTACCTCAGTGGCAGGTTCCAAAATGCCATTTCTTTTCACGGAAGGCCATTCTGGCTCTCTCCCAGCATGTGGAAGGCAATGTTTTGGCCACGTTTGACAGGGCGGTCAGCAGTAAGGTTCATATTACCGCTGACTCATGGTCCAGAAGGCATGGATAGGGACGTTACCTTTCCTTCACGGTGCACTAGGCAACTCTGCTGGCAGCTGGGAAGGATGCTGAACAGGGTTCAGTGTTGTTGGAGCTTGTTCCACCACCATGCCTCCAAAATGCTAGTGGTGATTCTGCCACAGCTCTCTCCTCCACCCCCTCCTCTTTTTCTTCCTCTATGACCTCTTCTACTGAACTAGCGGTGCTCCTTAAGCATCCAAGGGGCTATGCAAACAGTCAGGCTAAAATATGCCATGCGGTGCTTGAGTTGGTCTGCCTAGGGGACAGGAGCCAAACTGGGGCAGGGATTCTGTCAGCTCTGCAGGGGCAGGCTCAGAGGTGGTTGACACCATGCCAGCTTCAGCCAGGAATGGTTGTATGTGACAATGGTACCAACCTTCTCTCTGCCCTCCGACAGGGACACTAGACCTGTGTTTCATGTTTGGCACATGTCCTGAATTTGGTGGTGTAGCGGTTCTTGAGCAGGTACCCAGGCTTACAGCATCTCCTGAGGCAGGCCAGAAAAGTCTGTGGTCATTTCTGCCTGTCATACAAATGCCAGTGCTCGGCTGGCTGACATTCAAATGGAATGCAACCTGCTCACCAACTGCCTCATTTGTGACATGCCCACCAGGTGGAACTCAGTGTTGGCAATGCTGCAGCAGCAGCACACACAGCAGAGGGCCACCAGTACCTGTGTGAGCATGGCACCAGGACAGGGTTAGGGGAGCTTGGCTTCTTTTCGCCATGCCAGTGGCTACTGATCAAGGATGCATGCACTGTCCTGTCACCATTTGAGGAGGCCACACGGATGGTAAGCAGAGACAATGCATGCATCAGTGACACTGTCCCTCTAGTTTTCCTGCTGGAGCACACACTTCATGGAATCATGGACAGGGCACTTGAAGGCAGAACAGCGGGAGGAAGAGGACTTCCTTTCCTCTCAAGGGCCCCCTTTATCCAGTTAGTATTCCGGTAGGCCCACCAAACACACAGGAAGAAGAGGAGGAGGAGGATTGTGTCAGCATGGATTTAGAGGATAACACTCAGCAGCAGTCTTCAACGGATGGTTTTCAGTCCCCAGTAACCCAAGGAGTTGTACATGGCTGGGAGGAGTTAGTTACGGATCATGTGATCCTTAGTGACCCAGAGGACTCAGAATCAAATGCCTCTGCAAACTTTTGCTGCATGGCCTCCCTGATTTTGCAAAGCCTGCAAAAGGACCCTAGGTTTCGTGGTATCAAGGGGGGGGATCATTACTTGCTGGCAACCCTTCTTGATCCACGTTACAAGGGTAAGGTTGCAGAACTCATCTTGCCTTCGCAGAGGGAGCAGAGGATGAAACATCTTCAGGAGGCCTTGAAGAAAGGTTTGTGCAATGCATTTTCAGACCCTGGGAGGTTACAATTTCCTGGTGCTGGACAATGTGTTGTTGAGGCTTCGTTCAGTCAGAGGAAGAGTGGTGGCTAGCTGACCGATGCCTTTAAACAATTTTTCAGTCCTCAGCGCCATGTTTTGGTTCAAGCAACCATTGCTAGCGTCTGCATTACATGGTGCAGGAATATCTAGGGGCAAGAGCAGACCTGAAGACCTTTCCAAAAAAGCATCCACTGACTTACTGGGTCTTGAGGACTGGCCAGAACTTCCTCAATATGCACTTGAGCTACTGGCCTGTGCTGCATCCAGCGTGCTTTCTGAACACACATTTAGTGCTGCTGGAGGGTTTGTAATGGATCAAAGAGTGCGCCTGTCCACAGACTCTGTTGATAAGCTCACATTCATAAAAATGAATCAGACTTGGATCAGCAGCTATCAAGCACCTGATTCTGATGTAACTGATTGAATTTGCTATGCATGTGGGATCCCTTGAAGACTGCCTATGCTGACTATCCTATTCCTCCTCAATCTTGATGATGCTAGCTTCCAACAATATTTTTGGTTTAGGGCACCACCACCACCCAATTTTTCTGCCCCTGTTTAACAGGGGCATGTAATTACAATTTTTGATATAATATTTCATTGCAGGGCCAATTCTTGTGCCCAACAAGAGTAACTGAGAGTGCTTACAGTGTTGTGGCACCACCACCACCACCCAAGGCCCAATTTTTCTGCCCCTGTTTAACAGATGCATGTTATTACAATTTTTGATCTAATATTTCACAGCAGGGCCCGCTCCTGCGCCCAAGAAGAGTATATAGGGCAGGTCATATAGTATATATACTGCTGTTCAGAGTATATAGTGCCTGGGGGCCTAGGGGACCCCCACACTATTTGTTGAAAAAATTGGGTGCAGGATTCTCCTTAATATCCATACCAGACCTGAAGGGCCTGGTACAGATTTTGGGGGTGACATCCATGATATTTTTTTGGGTATTTTTATCTATATTGCCAGGATCCGACAATACATTACATCTGCTAGCAATTTTAAATGCCTTTTTTCCTTTTAGAAATGTAATTTTGCTGTGACATTGTTATAAACATGGGAAAGGTGCGCTACTTTACAGGCATACAAAGGACACCCTCCCCAGGCACAATATTTTAAAAGGAATATTTCATTTTTATTGTTTCACTTTAGGCATTATTAAAATCAATGCTCCCAAAAAAACTGCCGTTTTTAACCACTTATGGACCGGGCATGCCGATATACGTCCTAACTTTGAAGAGGAATATCATTGTTATGACCCCGGTATCCTCTTCTTTGGCCGGCGGTCCACTTTCTTATAATAGTGGTCTCTGCGGCAGATTCGCCGTGAGATAACTTTTATCAGCGGCGCTCCAGTGCCCTCCACCGCTTACCGGAGCCATCGGCAGCGGTGATCGGATCTTCTCCCTTGCTTGGTATGGAGATGAGTGTGGAAGATGGCCCCACCCATCTCCATACCATTGCAGGGTGGAAGCGACGTCAAAACATCACTTCCGCCCATAGCTCTTAAAGGGACTTTTTTCTTTTTTTTATTGCATTTTAGTTTGAATATGAGATCTGAAGTCTTTTTGACCCCAGATCTCATATTTAAGAGGTCCTGTCATGCTTTTTTTCTATTACAAGGGATGTTTACATTAATAGGAATAAAAGTGACACAATTTTTTTTTTTTTTAAAGAACAGTGTAAAAAAATAAAATAAAAGGTAAAATAAATAATAATAAAAAAAAAATGTGCCCCATCCCGACGAGCTCACGTGCAGAAGCGAAAGCATACGTGAGCAGCGCCCGCATATGAAAACGGTGTTCAAACCACGCAGGTGAGGTATCGCCGCAATCGGTAGAGTGAGAGCAATAATTCTAGCCCTAGACCTCCTCTGTAACTCAAAACATGCAACCTGTAGAATTTTTTAAACGTCGCCTATGGCGATTTTTAAGGGTAAAAGTTTATCGCCATTACACGAGCTGGCCCAATTTTGAAGCGTGACATGTTGAGTATCAATTTACTCGGCATAACATTATCTTTCACAATATAAAAAAAATTGGGCTAACTTTACTGTTGTCTTATTTTTTTCATTTAAAAAAGTGTAATTATTCCCAAAATAAGTACGCTTGTAAGACCGCTGCGCAAATACGGTGTGACAGAAAGTATTGCAATGGCCACCATTTTATTCTCTAGGGTGTTAGAAAAAAAAATGTATAATGTTTGGGGGTTCTAAATAATTTTCTAGCAAAAAAAAACAGTTTTTAACTTGTAAACAACAAATCTCAAAAAGAGGCTTGGTCCTTTTTGTGGTTAATACATTGCATTGATACATGTCACTTGGGGCAGGACCTGGGTCCCCAAACACTTTTTATGGCAATAACTTGCATATAAGCCTTTAAAATTAGCACTTTTGATTTCTCACGTTCGTGTCCCATAGACTTTAACGGTGTTCGAACAAATTTTTTGCCTGTTTTGCCTGTTCACATGTTCTGCTGCAAACCGAACCGGGGTGTTCGGCTCATCCCTAGCTAGGAACAGTCCCTTGGTAAAGTTGCAATGTGGTGTGAACAAAACACGCCGGGCCTACATAGACACATGATGTCCATACAGATCATTTTATATGTCTTTTACATTGTTCCACTCAAGACTTTTTTAAATACCATCCAGCCCTTCCAGTGGCCTATGTTGCATAGGACTTGTCTTCATCCCATGATATATCAAAGAACCATGGCGTCAATATTTATATGTGGTTTTTATCATGCCTTGCATTTATGCTATTTTGTGTATGCATTTTTTGTCATTGAGTATGCTGTATATGATCTTGCAAGGTACAGTAAAATGTTCTTTGCAATAACTGCTTTTTGTTATACATCTCTCATTCAAAGTCCCTAAAAAAAAAACACCTTTTTTGTTGGATATTATGTAATAAACTCATAGAAGCAATACTGTGCTTTACAGTCCCATGCAACAGTATTCACCCCCCTTGGCTTTTTATCTATTTTGTTACATTACAGCCTTTAGTTCATTTTTTAAAATCTGAATTATATGTGATGGATCAGAACACAATAGTCTAAGTCGGTGAAGTAAAATTAGAAAAATATATACATAAAACAATTTTTCTGAAATAAAAAACTGATAATTGGCATGTGCATATGTATTTATCCCCTTTGTTATGAAGCCCATAAAAAGCTCTGGTGCAACTAATTTACCTTCAGAAGTCACATAATTAGTGAAATGATGTCCACCTGTGTGCAATATAAGTGTCACATGATCTGTCATTACATATACACACCTTTTTGAAAGGCCCCAGAGGCTGCAACTCCTAAGCAGGAGGCACCACTAATCAAACACTGCCATGAAGACCAAGGAACTCTCCAAACAAGTAAGGGACAATCTTGTTGAGAAGTACAAGTCAGGGTTAGGTTATAAAAAAAAATATCCAAATCTTTGATGATCCCTAGGAGCACCATCCAATCTATCATAACCAAATGGAAAGAACATGGCACAACAGCAAACCTGCCAAGAGACAGCCGCACACCAAAACTCACGGACCGGGCAAGGAGGGCATTAATCAGAGAGGCAGCACAGAGACCTAAGGTAACCCTGGAGGAGCTGCAGAGTTCCACAGCAGAGACTGGAGTATATGTACATAGTACGACAATAAACCATATGCCATAGAGTTGGGCTTTATGGCAGAGTGGCCAGAAGAAAGCCATTACTTTCAGCAAAAAACAAAATGGCATGTTTTGAGTTTGAGAAAGGGCATGTGAGAGACTCCCAAAATGTATGGAGGAAGGTGCTCTGGTCTGATGAGACTAAAATTGAACTTTTTGGAGATCAAAGAAAACATTATGTCTGGCACAAACCAACACATCACCCAAAAAACACCATCCCCACAGTGAAACATGGTGGTGGCAACTTCATGCTGTGGGGATGTTTTTTAGCAGTCGGGACTTGGAAACTGGTCAGAGTTGAGAGAAAGATGGATGGTGCTAAATACAGGGATATTGTTGAGCAAAACCTGTACCACTCTGTGTGTGATCTGAGGCTAGGACGGAGTTTCACCTTTCAGCTGGACAATGACCCCAACACACTGCTGAAGCAACATTTGAGTGGTTCAAGGGGAAACATGTAAATGTGTTGGAATGGCCTAGTCAAAGCCCAGACCTCAATCCAATAGAAATCTGTGGTCAGACTTAAAGATTGCTGTTCATAAGCGCAAACCATCCAACTTGAAAGTGCTGGAGCAGTTTTGCAAGGAGGAATGGGCCAAAATCTGAGTGATAAGATGTGGCAAGCTGATAGAGACTTATCCAAAGCGACTTGGAGCTGTGATAGCCGCAAAAGGTGGCTCTACAAAGTATTGAATTTAGGCGGGTGAATTAGTTATGCACATTGACTTCTGTTATTTTGTCCTATTTGTTGCTTGCTTGACAATAAAAAAAATCTTCAAAGTTGTGGGCATGTTCTGTAAATTAAATGATGCAAATCCTCAAACAATCCATGTTAATTCCAGGTTGTGAGGCAACAAAACACGAAAAATGCCAAGGGGGTGAATACTTTTGCAAGGCACTGTATATCCTATGTGCTTACTCTATATAGTGACTGGCCTCATTCAAAGTCCCCCTGACTAAAATTCTCTTTCTTTCTGTCCATATTTGGGATGGAGGCCAATTACTGATGGTGCCACGAATCACATAATTTTTCTCTTTCAATATGGAGGGAACAGCATTTCACACAACCTTCTGCCTCATCGTAGAGGCTCATCCCAGTTCTACTGCTTACAGAAATGCTAGTCCACCTGACTGCCACCAGCCCATCTGGCTGCTTTCTCTTCCCAGTCCTCCCAACTGACACACATGGAGACTCCCCAGGGCAAGGTTGGATGAAGACTTGGCACACTACTGGCACACTACTGTCTATAAGAGAGCACTGCTACAGCTGGAAGTCTCTCCCCTTGTCTGTCCCTGCACTGTGTTGATCTACTCGCTGTCTCTCCTTGCTCTCACTGCCTCTCTGGCTAGGGTCCCTCCAACTGCCTCCTGTAGTGGGATCCTTCCAGGTTTGCCTACTGAACTCTAGCCTGAGGTAAAGCCCCTCCTGGCAGGGGTCCCTCAAGGGCTACCGACAGACTCTCTTCAACACTGCTTCTCCATCTGCCACCCAACTCCTTTGCTGGCATAGGCCATTAGTTCCCTGCCAGGCCCCCAACCTGGGGATTTGCTAAGGATCCCTAAATATTCAAGGCAAACTCTCCTATCTTCCGTCCACTATCTTCCAAAATGTTCTCCAACATTCTAGAAACAGGGTGGGGGCATCAGAGAGCTGCTAGGATGAGTCATCCAGCCTTGTATTAAGGAAATTATTCCCACGCTATCAGATATGGAGGCGGCTGGGGGTAGAGAAGCTACTTGCACCGATGCGGGTACACACCTGACCTTGAAAATAAATATATAAATGGGTGGTGCTGCGCTAATCCTAAGTATACAAAACCAGTATGGCTTAAATGGTAATCATCACCATAAATGAATTCAAGTAGTGCGTAACAATAACCAAAATGTATAGATTTCATAAAAACACACTTATTTAAAAACTTATATCACCGTAGTATATGACTGACTCAGAGTCATTGATAAAACAATCCTTAATGCAGTGCAGGTAAGTTGTAAGTGGTGGTTTAAGTTATGTGCAAACAGAGCTCAAAAAAGTGACAATGTGCAATACAATGTGCAATAGTGTATATACCTCTATACAGTATAAGTATCAGTATACTATGCTTCACATAAGGTGCAAAAGGTGCAAAAAAAATCCAGAAATAGATACGGTATGAATGTCCCAAAATAAAAAAATAATTGTTTAAAAAAAAGTCCTTTTGTAAAATGAAATAAGGGACAGCAACGTTCTAGCATGCAAATGTTGCAATTAAAGTGCCTAAAGTGAATCACATCAGGTGCATCTTCGTGTGCAGACACACAGGTGGGTAATGGCCCCTTACCTTAGGGTAATTCCCTCAGATGCAGTGCGGGGAGGTATATAAGATAATAAGGCAAGAAGGGACCCAATAGTGTAATTCCATTTGGTAAAAATTGCTTGTTTATTAAGGAAAATACAGGTACTCACATTTAAAATTAAATGAACAGCGGTTTGATCCGACGAGCGGCGAGCTCGTAAGCCTCTATCAGTGTATGCAGCCTGTCCCGTCCTTACGCGTGACGTCACACCACACGTGACTTCATCAGGGGATAAGTACAGGCTAGAAAAGTGTCTTTAAATAGTTTAATAGTGGCCGGCAATGAGCGGCCATTTTCCCGAAGTCTAATATGTTA
This sequence comes from Lithobates septentrionalis, assembly GCA_037952835.1. Lineage (NCBI taxonomy): Eukaryota > Metazoa > Chordata > Amphibia > Anura > Ranidae > Lithobates > Lithobates septentrionalis. The sequence continues at coordinate 593,379 of JBBDGP010001212.1, forward strand.
TAATGCGGTGGCCATTTTCCTAGGGGCCATAGGACGCAGGTTCCGCTTATAATGTGCATCAGTGTGAAGCATCAGCTGACTTATAGGGCCAATAGGTGGTATACAGCCAGTTCCAGCCCCTCGTACTGTCAGCAGAGGAAGACAGATGCTGGTTCTAAATTACAAACAATATATTAAACACTGGCGGGGGGCCATAAGGTGAGAACCTTGAGTAGACTGGAATCCAAATGGATTTTCACCTTGGATACTTTTTGGCCCCGTGGTCTAAACATTGAGTTAGTGTAGTGAGACCTCTGCACAGTGTTCATCTAAAGCTACAAGTTAGTGTAGTGCGTCCTGCTCAGTGTTCAGCTAAAACTACAAGTTAGTGTAGTGAGACCTCTGCACAGTGTTCATCTAAAGCTACAAGTTAGTGTAGTGCGTCCTGCTCAGTGTTCAGCTAAAACTACAAGTTAGTGTGGTGCGTCCTCCTCAGTGTTCAGCTAAACCTACAAGTTATTTTTTTGCGAGCTCTGCACAAAGTTCATCTAAAACTACAAGTTAGTGTAGTGAGACCTCTGCACAGTGTTCAGCTAAAACTACAAGTTAGTGTAGTGAGACCTCTGCACAGTGTTCATTTAAAGCTACAAGTTAGTGTAGTGCGTCCTGCTCACGGTGTTCAGCTAAAACTACAAGTTATAGGGCGTACACACGGTTGGACTTTGTTCGGACATTCCGACAACAAAATCCTAGTATTTTTTCTGACGGATTTTGGCTCAAACTTGTGTTGTCTACACACGGTCGCACAAAGTTGTCGGAATTTCCGATCGCCAACCACACGGTCACGTACACCACGTACGACGAGACTAGAAAAGGCTGGTTCAGAACCAAGCGCGGCACCCTTTGGGCTCCTTTTGCTAATCTCATGTTAGTAAAAGTTTGGTGAGAGACGATTCGCGCTTTTTCAGACTCGTGGTTTTCAGATCGTTTTCTGCTGTTCAGTTTGTGCTTGTGGGTTTGTATCTGCTCTTCAGTGCGTGCAGTCAGTTCGTATTGGAGTTTTCTGTGCGATCTTGTCCGCTCGTTGCTGTTTTTCAGGTCGCTCTTCACAGGCCTTGCTGTTCTTCAGTGCGTTCTGTTACTTCGTTCTGAGCAGCCGACCGTTTTCTAGCCATGTTTCGTATGCGTACTCCTCGTAGAGTTCGTGCTGTGCGGGGGCTTGGTGTTGGGGTCCTGACCTTGACACAAGTCCAGTCCATGAACAGGGTGGGGAGGAGTTCATGGACCAAGAATTGGTTGCTTCAGCGTGACCAGTTCTCTCATATGCCTTTGCTCCGTGAGAATAATCCTGATGATTTCAGGAACTTTCTCAGGATGACGGACCCCGTGTTTCACCGTCTGTTGGCTTCGCTGACCCCTTATATTAGCAGGCAGGATACCTGCATGAGGCAAGCCATCACTTCGGAGCAGAGGTTGGTCGCTACCCTGTGGTACTTGGTGACGGGGAGAAGCCTGCAGGACCTCAAGTTCTTGACAGGCATCTCCCGCCAGGCTCTGGGGATCATTATCCCAGAGACCTGTTCTGCCATCATCCAGGTCCTGCAGAAGGAGTATATGAAGGTAAGATTTTTATCCTTTTATATCACATTTTATTGTATTGAATGTTTGCTAATATCTTGTATTTCTTTCCTCATTCCCTAATTACCATGATTGTAATATGCTGTGAATGTCCCCTTTGTCCTCATGCATGCTGGATTTTTATGTAATTATTATTTTAGGTCCTTCATAGATATTTGCCCTTCAATAACCTCCCCAGCATGGTGTCTCCTGGCCTATATTCACTGCATGTAGTCACTTAACAATGTATTTTTTCTGCTCCATAGTAGTGCTTTACCCCAAACACCCCCTAAAATGTTTTGAAATGTTATTTTTGCTTTAAATTCAGGCAGAGTGCCAGAGGCTTTTTTTTTGGTGGTGTCCCCAAATAATTTTTAGTAACCCTCCCTCCCCCCAACTGCTAAGTCAGCTGATCCCAATTCTCTATCTATCCTCAATCATCTATCTGCTGACTTTGCCAAACCCATACACACTATACCCACCTCTTTAGTGCTCAGATTTATGGATGAATTCCCCAAAGCATGTAGTGCAAGGGCCTGCCTGTATACTTTCAAATGGTACTGTTTCAAGTTTTTGTATCCTATTATTATCTTGACAGGTAATAGCAGAATGTAAAATGTGCTCAAATGTGTACTATGTGTATTTCTATCTTATGTATTATGAAACTTCTTACCTGTCCAGTGGTCTGCCAATAGTGTAACTAAGGAGGGGCTGTTCCAAGTAATACCCTGTATTTAGCCATTCATCTCTCAATGAAGTGAAGAGGGTTACCTGTCCAAGATTTCCACACACCCCCTATAATGTTAGAAATGGCCCATGAGAGGGGGGAGGGGGAATATGATAGGTGTACCTTTATAGTTTGGCGTTGTTAAATTCCCCTTAATAAATGCTATCTGGAGGTTGCCCCATAATGTTTGTGTCTAATCTGCTTGCCATGTTTCTGAGAAAAAATAGTAATGTTTATTGTTTTTTCCTTAACAGTTTCCTTCCGCGCCACAGGAATGGCAGACTGTGGCCTCCCACTTTGCCGAGCGGTGGGACTTTCCTAACTGCGGAGGGGCAATTGATGGGAAACACATCCACATCGTCCCACCACCCAACCCAACTCGGGGTCGTACTATTATAATTACAAGGGGTTCAATATTATAGTGATGTTGGCGGTGGTGTCGGCTAATTACGACTTCCTGTATGTGGACGTGGGGAAGAATGGCCGGATGTCCGATGGAGTCATCGCCCAGACTGAGTTTTACAGGCATCTCCAGAATGGCAGCTTGGACTTGCCAGCTCCAGAGGACAATGTTGAAAGACTCCCATTTGTGTTCGTTGCTGATGAAGCGTTTGCGCTGGGGGACCACCTGATGCGGCCATTCCCAATGAGGACCCTCACCCCGGAACAGAGGGTTTTTAATTACCGGCTGGCCAGAGCCTGAAGAGTGGTGGAAAACACGTTTGGAATCCTGGCCAGCCAGTTCCGCCTATTTATGACACCGATCCATATGGCGGAGTATAAACTGAACCATATTATACTTGCGTGCTGTGTTCTCCCTAACTTTTTAAGGAAACATTCGGCCAACTATGCTGGCTCAGTTGGGCCTGAGGCCGGAATGATACATCAAACCACACTGACGGCGCTTGAAAGTGGCCGTCCTGGCTTTCCCTCCCTGAGTGCCCGTGATGTCCGGTTACGCTACCTGGAGTTCTTTGCGGGTAGGGGGACTATCAATATGCCAGCAAATCTGTGAAGCCTTTTTATAATAAAACAAAAAAGAAATTCTGATTTTCAAAATGTTTTATTGATTTTTCAAGAAAAGGCATACATATCATAAGCATTAAGTAAGTATATATAAAGCAGAATAAGTCGGACCCCCTTGGGGTTACAAATCCAACTGACGACAGTAGTTTTGAGTATATCTCTGGTCTGTGACCATACATGAATACCATTATAAACCATTACCCGTTCACTTAAACCATAGAACCCTGTAACTTGAGAGGGCTGGGAGAAGGGGAGGAAGGAGAGACCGTCTGCACCCCAATAGGGAACACACTGTGTCCGAACGGAACACTTCAATCCTCCCCTTGCACCCCATTAGTTATCGCTATCGATCTCTTGGCAACGAACAAGTGGGTAAAAACCTACGTCGTACGCTTCCCTTGGGAGCAAGACTCCTTTGGGGTCCCAACTGCAGTTTGGTCGAAAACAGACCAATCATCGTCTTGATAGATCAACCTGACAAGTGACAAATGAGAGGAAAAGAAAAAAGTTGAAAGGATAGGGGGGAGAGAGAAAGAGAAGAGAAAGTAGTTGGAAGCCAATCCACGGGAGGAGTCCCCCCAGACCCCGAGACAGCCTGACGCTTCATGGTTGAACCCCTGGAATCAAGGAAATGCCCATGAATTTCGCCCAGGGTTCCCAAATAGCTTCAAATTTCTCTTTGGTGTTGTTCAGGGTACTGGCAAGCTTCTCTTGGGCCATGATCCAAGAAATTTTGCGGATAGCCGCTTTGAAGGACACCTTGGGTTGTTTCCATGCCAAAAAAAGAAATTCTTTGTGGACATTTACTGCTTGTGTTTGTTTTAGCTGACCCTGACAGAAATGTGTTGAGTCCAGAAAATGTTGTGATTTCGTAACCTTATTATACAAAGCACTGTTGGCTGTTATTTACTAAATGCAAAAACACATTTCACTACAAGTGCGCTTGCAACTGCACTGAACCTGCACTTGTAGTGCAAAGTGGATTTGCCCTTAGGAAATAACCCCCATTTTCGCAGAAAACAGCAATTACATCACCCCAAAAGTGTTGTAGTGTTGAGACAATAATCCACACATTCTTGATTAACAAACTTTTTTATACCTGCACAATCACATGTGCATTTACCAAAGGTTTTTAAAACAAACCAACATGTTTGTTGTATAACAATTTTTGGAGTAGCATTATCAAAAATCGAAATGTCCATTTAAGATAAAACAGGCCTGTGTAAAACCAACAAGAGAGCCAAAAAACTTGAACTTACAAAGTTCACATTAGGTAAAACCTGAAGGCTATATCAGACATCAGTATTTAGGAACTGGGTTTGATATAGCGTTCAGATGGGGGGAAATCACCCCTGGAAAAGCCAAATTTGGAAGATGCACACCAATTTACGAATGTCAACATGTGCTATCTGCCATCACGGGGGATCAAGGGACGTGTTTTGGGGGAGCAAGCCCTTCCTCACCACTACTTTATAATTGAGGAAGGGGTTGCACCCCCAAAACGCGTCCATTGATCTCCCGTGATGGGAGATAGCACATGTTGGCACACTGTGTGCATCCTCCAAATTTGGCTTTTCAAAACATTGCAAAAATATTTAAAAGATTGGACCACAATCCAAAAAGTGATTTTGTGGGGTTTTAAATTCGCCCCAAAACCTCACTGATGTTTATTATTTTTTTGAATCACATCATTGATTTTTTTGCTGGATGTTTTGCAATTCGACATTACACCCCATGATCTCCCCGATCAGGATCTGGGCACTTTCTGATGTGAAAGGATCTGGATCACGATCACCTAAAAAGAGAGAAACCAAACAAAAACAGGTATCAAAAATCTGCCAGCATCCATTTCTTACCTGAGCCTGTAGTCGCAGACACTCACCTGTTGTGGTGCCAATTTCCACCACATCTTCTTCTTCCTCCTGTTCTTCTTGGTTTAGTGGTATTACCCCTTCTTCCATAGGTGGGGGGTCTGTGGTCTCCTCAAGTGAGGGGTGCCCTCCAAGTCTTTTCTCCCCTATGTAAAACAAAAATGTTATAAGTTGCACACAGATATTTGATGGCAGAACTAGAAATAGGAAACCTTGCTTGGAAGTGGGGTACAATTGTCTATTTTAGCCGAGTTCCAAGATGTATTTTTTTTTTATTGCCCTTTGTCAAGCTGCAATACTTTACCTGTTTGGTACAAGCTTCACAGATGGAGACCCCCCTATAGTATACACTGGAGCACCTGTGTGGCCCCCCTAATAAAAATGGTGTTCTTTTGATGTCCCAAAATGGCCGAAACATATCAGAGTAGTGGCGACTCATATCCTTATCGCAGCCCGCTTAGCTCTAGCAAGAAAATGGAAATCACCACAACCTCCCCTTATGTCAGATCTCATTGTTCTTTTAAATTACCACTTCCTCATGGAATTCGCCTTCGCTAAAGCCAACCTCAATACCACCTCGTTTCTTCAAAAATGGGAACCTTGGATATCCGATCCGAGAAGCACAGCTCTTTAATAGATTTTGACTTTTCAAAATACAATCTGCGAAACATTACCTGCATCTCCACCTATATTTGCAGCGATATCACTCTACCTGACGATGTTCAATTTGAGCAACTATTTACAGTAACCTAGACATATTTTCACTGAGTAAGACTTATAATTCTATGTGATGACTAGCTCAAAGTTCCGCATTCCTTGGCCTGCTTTAATTGTTTTTGTTGGTTGCAGTATATTTCAGGACTGGTGGTTGAAGGGCTGCCTCACCCCCTGTGGCACAGTGAGCGCCCAATTTGGGGTGCAAGGGTGGAGAGACAGTGCTGACACCATCCAACTGATGTGTAAGTTAAACATATATCGTTAAATCTTCATAATCCACATCCTATTTTCATGACTGATACCTTTACTCATGGTTGATGTATATTGTATTACCCAATAAGAAATGTTGATATAATGCTTTTTTAAACGCTATGTACGGATTCCTCATGAAAAATTTAATAAAACTTAAATTTTAAAAATGGTGTTCTTGTGTCCCACACTAGTGCTCGAGTGTCCAGATGTGAAAACAGCTGCTCAGTGTCCTCTCCTTACACACAATCTAATTTGCATTTCATTTGAGTAACAAACCCATCTACACAAACAAATATTTGGCATCCAAGTAGGCCCAAAAAAAATGTGGGAAAATGCATATGGCCTAAACAATGGTGTTTTAGAGGGCGAAAGAAAAATGTTTGATACGATTAAATAATGGGCCCATGATTATTAAAGTTGCCCTTTTAAGCGTTACAATTAAGAAAAGCATATGGAGCAGCACAAACTGAATAAAGACAGAAAGATTAGGAACACAGCACAACTTCTTACTTTTTTGCAGCACTCTCCGGATCTTTCGGTACTGCTCTGCCTCTCAATTTCAGGTCCGACCACCGCTTCCTGAGCTGATTTTTCGATCTTCGTACCCCAAAATTCTTGTGAATACTTTTGACCACTTTCGCCATGATCTTGGCCTTTCTGATATTGGGGTTGGGGTAAGGCCCATACTTTCCGTCATAGTCGGACTTCTTCATGATGTCGACCATCTCCAGCATCTCCCCAAAGGACATATTTGTGGCCTTAAAACGTCTCCTTCTGGATCGGGACGTGTCCGGATCCGGGCTTTCCTCCTCCTCCTCCTCCTCATTCCTGTAATTAGCACGCACCTGCTGTGACTCCGCCATGTGCTCTTCCCCCACTGTGCCGAACGAAAAGGGGTGGGGAATAGAATAGAAAAAACATCGGGGGCGGAGTTACATGCATGCGCAGTGTATATAAAGCGTAACACACGTGCGTATTACGTACGATCTGTGAGCGGAGGAAGGAGCATTGGATGCACCGATTGTAAGAACGAAGGTAAGAGACAAACTTGTGCCTATACTGCTTCTGCATTGAGGCCTATATTGTAACAAGATTAGGAGAGTTTTGTCTGACATTAGGCTTTGTCTTGTGTTGTGTCTTGCAGTGAACATGGATATGCTACTGAAAGACAATGACTTCATGTCAGTATTCGTAGATATGTTAAGGGAGCTGCCCTGTCTGTGGGAGATTAAACACCCCCATTACAAGAACCAAGCAAAGAGGAAGGCAGCACTGGTGCAATTGTGTGAAATTGTGAAGCAGGTGATCCCCAAGGCAGACATCACCTATTTAAAGATCTTAATTCGTGGCCTGAGGAGTACATATCTAAGGGAGCGCAAGAAGGTCCTGGATTCACAGAGATCCGGAGCAGCAGATGACATCTATATCCCCAGGATGTTGTACTATGACAGGCTGCATTTTCTGGCAGGCCAGACTGAACCCAGGCCATCCCTCTCCAGTCTTCCTTCCACGCTTCCTTCCCCCCCGGCTGAGGCTTCTGACGCCCAACCTGGGCCTTCCAGGCCACATGTGCAGGAGCCCAGATTGAGCCAGGTATAGCATTCCTCTAAATATTTCTGCTTGTACAATCAATGATGTTAACTATATGTTAGTTGGGAGTACTAATTTATGATTGTGATTGATGAAGCAAAAACTAAAACCATGTCCCTTTTTTTCTTTCAATAGATTTTTATTGGTGGTAACACATAGAAAAAGTTTTTACAGCACTGTTGTATAAGGCATTACATGGTAGGAGGTTACAAAAATACATAAGGAGCAAATTGCTTCGCGGGGAAGCCTCTTAATGCAGGATGTAAAAGAAAAGGTCCTACCAGCAAAAAGCTGTATTACAGTGTAAAGTATATCAAAATTATAAAATAAAATTATACAAAAAAGATAGATCTGTCTCTGGCGCTCGGACAGAAACAAATGAGTAGACTGTCAAACCAGAAACCAACAGGGGTCATGTAAAACTCATTTACCGGGTTAAGTAAGGCGTGGTTGTAACGAGTAAGGGAGACTTAAATCCATTGTCTGCAAGGGATCAGGGATCAGGAGATACGCCCGCCCCCCGCCCCATATGGGAACTTACTGCGGGTTTGAGGCCACTCCCCCCCCAGATCCCCCACCATCTGGCGATTCCTACCCATAGAGGGTAGCCCAGACTCAAAAGCTAAATGTAGTAAAGAGCAATGTCCTGTCCCATTAATGATTATATACGGGAGGTAAAACCAACATAGGACCAAAGATTTCCTCTTAGCGGGAGTAATATGAACAGACGTGCAGCCCCTGGGGTCAGGGACCCTGGGGTATTTAGGGCATTAACTTGTCCATCCAAAAAATGGGTAATGCCAGGGCGTAAGGAAATATGACAGAAATTGGCCCAAGGTTCCCAGGTTAACTCAAATTTATTGACTTTATCTTGGATAATACTAACTATCTTTTCTTGTGCCATAATCCAGGAAATTTTATGCTTCACCACTGTGAATGGGACTCTGTGTTTTTTCCAGCAAGAGGCTATCATTATTTTGGTGCCCAGTAGAATGTAGAAGATCAGTTGTTGGGTATATTTATCAACCTTATCTACTTTCAGGTTCAATAGGGCTATTTTTGGAGTTTGAGGAATCTGAGCGGATGATATTTTGCGGATGATTGAAAATACTTTGTTCCATAATCCCCTTATCCGTGGACATGTCCACCAAACGTGGATCAGAGTCCCTGTGTGATTGCAGTCCCGGAAGCACAGCGGGGAAGCATCAGGATATATCTTAGCCAGAAGATAGGGTACCCTGTACCATCTCATGAGCACCTTAATGCTGCCCTCCATGAGGGAAACATTAAGGATACCCTTAAATGAGCGAAGAAAGCAGTAGAACCATTGGTCACTATCCCAGGAGAAATCAAGGTCTTTTTCCCAGGATAAGGCGTATGGAGGCTTGGACACTGCAGAGGCAAGTGATGCATATATGGTGGAGATCCCCCCTCTCTGATCCACTGCACCCGCACACCATGACTCATAGTTAGTTATTGAGGGGGGTTCTGGTTTATTTGGCCAAATAGAGTGAAGGAAATTGTGGATCTGCATAAAGCGAAAACGTTCGGCCGAGGGCATTTCAAGCTTACTTGTGCAAAACGCCAAAGTGAGTGGGCCTGAGGAGGAGAAATAGTTCCCTATCCTGAGTAAGCCTTTATTCAACCACCAACTGAATGCTAAAATGTTCATTCCAGGTGGGAAGTCCGGGTTATGAAAGATATGTGTCAGGGGTTTAAGGGGGGAGATCAGGGAGGGATTTTTATAAAGTCGGTCACACAGTGCAAGAGAGTGTGATAGTGTGGGGGCTAGAATGGGTGGTCTCAATTTAGAGGGGGACCAGAGTAAAAAGTCAATCGTGTGACGAGGGACTGCAAATCGTTCCATTGATACCCAATCAGGTTTCTGGCCCTTGGAGTATACAATGGAGATCTGGGCCAATTGAGCTGCCTGATAATACCACCAAATGTTGGGTAGAGCTAGACCCCCTTGTGATTTGGGGCGGAATAGAACGTGTTGTGCGCAGCGACTTCCCCTCGTTCCCCAGATGAATTTTATGATTTTGGATTGAAGTAGGTGAACTTGCAATTTATGGATAGGGATGGGGAGAGATCTGAATAAGTAAAGGATACGGGGCAGTAGGGTCATTTTGATTGCGTTAATACGGCCTAGCCAAGATAAGTTATGATTGTCCCAAGTGGATAGGTCCGAAATCAATTTACGATAGGTGGCAGGGTAGTTGGCTGAGTAGAGAGAGGCTACATTCGCTGTAAGATTAACCCCTAGGTATGGAAGGGAGACCTCGTTCCATGAAAATGGAAAGTGGTCTTGAAGGCTACTTAGAACATTAGGAGGGACCGAGATGTTCAGGGCAGAAGATTTGGCTACATTGACTCGCAGTCCCGATATCTCCCCGAACTTATCTAGCAAAGCGAAGATATTAGAAGTAGATATTAGGGGGGAGGTCACGAAAAGCAACAAATCGTCGGCAAAGAGGGCGCATTTGTGCTCGCTTTTACCACATACCACCCCTTTTGATGTCAGGGTGAGTTCTAATTGCGATAGCCAAGGACTCCATGGCTATGGCAAACAGAAGGGGGGAGAGCGGGCACCCCTGTCTAGTACCCCTTTCTATAGTAATAGGCTCAGAGTAGTAGCCCTGTAGTCTGACCTGTGCAGTGGGGCTGGAGTACAGGGCTCTAAGGATGTTCATGAAACGTTGACCAAATCCCCAACGTTCTAGTACATGGAATAAGTAGGGCCAGGTGACTGTGTCAAAAGCCTTTTGCAAATCAATGGATAACAAATAGCCGTGTTGCTGGGGGCCTCCATCCCATTGAGATTTGAGGAGAGAGATAATGTTAATTGCTCTCCTGATCTGATCAGGTCCTTGTCTCCCCGGGATAAAGCCCACTTGGTCCTTGTTGATATAGGTGGCTATGCAAGAAGCTAACCGATTGGAAAGAACTTTAGTTAATATTTTTAGATCATTGTTGATCAAGGAGATAGGACGGTAATTGGAGACCATAGTTATATCTTTGCCAGATTTTGGAATGACCGAAATGAAGGCAAGATTGAGGGCTTTATCCAGGGGAGAGCCGGACCTGAGAGAGTTAAAAAAATTGGTCAAGTACGGCGTTAAGATAGGTCTGAATTTTTTGTAATAACCCGCGGAAAAGCCGTCAGGTCCCGGGGCTGAGTTTTGTTTCAGGTGTTTAATCACCCCGAGTACCTCTACTTCTGAGATAGGCTCTTCCAGAAGGTCTGAATGTTCAGACGCTAGTTTGGGGAGTGATAAGCTATTTAGGAAGTCCGATATAGAATGGTCAGGTGTTGATCGTTCTTGTTTGTATAGGGAAGTGTAAAAATTATGGAATGTTTCCATTATACTTTTAGTGTTTTGAGAGAGTACACCGGATAGAGTGCGGATTTTGGGGAAGGCAGTTGAACGAGGTCTAGGGGATAATTTGGTGGCTAGTTTAGTACCTATTTGGTCAGTCTGGTGGTAATAGCGTGCACCTGACCACCGGAGCTGTTTCTCAGCTTCGGAGGTGAGTGCCAGGTTCAGAGAAGTCCGGGCATTTTCGAGCGCCTCAAGTGAATCCCTAGTGGGGTTCTTCTTATGTGCTCTAGACAAGGAGTGAAATCTTAAACGAAGATTATCAGTGTCAGCCTTGCGTTCCTTTTTAAGGTTGGAAGAGATTTGAATAATCTTCCCTCTGAGAACCGCCTTATGGGCCGCCCACAGCGTTTCCAGAGAAACTTCTCCCGTGTCATTTAAGCTAAAATAATCCTGAATCTCTTTAGCTATAATCAAGCATTGTATTGGGTCACTAAGGAGCCCTTCATTGAGGCGCCAAGTGAATTTGCTTCCCTGGTTAGGAGTTTGCTGTAGGTATAGGAGAACCAAAGAGTGGTCTGAAATGGGGGAGTCTCTAATAACTGCTCTTTTCGCACTGGGGATATTTTGTGATTGTATAAATATATGGTCGATTCTGGTGTAGAGGTGATGGGGGGCGGAATAATGGGTAAAATCCTTGGACCTAGGGTTCATTTCTCTCCATATGTCCACCAGGCCCAGAGAATACAGAGCGGAGGCTATTTTAGTACTTTGTTTTGGGTTTTTTTTGGAGCGAGACGGTCCCGTCCCTGATTTATCTAGGGAAATATCAAAGGGGAGGTTCGTGTCTCCTCCCATTATTATTTTCCCCTCGAGTTTTGGGCCTAAAGTGGACAACATGGTGGAAAAAAAGGAAGCCTGGCCTTTGTTTGGGGTATAGTAAGAGATAAAGGAATATAATAAGCCCTCAATCGTCCCTTTTACCAGTAGAAACCTGCCCGCTTGATCTTTAATTACTTCGGAGGGGGAGAATTTAAGGTGTTTTGCAAAACAGATGGCTACCCCCTTAGACTTATTTTCAGCATTGGAAAGAAAAAACTGCGTGTAGTTACTGTGCAAAAAGGAGGGGTTATATGAGGCCGGGAAGTGAGTTTCTTGCAATAGGAGAACTGCAATTTTTTGTGATTTATAATGATTAAATAATTTGCGTCGTTTGACAGGGGAGTTCATGCCCTGTACATTATGCGTGGCTATATAGATTTGGGAAGGAGAAACGTGTGTCAGGGTGCATGGATCAGAGGGGGGGATGTGCGCTTCACATAGAAGGAGCCTACCTGAAACCTCCAGATTCGTGCTCGTATCCAAGCCTCCACTGCCAGAAGGTCTTGGTAACCGGGAAATAGCAAGAAAGTTAGGCCTCTGAGTGACACCGGGGGTAGGTGAGATGGGGAGGGTAGAAAGTTGGGAGGGATCGACCCTGAGAAAGAGAGACAAGACATATTAATAACAATGTAAAACAGATAATGTAAGCGATCAGACATTCTTAGTGTAAGTAGATAACAATCCAAGAACCTTAACAGGGGGGTTGGCAGACTGCCACCCCCTAGAGAAGAAAAAAAAAGTGTTTTTCCCAAGAACGGGAACCCCGTAAGGGGGTTATGAAGGTGTTTCTGAGAGGGGGAAAATGCCACTCAGAAACTCGTGGAGGCGAAGTGCAGCCACTCCGGCCAAACCGCCTTAGAGAAATACAAAAAATAGAACCACAAAAAAAAAGAGGCAAACTTGTAGGAGTCCTGAGAGAGCCAGAGCAACAGAAAACAAAAAGGAAACGTCTCAGTATCAAGACAAAATCTGGTTAAAAGCCAGCCAAAGGAGAACGGGGGCTTGGGAGGTCAGCGTCCCATTGCCAGAAGGTTGACCAGGGAATCCTGGGGAGGAGAAGCCACTGTTGATAGCAGACATTCCGTTAAGGAGGGCGTCCATCTTTGGATCTCTTGGCTTGTAGTTTGTGTCACAAGGGTTGGATAGGGCTCGAGGGTGGGGGTCTCTTCGCGGACTGAGGTGTTCTGGAGTCCAAAGCAGAAGAAGGTGTTGGCGAGTGAGATATAAGGCCCAGTTGCAGCAGCAAACGTTCCCCCTCTCCGAAATTTGTGAAGCTGTAGGACTTGTTTAGGTGGGCAAAGTTGAGGCGAAAGGGGAATGACCATCTGTAGGCGATCAATTTTTGCGATAGGATATTCAAAAGAGGCTTTAAAGCTCTCCGACTCTGAATCGTGAAGGGGGAAAGGTCCGCAAAAATTTGAATCGAATGTCCCTGGAAGGAGAGATTTTCAGATTCTCTAGCTCTGTGCATGACTTCTTCTTTGACTCTGAAGAAGTGGGGTTTAACCACAATGTCTCTGGGTAGGCCGTCTTGGCGTGGAGGTTGCAAAGCCCTATGTGCCCGGTCTAGTTCCAGCCTGTAGTCTGGTATGTCCGGAATTAAATGTTTGATGAATGAGCGAACGATTTTTGTCTGTGTCCTTAAACGATTCTGGAAGGCCTCTTAGCCTAAAGTTGTATCTGCGAGACCTGTTCTCGAGGTCATCGATTTTTGAGTATGCCATGTCCAGTTGGTCTTGTAATTCCTGGATCCTTTCAGTGTTCTGGTTGGCAACTGCAGCAATTTGATCAGTCTTTGATTCGATTGCTTCAATGCGTGCACCCAGCTGCTGCAGGTCGGCCTGTATGGTAGTGGTGATTTGTGAGGCATTGTGTGCCAAACCTCTTGTAAGCATGTTAGAGAAAGTGTTCATCAGGGCTGCAAAGTCGGCTGGGATGGGAGCAGAGGGATCATTATGAGGGCAGGGTATGGATATGGGGCCGCTCTCCTCCATCTGGGATAGGGAGGGCACTTCCATGGGGCTACAGCCTAATGAGTTCGTGGGGGATCCTGATAATAACCCATCCTGGGAGTTACTCACTTTCATCGTGGCACTGGGGGAGGGCAGGGGTGGAAAATCTTCCAGGGATGCCTCCGGATTCCCTGAGGAGCCTCGTGTGGCGCCAGCCGCTGCCATGTTTGTGAAGGCCGCGGTCCGCGGGCCGGAGTAAAGAAACCGGGAAAGGTCCCGTCTTGCCGAGCCCCCGGTCATGCGAGACTCCTGACGGTACGGGGAAGGTGCAATGGTCCGGTTCCGCCGCTGATTATAGCTGTGGCGGGGATTGTAGGCCGGAGTGGAGCGGAGCTCTCAGAACGTGCGACCGCTCATGAGGCTCCATGTCCCTTTTTCATACACAGGGAAGTCTCAGCCAGGAGGTGGCGGGGCCGAGCCGGCTGGCTGATCTGAAGGTCCCTCCACCCCCCCTGAAAAGAGAAAGTGGCAGTAGGAGGAGTGCCCTAGAGGAGGCTGTCAGAGGACTCTTTTGGAGGGCTACAGAGGTCCTGGGAGCACCACACACCGTGGAGGAGGACATTGCTGCCGTCATTGCATATAAAATGCAGAGGATGGAGGAGGGACAACAAGTCATGTGTGAGGCGCTCATATTGGAGGCTCTTAAGAAAGGTATGAGGTGCCAAATTACAGCTCAGACACACCTTTGCGATGGTCCTCCTCCTCCTCCTCCTGCAGGTCCTCCTCCTCCTCCTCCTTCTCCTCCAGGTCCTCCCAGTCCTCCTCCGGGTCCTACTCCTCCTCCTGCCACATCTCCAACTGCACAGCCACACCCCGGAAGGAAGCGTGGAAGGAAGACCAGAAAGTGAGGACCCTGGATCCAGTCTGGTCTGCCAAAAAATGCAGCCTCTTGTGGTACCACAGCCTGGGGACACAGATGTCATCTGCTGCTATCCGGATCTCTGCGAATTCTGGACCAGACTGCCCTCCCTTACATATGGACTCCTCAGGCCACCAATTTTGATGTTCAAGAATTGATGTCTGCCGTGGGGGTCACAGGCTTTGCTAATTTCTCCTGTTGATCCAGTGTTGCCTTCCTCTTTGTTTGGTTCTGATCCCTTAATAAAGGATTTTTGTTTTGAATTATACTATCCTATGTGTTTTACTTCAAAAATGACAGTTTGTTTGTGAGGATTCAGGTACATTTCAAATATACAATGTGAAATGAACAAGGGACACCAACAACAAACAATCTCCTTGAGATTAAATAATAAAAGATCTCAATGGTGTTGGGGTAACTTGACACACAAAACACACACAAAAATATTCTGGAGTAAAAATAAAAATAACATTGAACAAAGATCAGCCTTTGAAAAAATACAAACATTTTATAAAAAAAAAAAAAGGCTTAAAATCCCCCAAAAAATTAAATAAAAAAAAAAAAATATATGTCAGATGTGACAATTAATAACAATATATTCAGGGAATCCCAATAAAAAAACAAAAATAAAACTTTGTGAGAAGTGTGTGTGAATATGAGCAGCAAAACTACTTAATTCTTGTCACATTATAAAGAAGAAGAGAGTGCGCTGTATTAAACCATTTTTAACATTGCAGCGTGACGAAAGTGCTGTATCCATTGTGAACGCTAAGTTTACCAGAACGAGCTGTTCCGTCTTGGAATTTCTTCTGAGCATGCGTGGCACTTTGTGCGTCTGAACAGGCCACACACGGTCAGAATTGACGTGATCGGATTTTGTTGTCGGAAAATTTTATCTCCTGCTCTCCAACTTTGTGTGTCGGAAAAATCCGATGGAAAATGTCCGATGGAGCCCACACCTGGTCAGAATTTCTGACAACACACTCCGATCGGACATTGTCCATCGGAAAATCCAACCGTGTGTACGGGGCATTAGTGTGGTGCGTCCTCCTCACAGTGTTCAGCTAAACCTACAAGTTATTTTTTTGCGAGCTCTGCACAGTGTTCATCTAAAGCTACAAGTTAGTGTAGTGCGTCCTGCTCACAGTGTTCAGCTAAAACTACAAGTTAGTGTAGTGAGACCTCTGCACAGTGTTCATCTAAAGCTACAAGTTAGTGTAGTGTGTCCTGCTCAGTGTTCAGCTAAAACTACAAGTTAGTGTGGTGCGTCCTCCTCACAGTGTGTCAGCTAAACCTACATGTTATTTATTTGCGAGCTCTGCACAGTGTTCAGCTAAAGCTACCTGTAGAAGGTTGGTGGTGTTCTCATACTACAGGCAGGCAGTTGATTTTGCTAGCTGCAGTATCAGTATATATATATATATATATATATATATATATATATATACCCTCCTCTTCTTCTTCCTCAATGGCCTCTTCCTGTGCTTTGTCCTTGGAACAAGCAGTGCTCTGTAGGCGTTCAAGGGGCTACGCAAGTACGCAGGCCAAAAGATGCCATGCGGTGCTTGAGCTGGTGTGCTTGGGGGACAGGAGCCACACTGGGGCAGAGGTTCTGTCAGCTCTGCAGGGGCAGGTTCAGAGGTGGTTGACGCCACGCCAACTTAAGGCAGGAATGGTGGTTTGCGACAATGGCACCAACCTCCTCTCTGCCCTCCGACAGGGACAAATGACCCATGTGCCCTGTTTGGCTCACATCCTTAACTTGGTGGTGCAGCGGTTCTTGGGCAGGTACCTGGGCTTACAGGATGTCCTGAGGCAGGCCAGGAAAGTCTGTGTGCATTTCCGCTGGTCACATAATGCCAGTGCTCGGCTGGCGGACCTCCAAAAGGAGTTTAACCTGCCCAAGAACCGCCTAATCTGTGACATGCCCACCAGGTGGAACTCAACGTCGGCCATGCTGCAGCGGCTGCACACGCAGCAGAGGGCCATCAATGAGTACCTGTGTGACTATGGCACCAGGATAGGGTCAGGGGAGCTTGTTTTTTTTTCCCCACACCAGTGGGCCATGATCAGGGATGCATGCACTGTCCTGTCACCATTTGAGGAGGCCACGAGGATGGTGAGCAGTGACAGTGCATGCATCAGTGACACTGTCCCCCTTGTCCACCTGTTGGAGCACACGCTGCGTGGAATAATGGACAGGGCACTTGAGGCAGAACAGAGGCAGGAAGAGGAGGACTTCCTTAGCTCTCAAGGCCCCCTTTATCCAGAAAGTGTTCCTGCGTGCCCGCCAATAACACAGGAAGAGGACGAGGAGGAGCAGGAAGATTGTGTCAGTATGGAGGTGGAGCCTGGCACTCAGCATCAGCAGCAGTCTTTAAGGGATCAGTCCCAAGAAACACATGGACTTGTACGTGGCTGGGAAGAGGTGGCCATGTCGTCCTTAGTGACCCAGAGGACTCCGGACCGAATGCCTCAGCAAACCTACGCTGCATGGCCTCCCTGATCCTGCAAAGCCTGCGTACGGATCCTCGTATTCGTGGTATCAAGGAGAAGGACCAATACTGGCTGGCAACCCTCCTTGATCCACGCTACAAGGGTAAGGTTGCGGACCTTATCTTGCCATTGCAGAGGGAGCAGAGGATGAAACATCTTCAGGAGGCCTTGCAGAAAGGTCTGTGCAATGCGTTCCCAGAGACTGGGAGGTTACAAACTCCTGTTTCTGGACAACGTGTTGCTGAGGCTTTGGTCAGTCAAAGAAGGAGCGGTGGAGAAGGTGGCCATCTGACCAATGCATTCAGACAATTTTTTGGTCCGCAGCCCCAAGGTATGATCGGTTCCAGCAACCATCGCCAGCGTCAGTTTTACATGGTGCAGAAATACCTAGGGGCAAGATCTGATTTGGACACCTTTCCCACCGAAAATCCTCTGGGTTACTGGGTCTTGAGGATGGATCACTGGCCAGAGCTTGCACAGTATGCAATTGAGCTACTGGCCTGTCCTGCATCCAGCGTTCTTTCGGAACGCACTTTCAGTGCTGCTGGAGGCTTTGTAACCGATCACAGGGTGCGTCTGTCCACCGACTCGGTCGATCGACTGACCTTCATAAAAATGAATCAGTCTTGGCTCACCACCAGCTACCAAGCATCTGATGCTGATGTAACCGAATATTTTTTTTTGAAATCTCAGATCCCTTCAAAGACTGCCTATGCTGATGCTGAGTGACTATCCTGAGTAGTTATCCTCTTCCTCCTCAATGATCACGCTGATAGCTTGTAAGAACATTTTTGGTTCTGGGCGCCACCACCAGTGCCTAAGGCACAATTTTTCGGCCCCTGTTTAACAGGGGCATGTAATTACAATTTTTGATGCAATACTTTGCAGCAGGGCTCGTTCCTGCATTCCAACTAGAGTATCTGTGAGGGGTTGCAGTGTTGTGGCACCAGCACCAGTGCCTAAGGCCCAATTTTTCAGCCCCTGTTCAACAGGGGCATGTAATTACAATTCTTGATCTAATATTTCACAGCAGGGCCCATTTCTGCGCCCACCAAGAGCAAGTGAGGACTTACAGTGTTGTGGCACCAGCACCACCACCAAAGGCCCAATTTGTCTGCCCTTGTTCAACAGGGGCATGTAATTACAATTCTTGATCTAATATTTCACAGCAGGGCCCGTTTCTGCACCCACCAAGAGCGAGTGAGGACTTGCAGTGTTGTGGCACCAGCACCACCACCACCACCAAAGGCCCAATTTTTCTGCCCTTGTCCAACTGGGGCATGTAATTACAATTCTTGATCTAATATTTCACAGCAGGGCCCTGTGAGGGCTTACAGTGTTGTGGCCACAACAACACCTAAGGCCCAAATTTCTGCTGAGTATATAGGGCAGGCCCCTACTTTCAAACATCTAACTTACAAACGACTCCTACTTGCAAACGGAAGGAGACAACAGGAAGTGATATGAAATCTACCCCTAGGAAGGGAAATTCTCTCCTGTAAGAGTTTATATGGGAAAAACATTTCTCCTTTCCACTGATGCTTTCCAATCCTTGTTCCACAAAAAACCCCAAATTTTCAAAAAACATTTGTCATTGGGACAAAAAGTGAGGTGAAATCTTCTGAAGAGGAGGACAGACAGCAAAACAAATGTCACAGGGGTGATAACCCTTCCCTATGTTTTCCAAAAAGCTTAAAAAAGATTTTTTGGCTGGAGCTAAACACGTTAAAAATGTACCCGTTCAAAATTACAAACAGATTCTACTTAACAACAAACCTACAGTCCCTGTCTTGTTTGCATCGCCTGTATACTGCTTTTCAGAGTACAGAGCCTGTATACTGCTGTTTCCTTTTTTAATTTGGGTGCGGGGTTCCCCTTAATATCCATACAAGACCCAAAGGGCCTGGTAATGGACTGGGGGATACCCATGCCGTTTGTCTCACTGATTTTCATCCATATTGCCAGAACCCGACATTATATTAAAGCCGCAAGCAGTTTTAAATTACTTTTTTTCCTTTAAAAATGGCATTTTGTGCAGGGACTGTTCTAAGCATGGGAAACACGCGCCACTTTACAGGCATACTATAGACACCCCCCAGGTACGATATTTAAAGGAATATTTCACTTTTTTTTTTACTTTAGCCACTTCAGCCCCGGAAGGTTTTACCCCCTTCCTGACCAGAGCACTTTTTACAATTTGGCATTGCGTCGCTTTAACTGCTAATTGCGCGGTCATGCAATGCTGTACCCAAACGAAATTTGCGTCCTTTTCTTCCCACAAATAGAGCTTTCTTTTGATGGTATTTGATCACCTCTGCCATTTTTATTTTTTGCGCTATACACGGAAAAAGACAGAAAATTTTGAAAAAAAATGATATTTTCTCTTTTTTGTTATAAAAAAAATCCAATAAACTCAATTTTAGTCATACATTTAGGCCAAAATGTATTCGGCCACATGTCTTTGGTAAAAAAAATGTCAATAAGCGTATATTTATTGGTTTGCGCAAAAGTTATAGCGTCTACAAACTAGGGTACATTTTCTGGAATTTACACAGCTTTTAGTTTATGACTGCCTGTCATTTCTTGAGGTGCTAAAATGGCAGGGCAGTACAAAACCCCCCAAATGACCCCATTTTGGAAAGTAGAAACCCGAAGGAAATTGCTGAGGGGCATGTTGAGCCCATTGAATATTTTTTTTTTTGTCCCAAGTGATTGAATAATGACAAAAAAAAAAAAGTTGTCACTAAATGATATATTGCTCACACAGGCCATGGGCATATGTGGAATTGCACCCCAAAATACATTCAGCTGCTTCTCCTGAGTACGGGGATACCACATGTGTGGGACTTTTTGGGAGCCTAGCCGCGTACGGGGCCCCGAAAACCAAGCACCGCCTTCAGGATTTCTAAGGGCAAATTTTTGATTTCACTCCTCACTACCTATCACAGTTTTGAAGGCCATAAAATGCCAAGATGGCACAAAACCCCCCCAAATGACCCCATTTTGGAAAGTAGACACCCCAAGCTATTTGCTGAGAGGCATGGTGAGTATTTTGTAGCTCTCATTTGTTTTTGAAAATGAAGAAAGACCAAAAAAATGTTTTTTTTTTTTTTTTTCTTTTTTCAATTTTCAAAACTTTGTGACAAAAAGTGAGGTCTGCAAAATACTCACTATACCTCTCAGCAAATAGCTTGGGGTGTCTACTTTCCAAAATGGGGTCATTTGGGGGGGTTTTGTGCCACCTGGGCATTCCATGGCCTCCGAAACTGTGATAGGCAGTGAAGAGTGAAATCAAAAATTTACGCCCTTAGAAAGCCTGAAGGCGGTGCTTGGGTTTCGGGGTCCCGTGCGCGGCTAGGCTCCCAAAAAGTCCCACACATGTGGTATCCCCATACTCAGGAGAAGCAGCTGAATTTATTTTGGGGTGTAATTTCACATATTCCCATGGCATGTTTGAGCAATATATCATTTAGTGACAACTTTGTGCAAAAAAAAAAAAAAGTGTCTTTCCCGCAACTTGTGTCACAATATAAAATATTCCATGGACTCCAAATGCCTCTCAGCAAATAGTTTGGGGTGTCTACTTTCCAAAATGGGGTCATTTGGGGGGGGGGTTGAACTGTCTTGGCATTTTATGCACAACATTTAGAAGCTTATGTCACACATCACCCACTCTTCTAACCACTTGAAGATAAAGCCCTTTCTGACACTTTTTGATTACATGAAAAAATTATTTTTTTGCAAGAAAATTACTTTGAACCCCCAAACATTATATATTTTTTTAAAGCAAATGCCCTACAGATTAAAATGGTGGGTGTTTCATTTTTTTTTTTCACACGGTATTTGCGCAGCGATTTTTCAAACGCATTTTTTGTGAAAAAAACACACTTTTTTAAATTTTAATGCACTAAAACACACTATATTGCCCAAATGTTTGATGAAATAAAAAGATGATCTTAGGCCATGGATACCAAACATGACATGCTTTAAAATTGCGCACAAACGTGCAGTGGCAACAAAATTAATACATTTTTAAAAGCCTTTAAAAGCCTTTACAGGTTACCACTTTAGATTTACAGAGGAGGTCTACTGCTAAAATTACTGCCCTCGATCTGACCTTCACGGTGATACCTCACATGCATGGTGCAATTGCTGTTTACATTTGACGCCAGACCGACGCTTGCGTTCGCCTTAGCGCGAGAGCAGGGGGGACAGGGGTGCTTTTTTTTTTTTTTTTCTTTATTATTTTTTTGCTTTTTTATCTTATTTTTAAACTGTTCCTTTCATATTTTTTTTTTTAAATCATTTTTATTGTTATCTCAGAGAATGTAAATATCCCCTATGATAGCAATAGGTAGTGACAGGTACTCTTTTTTGAAAAAATTGGGGTCTATTAGACCCTAGATCTCTCCTCTGCCCTCAAAGCATCTGACCACACCAAGATTGGTGTGATAAAATGCTTCCCCAATTTCCCAATGACGCTGTTTACATCTGGCGAAATCTAAGTCATAAAATGCTCGTAGCTTCCGGTTTCTTAAGCCATAGAGATGTTTGGAGCCACTCTGGTCTCTGATCAGCTCTATGGTCAGCTGGCTGAATCACCAGCTGCATTCTCAGGTTCCCTGTTGAGACAGGAGAGCCAGAGAAAAACACGGAAGACGGTAGGGGGGGGCATTCCCTCCCACTGCTTGTAAAAGCAGTCTAGAGGCTAATTAGCCACTAGGATTGCTTTTACATGAAAGCCGACCGCTGACTGAAAAGAATGATACCAAGATGATACCTAAACCTGCAGGCATCACTCTGGTATAACCACTCAAAGTCGTGAATGGCGCACCTGAAGACAAAAGAATGGTTAACAATAAAGCACAGTAAACGGTAAAGTATAAAAAATTGCATACCTGAAAAGCAAACATGATAAAACATAATAACAATAAAACATTGCAGAATAGAATACAGTAAAAAAGAGCAGAACAATAGAGAGAGAATAGAGAGAGAGAGAACAATAAAACGACAACTATTTTTTTTTATTTTTGTTTGTGTTTTTTTTTTTTTTACACTTTTTTTTGTAACTAACTTTTATAACTGTAACCGGTTCCAGGTTCGGGTCTCTCAAAATGCGATTGCATCTTGGGAGACCTTGTGAAAGTGTGCCTAGTCTGTGCAATGCTGTACCCTATGCTAATACTCAACTAGTGAATGGTAGTGTTCAAAACATTCACCTATGCAAAGACCAGGATTGTCAGGACAGGAGGGACAATAATAGCGGGTGTCACGCCTATATCCGCGCTTGCTGCAAACATATCTTTTTTTGGGGGGTTCGTTGGGTAGGGGTACTCGGGAGGACATAAAAATGCCTCTCATGCAGCCGACTGCATTTGGTTGGGGATGTAAATGGGGGAAGTACGGGTGCTGCAGAAGCGGTGGCCTGTGCTTGTCTTCTTGGTGGCAGCGGGACACTACTTGTGCTTGCCACCTCACCAGCTTGAACTGCACTTATGGGACTCGCCACGTCACCAAGTGTTACTGCAGTGCTGGTTTGACTACGACTGGGGTGTAATAGGCCACTGGCGCTTGCCAGTTCACCAAAACGCTACAAAAAAAGACTGTTAGCGATCGCAGGGATCAGGCCTGACTCTGCGAAAGCTGCAGTTATGCGTTTAGCGACGCTTATCACCGCCGGGCGATCAGGGGGCTAAACCTTTATTCGGTAATAAACGGCGGGTGCCCTGACACTATAAAAAATAAACGAACTAACCAGCGTCACCCGTAACGGTTATACGGTGATCAGTGGTGAAAGGGTTAACTAGGGGGCAATCAAGGGGTTAAAACATTTATTAGATAGTATATGGGGGTCCCTGTCGCTATAAAAAGCTGACGGCGAACCTAAATATTTACCTCCCTAACTAGCGTCACCAGCGACACTAATACAGCGATCAGAAAAATGATCGCTTAGCGACATTGGCGACAGGGGGTGATCAAGGGGTTAAAACTTTATTAGGGGGGTGCCCTAGACCTACAGGGGGCTAACAGTAACTGTCCTACCACTTCTAACTGTCACAAACTGACACCATGCAGTAATCAGGAAAAAAAAAACCTGCTTGGTGTCAGTGTGACAGGGAGGGGGGAGGGGTGATTGGGGGGGATCGGGGGGCGATCGGGGGGGGATCGGGGGTGTAATGTATGCCTGGCATGTTCTACTGTGTTGTGTTTTACACTCACATAGATGTCTTCTCTCCTCGGCGCCGGAACGGAAACTGACGAGCCGAGGAGAGATGACATCACATCCTCTGCCTCTGTGTACTATACAGAGGCAGGGGATGTTTCTCATTGGCTGGGAGCGATCGTGAGGGGGGGCCACGATCGGATGGCCTCCCTCTCGCCTCTCAATGCTCCCAGACAAATGCCGACCGCCGCTGGCACCGGGGGGGGGGGGTCCGATCGGACCCCCCGCCCGCGGGAAGGCAATCACGTACCAGGTACGTGATTTTGCCTGCCCGTGACATTCTGCTCACGTATATAGGCGTGAGGCGGTCGGCGAGTGGTTAAGCATCATTAAAATCACTGCTCCCGAAAAAAAACGGCCGTTTTTAAAAGTTTTTTTTGCATTGATACATGTCCCCTGGAGCAGGACCCGGGTCCCCAAACCCTTTTTAGGACAATAACATGCAAATTAGCCTTTAAAATGAGCAATTTTGATTTTGAACGTTCAAGTCCCATAGACGTCAATGGGGTTCTAACGTTTGTGCGAATTTACGGTCCGTTCGCAGGTTCTGGTGCGAACCGAACCGGGGGGTGTTCGGCTCCTCCCTAAAGCCAATAAACAGCACTTCCTAGTTACCACTGTGATCAGCTGTGATTGGACACAGCTGGTCACGTGGTAAAGAGCCTATGTCAGAGGCTCTTTACCTAGACCAGAGATTCAGTGTGTCAGATCGACACGCCACAACACAGATCACCGCGCTGCCTGCCCCCCCCCGGGATGCGCAAGAGCGGCTGAAACCACTTTCTGGCCGTCATTCTGCTATATGGTGGGCAAGAAGTGGTTAAAAATGCAGTGCCTTGAAATCCATTCTGTTTTTGCACCATGCGACTTACCTACAGTCTCTGCACATACAAACGCACTGTGTTTTTAAATGCATGGCCCACGCATTTAAAAACGCAGCCAGTTTGCTGGTGCAGGAACTGCAGGTAAGTCACATGGTGCAAAAGCAGAATAGATTTCAAGACCACTTGATTTTTAAAATGCTGCATGCACCTTTTATTCTGCAGGAAACGCAGGCATGGCAGCCCATTCAAATGAGCAAACTCACATCCATGTAAACCAGGCCTAAAATAAGCCGATCAAACAGTAAAATACAGTACTTATATGTGATAGAGTTTTGCGAGCTACCCAAAAACCAAAAGTAATTATACATGTACTAGAAACACAGAGTGTGTGTGAAAGCTATTCAAAAGACCAGCTGCTAGCACTGATCACATCCCCATATGCATGTGCACAAAAATAAATATATAAGAGTGCAGCTCTGAATCACGAAATATAAACAAACAAATATCAAAAATCATTGAATCAAACAACATATAAAGTGCATAATAAAATGTCCATACAATAAAGTGCAAAAATAATAGTCCATAATAAAACAGTGAACTTTCCACAAATGTATGTTGTTTGATGAACAACTAAATGCAATTGTAAAAACCTATATGTAAAACTTCCAGACCACCAACGAATCACCTCACTCGTGCTCCCCCCAATGGGTATAGGCTAACCTCTGGGATTGCGACCCCCATTTTAGCAGGGTCAAAAATGCCTGTGAGCCACCCCAGGACTCAGTGAGTTATCCAACACAGCTAGCTCCTAAACTTCTCCCAAGATCTCCTCCTCAGTATGTCAGCAGCAGAGTCTATGCAGAGAGAAAGACTCCAATAGTGCTTGAATCGTTTAAAACACTTTAACATGCGTTTATTAAAACGTACAGGGTTCTCACAATATGCGAGTGCTTCCAGCGCACCACACAAATAAGAGCATAGGCATATAAAGAAAGGTTCCCCTAAATGGACTTTACCGGCACTTATAAAGGGTTGTAGATAGTAGAGGAGTACAACAGCGTATAAAGAGTAAAAAAAGGTTTTTTATTTATTTGAAAGTATCATATGTTAAAAACATTATGGACATTACATTCAACGAAACATATTACATATTAGACATGTTTGTGGTTGGTTACCAAATGGTAAATTCTTTATAGGGACTCTGATCACATACAACGCGTTTCGGGATAAATAGTGTTTCAGTCCTTCTTCAGGGGTGTAACAGAAAAGAGAGATTCATCTGGTATGTTTCGTTGATTTAAAAAAAAGGGAGGAAAAAGCTCAAAAATAGAATAGCATTGGGCATTTAGTGTTGATAAGGTTGCTGTTCTTTAGATACCATCGTTCTCACTAGATAGTATTGCTTAACAGTGATTCCCATTTAAGGGGTGTATTGTCTCACCTACCCCCGTCCTTCCCGGATGCGTGCAGGCCAGAGCGGTATACTGAGGCAAAGAGAGGAAACCCTCTATTAGCACAGGTTTTCAGTAAGCCAGCCACGCATCCCAGCCACGCATCCCAGCATCCAGCATGTACATGCTACATATGGGGAGTCAGGGGAGGAGAAAGACCTACCTGGTCCTCCTTGCCAGCTCAGCTCTGATCACCATCTGCAGGCGGGCTCACACCAGTGCTGTTGGCTGCCACAATTTACATCCCAGCACTCTGACATCGGCTCCACTGCGCGGGGGACTCCGATGTACAGGAAGCACGGCACACATAGAGAGGGGTGGGGTCAGAGCATTAGTGAAGCTCAAGGCCCCGCCAGCCCACGGCCTGCCCCTTGCTCGAGAATATGCAGCACTGCACGCTGATGCTGGCTGCCTGTGTCACAGTCTGCAGCGCTGATGGGGGTCTTGATTTGTGGACAGTGCAAGCTTAAGGGGCAGCTCTGCTTTGGGCCCCAAAACAATGACAGAGCCCTGGCAGGTTGCCCCGTTTACCCTGCGGTAAAGACAGACCTGCACATGTTCCATGCTTTTATTTCCATGCTTTCCTTGTCAAAAGAAGTTTATTGAGTATACAATGTTATAAAGATACATAAAGTAAGTTTACAAGGATCTATAAAGTAAGCTCATTGTTTTACAGTAGGGTTTATATAGGTAAATATCATGGAATTTCAAATATTAAACATCGGGTTCACGTAAACCTAAATTAAAGATATATATATCATTTCCTTAGTTACTTTTGTAGGTATTTAAATGATTTATACCTACTATACATATTGTTTACAAGTAGAGTGTATATAGGTCAAATAAATTCTGATAATGAGCTTTAATCGTAAGGTGGAGAAAAGGAAAGAGTAAGAAGAAAAAGGGTTGAAAGGTAGAGGTATGGTCCACAAGGTTGTCCCGCTCGTCAGTTTATTATTCTTTTTAGTTCTCTTTGAAGCCTTAGAATGGGTGTCTCTGTAAGTCATTTAATCTGTTACCATGGCAACAGGACAGAGTCATTGAAGTTTGACAGGAACTGTTGTTTTATCCAAGGATGCCAAAGTTTTTCAAATTTTGGAATTTGATTTTGATCGATGGCTACCATCTTAGCATGGGACATTGTATTATTCATTCTGTGAATTGTTTCTGCTAGTACCAATGTAGGAGATTTCCATGCCTTGGCCACTGTTTGTTTTGCAGCCGTTATTAGTTGGATCATAAGTTTGAATTGAGAGAGTGTTAACCATTCCGGTTTTAGATTAAGTAAAGTTAAATATGGATCTGGTTGTATTATTTTTTTAAATATTTTAGATGCAATCACGAAGACTTCCTTCCAGAAGGTTTGGATTACTGTGCACGTCCACCATATGTGTAAATATGTGCCTATTTCTGGGCATCCTCGAAAACAAAGAGCTGAGGTATTAGGTGAATATTTTGCCACTCTAGCGGGTACAAGGTACCAGCGAGTTAGGACTTTATAATTTGTCTCCAGTGCTAAGATGTTGGGTGAAGATGACTTAGATGTGAGCCATATGTTAGACCAGTCCGTGTCTTCTAAAGTTCGTCCCAGGTCCTCCTCCCACCTCTGAACGTAAGAGGGTCTATTAAGATTTGCTACTCCATATAATTGATTATAAAGTGATGAAATTGTACCTTTAGCAAATGGATCTTTTGTACAGATTGATTCAAAAATGGATAATTGGGATAATGGTGTATCCCCCTTGATGAATGGTGTATAGAAATTTTTGATTTGGAGATATCTAAATATCTCAGAGTTTGGTAGATCATATTTTTCTCTAAGCGATGGGAATGAAAGGAATGATTTAGATGCTATGAAGTCATTTAGTGTCTGAATGCCTGATGTTGTCCAAGCTTTAAAAGAATTTGGGTAGATCCATGCCGGATAAAAGGCCGGATTTCTGATAAAAGAAAGGAGAGGATTGTGTGGAGATTGTAACTGATATTTGGTTTTTAGTTTATTCCAGAGAGATAAGAAGTGTTTAGTTATGGGATTATGAATTTTAAAGCGGTCTTTAGGATCAAGCCATAATAAATTTGATATTAATAGAGGGTCATTTTCTGAAGCCTCTATAAATACCCATAATGGGATTTCCTGTTTTGCATGGTATTTGGACAGACTGGCCAAATGTGCTGCTCTGTAGTAGTTAGTAAAATTAGGGTATCCCAGGCCTCCTTTATTTTTGGGAAGATGTAGTGTGTGTATAGGTATACGTGGTTTAGAAGAGCCCCATATAAACGAAGTTGCTCTTTTTTGTACTATTCTCAAAAAATAGGAAGGAATTGGAATAGGGAGGACTCTGAATAGATAAAGCAATTTGGGTAGAATAGTCATTTTGATTGCATTAATCTTCCCTATCCAGGATAAAGGAAGTTGCGACCATTGTTTTATTAGATTTGTGATCTGTCTTAACCACTTCAGCCCCGGAAGGATTTACCCCCTTCCTGACCAGAGCACTTTTTACAATTCGGCACTGCGTCGCTTTAACTGCTAATTGCGCGGTCATGCAATGCTCTACCCAAACGAAATTTGCGTCCTTTTCTTCCCACAAATAGAGCTTTCTTTTGATGGTATTTGATCACCTCTGCCGTTTTTATTTTTTGCGCTATAAACGGAAAAAGACTGAAAATTTTGAAAAAAAATTATATTTTCTACTTTTTGTTATAAAAAAAATCCAATAAACTAAATTTTAGTCATACATTTAGGCCAAAATGTATTCGGCCACATGTCTTTGGTAAAAAAAATGTCAATAAGCGTATATTTATTGGTTTGCGCAAAAGTTATAGCGTCTACAAACTAGGGTACATTTTCTGGAATTTACACAGCTTTTAGTTTATGACTGCCTATGTCATTTCTTGAGGTGCTAAAATGGCAGGGCAGTACAAAACCCCCCCAAATGACCCCATTTTGGAAAGTAGACACCCCAAGGAAATTGCTGAGAGGCATGTTGAACCCATTGAATATTTTTTTTTTTTGTCCCAAGTGATTAAATAATGACAAAAAAAAAAAAAAATTTACAAAAAGTTGTCACTAAATGATATATTGCTCACACAGGCCATGGGCATATGTGGAATTGCACCCCAAAATACATTCAGCTGCTTCTCCTGAGTACGGGGATACCACATGTGTGGCACTTTTTGGGAGCCTAGCCGCGTACGGGGCCCCGAAAACCCAGCACCACCTTCAGGAT
The DNA here is from genome assembly GCA_037952835.1 of Lithobates septentrionalis. Classification (NCBI taxonomy): domain Eukaryota; kingdom Metazoa; phylum Chordata; class Amphibia; order Anura; family Ranidae; genus Lithobates; species Lithobates septentrionalis. The sequence goes on from JBBDGP010001212.1 coordinate 622,455, forward strand.
TTCTAAGGGCATACATTTTTGATTTTACTCCTCACTACCTATCACAGTTTTGAAGGCCATAAAATGCCAAGATGGCACAAACCCCCCCCAAATGACCCCATTTTGGAAAGTAGACACCCCAAGCTATTTGCTGAGAGGCATGGTGAGTATTTTGCAGCTCTCATTTGTTTTTGAAAATGAATAAAGACCAGAAAAAAAAAATTTTTTTTCTTTTTTCAATTTTCAAAACTTTGTGACAAAAAGTGAGGTCTGCAAAATACTCACTATACCTCTCAGCAAATAGCTTGGGGTGTCTACTTTCCAAAATGGGGTAATTTGGGGGTGGGTTTGTGCCACCTGGGCATTCCATGGCCTCCGAAACTGTGATAGGCAGTGAAGAGTGAAATCAAAAATTTACGGCCTTAGAAAGCCTGAAGGCGGTGCTTGGTTTTCGGGGTCCCGTGCGCGGCTAGGCTCCCAAAAAGTCCCACACATGTGGTATCCCCGTACTCAGGAGAAGCAACAGAATTTATTTTGGGGTGTAATTTCACATATTCCCATGGCACGTTTGAGCAATATAACATTTAGTGACAACTTTGTGCAAAAAAAAAAAAAAAATAAATAAAATTTGTCTCTTTCCCGCTACTTGTGTCACAATATAAAATATTCCATGGACTCGACATGCCTCTCAGCAAATAGCTTGGGGTGTCTACTTTCCAAAATGGGGTCATTTGGGGGGGGGTTTGAACTGTCCTGGCATTTTATGCACAACATTTAGAAGCTTATGTCACACATCACCCACTCTTCTAACCACTTGAAGACAAAGCCCTTTCTGACACTTTTTGATTACATGAAAAAATTATTTTTTTTTGCAAGAAAATTACTTTGAACCCCCAAACATTATATATTATTTTAAAGAAAATGCCCTACAGATTAAAATGGTGGGTGTTTCATTTTTTTTTTTTTTCACACAGTATTTGCGCAGCGATTTTCAAACGCATTTTTTGGGGAAAAAACACACTTTTTTAAATTTTAATGCACTAAAACACACTATATTGCCCAAATGTTTGATGAAATAAAAAAGATGATCTTAGGTCGAGTACATGGATACCAAACATGACATGCTTTAAAATTGCGCACAAACGTGCAGTGGCAACAAAATTAATACATTTTTAAAAGCCTTTAAAAGCCTTTACAGGTTACCACTTTAGATTTACAGAGGAGGTCTACTGCTAAAATTACTGCCCTCGATCTGACCTTCGCGGTGATACCTCACATGCATGGTGCAATTGCTGTTTACATTTGATGCCAGACCGCCGCTTGCGTTCGCCTTAGCGCGAGAGCAGGGGGGACAGGGGTGCTTTTTATTTATTTATTTATTTTCTTTATTATTTTTTTGCTTTTTTATCTTATTTTTAAACTGTTCCTTTCATTTTTTTTTTTTAAATCATTTTTATTGTTATCTCAGGGAATGTAAATATCCCCTATGATAGCAATAGGTAGTGACAGGTACTCTTTTTTGAAAAAATTGGGGTCTATTAGACCCTAGATCTCTCCTCTGCCCTCAAAGCATCTGACCACACCAAGATCGGTGTGATAAAATGCTCCCCCAATTTCCCAATGGCGCTATTTACATCCGGCGAAATCTAAGTCATAAAATGCTCGTAGCTTCCGGTTTCTTAGGCCATAGAGATGTTTGGAGCCACTCTGGTCTCTGATCAGCTCTATGGTCAGCTGGCTGAATCACCGGCTGCATTCTCAGGTTCCCTGTTGAGACAGGAGAGCCAGAGAAAAACACGGAAGACGGTAGGGGGGGGCATTCCCTCCCACTGCTTGTAAAAGCAGTCTAGAGGCTAATTAGCCGCTAGGATTGCTTTTACATGAAAGCCGACCGCTGGCTAAAAAGAATGATACCAAGATGATACCTAAACCTGCAGGCATCATTCTGGTATAACCACTCAAAGTCGTGAATGGCGTACCTGAAGACAAAAAAATGGTTAACAATAAAGCACAGTAAACGGTAAAGTATAAAAAATTGCATACCTGAAAAGCAAACATGATAAAACATAATAACAATAAAACATTGCAGAATAGAATACAGTAAAAAAGAGCAGAACAATAGAGAGAGAGAATAGAGAGAGAGAACAATAAAACGACAACTATTTTTTTTTATTTTTGTTTGTGTTTTTTTTTTTTTTTACACTTTTTTTTTGTAACTGTAACTTTTATAACTGTAACCGCTTCCAGGTTCGGGTCTCTCAAAATGCGATGGCATCTTGGGAGACCCTGTGAAAGTGTGCCTAGTCTGTGCAATGCTGTACCCTACGCTAATACTCAACTAGTGAATAGGGATGAGCCGAACACCCCCCGGTTCGGTTCGCACCAGAACCCGCGAACGGACCGCAAGTTCGCACGAACGTTAGAACCCCATTGACGTCTATGGGACTCGAACGTTCGAAATCAAAAGTGCTCATTTTAAAGGCTAATTTGCATGGTATTGTCCTAAAAAGGGTTTGGGGACCCGGGTCCTACCCCAGGGGACATGTATCAATACAAAAAAAACTTTTAAAAACGGCCGTTTTTTCGGGAGCAGTGATTTTAATGATGCTTAAAGTAAAAAAAAAAAAGTGAAATATTCCTTTAAATATCGTACCTGGGGGGTGTCTATAGTATGCCTGTAAAGTGACGCGTGTTTCCCATGTTTAGAACAGTCCCTGCACCAAATGTCATTTTTAAAGGAAAAAATCTCATTTAAAACTGCTTGCGGGTTTAATGTCATGTCGGGTCCTGGCAATATGGATGAAAATCAGTGAGACAAACGGCATGGGTACCCCCCAGTCCATTACCAGGCCCTTTGGGTCTTGTATGGATATTAAGGGGAACCCCGCACCCAAATTAAAATAAGGAAAGGTCCCTATATACTCTGAACAGCAGTATACAGGCGGTGCAAACAAGACAGGGACTGTAGGTTTGTTGTTAAGTAGAATCTCTTTGTAATTTTGAACATTTTTAATGTGTTTAGCTCCAGCCAAAAAATCTTTTCTAAGCTTTTTGGAAAACATAGGGAAGGGTTATCACCCCTGTGACATTTGTTTTGCGTCTTTCCTCCTCTTCAGAAGATTTCACCTCACTTTTTTGTCCCAATGAAAAATGTTTTTTGAAAATTTGGGTTTTTTTGTGGAACAAGGATTGGAAAGCATCAGTGGAAAGGAGAAATTGTTTTCCCATATTAACTCTTACATGAGAGAATTTCCCTTCCTATGGGTAGATTTCATCTCACTTCCTGTTGTCTCCTTCCGTTTGCAAGTAGGAGTCGTTTGTAAGTTAGATGTTTGAAAGTAGGGTCCTGCCCTATATACTCAGCAGAAATTTGGGCCTTAGGTGTTGCTGTGGCCAAAACACTGTAAGCCCTCACAGGGCCCTGCTGTGAAATATTAGATCAAAAATTGTAATTACATGCCCCTGTTAGACAGGGGCAGAAAAATTGGGCCTTAGGCACTGGTGCTGGTGCCACAACACTGCAACCCCTCACAGACACTCTAGTTGGAACGCAGGAACGAGCACTGCTGCAAAGTATTGCATCAAAAATTGTAATTACACGCCCCTGTTAGACAGGGGCAGAAAAATTGGGCCTTAGGCACTGGTGCTGGTGCCACAACACTGCAACCCCTCACAGACACTCTAGTTGGAATGCAGGAACGAGCCCTGCTGCAAAGTATTGCATCAAAAATTGTAATTTCACGCCCCTGTTAGACAGGGGCAGAAAAATTGGGCCTTAGGCACTGGTGCTACAACACTGCAACCCCTCACAGACACTCTAGTTGGAATGCAGGAACGAGCCGTGCTGCAAAGTATTACATCAAAAATTGTAATTACACGCCCCTGTTATACAGGGGCTGAAAAATTGTGCCTTAGGCACTGGTGGTGGCGCCCAGAACCAAAAATGTTCTTACAAGCTATCAGCGTGATGATTGAGGAGGAAGAGGATAATTACTCAGGGATAATCACTCAGCATCAGCATAGGCAGTCTTTGAAGGGATCTGAAAAAAATTATTCAGTTACATCAGCATCAGGTGCTTGGTAGCTGGTGGTGATCCAAGACTGATTCATTTTTATGAAGGTCAGCCGATCGACCGAGTCAGTGGACAGACGCACCCTGTGATCGGTTACCACGCCTCCAGCAGCACTGAATGTACGTTCCGAAAGAACGCTGGATGCAGGACAGGCCAGTAGCTCAATTGCATACTGTGCAAGCTCTGGCCAGTGATCCATCCTCAAGACCCAGTAACCCAGAGGATTTTCGGTGGGAAAGGTGTCCAAGTCTGATCTTGCCCCTAGGTATTCCTGCACCATGTAAAACAGACGCTGGCGATGGTTGCTGGAACCGATCATACCTTGGGGCTGCGGACCAAAAAATTGTCTGAACGCATCGGTCAGACGGCCACCTTCTCCACCGCTCCTTCTTTGACTGACCGAAGCCTCAGCAACACGTTGTCCAGAAACAGGAGTTTGTAACCTCCCAGTCTCTGGGAACGCGTTGCACAGACCTTTCTGCAAGGCCTCCCGAAGATGTTTCATCCTCTGCTCCCTCTGCGATGGCAAGATAAGGTCCGCAACCTTACCCTTGTAACGTGGATCAAGGAGGGTTGCCAGCCAGTATTGGTCCTTCTCCTTGATACCACGAATACGAGGATCCTTACGCAGGCTTTGCAGGATCAGGGAGGCCATGCAGCGTAGGTTTGCTGAGGCATTCGGTCCGGAGTCCTCTGGGTCACTAAGGACAACAACGTCCGCAGCCACCTCCTCCCAGCCACGTACAAGTCCATGTGTTCCTTGGGACTGATCCCTTAAAGACTGCTGATGCTGAGTGCCAGGCTCCACCTCCATACTGACACAATCTTCCTCCTCCTCCTCCTCCTCCTCCTCGTCCTCTTCCTGTGTGATCGGCGGGCACGCAGGAACACTGTCTGGATAAAGGGGGCCTTGAGAGCTAAGGAAGTCCTCCTCTTCCTGCCTCTGTTCTGCCTCAAGTGCCCTGTCCATTATTCCACGCAGCGTGTGCTCCAACAGGTGGACAAGGGGGACAGTGTCACTGATGCATGCACTGTCAGTGCTCACCATCCTCGTGGCCTCCTCGAATGGTGACAGGACAGTGCATGCATCCCTGATCATGGCCCACTGGCGTGGGGAAAAAAAACCAAGCTCCCCTGACCCTGTCCTGGTGCCATAGTCGCACAGGTACTCATTGATGGCCCTCTGCTGCGTGTGCAGCCGCTGCAGCATGGCCAACGTCGAGTTCCACCTGGTGGGCATGTCACAGATTAGGCGATTCTTGGGCAGGTTAAACTCCTTTTGGAGGTCCGTCAGCCGAGCACTGGCATTATATGACCGGCGGAAATGCACAGAGACTTTCCTGGCCTGCCTCAGGACATCCTGTAAGCCCGGGTACCTGCCCAAGAACCGCTGCACCACCAAGTTAAGGACGTGAGCCAAACAGGGCACATGGGTCAGTTGTCCCTGTCGGAGGGCAGAGAGGAGGTTGGTGCCATTGTCGCAAACCACCATTCCTGCCTTAAGTTGGCGTGGCGTCAACCACCTCTGAACCTGCCCCTGCAGAGCTGACAAAACCTCTGCCCCAGTGTGGCTCCTGTCCCCCAAGCACACCAGCTCAAGCACCGCATGGCATCTTTTGGCCTGCGTACTTGCGTAGCCCCTTGAACGCCTACGGAGCACCGCTGGTTCCGAGGAAGAGGCCATGGAGGAAGAAGAAGAGGAGGGGGTGGAGGAGAGAGGTGTGTCACAATCAGCATTTTGGAGGCGTGGTGGCGGAACAACCTCCAACACTACTGCACCTTGTCCTGCATCCTTCCCAGCTGCCAGCAGAGTCACCCAATGCGCCGTGAAACTTAAGTAACGTCCCTGTCCATGCCTGCTGGACCATGAGTCAGCGGTAATATGCACCTTACCGCTGACCGCCCTGTCCAGCGAGGCATGGACATTGCCTTCCACATGCCGGTAGAGAGCCGGAATCGCCTTCCGTGAGAAAAAGTGGCGTTTGGGTACCTGCCACTGAGGAACCGCACATTCCACAAACTCACGGAAGGGGGCAGAGTCTACCAACTGAAAAGGCAGCAGTTGAAGTGCTAGCAATTTTGCCAAGCTAGCATTCAACCGCTGGGCATGTGGATGGCTGGGAGCAAACTTCTTTCGGCGGTGCAGCAGCTGGGGCAGGGAAATTTGCCTGGTACAATCTGACGTCGGTGTACCCAAAGCAGATTGCCCACAAGTACTTGGCTGTGACACACCTAATTCTACACCTTCATTCCTCTCACTGCAGGTCTCAGAGAGGACTGAAGGTCTAGTGGGGTTGGAAATCTCAGCTGATGAGGAGCAAGGAGAGATCCTCTTTGTTCTTTGGTGTGGGTCTTTCAGATACGCTTGCCAACGAACTGCATGGCAGGTCAACATATGTCTGGTCAAGCATGTGGTACCCAAGCGGGAGATGTTTTGGCCACGCGAGATACGCTTGAGACATATGTTGCAAATAGCAGCGGTGCGATCTGATGCACTCGTCTCAAAAAAGGCCCACACCAAAGAACTTTTTGAATAACGCGCAGAGACTGCAGCGCCCTGCACATGTGGAGCTTTGGGGTGTGATGCAGTCAATGTGCTGCCCTTAGGCTGGCCCCTGGAGGGCATCCTGCCTAGTTGGTGATGTGCCACCTCCTCCTCCTCCTCCTCCTCCTCTCTCCTATCAGGCACCCACGTTGAGTCAGTGACCTCATCATCCCCTCCCTCCTCATCACTGGAGCAAACCTGGCAGTATGCTGCAGCAGGGGGAGCATGACTGCCAGATTGCTGTCCTTCTTGGGCACCCCCTCTGTCCGTGCTCATGTTACTGCCTTCATTGAGCTCAGTATCATCATCAGAGCCTTCCAAACGCTGGGCATCCTCCTGGAGCATGTACCCAACACTGTGGTCAAACAGTTCGAGGGAATCCTCATGAGGACATGGTGGAGCTAGGGAAGGAGTCACTGATGACATTGAGCTGAGGGAAGAGGCCGCTGCTTTGCCAGACAAAGCACCCTGGGCATGGGTGAGAGAGGATGAGGAGGATGAGGACGGCTTGGTCATCCACTCGACCAAGTCTTCCGCATGTTGCGGCTCAACACGGCCAGCTGCCGAAAAAAAGGCCAAGCGTGTCCCATGGCCACGTGCTGATGAGGATGCACCGTCTCCACGACCAGCACTAGACACAGAGCCTGCTTGCCCTCTCTTATTGGCTTGTGACTGTCTGCCTCTCCTTCTTGGCCTTCCAGACATACTAATGGCCTGTAGCTGCACTAAGCTGGGATAGAACACCTGTAATTTTCTTCAGGTAGCTTTATATACTGTAACCAGACAAGCCTGCCTGTCAGTAGGAAGATAACAGGAACGGATCTAGCTGAACACTGTGAGCAGGACGCACTGCACTAAATGTAAATACCAGGAACGGATCTAGCTGAACACTGTGAGCAGGACGCACTGCACTGAATGTAAATAGCAGGAACGGATCTAGCTGAACACTGTGAGCAGGACGCACTGCACTGAATGTAAATAGCAGGAACGGATCTAGCTGAACACTGTGAGCAGGACGCACTGCACTGAATGTAAATAGCAGGAACGGATCTAGCTGAACACTGTGAGCAGGACGCACTGCACTGAATGTAAATAGCAGGAACGGATCTAGCTGAACACTGTGAGCAGGACGTACTGCACTAAATGTATATAGCAGGAACGGATCTAGCTGAACACTGTGAGCAGGACGCACTGCACTGAATGTAAATAGCAGGAACGGATCTAGCTGAACACTGTGAGCAGGACGCACTGCACTAAATGTAAATACCAGGAACGGATCTAGCTGAACACTGTGAGCAGGACGCACTGCACTGAATGTAAATAGCAGGAACGGATCTAGCTGAACACTGTGAGCAGGACGCACTGCACTGAATGTAAATAGCAGGAACGGATCTAGCTGAACACTGTGAGCAGGACGCACTGCACTGAATGTAAATAGCAGGAACGGATCTAGCTGAACACTGAGCAGGACGCACTGCACTGAATGTAAATAGCAGGAACGGATCTAGCTGAACACTGTGAGCAGGACGCACTGCACTGAATGTAAATAGCAGGAACGGATCTAGCTGAACACTGTGAGCAGGACGTACTGCACTGAATGTATATAGCAGGAACGGATCTAGCTGAACACTGTGAGCAGGACGCACTGCACTGAATGTAAATAGCAGGAACGGATCTAGCTGAACACTGTGAGCAGGACGCACTGCACTAAATGTAAATACCAGGAACGGATCTAGCTGAACACTGTGAGCAGGACGCACTGCACTGAATGTAAATAGCAGGAACGGATCTAGCTGAACACTGTGAGCAGGACGCACTGCACTGAATGTAAATAGCAGGAACGGATCTAGCTGAACACTGTGAGCAGGACGCACTGCACTGAATGTAAATAGCAGGAACGGATCTAGCTGAACACTGTGAGCAGGACGTACTGCACTGAATGTATATAGCAGGAACGGATCTAGCTGAACACTGTGAGCAGGACGCACTGCACTGAATGTAAATAGCAGGAACGGATCTAGCTGAACACTGTGAGCAGGACGCACTGCACTAAATGTAAATACCAGGAACGGATCTAGCTGAACACTGTGAGCAGGACGCACTGCACTGAATGTAAATAGCAGGAACGGATCTAGCTGAACACTGTGAGCAGGACGCACTGCACTGAATGTAAATAGCAGGAACGGATCTAGCTGAACACTGTGAGCAGGACGCACTGCACTGAATGTAAATAGCAGGAACGGATCTAGCTGAACACTGTGAGCAGGACGTACTGCACTAAATGTATATAGCAGGAACGGATCTAGCTGAACACTGTGAGCAGGACGCACTGCACTGAATGTAAATAGCAGGAACGGATCTAGCTGAACACTGTGAGCAGGACGCACTGCACTAAATGTAAATACCAGGAACGGATCTAGCTGAACACTGTGAGCAGGACGCACTGCACTGAATGTAAATAGCAGGAACGGATCTAGCTGAACACTGTGAGCAGGACGCACTGCACTGAATGTAAATAGCAGGAACGGATCTAGCTGAACACTGTGAGCAGGACGCACTGCACTGAATGTAAATAGCAGGAACGGATCTAGCTGAACACTGTGAGCAGGACGCACTGCACTGAATGTAAATAGCAGGAACGGATCTAGCTGAACACTGTGAGCAGGACGCACTGCACTGAATGTAAATAGCAGGAACGGATCTAGCTGAACACTGTGAGCAGGACGCACTGCACTGAATGTAAATAGCAGGAACGGATCTAGCTGAACACTGTGAGCAGGACGCACTGCACTGAATGTAAATAGCAGGAACGGATCTAGCTGAACACTGTGAGCAGGACGCACTGCACTGAATGTAAATAGCAGGAACGGATCTAGCTGAACACTGTGAGCAGGACGCACTGCACTGAATGTAAATAGCAGGAACGGATCTAGCTGAACACTGTGAGCAGGACGCACTGCACTGAATGTAAATAGCAGGAACGGATCTAGCTGAACACTGTGAGCAGGACGCACTGCACTAAATGTAAATACCAGGAACGGATCTAGCTGAACACTGTGAGCAGGACGCACTGCACTGAATGTAAATAGCAGGAACGGATCTAGCTGAACACTGTGAGCAGGACGCACTGCACTGAATGTAAATAGCAGGAACGGATCTAGCTGAACACTGTGAGCAGGACGCACTGCACTGAATGTAAATAGCAGGAACGGATCTAGCTGAACACTGTGAGCAGGACACACTGCACTAAATAGTCTAGATAGAAGATAACAGGAACGGATCTAGCTAAACTGAATACAGTGTATATATATATATGCAACACCTGGGATGCATATATATACACAATACACTGTAAGTGCAGCTAACTGACTGACTGTTCTGCCTAATCTATCTAACTCAAATCAAATGACACTGTCTCTCTCTCTCTCTCTATCTCTCAGCACACCGGAACACACACTACACAGGGCCGCCGTGCAGGCGGCCTTATATAGTGTGGGGTGTGTACTAAATCCCCTGAGCCATAATTGGCCAAAGCCACCCTGGCTTTGGCCAATTACAGCTCTCTCTACTGACGGCGCTGTGATTGGCCAAGCATGCGGGTCATAGTGCATGCTTGGCCAATCATCAGCCAGCAATGCACTGCGATGCCGCAGTGAATTATGGGCCGTGACGCGCCACACGAATTTGGCGCGAACGGCCCATATCGTTCGCAATTCGACGGACGGTCGAACAGCCGATGTTCGAGTCGAACATGGGTTCGACTCGAACACGAAGCTCATCCCTACTAGTGAATGGTAGCGTTCAAAACATTCACCAATGCAAAGACCAGGATTGTCAGGACAGGAGGGACAATAATAGTGAGTGTCACGCCTATATCCGCGCTTGCTGCAGACACAACATCTTTTTTGGGGGGGTTCGTTGGGTAGGGGTACTTGGGAGGATATATAAATGCCTCTCATGCAGCCGACTGCATTTGGTTGGGGATGTGAATGGGGGAAGTACGGGCGCTGCAGAAGCGGTGGGTTCCCAATTAGGATTGGCGAATGCAGCAGGAAGGGCACTATGGGCACGACGGGCCTGTGTTTGTCTTTTTGGTGGCAGCGGGACACTACTTGTGCTTGCCACCTCACCAGCTTGAACTGCACTTATGGGACTCGCCACGTCACCAAGTGTTACTGCAGTGCTGGTTTGACTACGACCGGGGTGTACTAGGCCGCTGGTGCTTGCCAGTTCACCAAAACGCTACAAAAAAAAGTGACAGTGATCGATCGATACTGCACTTGGGTGGGCTGGACTGGGCTGGGCCGGGCGGAGGGGCAAAACGCAGGTGCTAGCAGGTATCTGGGCTGATCCCGCTAACACTGCGTTTTTGGGAACCCTAAACTGCTGGGGACGCCAGTATAGATCTGATCGGATCAGATATTGATGCGTTCAGATACTATACCACTAAGGGAGGTGTACGGTGCGTGTACGGTGCGTGCATGGGTGTTCGCGGTACTGGTGCTAATCTAACGCTGCCTAGGGCGACGCATATCACCGCCGGGCGATCAGGGGGCTAAACCTTTTTTCGGTAATAAACGGCGGGTGCCCTGACACTATAAAAAATAAACAAACTAACCAGCGTCACCCGTAACGGTTATACGGTGATCAGTGGTGAAAGGGTTAACTAGGGGGCAATCAAGGGGTTAAAACATTTATTCGGTAGTATATGGGGGTCCCTGTCGCTATAAAACACTGACGGCGAACCTAAATATTTACGTCCCTAACTAGCGTCACCAGCGACACTAATACAGCGATCAGAAAAATGATCGCTTAGCGACACTGGTGACGGGGGGTGATCAAGGGGTTAAAACTTTATTAGGGGGGGTAAGGGGGGTACCCTAGACCTACAGGGGGGTAACAGTCACTACCCTAACACTGCTAACTGTCACAAACTGACACTATGCAGTAATCAGGAAAAAAAAAACAAACAAAAAAAAAAACCTGCTTGGTGTCAGTTTGTGACAGGGGGGGGGTGATTGGGGGGGGATCGGGGGGCGATCGGGGGTGTAAGGTATGCCTGGCATGTTCTACTGTGTGTGTGTGAGTGTTGGTGCACTTACATGTCATCTCCCCTCGGCGCTGGAACGGAAACTCCCGAGCCGAGGAGAGATGACATCACATCCTCTGCCTCTGTGTACTATACAGAGGCAGGGGATGTTTGTCATTGGCTGGGAGCGATCGCGAGGGGGGGGCCACGATCGGATGGCCTCCCCCTCGTCTCCCATCGCTTCCAACCAAATGCCGACCGCAGCTGGCACCGGGGGGGGGGGTCCGATCGGACCCCCCACCCGCGGGAAGGCAATCACGTTTCAGGTACGTGATTTTGCCTGCCCGTGCCGTTCTGCTCACGTATATAGGCGTGAGGCGGTCGGCAAGTGGTTAATACAGGAGGATAATTGGTTGAGAATAAGTCAGAATGAGATGCTGTTAAATGAATTCCAAGATATGGGATTGATTTTTCTGCCCATGTGAATGGGAGTGCAGCCCTAGCCGGGATCAATTCCATGTTTGTGAGTGAAATATTAAGCACTAGGCATTTCTTAGGATTAATCATAAGGCCGGATAGGGCTGCAAATCCATCAAGAGCTGGTATTAAGTTAGGACCAGAGACCTGTGGTGATGATAGAAAAAGTAATATATCGTCTGCAAATATACATAGTTTGTGTGTAATACCTCCTACTTCAATGCCAGTTATAGTTTGGTTTGTTCTGATGTATTGGGCCATGGGTTCGAGTATAAGGGCAAATAATAAGGGAGATAATGGGCAACCCTGTCGGGTACCTCTTTCGATATTAAAGGCTTCAGATTTGTATCCTGCATATTTTATATAGGCTTTGGGTTTATTATATAATGCTTTGATCCATGTTAAAAAGTGGGGTCCAAAACCCCATTTTTGTAATGAATATTGCATATATTGCCAGGATACTGTGTCAAATGCCCTCTTAATATCGAGAGATAGAAAACATAAAGGGATTTTCCGTTTTTTAGCAATATGTGCCAATAACACTGCCCTGCGTATATTATCGCCTGCCTGTCTATTTGGCATAAAGCCTACTTGATCTCTATGTATTAATTTTCCTATAATGCTATTGAGGCGTTTTGCTATTATTTTTGCTAATAATTTAATATCGAGGTTTAACAGAGGCCGATAATTCACACAGGAAGTATCATCAGAAAGGGGTTTTGGGATCATACAAACAATTGCCATTAGTGTTTCTTGCCGAAAAGAATGTCCATCTAGAAGTTTGTTAAAAGTTTCAGTGAGAATGGGAGAGAGTATTTCTGAGAATGTTTTATAGTATAAAGCCAAGTAGCCATCTGGGCCTGGTCTTTTGTTAAGTTTTAGGTCTTTTATGGCGTTAGCAACTTCATCTATAGTTATAGGCTCATCCAAACTGCTTTTTTGATTCTGAGATAACTCAGGTAAGGTTATTTTTGAGAAGAAGGATTCAGCCTCTGTAGGATTAAATTCATTGTTTGTCTTGTATAAAGTTGCGAGATGTGAGTGAAATTTATGGACTATTTTAACTGGATTACAAGTGTAAACATTTTTTGATAATTTCAAACGTATTGGTTTGAAAGATTTGTTAGTTGAATTTAATGCCCGAGCCAAATATGTACCTGGTTTGTTTGTATTCATGTAGAAATTGTGTTTGGAGCGTTTGAGGGATTTATCAACTGACTCAGTGAGAAATAGATCGTATTCCAATCTAGATTTTTCCAGATGAGATTTTGTACTCTGAGATGGATTATCTTGAAATGATATGTAGGCTGCATTAAAATTGAGTTCTAGTTTTTTTGCTAGATTTTTGCGTTCCCGTTTAAATAGTGCCATTTGTCTTTGTATTGTACCACGCAAGACAGGCTTATGAGCTTCCCACAGTGTTATTGGGGAGATGTCTGTTGTATTATTAATTGATATGTATTCCTTTAAAGCTTGTTCAATGGCCATCTGATGTAGTGGGTGTTTGAGCATTATGTCCGGTAAGTACCACGTTGGGTCATGCGCTTTTGGTATGGCTGAGGCTATAGTAGTGTATACTGCATTATGGTCAGACCACGGAATCGGAATTATATCTGATGCAATAATTTCTGGTATCATTCCTATTGTTAGAAAAGTATGATCTATTCTGGTGAAGGTTTGATGAGGGTGCGAGAAATAAGTGAATTTCTTTTTCAGTGGGTTACTTTCTCTCCACGAATCTACCAGATTGTATTTGGAAAGAAGTTGAGAAAAAGGTAATCTAGAGGTTATTTTGGATGGTGTAAAAGGTGATTTATCTAGAAATGGGAGGAGGACCTGGTTCGAATCCCCACACATTATCACTGTTCCTATTTTGTGTGTATTAATCACTTGTAATATATGTGAGAGGAATGGTGTAGGTTGTTTGTTAGGAGCGTAGTAGGAAATCACCGTGATTGCTGTATCCATTATATAACCCATGAGTATCAGGTATCTACCTTCTGGGTCTTTAATTTCTGATGATAAGGTGAATGGTGTGGATCGGTGAAATGCAATTAGAGTTCCCCTTTGCTTGGTACAGGCAGAAGCCGTGTAAATTTGTTGATAAAAAGGAGAAATATATTTTGGAGTAGAATCTTTGGTGAAGTGTGTTTCTTGGAGGCATACTATGTGAGCCTTCTTGTTATGGAAAGTACGGAAGGCTTTGGTCCTTTTTTGAGGGACATTTATTCCCTGAGCATTCAGGGAAAGTATATTCAGTGGTGCCATGGCAATAGATCAAATAATTTTGACTTACTTTTTGTTATGCAGAGCTGACTGCGCAGATCAACCTGTGTGGACTGAAGAGATGAATAGATAGAAAAGAAACCAGTGAATTCTGGAGTAAAGAGTAAACAAAAAACATATGAGATTAGATGATACATTGTATAAATTATTTTTTGCAAGTAATCACAATTTACCCGTGAAAGAGAATAAATATCTCTCTCAGGGGAATAAGTGCCTTCGTCACACTCCCACATAATATGGTTGGGAGAATGAGGAGGGCTAATGGGGGTACACGGATCTTCCGCTTACAGGAGAGAAGTGCTATGTCAAAAGACATCAAAATGATGTTTCATTAATTGGAGTGCAGAATATAGTTTTTGTTGAAATTATTTATTCCAGGGTGGTTGTATATGGTTAGTCTTGCCCTAGGCTAAATAATTCAGTTAGAAAGGTACTGTTAATAACTTTGGTATTGATAAAGATAGTTTGAATTATTTTGGGATTTTAACACTTTTAGAGTAAACAATTACATATTTTATTCATATGTAACTGTTTAGATATGTTAACTCATAAAATTGAGGTTGTATTGCTTCAGATTAGAATAAACAAAAACATAGTTCTAGGAACTAGTTAGGTAATAATATATTTGTTTTAAGAAAAGAAAGAGAAAACGCTTCCATTACTTCTGGATTATTGAACATATTTGTCCTAAAAAGTAATAAATCTATTGTTATTACCTGATAATATATAACTGAACAAGAATTTCCTTATTTCACTTATATATTCTAAGGCTATATGAATCAGAAGTAATAAGAAATATAACTGGAATGTAACATGATCCCACACAGTGTGTGACTATCAGAATGCAGTTACATTCAGATATAAATATAGGTTTTTTATAGAGAACCATCTCTTAGTATAATAAATGAAGAGATATCAGGAATTAGGATGTCAGTCCATTGAATCTTCTTGGTCCATGGATGATGTGGCATAACGGCCTCTTTTGTGAAAATGATGATTCCCATTTTGTTCTGAAATTTTCTGGGTACTGCCTGAAGGTGAAGATGATGCCATTCTTCTGCGTGCGGGAGTGTTGCTGCTTGTGGGTTCTGTCAGATTTAATTTTAAAAGGGTTTGTTGTAGTTCATCTGCTGATCTGCTTCTGTAAATTGTACCTTGGTAGTTAAATCTGACTGAAAAGGGGAAGCTCCATTGATACATAATGTTGTGGCGTTGCAGTTCCAATAGTTGGGGTTTCATGGATCGTCTTTTAGTAATAGTAAGTTGGGATAGGTCAGCAAAAATTTGATAATTGTGTCCTTGAAAATTAAGTTCCTTTTTTTCTCTTGCAGCAATTAGTATTTGTTCTTTCGTTCTGTAATAATGAAATTTTGTGATTATATCACGTGGGGGTCCATCTTTCTTTTTGGCTGTGAGGGCTCTGTGTACTCTGTCCAGTTCTAAACGTTCAATAGGGATATCTGGCTTTAGTTCTTGTAATAGAGCAGTAATAGTAGATTGCAGGTCTGTCACAGTTTCAGGTATTCCCCTTATGCGCAAGTTTGAACGTCTGGCTCTATTTTCGTAATCTTCGAGCTTAGTTTGAAGTATTAAATTCTCTTCTTTTAATTGTTCCAATTCTGTTATATTTTCTTGGGTTGTAATTTCAATTTCATCCATTTTTATTTTTAAGGCTGCGGTGTGGTTTCCCAGCTCTCTTATTTCTTTGGTTAGGCTTTTTGTTATTTGGTCTGAGGTTTGTTTTAAAGCCTTATGAAACATCTTTTCAAATTGTAATAATATTACTGGGGATACTGAGGAGGCTTGTGGAGAAGTTTGTGAGAGGATTTGTTCTGTATCTGACTCAAATGGAGAGTCTTGCTGTGACATTTTCTGTCTGTGAGAGCGCCCTGATGCTGTATCTTGTGAGGTGACTGGAGCTGCTTCAGCTGCAGTGAGTGCCTGTGAGCTCTTTGTGAGGTGATTTTTATTTCTGCCACGGTTTCCTCCCAGTACCATATTTCCTGCCCAAACTTTCACAGTTTGTTCCCTGGGGCAAAAAGGTTCAAATGGATACCTTTTGAGCCTGCAGGCTCCGCTTTGTCCTTCTCTTCTCTCCTCAGCGGTGTGGAGCTCTAACAATGCATGTCTGCTCCGCTAGGCTCCGCCTCCTGCCCCCCTTATTTCCATGCTTTCAAACAGGCTTCCTGATAAGCTTTTTAGATAAGCCAAATTGGCTCTAGGTATTGAATCTGCAAAAGCAGCTGGACATGGGAACTTGGATCACAATATGTCAGATGTCAGCACTCAAGGCTGCAGAGCTCATTTTCAGGATATTCTAGTCCAGGGCAAATAGCCAAGGTCAGAAATAGTAACAGTCTTCAATATTCTGGAACTTTGAGCAGCATGACAAACATTGTACTTCTTTGTTTCTCTAATCAGGAGGAAGAAAACTCTATTTCAAACAAAACAACAAGATGGTAGTGTCTTATTTTCTGAAGCAAGAGACAATGAAATGCAACACCATACTACAAAGCCAAAGTACTAGACTAAATGAAGTACTGGTTCTCTTGCCAAACAGACAATAGGTGGACTCAACTAGAAAGAGAGATTACTCCAGGACATAACCTTCCAGCTTTAGCAATGGCAGCTAGTCTGCACCATAGCCCATCAATTCCTCCTTACTTGACCATTCAAGCCACTACAGCAATGTGGTCCTCACTGACGAGGCAAAACTTTGCTGAAACACCAGTTTGTACACTTACAATACCCTTAGCAACCCATGAATACCTAATCCCGGGGGTTATCCACTCAATCCTGGGCAAAAAAGGGGCGCATTACTCCACAGCTGATATACCAGATCCAGATGCATTGGACAGGTACAACATTTACCAAATACAGCACTACAAAACCTCGAACCAAGCCCACCCCATAGAATTACCTCTATCAATATGGAACTACTTAAGGAACAAAAATCCAAGTAAAACTAAAGGGATATCCTCCCCTCTATGCATACAAGCTAAACTACCAAACATAATAAAATGGGAACGAGATCTGCAAAATGAATTTACATTACACCAATGGCAGTTAGCTATACATTATAGTAGTAAATCGTCAGCATGTGTAGACCACTGGGACAACACCCAGAAAATACTCCACAGATGGTACCTCACACCTTTTACGTATAAACAAAATGAACCCAAATACCTCACCATTATGCTGGAAGATTGCTATGGTACTGGCAATCTCCTTCATATACTCTTGAATTGTGTAGTGATATGTCCTTTCTGGGAAGAGGTCTCGTCCCTTATCCAAGAAATTACAGGGCACAATTGCACCTTAACCCCATCATTAGCCATACTGAGCCTGGGGATTAAGCAGTTCCCCCCTCTAACGAGGAAAGTGGTCATTCATATACTCTTTGCCACATGTATCAGCCTAGCAAAAGAATGGTGCTCTAAGACATCCCCAAAAATTGAGGAGGTAATCTCCAGACTGAATACACAATACACAATGGAAAAGTTGTTTGCATATAAAGAAGGGAGAACCTTGGGATTTCATAAATTTTGGGATATCTGGAGAAATTCTCCAAAAGCCACCTCACATTTATGATGTACGATTTATACATCCAAAGAATGATGATAACTGATGTAAACGTGTAAAGTGTTCACCCCCTAGTGGTAGTACTGATTGATGATAACTTCAGCTTTCTAGAGGCAACAGTATATATGAGCTGAGAATTGCTAGAAAATGTGTATAGCTCTACACCCTAAGCATGAGTTTATATGTTTGCTTATCAACAAATACCACTAAGCACAAGCAGCATTGATGTGACCGAGCACAAGAGCCCTTCTCCAGGGGTCGGGTGGGCCTCATACTAATGTATGACCAAAAGCCTGCTCACAGTGTGAACCCAGATGGGGTGACAGGTTGTAGCTCAAAGCAAAACCATTATTTATTGCATTATAAGGGGCTGGCATATGATAAGCTACGTTTCAACATTGAAATCCCCTCTTGTGTTAATACTTTGTATAACTAATATTTTGTACGAAATGCAACTTATAATGTAATGTACACTGTGAAAATCAATAAAAAACTATGGTTAAAAAATAAAAAAAAGAAAGAAATGCAACACCATCCTGAAGGAGTCCAAGCCAATTTTTCTCTGAGAACAGAACAATCTCTAATGCCGCGTACACACGGTCGTACTTTTCGTCTACAAAAGTCAGACAGCCTTTCCGACAGACTTCCGGCAGACTTTCGGTGGACTTGCGGCGGACTTGCGGCCTACTTTCTAACGAACGGACTTGCCTACACACGACCACACAAAAGTCGGTCGGATTCGTACGTGATGACGTACACCGGACTAAAATAAGGAAGTTCATAGCCAGTAGCCAATAGGTGCCCTAGCGTGGCTTTTTGTCCGTCGGACTAGCACACAGACGAGCGGATTTCGGGGTTCGTCGTAGTTACGAAGTAAAGTTTTGAAGCATGTTTCAAATCTAAAGTACGTCGGATTTGAGGCTAAAAAAGTCAGTTGAAAGTCCGGAGAAGCCCACACACGATCGGATTACCAGCCAGCTTTAGTCCGTCAGCGTCCGTTGGACTTTTGTAGACGAAAAGTACGACCGTGTGTACGCGGCATTAGACCTTAAAGCGGAGTTTCACCCAAAAATGGAACTTCCGCTTTTCGGAATCCCCCCCCCCTCCGGTGTCACATTTGGCACCTTTCAGGGGGAGGGGGGAGCAGATACCTGTCTAATACAGGTATTTTGCTGCCACTTCCGGGCATAGATAGCCGAGCCACCCCCGGGTATCTACGCCACTTCCAGCGCCTTCCCCGTCCCCCCTTCTGTCTTCTGGGAGAGACACAGGTCCCAGAAGACAGCAGGGACCAGTGGGATCGCACAGCATGAGTCGCGCATGCGCAGTAGGGAACCAGGAAGCGAAGCCGCAAGGCTCATGTGAATGAGTATCGGCTACATAGTAACTCTACCCATTCATCAAAAAAGTGTAAAAGCGTAATAAAAACAAGTTTTTGACAAATCCTTTATTAAAAAATTAAAAAATAGTGTCCCTCAATGTAAATCCATCATCATTTATGCCACCCCCCGCACCGCCGACCCCAAAAAATAATTGTTTTTTTTTTAAAATGCTCTGCCTCCTGGGATGGCCTCCCGCCAAATGCCTGCTCTGCACTTTGAAATTTCTTATATAGGTAAGGGGTGGGACCACCTGTCTACGTCACCCAGGGGCACATTGTGACATCACAGGCCCAGCATTAGGGATGGGCCAAACACCCCCGGTTCGGTCCGCATCCAGAACATGCGAACGGACCGAAAGCTTGCGCGAACATTCGAACACCGTTAAAGTCCATGGGACTCGAGCGTGAGAAATCAAAAGTGCGACTTTTTTAAAGGCTAATATGCAAGATATTGTCCTAAAAAGCTTTTGGGGACCCGGATGCTGCCCCAGGGGACATGTATCAATGGAAAAAAAAGTTTTAAAAACTGACGTTTTTTCAGGAGCAGTGATTTTAATGATGCTTAAAGTGAAAAAATAAAAGTGAAATATTCCTTTAAATATCGTACCTGGGGGTGTCAGCAGTGGCGGCCCGTCCATAGGGGGCGCCTGGGCGCCGCCGCCCCTCCAGGCAGAAAAAAAAAAAAGTAAAAAGAAAAAAAAAAAATGTTATTACTGCCCCTTTAAAAAAAAATAAAAAGGAAAAAAAAGGTCCATAAGTGCACTGTGTTCGGACGCCGGACACAGTGCACTTATGGGAAGCACCACGTCTATGCAATCACGAGAATGCAGACGTAGCGCTGCATTTGCGGGCGTTTAGACCGCCTTGTAGCATTTTCTGCAGCGCCGAGTAGCTTCCGCCCGGCCATAGTAATAGATGCTACAGGCGCCGGGCGGAAGCTACTCGGCACTTCAGATTTGATTGACATCTGCCCTGAGTCAGAGGTCACTTCCTGCCTCTCTCATTGTGCCCGAGAGAGGAAACAGGAAGAATGCTGGTGCCAGTGTGAGGAGGAGGACACCGCAGGAGACCTAAGGTAAGTACCGCTGTGTGGAGAATGGGGGGGACAGAGGCTGCATGTGGGGGGGACAGAGGCTGTATTGGGGGGGACAGGCAGCATTTTGGGGGGGATAGAGGCTATATTTGGGGAGGACAGAGGCTGCATTAAGGGGGGGACAGAGGCTGCATTTTGGGGGGGCAGAGGCTGCATTGGGGGGGACAGAGGCTGCATTGGTGGGGGACAGAGGCTGCATTGGGGGGGACAGAGGCTGCATTGGGGGGGACAGAGGCTGCATTTTGGGGGGGGCAGAGGCTGCATTGGGGGGGATAGAGGCTGCAGTTTGGGGGGATAGAGGCTGCATTGGGGGGTAGAGGCTGCATTGGGGGGGCAGAGGCTGCATTTGGGGGGGGCAGAGGCTGCATTTTGGGGGGGGCAGAGGCTGCATTTTGGGGGGGACAGAGGCTGCATTTGGGGGGGGCAGAGGCTGCATTTGGGGGGGGACAGAGGCTTCATTTGGAGGGGGGACACAGGCATGCTGCATTGGGGGGGGCAGAGGCTGTATTTGGGGGGGGGACAGAGGCTGCATTTAATGGGACATAGGAATGCTGCATTTGGGGGGGACAGAGGCTGCATTTGGGGGGGACAGAGGCTGCATTTGGGAGAACAGAGGCTGCATTTAATGTGACACAGGCATGCTGCATTTAATGTGACACAGGCATGCTGCATTGGGGGGGAGACAGAGGCTGCATTTGGGGGGGGACAGAGGCTTCATTTGTCGGGGACACAGGCATGCTTCATTTGGGGGGGGCAGAGGCTGCATTTGGGGGGGGGGCAGAGGATGCATTTGGGGGGGACAGAGGCTGCATTTGGGGGGGGGCAGAGGCTGCATTTAATGGGACACAGGAATGCTGCATTTGGGGGGGGCAGAGGCTGCATTTGGGGGGGGGGACAGAGGCTGCATTTGGGGGGGAACAGAGGCTGCCTTTGGAGGGGACAGAGGCTGCATTTGGGAGAACAGAGGCTGCATTTAATGGGACACAGGCATGCTGCATTTAATGGGACACAGGCATGCTGCATTTAATGGGACACAGGCATGCTGCATTTATTGGGAACAGAGGCTGCATTTAATGGGACACAGGCATGCTGCATTTAATGGGACACAGGCATGCTGCATTTAATGGGACACAGGCATGCTGCATTTAATGGGACACAGGCATGCTGCATTTAATGGGACACAGGCATGCTGCATTTAATGGGACACAGGCATGCTGCATTTAATGGGACACAGGCATGCTGCATTTAATGAGACATAGGCATGCTGCATGTAATGGGACACAGGCATGCTGCATTTGGGGGGGGGGGGCAGAGGCTGCATTTGGGGGGGACAGAGGCTGCATTGGGGGGGGGACAGAGGCTGCATTTGGGGGGGGGGGCAGAGGCTGCATTTGGGGGGGGGCAGAGGCTGCATTTGGGGGGGGGGACAGAGGCTGCATTTGGGGGGGACAGAGGCTGCATTTGGGGGGGACAGAGGCTGCATTTGGGGGGGACAGAGGCTGCATTTAGGGGGGGACAGAGGCTGCATTTGGGGAGACAGAGGCTGCATTTGATATGACAGAGGCTGCATTTGATGTGACACAGGCTGCATGTAAGGAGGGACTCTGCTGGGGGCACCTGATGTAAGGACGGACTGCTGGGGACGCCTGATGGCATCTGGTTGTAGGCAACGTGGCTAGTGACACACTCAGGGCTCCCACTGATTCTGCATTATGGTGAGTTGAATGATTTAATTTTATATTACAATGTAATATTAGAAATAATGGGTACCCCCCCCAAGCCCATTATCAGGCCCTTTGGGTCTTGTATGGATATTAAGGGGAACTCTGCACCCAAATTAAAAAAAGAAAAGGTGTTGGGCCCCCAGGCCCTATATATGCTGAACAGCAGTATACAGGTGGTGCAAACAAGACAGGGACTGTAGGTTTGTTCTTATGTAGAATCTGTAATTTGGAACAGGTGCATTTTGTAAGTGTAGCTCCAGCTAAAAAATCTATTTTAAAGCTTTTTCAAAAACATAGGGAAGGGTTATCACTTCTGTAACATTTGTTTTGCGGTCTGTGCCCCTGTTCAGAAGATTTCACCTCACTTTCTGTCCCAATGACAATTGGATTTTGAAAATTTGGGGGTTTTTAAAGGAAACAAGGATTGGTGATAAATCAGTGAAGGAGACACCTTTTTCCCATATTAAGTCTTACAGGAGAGAATTTCCCTTCCTAGGGGTAGATTTCCTCTCACTTCCTGTTGTCTCCCTCCGTTTGCAAGTAGGAGTCGTTTGTAAGTCGGATTTTTAAAAATAGGGGACCGCCTGTATATACTATACGGCCTGCCCTATACACTCTGCGGAAAATTGGGCCTTAGGTGTTGGTGGTACCAGAACACTGTAAGCCCTCACAGTTACTTTTGGTGGGCGCTAGAGCGGGCCCTGCTGTAAAATATTATATCAAGAATTGTAATTACACGCCCCTGTTAAACAGGGGCAGAAAAATTGGGCTTTAGGCAGTGGTGGTGGTGCCACAACACTGCAACCCCTTACAGATACTCTTGTTGAGCGTAGGAACCAGCCCTGCTGCAAAATATTACAGCAAAAATATGACCCTGTTAAACAGGGGCAGAAAAATTGGGCCTTAGCCACTGGTGGTGGTGCCTAGAACCAAAAATGTTCTTAGAAGCTATCAACATGAACATTGAGGAGGAATAGGATAGTCACTCAGCATTACAGGATAGTCACTCAGCATCAGCATAGGCAGTCTTGAAGGGATCTCACATTCATAAAAAAATTAATCGGTTATATCAGCATCAGGTGCTTGGTAGCTGGTGATCCAAGACTGATTCATTTTTATGAAGGTGAGCCGATCAACCGAGTCGGTGGACAGGGACACTCTGTGATCGGTTACAAAGCCTCCAGCAGCACTGAATGTGCGTTCCGAAAGAAGGCTGGATTTAGGACAGGAGAGTAGCTCAATTGCATACTGTGCAAGCTCTGGCCAGTGATCCAACCTCAAGACCCAGTAACCCAGTGGATTTTCGGTTGGAAAGGTCTCCAAGTCTGATCTTGCCCCTAGGTATTCCTGCACCATTTACAACAGATGCTGGCGATGATTGCTGGAACCGATCAGACCTTGGGGCTGTGGACTAAAAAACTGTCTGAACGCATCGATCAGATGGCCACCCTCTCCACCACTCTTTCTGTGACTGACTGAAGCCTCAGCAACACGTTGTCCATGAGTACCAGGAAATTGTAACTTCCCAGGCTCTGGAAATGCATTGCAAAAACCTTTCTGCAAGGCCTCCCGAAGATGTTTCATCCTCTGCTCCCTCTGCGATGGCTGTATAAGTTCCGCCACCTTACCCTTGTAACATGGATCAAGGAGGGTTGCCAGCCAGTATTGGTCCTTCTCCTTGATACCACGAATACGAGGATCCTTACGCAGGCTTTGCAGGATCAGGGAGGCCATGCAGCGTAGGTTTGCTGAGGCATTCAGTCCTGAGTCCTCTGGGTCACTAAGGACGACTTGATCTGCAGCCACCTCCTCCCAGCCACGTACAAGTCCATGGGTTTCTGAGGACTGAAAACGATCCCTTGAAGACTGCTGCTGATGCGGAGTGCCAGGCTCCACCTCCATGCTGACATAATTCTCCTCCTCTTCCTGTGTGATAGGCGGGCCTGCAGGAATACTGTCTGGGGGCCTTGAGAGGTAAGGAAGTCCTCCTCTTCCTCCCTCTGTTCTGCCTCAAGTGCCCTGTCCATTATTCCACTCAGGGTGTGCTCCTCCAGGAAGTTAAGAGGGACAGTATCACTGATGCATGCACTGTCACTGCTTACCATCCTCATGGCCTCCTCAAATGGTGACAGGACAGTGCATGCATCCTTGATCATGAGCCACTGGCATGGCAAAAAAAAAAAAAGCCCCCCTGACCCTGTCCTGGTGCCATACTCACACAGGTAGTCATTGATGGCCCTCTGCTGCATGTGCAGCCACTGCAGCATTGCCAACGTTGAGTTCCACCTGGTGAGCATGTCACAGATGAGGCGGTTCTTGGGCAGGTTGCATTCCTTTTGGAGGTCAGCCAGCTGAGCACTGGCATTATATTACCGGTGGAAATGCCCACAGACTTTCCTGGCCTGCCTCCGGAGATCCTGTAAGCCCGGGTACCTGCACAAAAACTGCTACACCTCCAAATTAAGGACGTTGGCCAAACAGGGAACATGGGTGAAGTGTCCCTGTCGGAGGGCGGAGAGAAGGTTGGTGCCATTGTCACAAACCACCATTCCTGGCTGAAGCTGGCATGGCATCAACCACCTCTGAGCCTGCCCCTGCAGAGCTGACAGAATCTCTGCCCCAGTGTGGCTCCTGTCCCCTAAGCAGACCAACTCAAGCACCGCATGGCATCTTTTTGCCTGAGTGCTTGTGTAGCCCCTAGAACGCCTACGGAGCACCGCTGGTTCAGAGGACAAATCTGCACAGGAAGAGGCCATAGAGGAAGAAGAAGAGGAGGGGGTGGAGAAGAGAGGTGTGGCAGAATCACCACTACCAGCATTTTGGAGGCGTGGTGGCGGAACAAGCTCCAACAATACTGCACCCTTCCCAACTGCCAGCAGGGTTACCCAGTGCGCCGTGAAAGAAAGGTAACGCCCCTGTCCATGCCTGCTGGACCATGAGTCAGCGTTAATATGCACCTTACCACTGACTGCCCTGTCCAACGAGGCCAAGACATTGCCTTCCACATATCGGTAGAGAGCCGGAATGGCCTTCCAATAAAAAAATTGGCGTTTGGAAACCTGCCACTGAGGTACTGCACATTCCACAAATTCTCGAAAGGGGGCAGAGTCTACCAGCTGAAAAGGCAGCAGTTGGAGTGCTAGCAATTTAGCCAAACTAGCATTGAGCTGCTGAGCATGTGTATGGCCGGGACCAAATTTCTTTCACCGGTTTAGCAACTGGGGTAGGGAAATTTGCCTGCTACAATCGGATGTTGGTGTACCGCTAGCAGATTGCCTGTGCTTGGAACACCTAATTCTACACCTTAATTCCTCTCAGTGCAGGTCTCTGAGAGGACTGATGTTATAGTGGGGTTGGAGATCCCAGCTGATGAGGAGCAAGGAGAGGTCCGCCTTGTTCTTTGGTGTGGGTCTTTTAAGTACTGTTGCCAACGGACTGCATGGGAGCTCGACATATGTCTGGTCAAGCATGTGGTGCCCAAGTGGCTAGTGTTTTGGCCACGCTTGTTACACTTTAGACATATGTTGCAAACAGCAATGGTGCTATCTGCTGCACACGTCTCAAAAAGGCCCACACCAAAGAACTTTTGGAAAAACGCACGTGAGCAGTACCCTGCACATGCGGAGCTCTGCGGGGTGATGCAGTTGGTTGCCTGCCCTTAATCTGGCCCCTGAGGGCATCCTGCCTCATTGTGCCTCCTCCTCCTCCTCTCTTATATCTGGTACCCACGTAGAGTCAGTGACCTCATCATCCCCTCCCTCCTCGCCAGTGGAGCAAACCCGGCAGTATGCTGCAGCTGGGCGAACATGACTGCCAGTTTCTTGTCCTTCTTGGGCACCCCCTCTCTCTGGGCTCACATTACTGCCTTCATCCTCAACCTGGGTACCATCATCAGAGCCTTCAAAATGCTGTGCATCCTCCTGCAGCATGTACCCCACACTGTGGTTGAACAGTTCGGGGGACTCCTCAGGGCATGATGGTGGGGCTAGGGAAGGAGTGACTGATGACATTGAGCTGATGGAAGAGGCTGCTTTGGCAGCTGCATTGGCAGACAAAGTACCCTGAACCTGGGTGACAGAGGATGACGAGGATGAGGACGGCTTGGTCATCCACACTACCAACTCTTCTGCATGTTGTGATCAACACGTGGATGCACCGTGTCCACGACCAGCACTGTTGGCTGTAGACACAGAGCCTGCTTGCCCTCTTTTAGTAGCCTGTGAGCGTCTGCCTCTCCTTGGTGGCCTTCCAGACATACTGTACAATTTAGATTAGCAAAACAACGCCTGAAGTTTACTAAAAACAGTACACCAGGAATGGCCTACAGTCAGGTATATGCTTGGCTAGACTATACACACCTGTATAATATATATGTGTATGTAGCACTAACTCTCGGTGGAGCTGCTGGTTTAAAACGGGCTGTTGCCTTCACTTTCGCCACCTCTATTTCACCGGCACCGGGTCTAGGGTCCCGTTGAGTTTACCTCTGGACAATGTAGGCATCAGACACTTGAGTATCTTTTCCAATGCTTTAATGAACAGGTAATAAAGGAAGTAGCAGGAAAGAGGCAGAAGGAAAATTGCAGGGAAGCTCAAATACCTTTTCTTAGTATTCTTTGGTACATCATTAGGAATTGAACGCTTGTAACTGAATATACTCCCCTTGTGGGATTCAATCTTTGCCCGCCTGGATAGGTTTCTCTTACTCGCCTAGCAGCCAGTACGTAGCACGAACAAAAGTCTCTGCCACAGACTTGTTTGGAGCAAAACCCGTACGATCCTCTGCCACAGGATGTAATGGTTTTACGGTGAATATCAGACACAGCACTTGAACCTTTAAGCCAACCTGGCAGTACTATGCAGTAAGATTACTTCAGGATACGTCCTCCAACTGAGTCACCAGGCCCCTCTCCAGACCAGCACTTTGCATGATCCTTCCATGACGGGTCCTCCCTTGGGATCTCCTCAGTTGTCCAGCTTCTTCACACAGGATAGACAGCCCAGGACCATTCCTCTGCCGCTGTGGTAGGCCCCAGACAGGCTTCTGGGCCCACCCACACGCTGCAGATACGTGGGCCTCCGGATCGGAGGACCACGAGGTGGTACTCCTAACGCATACCTGTCGGCCAGTAGGGCCAGCAGGTGGCTGAAAACTAATCCCTAAACATGGCGTCCCTCCCATAAATACCCTCTCCCAGAATGCAACTCGGAGGACCACCTCCACCGAATTGTCTCCAGGTCAGAAGAGCACTCATACGCTTCAACACGTTGCCCTTCCAACACTGGCCCATGGTGACAACGACACCCACCGGCGCAGTGTGGAACTACTTGAAACTCAGCCAAGCTGGAACAGAGGCAAATCTAACTTCACCTAACAAGTAACCCACTAGATTTACCTAAATTTACCTAGATTTACCTAGATTTGTAAGACCCCCCAAAGTTTTGGGTGGGTAACTAGGGCTGTCCTGAAAGACTACAGGAAAAGACGTTACCATTAAGCGTAACGTTAATTTTCCCTTTTCGTCATTCAGGACAGCCACTATTGAGAGGATAATCGAGCACTTACCAAATAGGGTGGGGCTACAGCTTGCAGAACCTTTTGGCCAAAGGCCTGCTCACCTGCCGACACCAGGTCCACTCTGTAATGCTTAACGAAAGTGGAGTAACTGGACCATGTCACTGCCTTGCATATTTGCTCTGCGTTGCTCCAGCCTTCTCTGCCTGGGAAGTTGCCATGGCTCTGGTAGAGTGTGCCCTTATACCCATAGGGATCTCCTTCCCCGCTAATGAATATGCCTGACCAATAGCTAATCTAAGCCATCTGGCAATCGTGCGTCGAGACGCTCTGAGTCCCTTTCTGGTCCCGGAAAACAAAACAAATAAAGAATCAGACTTTCTTATTGTCTTAGTCATTTCTAGGTATTGTAGGATACACATCCTTACATCCAAAAAATGAAATTTCAGTTCCCTTTCTCCTGAAGGATTGGGACAAAATGAAGGTAGGACTATTTCCTGGCTTCTGTGAAAACCTGAAGCCACCTTAGGCAAAAATGCTGGATCATTCTTAAGGACTATTCTGTCTGTCAAAAAAGCGCAAAAAGGAGGTCTAATTGATAGCGCCTCAAGTTCACTGACTCTCCTGGCAGTTGTCACTGCTACTAAAAATACTGTTTTTAAGGTTAGTTCCTTTAACAAACATTTGTCCAAAGGCTCAAAGGGGATTCCCGTTAGGCTCTGTAAGACTAAAGATAGATCCCACCCGGGAAAGGGTGGATCTTGGATAAGTCTCTGTCTAGACAGTGCCCTGAAGAATCTGACTACCCATGGATTGGTGGCCAGAGATTTCCCCAAATAAGCACCTGACTTTTAAGGGTACCTATGGATAACCCCTTGTCTGCTCCACACTGCAGAAACTCTAAAACAGCTATGGGGCTCTGCACTGAGAAAGAGTTCCCTATGCACCATTTGTTGAAAAGGAGCCAGACCTTTTTATAAATCTGACGCGTCTCCTTTTTTCTACTGTTGAGGAGGGTGGAGATTAATCTCTGTGAATATCCCTTAGATTTCAATATACCCTCCTCAGTAGCCAGGCCGCGAACTTCCACTGGTGTACTTGTGGACAGAGGACTGGGCCTTGTGAGAGGAGATCCTCCTGAGGTGGAAGGAATAGGGGCGGCTCTGCTGCTAACTGACTGGGAATTGAAAACCAAGCCCTTTTCGGCCAATGTGGAGCTACTATTATGAGAGAGGTACTCTCTCGTTGAAACTTCCTCAGAACTGCCGATAATAACATCGGAGGAGGGAAGGCATAGCATGTCTTGAAATGCCAATTCTGGGTTAACGCGTCCACCCCCAGTGCTCCTTCTCCTGCGTTTAGGGAGAAAAATCAGGGGGGTTTTCGCGTTGTCTCTTGAAGCGAAAAGATCCACTTCTGGGGGTCCCCATTTTTCGGATATGAGATTGAAAACCTCCTGGTTGAGGGCCCAATCTCCCTCTCTGTCTCCTTCGGCTGAGAAAGTCTGCTATTACATTCCTCTCCCCTCTCAGAAAAACCGCTGAGAGTGGGAGAGTGTTGGTCTCTGGCCAATTTAGAATGTCTGTTGCTAGGGCCAGCAGACTTCGGCTTCTGGTGCCTCCCTGTTTGTTTATATAGGCCACGGCAGATGAGTTGTCTGACCGCACCTGGATATGGTGGCCCTGAAGTTCTTTTTTGAAATATCTGAGGGCTAGGCCAACTGCCCTCAGCTCTTTCCAATTGGACGATCTTTTTAGTTTGTCGCCCTTCCACATGCCCTGTGCTAGAAGGGATCCCAGATGTGCCCCCCAGCCTTTGCCGCTTACGTCCGTGGTTACTATCTGCGAAACTGGGATAAGCCACAGACGTCCTTGCGACAAGTTCGCTTTCTTCCTCCACCACCAAAGAGATCTCTTTATCTGATGGGGAACCTGTACTAAGGTGTCTAGATCCCTCTGACTATGGTCCCATACCCTTAGTACAAATGACTGCAGGGGACGAAAGTGTAATCCTGCCCACTGCACTGCTGGGAGAGTAGAGGTTAGAAGGCCTAGCGTTGACATTAAGGACCTTTTGGAAACCAGATGGGTGCACTGGAGGGAGAACACTGCTCTGTCCAGTTTTAGAATTTTTTCCCCTGGGAGAAAAACTCTCAAAAGCGTAGTGTCCAACAGGTATCCTAGGTACATAATGCGCTGTGAAGGGATGAGGCTGCACTTTTCTAAGTTCAGCAGCCACCCCAATCCTGTTAGTACCTTCTTTGTTAGATCGAGATCCTTGATTAATTGTTCTGGGGTTACTGCAAATAGGAGCAGGTCGTCCAGATAGGCTATAACTGACACTCCCTGGAGTCGCAGGAAGGCCATGGCCTCTGCCAGGACCTTGGTAAATATGCGGGGCGAGGAGGATAGCCCGAAAGGCAGTGCTTGAAATTGTAGATGCAGTATTGCACCGTCCAGGTCTATTGCTAAACGGAGAAACTTCTGAGAGGTTTCTGCGATAGGGACGTGTAAATACGCGTCTCTGAGGTCCAGAGACACCATAAAACAGTTGTGCGGTAGCAGGGATCTGACCGTGAAGATTGACTCCATGCGGAATCTTTTGTAGCAAATTGACCTGTTTAAGGGCTTTAAATTCAGAATCAATCTGAATTTCCCTGAGGGTTTTTTCACCACAAATACGTGGGAATAAACCCCCTCTCCTTCCTCCCCCTTTGGTACTCTGCGAACTACGTTCTGAATTTCTAGTTCCTTTAGGGCGTCTAACAAGGCCTTGGCCTTTGCCGTGCAGCTGGAAAGATGCGTGACAATGAACCTTTGCGGGGGAGGGGGGTCTTCTGAATTCCAGGAGATACCCCCTTCTTATGATCCCTAGGATGAACCGATTGGGGGAGATGGTCTCCCACTGTGGAAGGAAGGCCCCCAGTCTTCCCCCCACTGTACTTAAACAGTCATTGATCTTTACAGGCTTTTTCAGGAGGGTGAAAAATCGCCCCTCCTCCGCCCTTGCCTCTTTGGCCCCAAGTTTTCTTCTGCCCTTGTTTTGGAACTTCTCTGCGCTTTTGCGAACAAAACCACTTCTTTGTCTGTGCTGGGGTTTTCCGTTTGAGTGGGAAGGACTTATTTTTGTCCGCTGTATGGTCTAAGACTGTATCTAACCCAGGACCAAAGAGTAGATCACCTGTCAGGGGTATCCCACACAACTTGACCTTAGAGGCCAAGTCTTCAGCCAGAGGGCTCTTCTGGCCGAGTTAGCCAGAGCTGCTGATCTGGCCGACATACAGACTGACTCTGCCGAGGCGTCTGCTATGTATGCGATTCCTCGCAGAATCGTGGGGAAAGAAGATAGGATAGTCTCTTTGGCCGTGCCAGCTTCAATATGCTCTTGAATCTGGAAAAGCCAGTGTTCTAAATTGCGGCTACTACCGTATCAGCCATTTCTGGCTTTAAGTTACCTATTGAGTCCCACGTCTTTTTAAGTAGTGAATCTATCCTTTTTGTCCATGACATCCGACAAGGCCCCCATATCCTCGAATGCCAGGTCTGTGTGCCTAGAGACCTGAGAGAAGGCAGCGTCCAATTTGGGATTTTTATTCCAAATGGACGCTGGATCCTCTGAAAACGGGAACCTTTTCTTTTAGGGAGCTAGAGAAAAAGGGCTTCCTTTCAGGATCCTGACACTCTTTTTTTAATTGTTTGCACCAGAACTTCATGTACTGGAAAAATTTTTCTTTTGATCTCCCAAGCCCTTGTACATAAGGTCATGGAGTGATAGGGTTTTTTTTTATCCTTGTGTATACCGAGGGTTGTATATATTGCCCCTAGGAGATCTTCCACCTCATCCAAGGACAATTTATACCTGGAGATTTTCCTGGACTCCCCGTCCTGGTCCCCCCTTCTGATTCCTCATGGAAGTCAGAAGTGCCACTGTCTGGTTGCCTTTGCTCCACCCCGGAAGGGCCTGAGATCTCCTCTTCCATAACTATATAAGAAGATCTGACAGGTGCAGAGCCCTGAGCATGAGGCGGGGTTGTGTCCTGCTGAATGGGATTAGAGGGAAGCTGAAATTTTTCAAAAAGCGTTTTAAAAGATGAAAAAGTGGATGACAGCTCTTTCAGAGACTGCCAATCTGGACTGCTGTTTAGATTCCCTTTCCTTCACCAGGGAGTCTATGCAGTCTTTACACAAAACCTTGGTCCATGCTTCCCCTAAACTGTCTCTACAAGAGGCACACTACTTTTTAGAGACATGAGTGGACTTTGTCTTTTCTGTAGATTTCTGAAATTACATACAGAAAAACATACTACATTCAGCGTTTTTAACGGAAACAACCCTGGGAGTGCACCAGACCCACCTCTTAGGGATCTGAGCCACCCCCACCCCCTGACCACCCAGGGGGTCTGCCCCCCCTCTAAGCAAGGAACTATACATGAGGGGGGACAATCCTAGATAGAGAGGACCCCTCCCCAGGGAACTCTTACCTTCAGAAGGCTGGAGATAGTGTCCGTATGAGTAGCATCATCTGCCTCCGATATGACTGCAGGTGGTTGCCTGTGTTGAGTCTCTCGCTGTCTGTGCATGTTTCTGACTCTCTCCAGCCTGTGCCTGGTGCCCTATCAGCTCCGCGACCCGGAACCGGAATCCGCGGGTCAAAGGGAGACGTCCGCCCTCCGCCGGAAATGACGTCACCCGTCGTCCGGCCCGCTGGTTCCAAAAAATTGCTGCCTGTACAGGGAGAGCAGACTGTCTCCTTGCTGCGGCCCTGTGGACGCGATAGGGGTTCCCCGCAACCTGATGCCACACTCGACAAGGAAGGGGTGGCTTCTGCTGCGGGTATGTACCGCTACTTCTTACCCTGGAAGCCCCTGCTTCCTAGGGATGTTATAAGAGGCCAAAATCTCCCTGACTGTATCAGCCTGGTCCCATGCACAGTGTCTCCAGACCGGAGGAAACACTATTAACTGAGGTCCGGCAGGGGAAGTAAGAATTTATGGGCTGGCGCAGTGTTTCCTAAAGGAAGAGGAGGAGACTATCTCCCAATAGTGGCTGTCCTGAATGACAAAAAGGGAAATAGCAGGGAATGTCCCACTGCTGTCAGAGATAGAGTGGGGTGCCAGGGGTCTGCCAGCGTCTATAGCATTGCTACATCGACACGTTTCATGCTTTGAACAAGCACGTCATCTGGACGTTTGTGCTTTTGAAATGATCATTCTTATAAGGGCATACCTGCCAATCAAAAAACCACTCACACCTTGGATTGCATAGCCCCATCATGTGGTAACAACTTAATACTACAGCTATCTTAAACATAAGGAAAAAAGGCAGAAAAGGTTAAGAATCATGCAGGACCGTGATGACAAATAGATCGAGAAAAAACAGAGACTTTTGTATTTTTCATTGATCAATGCCGTTGTGATTCTCCCATTGATTGCAGTCCTGGGAGTCCATGGATTCCTTCAGAATAACAAAAGTGCTTGCTGATCACGGATTTGCAGTCTTGCTTCTGCTGGGAGAAAATAATAGAAGGAGAATTCCACCTGGATAGTGCTGCTTCTTGGTGGATGAGGGGTTCCAGAGAGCTGAATGTGCAGGATGAGCCTGGAAATAATTTCCACATGCCTATTTTTTAGAGTCATCTGGCAAGCAGACTACCTTATCACGTGGTGCCGAGTGCTCCCCCATAGACGTACTATAGCTGGTGATTGGATTACCCTCATCTTTTTCTTTTCATTGGACATTTTATCAGTTGCTATTTTAGCGCTGCATTTACAGATTTCGTGTGTATATTATATATATATAATATATATACACACACACATACACACACAAGCCTGTATATGTATAAATATAAATATATATATATTAAATGAACTGCAGCTAGCTGAATCAACTGCCTGCCTGAAGTATATTAGAAACAGTAGAGCAGGAACGGTCTGCAGTGAGATCTAGCTAACTGAATAAACTGCCTGCTCATTGTAAATGAAATGACACTCTCTCTCTCTCTCTCGCTGCCAGCAACACACTACACAGGGCCGATGTGCTGGCGGCCTTATATAGTGTGGGGCGTGTACTTAACTCCCTGAGCCATAATTGGCCAAAGGCACCCTGCCTTTGGCCAATTATGGCTCTGTTTGCTTACGGTGCTGTGATTGGCCAAAGCATTGCGGGTCATAGTGCATGCTTGGCCAATCCTCAGCCAGCAATGCACTGCGATGACGCAGTGCATTATGGGCTGTGACGCGCCGCTCAAATTTTGTGCCAATGGCCCATAATGTTCGATCTTCGAATGATTGAACAGCCGATGTTTGAGTCAAACTCATGTTCAACTCAAACAGTCAACCCATCCCTACCCAGCATGAACCAGTCTGTGAAGTCTGAAGAGGGCGGTGCCACCGAGTGATGTAGCTAGGTGGCTCTGACCCTTACCGATATAAGAAGTGTCAAAGCACAGTGCAGGCATTCAGTGGGAGGCCGTCCCAGGAGGCGGGAGGATTTTTTATTTTTTGGGTCGGCGGGTGGAGTTATTGACAATGTATTTACATTGAGGGACACAATTTTTTTTCACATTGAATGGGGGGGCATGATCTGGGGCCCCCCTTGTTAAAGAGGGCTTCCACATTCCAATAAGCCCCCTGCATGAAGAACCCCACAACCACCAGCCATGGTTTTGGGGATAAGGCCCTTTTATTTTTTTTTCAATGGCCGGGTGCCGGAAATTGTAACTGCGAGTCATTTTAAATGGGATTGAACTTTTGCTGCAGCATGTTTTATGCATGCTACAGCTACGATCTGGTGCGAACCAAACAGGGGGGGTGTTTGGCCCACCTCTATTGAAGAGTTTGGATATTGATACAATGCTAAAAGTTCCTACCGTGGGAGCCTGAAATGTTACAGATAATCCCCATTTTTTTTTTTTTTTATTCCACTTCAGCAAAAAAATTTTTTGAGAGACATTATATCAACTTTGTATGTCAAAATGTATCTCTTCTCATTTTTTTTACATCATTGTGGATTATTTCTCTCTTAGCTTTATTTTTTTTCCCATCGTATATCTTGTTTAATTACTTAAAAACCAGAAAAAAACGTAAAAATATGTAGCTACCGCTATACTTTATTTTTCCTCAATCCCTCCTATCCCCTCCCTCCCCCCCCCTCCCCTATGTCTGGTTTACTGATTTTTACATTATTTGTCATCTTGGCTCTGTACCTGTTGTTTCTTTCATCTTATCTAGGTATATGTCCGAGGATTTGTATTTTTTTCCAACTTTCCCATAGACTGTTACACTTATTGTCACCTCTTTCTCTGCTCCTCAGCAGGTCCATTTTATAGTAATAATCTATTTTCTCTAACCATTCTCTGGTATCTGGTTTTCCGCTTTTTAGCCAATATCTTGGGATCAAACCCTTAGCGGCGTTCAGAAGACTCGGGACCATTGATCTCATATATTGTTTCTTTGATTTGTTATAAACATGAAAGAGGCAGGTCCATATATTTTGTTCTACTTTTTCGCCGGTTATTTCCTTTATGCTTTTTAATACTTCATTCCAGTAATCCACTATTATTGGGCACTCCCACCATAGGTGTGCCATCGTTGCTTTTTGGCCACAATTTCTCCAGCACAGCGGAGTTTTTTCTTGTTGATATTTGGGTTCTTACGGGTGTCAAGTACCATCTTGTTATCAGTTTGTAATTCATTTCAATAGTCTTCGTATCCCAAGCGTTGTTGTATCCCATTTCTATCATTTTTTCCACGCTTTGATCGTCCAGTTTTAAATTCATTTCCTTTTCCCATTGTTTTATGTGCTCCGGTCTTTCTTGTGCGTCCAGGTCTGCTAATATTCCGTAAATTCTTGATGTTCCGTTTTTCAATGATGTTTTGTTAGCACAGAGCTTTTCCAGTGTATTTAATTTCTCTTCGTCTCTAAGTGGATGTGGTATTGTGCTTACCAAATGCCTTAATTGACAATAGTTCCATTCATTCATCTTCCATTCGTTAATTTCTTCTAATTCCAATCGTGTTCTAATCCTGCCATTTATGGTGATGTCTTTCAGTTGTGGATTTTCTATTCCTTGGGCTCCAAATATTTCCTTCCCAGGGGTGAAAAAATTAGATCCTGTGAGTGCTAGTAACGGTGAATTGTGTCTCCATTCATTCTTCAAGTGTACAGTGTCCCAAATTTTAAATACATTTTTTGTTGTTTCATGAGTGTGTCCAATATTCTAAACTTTCGTGGGATCCAAATGTTCTTGTGCAGTGTAGCTCCGCTTATTGTGTTTTCCATTTCTACCCACTTTTTTTCACTTTTCTCATTTGTCCACTCAAGCATTCGTGCTAGGACAATTGCTTTGTAATACCTATTTATATCTGGGGTGGCTAATCCTCCGTGCTCCCTTTTTCCTTGTGATCAATGTGTATTTAATTCTTGGTTTTTTATTAAGCCAAATGTATTTTAGCAAAATTGTTTTAATTATTTTGAAAAAACTCTGTGGGATCATAACTGGTAGCATCTGGATTCTATCAATTATTTTTGGAAGAATCATCATTTTAAACATATTTACTCTTCCTATCCATGAGAGTGGTTGCAGTCTTAGTTTTTTTGTTTCTTCTTTAACCTCGTTGATCAATGGAATATAGTTTGCCTGATAGATCTTTTCAACTCTTGGAGTTATTTTGATTCCAAGGTATTTTAATTCTTTTACCCAAGTAAATGGGAATTCTTTTTGTAGAAACTGGGCTTCCTTTTCCTCTAATCCTATTTTTAATATAACTGTTTTTATTGGATTGATTTTGAAGTTTGACAAGTCTCCGTATTTTTTTATTTCTTTTAATATGTTTGGAAGTGACACTCTTGGGTTGGCTACATACATCAAGATATCATCCGCGTATGCCGCAATCTTGTGTTCTTTTCCTCCAATTCTCGCTCCTTTCACATCTTGGTTGTTACGGAGTGTCGCTAACAGTGGTTCCAATGCCAATACGTATAGTAATGGAGAGAGCGGGCAACCTTGCCGTGTTCCATTCTGCATCTTGATTAATGGGGAGAGTCTGCCATTCACCTTTACCATTGCTGTCGGGCTGTTGTAAAGATTTGTTATCCACTTCATCATTTTTATCCCTAATCCCAGGTGATGCAACGTGTCCATCATGAATCCCCAGTCTACCCTGTCGAATGCTTTTTCTGCATCTAATGACAGGAATAGAACTGGGGACTCACTCTGCACTCTCTTGTGTAGCATCAATATTGTTTTTAGACTGTTGTCCCATCCCTCTCTCCCAGGGACAAATCCGGTCTGATCAGGATTGATCCAGAGTGGGATTAATTTTTTTATTCTAGTAGCCAAAATTTTAGAATAAAGTTTTGTGTCCACATTCAGTAGTGCAATCGGCCTGTAACTTGAACATTTCGTTTTGTCTTTCCCTTCCTTTGGTAATATTGTGATATGGGCTA
The DNA here is from genome assembly GCA_037952835.1 of Lithobates septentrionalis. Classification (NCBI taxonomy): domain Eukaryota; kingdom Metazoa; phylum Chordata; class Amphibia; order Anura; family Ranidae; genus Lithobates; species Lithobates septentrionalis. The sequence goes on from JBBDGP010001212.1 coordinate 659,588, forward strand.
ATAACGATTCTCGTCTTATTTCTTCTTCCTCCCCTATGGAATTCATATATTCTTGTAGTTTAGGGATCAGCTGCTCTTGGAATTTTTTGTAGTATTTAACCGTGAACCCGTCTGGTCCTGGACTTTTTCCTGCAGGTGTTTCTTTTATTGCCAGTTTTATCTCTTCTTGCGTTATGTTTTTTTCCAGTTCTTTTAATTGGTCCGTTTTTATTTTTGGTAAAATTGCGTTTTTTAAGTAGTCTTGTATCTTCTTTGTTCTTGTATCTACTTCTGTCCGTATTTCCTTTCCCTTTTATTGGGTATAGAGAGCTAAAGTATTTTTGAAATGCCAGCGCAATATCTGTGGTTTTGTTTACCACTTCTTCTTTCTCGTTTTTGATCTTCTCAATATAATTTGAAGACTTCTTTTTTTTTTTACCAAATTTGCAAGGTATTTTCCTGGTTTATTGCCCCATTTGAATTTTTCTTGCACTATTCTGTTGTACTCTCTCTTTTCTTCTTGTTCCATCCACTCCTTTAGTTGTTCTCTCTTTTGGGATAATAAGCGATATGTTTAATTGTTTACTTGCTTTTTATGTTTTTGCTCTAATTCATATATTTCCTTTATAGTCTGTTGTATATTCTTTCTTCTTTCTTGTTTTTTTCCTGTCCCAATAGCTATTAATTTGCCCCTGATGACAGATTTATGTGCCTCCCAGATTGTTGCTTTCGATATCCCAGGAGTTTCGTTTTCCTTAAAGTATCTTTTAATTTCTTCTGATATAATTTTTTCTGTCTCACTATCTTCAATTCTATTTTTGTTAATTCTCCATGGGCCTCTTTCAAAGACTTCTCCTTGTATTTTCATTCTCAACATTACTGGGCTATGGTCCGACACTGTTGTTATACCTATTTTTGTTTCTTCTATTTCTTCAAGATTTCTATGTTCTACCATAATATAGGTACTCCTGAGTAATAGGTGTAGTCCTTTGTACTTGGGTGCTGAATTCTCCAAGGATCGATTAATTGGTGTTCGTGTAGTTTTCTTTTTAGTTTCTTTAGTTGTCTCAGTTCTCTGTCAATTGCTGTGGAGGTGCTGTCCATTTTATGATCCATATTAAAATTGAAATCTCCTGCCAATATTAATTTACCTTGTTTGAATTCCATTAATGTTTTCAATAAGTCTATCAGATATTTTTTGGGGTTATTATTGGGGCAGTAAACGTTGGCAAGTGTATATTTTACCCCCTGTATGGTACCTATAATAAAAAGGAAGCGTCCTTCTGGGTCCATTTTTCTTTGTTCTATTAGGAAGCGTATATTTTTCCCCATTCCAATGGCTACTCCTTTGGCCCTTCTTATTAGTGAATCTCCATGGTACCATGTTGGTATATTTCTAGAGTAGATTTTGGTACTTGAGTTTTGGGTTATGTGTGTCTCCTGTAGGAAGATTATTTCTGCTTTGCTTTTATCAAATTCTCGGAGAATGATATTTCTCTTCCCGGGGGAATTTAACCCAGGGACATTATAAGACAAAAATTTTATGCTGTTTGTACTTTCCATTATTTTACCTTTCTCTTCCACCTGTTCTCCTCTGCCCCCTCCCATCCCCCAGGTGTCTCCCCCCCGGTCCAGTTAGGGGACCAGGAGGGGGAGCCACCCGGCCGACGCCCGGGGTCTCCCCATCCCTGTTTCAGAGCAATTAAGCAAAAGTGACAGCCTATGTAAACCAGACCTCTCCCTCCCCATCCTCCCTGGTAAGGGTATTTTGACCCCCTGGTCTCTAGAGCTGAGAGCATTTTGTTTTGTTTTATGGGGCACGCTCTGCCCCCTCTGCTCTAATAGGTCTGAGGTGGAAATCTGTTGGACGCCCTGAGCCCCCTTCTCCTGTACACGGATAGAGTGACCCCTTGTCCACACCGTGGGTCCCTATTGCTCCCCTCCTGCCTCTACTCTTTTATCCTACATCTTTGTTATACTCTCCTTTTACCTTTCGCTCCCCCTTCTCCCCATTCCACCCCCCTATGGTCCCCCCCCTACTACTCAAAGGCAACACCTCTTATCTTTATTTGTTATTCTCTCTGCTGTTTGCTTTTTTATTTCCTCTGAATTCTACCTCCTGTGTTCTATTCCTGGAACTTGCTTGCCATTGAAGGTCATCACGTAATGTTGTTAGCTCCTGTCTATTTACATTCTTTTCAATTTCTGGGAGTGGGATTTCTAATTTGTTGCAGAAATCCAGAGCCTCTTCAACGAATCTTAGCCTAGCGCTTCTTCCATTTTTCTTCGCTATTAAACATGCTGGAAAACCCCAATTATATTGGATTTCCTTCTCCCAAAGAATACCCAATAAAGGTCTTAATGTCCGTCTTCTTTTTAACGTTTCTTGGGACAGGTCTTGAAATATTTGTAATCTAGCTTCTGCATATTCAATTAGTGGTTTTCTCTTCAAATTTATCCAAATCTGATTCTTTTCTTTCCATCTTTCAAAACGTACTATTATGTCTCTAGGTGTTTCCGTTGAGAGCCCTTGGGGTCTTCTTAATCGGTATGTTCTTTCTATTCCTATTATGT